>JAJJWX010004369.1:0-604945 GCA_023529315.1 Papaver bracteatum
AAGTAAATCATTTGGGCTTAATTAATTATGTCCGTTTTAAAAAAGAATTGTCGCAGCGGAATACTCAAAAATTCATTTAGGAAAATCTGTAATTTTCACAAAATGTCCCTTAAGATGTTTTACATTTGGTTTAAAAAGAATCAAATCAAAACCTATTAAAAATTTAAAATGAGAAACAGTCAACTCAACATCATACAATATTTTACAGCTTTGAATCTAAGACTAATTACATCTTTGAACAAGAAATTACGCATAAAGAACAAATTTAAGGATCTAAAATTATTCTCTAGGATCCACGTTGATCAATTCCTTGCCATGCGTCAAATCTGGAATTTTTGTCATAATACGACGTGAGTTGTGACACTCAGTAGTCAAAGAAGCAACAAAACATTTTATGCAATATTTTTCAGTTTCTTTTCAAAACAAGTTGCATGGTTAACACCACCACAAACATATGGAAACACCACATCCATATACATTGATAAATTCAATCAATCCACTCGCCCAAGGGAGCCCCACGTGGGTTTAGGAAACAAAACCGTCCCCAAGGATATCTCGTATCCCAATATTATACAGTAATAAATTCAATCAATCCGCTCGCCCAAGGGAGCCCCACGTGAGTTTAGGAAACAAATACCGTTTCCAAGGATATCTCGTATCCGGGGAAGTCATAAATAATATTTAAGAATCACATTCTATGGACCCTGACCCAACCTTCATAATCATGCTCACAACATCGATTATCCTTCATATATATTAATGAAAACTTGCAAACATAAATTTAATTAAAAGAAACTTAAATAAAATTAGAGTTTTAGATTGTGTTCATACTTACCTCGAATAGAAATCCAAAAACTATCAACAATACAAGGAAGAGCTTATCACCGAAGAAATCGTCTTTTGGAGGACTCTTTCACTCTAAACTTAGCTCTCCCTCTTTACTAACTCTCATTCTAACTCTTATTTAGTTTACTCACTTTGAGTTTGGCTTTTGTTGCTTTGGATTCGTTTAACTTAACACTAATAAGTTATCATTACACAAAACATAATCATTAGTTATTATTACACAAAACATAATCATTGCATAAAAACTTTTTCTTTTTCTTTTTCTTTTAATAAATCAAAAGATAATCAGAGCAAACTTTTTCTTTTCAAAAATTTGTGAAGACTTCATTACACAACTAAACTTGATTCTTATATCATTTTAAAGAAGAATAAATAAGGTATCATATAAAATTATTAGCAAAAACAAACAGTTGAAGAACAGGTCCAAACCACGCTTGAAAATTCTCAGCGTTATATTGTCCATTTAAAAACCAGCAGTTTTGGTAGTCTTTGCAGGGAAATTCACACAAGCTTCATTATTTATCGAATCTATTGATTCTTGGCTATTTTTAAAGAAAAGAAGATAACCTTTAACATAAAATTTTAGGTAAAAACAATAAATTCAGGAACCAAGTTGAAATCTCATTGAGAAGTCTCGAGAAAAACGTCCAGAGAGAAACTACGGTTTTGGGAGTTCCAACTTAAAAATTCACACAAGATTCATTACTCAACCAATTGCATTGGTTCTTGGCTCATTTTAAAGAAGAAAAACATAAGACTTTAGATAAAAATGATATGTAAATTTATTAAGATATTTATCTTTAACAAAATAGTTCAACGAAACTGGACAGAATTCACGTTCTACAGAAATTGCAGTTTCGACAATCAATATTCAAAAATTCGTATGAAAATTATTACACAATGAAATTCAGAAGTTTTGGTACCATTACAAATCTAAGAAACCTAAATTTAACATAAAAATGATAAACAAGGTTAATGAGGTACATAAGCATGTTTAAATCTCTCTACAAAACAGGACAGAGATGCTGTCTACAGAAAATCCAGTTTTTATGATCGAAATCAAAAATTCGGGTAAAATTCATTTCACAACGGAATTCAGATATTTTGGTACCATTAGAAAGATAATAAACCTCACTTTGACATAAAAATGATAAATAAAGGTAATTAAGTTTATAGCTATGTTTAAACGTCTCAACCAAACAGGACAGATGTGCAGTTCTTCAGAAAATTCCGTTTTGGTAGTCTGTTAATCAAAAATTCGTGCAAAAATCATTACACAACGGAATTGAGCAAACTTAGTCTTGTTGGAAAGCTGAAAGACTCTAATCTGACATAAAAATTATAATCAAAAGATATAAGGTATAAATCTGATCTGAAAATTCTCAAATAAACAGGACAGTGACAAAGTTCTTCAGAAATTACAGTTTTACAAGTCTATAATCAAAAATTCTTTGAGACTTCATTACTCAACGGAATCAGTTGATTCTTGGCTAGTTTTAAAGATTAAAAGATACTCTTTCATATAAAAATTATAACCAAAAATAAGAGTCAAACTAACTGGGTGAGAAATATGTCCTAATACAGGACAAAAAACTATTTCAAGTAACTCCTTGAATTGCTTCTAAATTGAATTTCAAGAGAAAGTAAAGATCAATTCCAATAAATTGAAAGTACCCATGGATTATTCAAAGTAATGAAATTAAATTCAAATGAGTTTTAAATAAGAGTTTTACCCTTATCTTTTGTGTAGTTGAACCTTCCAAAGCAACTAAATCCATATTAACTCACTAAACGATTGTTAAATCGATCTAGCTTCAAAATCAAGTTTTATGATAAATTTTTTTACCTTTTCTTCTTTGTTGTATGAAAAATGAAAGAATGAAATAAAGAGGTGATTTTGAGATAAAATCAGGGGAAAATGTTTATAAAAGGAGGTATAAGGTCAAAAATACCCTTCTTGCAATTTTTACTCGACACATAGTCGAGGCGGTGTCATTTTATCGCAAACTTGAGTTTATAACTTCATTAACGTCCGTGCACACTACAGTGTAGGCTCATCAAAGAGAAATATAATTTCTGGGTAAACACAACTAGGTTTCACGCTCCACATTACGCTAATCCTAGTCTTCCAATCCAAATGGATTGAGATCGCATATAAAATTTTATAAAAAAGAACACGGGTATTACATCATTACCCATTTAAAAAGAATTCGAGCGTCCCAAATTCAAAACAAAGAAAGATACTAACCAACGTTACCTCCTAGTAACTCCAAATATTTTTTTCATTTATGAAGAAGATCAGTAACTCCAAATGAAATTCAAGAGAAAACGTTTATTAAAGAAGACAAAATGTCTAAAATACCCCCTATTATTAAAATTAAATAAATGCCATTGAAATTGGGACTGTATTACAATCTCTCCCACTTCGGAAATTTAGTCACTAAATTTAAGGTAGCATAGTGACAAAATTTCAAGCTAAATTGAAAAACACATAATTAATTTTATCGAACACGCTTTACATTTATTAACCTGCTTGTGCAACAATTATTTCTCGAAGGATCTAATCGCTGCTCGATACCAATTTGTGATAAATTCAATCAATCCACTCTGCCCAAGGGAGCCCCACGTGGGTTTAGGAAACAAAACCGTCCCCAAGGATATCTCGTATCCCAATATTATACAAAGAATAAATTCAATCAATCCGCTCGCCCAAGGGAGCCCCACGTGGGTTTAGGAAACAAATACGTTTCCAAGGATATCTCGTATCCCGTCATAAATAATATTTAAGAATCACATTTTATGGACCGCAACCCAACCTTCATAATCATGCTCACAACATCGATTATCCTTCATATATATTAATGAAAACTTGCAAACATAAATTTAATTAAAAGAAACTTAAATAAAATTAGAGTTTTAGATTGTGTTGCGCCTACCTCGAATCGAAATCCAAAAACTATCAACAATACAAGGAAGAGTTTATCACCGAAGAAATCGTCTTTTGAGGACTCTTTCACTCTAAACTTAGCTCTCCTCTTTACTAACTCTCATTCTAACTCTTATTTAGTTTACTCACTTTGAGTTTGGCTTTTTTGTTGCTTTGGATTCGTTTAACTTAACACTAATAAGTTATCATTACACAAAACATAATCATTAGTTATTATTACACAAAACATAATCATTGCATAAAAACTTTTTCTTTTTCTTTTTTCTTTTTAATAAATCAAAAGATAATCGAGATAAACTTTTCTTTTCAAAAATTTGTGAAGACTTCATTACACAACGAAACTGCGTGATTCTTATATCATTTTAAAGAAGAATAAATAAGGTATCATATAAAATTATTAGCAAAAACAAACAGTTGAAGAACAGGTCCAAACCACGCTTGAAAATTCTGACAGTATATTGTACAGTAAAACCAGCTTTTTGGTAGTCTTTGCTAGGAAATTCACACAAGCTTCATTATTTATCGGAATCTATTGATTCTTGGCTATTTTTAAAGAAAAGAAGATAACCTTTAACATAAAATTTTAGGTAAAAACAATAAATTCAGGAACCAAGTTGAAATCTCATTGAGAAGTCCGACAGTAAAAACGTCCTTAAAAACTACAGTTTTGGGAGTTCCAACTTAAAAATTCACACAAGATTCATTACTCAACCAATTGCATTGGTTCTTGGCTCATTTTAAAGAAGAAAACATAAGACTTTAGATAAAAATGATATGTAAATTTATTAAGATATTTATCTTTAACAAAATAGTTCAACGAAACTGGACAGAATTCACGTTCTACAGAAATTGTAGTTTCGACAATCAATATTCAAAATTCGTATGAAAATCATTACACAATGAAATTCAGAAGTTTTGGTACCATTAGAAATATAAGAAACCTAAATTTAACATAAAAATGATAAACAAGGTTAATGAGGTACATAAGCATGTTTAAATCTCTCTACAAAACAGGACAGAGATGCTGTCCTACAGAAAATCCAGTTTTATAGTCTGAAATCAAAAATTCGGGTAAAATTCATTTCACAACGGAATTCAGATATTTTGGTACCATTAGAAAGATAATAAACCTCACTTTGACATAAAAATGATAAATAAAGGTAATTAAGTTTATAGCTATGTTTAAACGTCTCAACCAAACAGGACAGATGTGCAGTTCTTCAGAAAATTCCGTTTTGGTAGTCTGTTAATCAAAAATTCGTGCAAAAATCATTACACAACGGAATTGAGCAAACTTAGTCTTGTTGGAAAGCTGAAAGACTCTAATCTGACATAAAAATTATAACCAAAAGAGATAAGGTATAAATCTGATCTGAAAATTCTCAAATAAACAGGACAGTGACAAAGTTCTTCAGAAATTACAAAGTTTTACAAGTCTATAATCAAAAATTCACCCAGACTTCATTACTCAACGGAATCAGTTGATTCTTGGCTAGTTTTAAAGATTAAAAGATACTCTTTCATATAAAAATTATAACCAAAAATAAGAGTCAAACTAACTGGGTGAGAAATATGTCCTAATACAGGATTTAAAACTATTTTAACTCCTTGAATTGCTTCTAAATTGAATTTCAAGAGAAAGTAAAGATCAATTCCAATAAATTGAGAGTACCCATGGATTATTCAAAGTAATGAAATTAAATTCAAATGAGTTTTAAATAAGAGTTTTACCCTTATCTTTTGTGTAGTTGAACCTTCCAAAGCAACTAAATCCATATTAACTCACTAAACGATTGTTAAATCGATCTAGCTTCAAAATCAAGTTTTATGATAAATTTTTTTACCTTTTCTTCTTTGTTGTATGAAAAATGAAAGAATGAAATAAAGAGGTGATTTTGAGATAAAATCAGGGGAAAATGTTTATAAAAGGAGGTATAAGGTCAAAAATACCCTTCTTGCAATTTTTACTCGACACATAGTCGAGGCGGTGTCATTTTATCGCAAACTTGAGTTTATAACTTCATTAACGTCCGTCACACTACGTGCAAGGCTCACGCAAAGAGAAATATAATTTTCAGGTAAACACAACTAGGTTTCACGCTCCACATTACGCTAATCCTAGTCTTCCAATCCAAATGGATTGAGATCGCACCATAAAATTTTATAAAAAAGAACACGGGTATTACATCATTACCCATTTAAAAGAATTTCGTCTCAAATTCAAAACAAAGAAAGATACTAACGAACGTTACCTCTAGTAACTCCAAATATTTTTTTCATTTATGAAGAAGATCAGTAACTCCAAATGAAATTCAAGAGAAAACGTTTATTAAAGAAGACAAAATGTCTAAAATACCCCCTATTATTAAAATGACATAAATGCCCTTGAAATTGGGACTGGTATTACAATCTCTCCCACTTCGGAAATTTAGTCACTAAATTTAAGGTAGCATAGTGACAAAAATTTCAAGCTAAATTGAAAAACACATAATTAATTTTATCGAACACAGTTTACATTTATTAACTGTTTGTGCAACAATTATTTCTCGAAGGATCTAATCGCTGCTCTGATACCAATTTGTGATAAATTCAATCAATCCACTCGCCCAAGGGAGCCCCACGTGGGTTTAGGAAACAAAACCGTCCCCAAGGATATCTCGTATCCCAATATTATACAGCAATAAATTCAATCAATCCGCTCGCCCAAGGGAGCCCCACGTGAGTTTAGGAAACAAATACCGTTTCCAAGGATATCTCGTATCCCGTCATAAATAATATTTAAGAATCACATTCTATGGACCGCAACCCAACCTTCATAATCATGCTCACAACATCGATTATCCTTCATATATATTAATGAAAACTTGCAAACATAAATTTAATTAAAAGAAACTTAAATAAAATTAGAGTTTTAGATTGTGTTGCGCCTACCTCAATCGAAATCCAAAAACTATCAACAATACAAGGAAGAGCTTATCACCGAAGAAATCGTCTTTTGGAGGACTCTTTCACTCTAAACTTAGCTCTCCTCTTACTAACTCTCATTCTAACTCTTATTTAGTTTACTCACTTTGAGTTTGGCTTTTGTTGCTTTGGATTCGTTTAACTTAACACTAATCATTACACTTAAACAAATTAGTTATTATTACACAAAACATAATCATTGCATAAAAACTTTTTCTTTTTCTTTTTCTTTTAATAAATCAAAAGATAATCGTGATAAACTTTTTCTTTTCAAAAATTTGTGTAGACTTCATTACACAACGAAACTGCGTGATTCTTATATCATTTTAAAGAAGAATAAATAAGGTATCATATAAAATTATTAGCAAAAACAAACAGTTGAAGAACAGGTCCAAACCACGCTTGAAAATTCTGACAGTATATTGTCCACAGAAAACCAGCAGTTTTGGTAGTCTTTGCTAGGAAATTCACACAAGCTTCATTATTTATCGGAATCTATTGATTCTTGGCTATTTTTAAAGAAAAGAAGATAACCTTTAACATAAAATTTTAGGTAAAAACAATAAATTCAGGAACCAAGTTGAAATCTCATTGAGAAGTCTGACAGTAAAAACGTCACAGAAAAACTACAGTTTTGGGAGTTCCAACTTAAAAATTCACACAAGATTCATTACTCAACCAATTGCATTGGTTCTTGGCTCATTTTAAAGAAGAAAACATAAGACTTTAGATAAAAATGATATGTAAATTTATTAAGATATTTATCTTTAACAAAATAGTTCAACGAAACTGGACAGAATTCACGTTCTACAGAAATTGTAGTTTCGACAATCAATATTCAAAAATTCGTATGAAAATCATTACACAATGAAATTCAGAAGTTTTGGTACCATTAGAAATATAAGAAACCTAAATTTAACATAAAAATGATAAACAAGGTTAATGAGGTACATAAGCATGTTTAAATCTCTACAAAACAGGACAGAGATGCTGTCCTACAGAAAATCCAGTTTTTATAGTCTGAAATCAAAATTCGGGTAAAATTCATTTCACAACGGAATTCAGATATTTTGGTACCATTAGAAAGATAATAAACCTCACTTTGACATAAAAATGATAAATAAAGGTAATTAAGTTTATAGCTATGTTTAAACGTCTCAACCAAACAGGACAGATGTGCAGTTCTTCAGAAAATTCCGTTTTGGTAGTCTGTTAATCAAAAATTCGTGCAAAAATCATTACACAACGGAATTGAGCAAACTTAGTCTTGTTGGAAAGCTGAAAGACTCTAATCTGACATAAAAATTATAACCAAAAGAGATAAGGTATAAATCTGATCTGAAAATTCTCAAATAAACAGGACAGTGACAAAGTTCTTCAGAAATTACAGCTTTACAAGTCTATAATCAAAAATTCACCCAGACTTCATTACTCAACGGAATCAGTTGATTCTTAGCTAGTTTTAAAGATTAAAAGATACTCTTTCATATAAAAATTATAACCAAAAATAAGAGTCAAACTAACTGGGTGAGAAATATGTCCTAATACAGGACAGAAAACTATTTCAGAACTCCTTGAATTGCTTCTAAATTGAATTTCAAGAGAAAGTAAAGATCAATTCCAATAAATTGAGAGTACCCATGGATTATTCAAAGTAATGAAATTAAATTCAAATGAGTTTTAAATAAGAGTTTTACCCTTATCTTTTGTGTAGTTGAACCTTCCAAAGCAACTAAATCCATATTAACTCACTAAACGATTGTTAAATCGATCTAGCTTCAAAATCAAGTTTTATGATAAAATTTTTTTACCTTTTCTTCTTTGTTGTATGAAAAATGAAAGAATGAAATAAAGAGGTGATTTTGAGATAAAATCAGGGGAAAATGTTTATAAAAGGAGGTATAAGGTCAAAAATACCCTTCTTGCAATTTTTACTCGACACATAGTCGAGGCGGTGTCATTTTTATCGCAAACTTGAGTTTATAACTTCATTAACGTCCGTGCACACTACAAAAGTAAGCTCACGCAAAGAGAAATATAATTTCTCAGGTAAACACAACTAGGTTTCACGCTCCACATTACGCTAATCCTAGTCTTCCAATCCAAATGGATTGAGATCGCACCATAAAATTTTATAAAAAAGAACACGGGTATTACATCATTACCCACTTAAAAAGAATTTCGTCCCGAAATTCAAAACAAAGAAAGATACTAACGAACGTTACCTCCTAGTAACTCCAAATATTTTTTTCATTTATGAAGAAGATCAGTAACTCCAAATGAAATTCAAGAGAAAACGTTTATTAAAGAAGACAAAATGTCTAAAATACCCCTATTATTAAAATGACATAAATGCCCTTGAAATTGGGATTTGGTATTACAATCTCTCCACTTCGGAAATTTAGTCACTAAATTTAAGGTAGCATAGTGACAAAAATTTCAAGCTAAATTGAAAAACACATAATTAATTTTATCGAACACAGTTTACATTTATTAACTGTTTGTGCAACAATTATTTCTCGAAGGATCTAATCGCTGCTCTGATACCAATTTGTGATAAATTCAATCAATCCACTCGCCCAAGGGAGCCCCACGTGGGTTTAGGAAACAAAACCGTCCCCAAGGATATCTCGTATCCCAATATTATACAGCAATAAATTCAATCAATCCGCTCGCCCAAGGGAGCCCCACGTGGGTTTAGGAAACAAATACCGTTTCCAAGGATATCTCGTATCCCGTCATAAATAATATTTAAGAATCACATTTTATGGACCGCAACCCAACCTTCATAATCATGCTCACAACATCGATTATCCTTCATATATATTAATGAAAACTTGCAAACATAAATTTAATTAAAAGAAACTTAAATAAAATTAGAGTTTTAGATTGTGTTGCGCCTACCTCGAATCGAAATCCAAAAACTATCAACAATACAAGGAAGAGCTTATCACCGAAGAAATCGTCTTTTGGAGGACTCTTTCACTCTAAACTTAGCTCTCCCTCTTTACTAACTCTCATTCTAACTCTTATTTAGTTTACTCACTTTGAGTTTGGCTTTTGTTGCTTTGGATTCGTTTAACTTAACACTAATAAGTTATCATTACACAAAACATAATCATTAGTTATTATTACACAAAACATAATCATTGCATAAAAACTTTTTCTTTTTCTTTTTCTTTTAATAAATCAAAAGATAATCAGATAAACTTTTTCTTTTCAAAAATTTGTGAAGACTTCATTACACAACGAAACTGCGTGATTCTTATATCATTTTAAAGAAGAATAAATAAGGTATCATATAAAATTATTAGCAAAAACAAACAGTTGAAGAACAGGTCCAAACCACGCTTGAAAATTCTGACAGTATATTGTCCATTGAAAAAACCAAAGAGCTTTGGTAGTCTTTGCTAGGAAATTCACACAAGCTTCATTATTTATCGGAATCTATTGATTCTTGGCTATTTTTAAAGAAAAGAAGATAACCTTTAACATAAAATTTTAGGTAAAAACAATAAATTCAGGAACCAAGTTGAAATCTCATTGAGAAGTCTGACAGTAAAAACGTCACAGAGAAACTACAGTTTTGGGAGTTCCAACTTAAAAATTCACACAAGATTCATTACTCAACCAATTGCATTGGTTCTTGGCTCATTTTAAAGAAGAAAACATAAGACTTTAGATAAAAATGATATGTAAATTTATTAAGATATTTATCTTTAACAAAATAGTTCAACGAAACTGGACAGAATTCACGTTCTACAGAAATTGTAGTTTCGACAATCAATATTCAAAAATTCGTATGAAAATCATTACACAATGAAATTCAGAAGTTTTGGTACCATTAGAAATATAAGAAACCTAAATTTAACATAAAAATGATAAACAAGGTTAATGAGGTACATAAGCATGTTTAAATCTCTCTACAAAACAGGACAGAGATGCTGTCCTACAGAAAATCCAGTTTTTATAGTCTGAAATCAAAAATTCGGGTAAAATTCATTTCACAACGGAATTCAGATATTTTGGTACCATTAGAAAGATAATAAACCTCACTTTGACATAAAAATGATAAATAAAGGTAATTAAGTTTATAGCTATGTTTAAACGTCTCAACCAAACAGGACAGATGTGCAGTTCTTCAGAAAATTCCGTTTTGGTAGTCTGTTAATCAAAAATTCGTGCAAAAATCATTACACAACGGAATTGAGCAAACTTAGTCTTGTTGGAAAGCTGAAAGACTCTAATCTGACATAAAAATTATAACCAAAAGAGATAAGGTATAAATCTGATCTGAAAATTCTCAAATAAACAGGACAGTGACAAAGTTCTTCAGAAATTACAGTTTTACAAGTCTATAATCAAAAATTCACCCAGACTTCATTACTCAACGGAATCAGTTGATTCTTGGCTAGTTTTAAAGATTAAAAGATACTCTTTCATATAAAAATTATAACCAAAAATAAGAGTCAAACTAACTGGGTGAGAAATATGTCCTAATACAGGACAGAAAACTATTTCAGAACTCCTTGAATTGCTTCTAAATTGAATTTCAAGAGAAAGTAAAGATCAATTCCAATAAATTGAGAGTACCCATGGATTATTCAAAGTAATGAAATTAAATTCAAATGAGTTTTAAATAAGAGTTTTACCCTTATCTTTTGTGTAGTTGAACCTTCCAAAGCAACTAAATCCATATTAACTCACTAAACGATTGTTAAATCGATCTAGCTTCAAAATCAAGTTTTATGATAAATTTTTTTTACCTTTTCTTCTTTTGTTGTATGAAAAATGAAAGAATGAAATAAAGAGGTGATTTTGAGATAAAATCAGGGAAAATGTTTATAAAAGGAGGTATAAGGTCAAAAATACCCTTCTTGCAATTTTTACTCGACACATAGTCGAGGCGGTGTCATTTTTATCGCAAACTTGAGTTTATAACTTCATTAACGTCCGTGCACACTACTGTGCAGGCTCACGCAAAGAGAAATATAATTTCTCAGGTAAACACAACTAGGTTTCACGCTCCACATTACGCTAATCCTAGTCTTCCAATCCAAATGGATTGAGATCGCACCATAAAATTTTATAAAAAAGAACACGGGTATTACATCATTACCCACTTAAAAAGAATTTCGTCCCGAAATTCAAAACAAAGAAAGATACTAACGAACGTTACCTCCTAGTAACTCCAAATATTTTTTTCATTTATGAAGAAGATCAGTAACTCCAAATGAAATTCAAGAGAAAACGTTTATTAAAGAAGACAAAATGTCTAAAATACCCCCTATTATTAAAATGACATAAATGCCCTTGAAATTGGGACTGGTATTACAATCTCTCCCACTTCGGAAATTTAGTCACTAAATTTAAGGTAGCATAGTGACAAAAATTTCAAGCTAAATTGAAAAACACATAATTAATTTTATCGAACACAGTTTACATTTATTAACTGTTTGTGCAACAATTATTTCTCGAAGGATCTAATCGCTGCTCTGATACCAATTTGTGATAAATTCAATCAATCCACTCGCCCAAGGGAGCCCCACGTGGGTTTAGGAAACAAAACCGTCCCCAAGGATATCTCGTATCCCAATATTATACAGCAATAAATTCAATCAATCCGCTCGCCCAAGGGAGCCCCACGTGGGTTTAGGAAACAAATACCGTTTCCAAGGATATCTCGTATCCCGTCATAAATAATATTTAAGAATCACATTTTATGGACCGCAACCCAACCTTCATAATCATGCTCACAACATCGATTATCCTTCATATATATTAATGAAAACTTGCAAACATAAATTTAATTAAAAGAAACTTAAATAAAATTAGAGTTTTAGATTGTGTTGCGCCTACCTCGAATCGAAATCCAAAACTATCAACAATACAAGGAAGAGCTTATCACCGAAGAAATCGTCTTTTGGAGGACTCTTTCACTCTAAACTTAGCTCTCCCTCTTTACTAACTCTCATTCTAACTCTTATTTAGTTTACTCACTTTGAGTTTGGCTTTTGTTGCTTTGGATTCGTTTAACTTAACACTAATCATTAGTTATTATTACACAAAACATAATCATTGCATAAAAACTTTTTCTTTTTCTTTTTCTTTTAATAAATCAAAAGATAATCAGATAAACTTTTTCTTTTCAAAAATTTGTGAAGACTTCATTACACAACGAAACTGCGTGATTCTTATATCATTTTAAAGAAGAATAAATAAGGTATCATATAAAATTATTAGCAAAAACAAACAGTTGAAGAACAGGTCCAAACCACGCTTGAAAATTCTGACAGTATATTGTCCACAGAAAACCAGCAGTTTTGGTAGTCTTTGCTAGGAAATTCACACAAGCTTCATTATTTATCGGAATCTATTGATTCTTGGCTATTTTTAAAGAAAAGAAGATAACCTTTAACATAAAATTTTAGGTAAAAACAATAAATTCAGGAACCAAGTTGAAATCTCATTGAGAAGTCTGACAGTAAAAACGTCACAGAAAAACTACAGTTTTGGGAGTTCCAACTTAAAAATTCACACAAGATTCATTACTCAACCAATTGCATTGGTTCTTGGCTCATTTTAAAGAAGAAAACATAAGACTTTAGATAAAAATGATATGTAAATTTATTAAGATATTTATCTTTAACAAAATAGTTCAACGAAACTGGACAGAATTCACGTTCTACAGAAATTGTAGTTTCGACAATCAATATTCAAAAATTCGTATGAAAATCATTACACAATGAAATTCAGAAGTTTTGGTACCATTAGAAATATAAGAAACCTAAATTTAACATAAAAATGATAAACAAGGTTAATGAGGTACATAAGCATGTTTAAATCTCTCTACAAAACAGGACAGAGATGCTGTCCTACAGAAAATCCAGTTTTTATAGTCTGAAATCAAAAATTCGGGTAAAATTCATTTCACAACGGAATTCAGATATTTTGGTACCATTAGAAAGATAATAAACCTCACTTTGACATAAAAATGATAAATAAAGGTAATTAAGTTTATAGCTATGTTTAAACGTCTCAACCAAACAGGACAGATGTGCAGTTCTTCAGAAAATTCCGTTTTGGTAGTCTGTTAATCAAAAATTCGTGCAAAAATCATTACACAACGGAATTGAGCAAACTTAGTCTTGTTGGAAAGCTGAAAGACTCTAATCTGACATAAAAATTATAACCAAAAGAGATAAGGTATAAATCTGATCTGAAAATTCTCAAATAAACAGGACAGTGACAAAGTTCTTCAGAAATTACAGTTTTACAAGTCTATAATCAAAAATTCACCCAGACTTCATTACTCAACGGAATCAGTTGATTCTTGGCTAGTTTTAAAGATTAAAAGATACTCTTTCATATAAAAATTATAACCAAAAATAAGAGTCAAACTAACTGGGTGAGAAATATGTCCTAATACAGGACAGAAAACTATTTCAGAACTCCTTGAATTGCTTCTAAATTGAATTTCAAGAGAAAGTAAAGATCAATTCCAATAAATTGAGAGTACCCATGGATTATTCAAAGTAATGAAATTAAATTCAAATGAGTTTTAAATAAGAGTTTTACCCTTATCTTTTGTGTAGTTGAACCTTCCAAAGCAACTAAATCCATATTAACTCACTAAACGATTGTTAAATCGATCTAGCTTCAAAATCAAGTTTTATGATAATTTTTTTACCTTTTCTTCTTTGTTGTATGAAAAATGAAAGAATGAAATAAAGAGGTGATTTTGAGATAAAATCGGGGAAAATGTTTATAAAAGGAGGTATAAGGTCAAAAATACCCTTCTTGCAATTTTTACTCGACACATAGTCGAGGCGGTGTCATTTTATCGCAAACTTGAGTTTATAACTTCATTAACGTCCGTGCACACTACAGCAAGCTCACGCAAAGAGAAATATAATTTCTCAGGTAAACACAACTAGGTTTCACGCTCCACATTACGCTAATCCTAGTCTTCCAATCCAAATGGATTGAGATCGCACCATAAAATTTTATAAAAAAGAACACGGGTATTACATCATTACCCATTTTAAAAAGAATTTCGTCCCGAAATTCAAAACAAAGAAAGATACTAACGAACGTTACCTCCTAGTAACTCCAAATATTTTTTTCATTTATGAAGAAGATCAGTAACTCCAAATGAAATTCAAGAGAAAACGTTTATTAAAGAAGACAAAATGTCTAAAATACCCCTATTATTAAAATGACATAAATGCCCTTGAAATTGGGACTGGTATTACAATCTCTCCCACTTGGAAATTTAGTCACTAAATTTAAGGTAGCATAGTGACAAAAATTTCAAGCTAAATTGAAAAACACATAATTAATTTTATCGAACACAGTTTACATTTATTAGCTGTTTTGTGCAACAATTATTTCTCGAAGGATCTAATCGCATTGCTCGATACCAATTTGTGATAAATTCAATCAATCCACTCGCCCAAGGAGCCCCACGTGGGTTTAGGAAACAAAACCGTCCCCAAGGATATCTCGTATCCCAATATTATACATTGGGAAACACCACATCCATAAACAATAATTAAATTCAATCAATCCGCTCGCCCAAGGGAGCCCCACGTGGGTTTAGGAAACAAATACCGTTTCAAGGATATCTCGTATCCCGTCATAAATAATATTTAAGAATCACATTTTATGGACCGCAACCCAACCTTCATAATCATGCTCACAACATCGATTATCCTTCATATATATTAATGAAAACTTGCAAACATAAATTTAATTAAAAGAAACTTAAATAAAATTAGAGTTTTAGATTGTGTTGCTTCTACCTCAATCGAAATCCAAAAACTATCAACAATACAAGGAAGAGCTTATCACCGAAGAAATCGTCTTTTGGAGGACTCTTTCACTCTAAACTTAGCTCTCCCTCTTTACTAACTCTCATTCTAACTCTTATTTAGTTTACTCACTTTGAGTTTGGCTTTTGTTGCTTTGGATTCGTTTAACTTAACACTAATAAGTTATCATTACACAAAACATAATCATTAGTTATTATTACACAAAACATAATCATTGCATAAAAACTTTTTCTTTTTCTTTTTCTTTTAATAAATCAAAAGATAATCAGATAAACTTTTTCTTTTCAAAAATTTGTGAAGACTTCATTACACAACGAAACTGCGTGATTCTTATATCATTTTAAAGAAGAATAAATAAGGTATCATATAAAATTATTAGCAAAAACAAACAGTTGAAGAACAGGTCCAAACCACGCTTGAAAATTCTGACAGTATATTGTCCACAGAAAACCAAATTTTGGTAGTCTTTGCTAGGAAATTCACACAAGCTTCATTATTTATCGGAATCTATTGATTCTTGGCTATTTTTAAAGAAAAGAAGATAACCTTTAACATAAAATTTTAGGTAAAAACAATAAATTCAGGAACCAAGTTGAAATCTCATTGAGAAGTCTGACAGTAAAAAACGTCACAGGAAAAACTACAGTTTTGGGAGTTCCAACTTAAAAATTCACACAAGATTCATTACTCAACCAATTGCATTGGTTCTTGGCTCATTTTAAAGAAGAAAACATAAGACTTTAGATAAAAATGATATGTAAATTTATTAAGATATTTATCTTTAACAAAATAGTTCAACGAAACTGGACAGAATTCACGTTCTACAGAAATTGTAGTTTTCGACAATCAATATTCAAAAATTCGTATGAAAATCATTACACAATGAAATTCAGAAGTTTTGGTACCATTAGAAATATAAGAAACCTAAATTTAACATAAAAATGATAAACAAGGTTAATGAGGTACATAAGCATGTTTAAATCTCTCTACAAAACAGGACAGAGATGCTGTCCTACAGAAAATCCAGTTTTTATAGTCTGAAATCAAAAATTCGGGTAAAATTCATTTCACAACGGAATTCAGATATTTTGGTACCATTAGAAAGATAATAAACCTCACTTTGACATAAAAATGATAAATAAAGGTAATTAAGTTTATAGCTATGTTTAAACGTCTCAACCAAACAGGACAGATGTGCAGTTCTTCAGAAAATTCCGTTTTGGTAGTCTGTTAATCAAAAATTCGTGCAAAAATCATTACACAACGGAATTGAGCAAACTTAGTCTTGTTGGAAAGCTGAAAGACTCTAATCTGACATAAAAATTATAACCAAAAGAGATAAGGTATAAATCTGATCTGAAAATTCTCAAATAAACAGGACAGTGACAAAGTTCTTCAGAAATTACAGTTTTACAAGTCTATAATCAAAAATTCACCCAGACTTCATTACTCAACGGAATCAGTTGATTCTTAGCTAGTTTTAAAGATTAAAAGATACTCTTTCATATAAAAATTATAACCAAAAATAAGAGTCAAACTAACTGGGTGAGAAATATGTCCTAATACAGGACAGAAAACTATTTCAGAACTCCTTGAATTGCTTCTAAATTGAATTTCAAGAGAAAGTAAAGATCAATTCCAATAAATTGAGAGTACCCATGGATTATTCAAAGTAATGAAATTAAATTCAAATGAGTTTTAAATAAGAGTTTTACCCTTATCTTTTGTGTAGTTGAACCTTCCAAAGCAACTAAATCCATATTAACTCACTAAACGATTGTTAAATCGATCTAGCTTCAAAATCAAGTTTTATGATAAAATTTTTTTACCTTTTCTTCTTTGTTGTATGAAAAATGAAAGAATGAAATAAAGAGGTGATTTTGAGATAAAATCAGGGGAAAATGTTTATAAAAGGAGGTATAAGGTCAAAAATACCCTTCTTGCAATTTTTACTCGACACATAGTCGAGGCGGTGTCATTTTATCGCAAACTTGAGTTTATAACTTCATTAACGTCCGTGCACACTACAAAGTGTGGCTCACGCAAAGAGAAATATAATTTCTCAGGTAAACACAACTAGGTTTCACGCTCCACATTACGCTAATCCTAGTCTTCCAATCCAAATGGATTGAGATCGCACCATAAAATTTTATAAAAAAGAACACGGGTATTACATCATTACCCACTTAAAAAGAATTTCGTCCCGAAATTCAAAACAAAGAAAGATACTAACGAACGTTACCTCCTAGTAACTCCAAATATTTTTTTCATTTATGAAGAAGATCAGTAACTCCAAATGAAATTCAAGAGAAAACGTTTATTAAAGAAGACAAAATGTCTAAAATACCCCCTATTATTAAAATGACATAAATGCCCTTGAAATTGGGACTGGTATTACAATCTCTCCCACTTCGGAAATTTAGTCACTAAATTTAAGGTAGCATAGTGACAAAAATTTCAAGCTAAATTGAAAAACACATAATTAATTTTATCGAACACAGTTTACATTTATTAACTGTTTGTGCAACAATTATTTCTCGAAGGATCTAATCGCTGCTCTGATACCAATTTGTGATAAATTCAATCAATCCACTCGCCCAAGGGAGCCCCACGTGGGTTTAGGAAACAAAACCGTCCCCAAGGATATCTCGTATCCCAATATTATACAGCAATAAATTCAATCAATCCGCTCGCCCAAGGGAGCCCCACGTGGGTTTAGGAAACAAATACCGTTTCCAAGGATATCTCGTATCCCGTCATAAATAATATTTAAGAATCACATTTTATGGACCGCAACCCAACCTTCATAATCATGCTCACAACATCGATTATCCTTCATATATATTAATGAAAACTTGCAAACATAAATTTAATTAAAAGAAACTTAAATAAAATTAGAGTTTTAGATTGTGTTGCGCCTACCTCGAATCGAAATCCAAAAACTATCAACAATACAAGGAAGAGCTTATCACCGAAGAAATCGTCTTTTGGAGGACTCTTTCACTCTAAACTTAGCTCTCCCTCTTTACTAACTCTCATTCTAACTCTTATTTAGTTTACTCACTTTGAGTTTGGCTTTTGTTGCTTTGGATTCGTTTAACTTAACACTAATCATTAGTTATTATTACACAAAACATAATCATTGCATAAAACTTTTTCTTTTTCTTTTTCTTTTAATAAATCAAAAGATAATCAGATAAACTTTTTCTTTTCAAAAATTTGTGAAGACTTCATTACACAACGAAACTGCGTGATTCTTATATCATTTTAAAGAAGAATAAATAAGGTATCATATAAAATTATTAGCAAAAACAAACAGTTGAAGAACAGGTCCAAACCACGCTTGAAAATTCGGACAAGATATTGTCCACGTAAAACCAGCGATTTTGGTAGTCTTTGCTAGGAAATTCACACAAGCTTCATTATTTATCGGAATCTATTGATTCTTGGCTATTTTTAAAGAAAAGAAGATAACCTTTAACATAAAATTTTAGGTAAAAACAATAAATTCAGGAACCAAGTTGAAATCTCATTGAGAAGTCTGACAAAGAAAAAACGTCTGAGAAAAACTACAGTTTTGGGAGTTCCAACTTAAAAATTCACACAAGATTCATTACTCAACCAATTGCATTGGTTCTTGGCTCATTTTAAAGAAGAAAACATAAGACTTTAGATAAAAATGATATGTAAATTTATTAAGATATTTATCTTTAACAAAATAGTTCAACGAAACTGGACAGAATTCACGTTCTACAGAAATTGTAGTTTCGACAATCAATATTCAAAAATTCGTATGAAAATCATTACACAATGAAATTCAGAAGTTTTGGTACCATTAGAAATATAAGAAACCTAAATTTAACATAAAAATGATAAACAAGGTTAATGAGGTACATAAGCATGTTTAAATCTCTCTACAAAACAGGACAGAGATGCTGTCCTACAGAAAATCCAGTTTTTATAGTCTGAAATCAAAAATTCGGGTAAAATTCATTTCACAACGGAATTCAGATATTTTGGTACCATTAGAAATATAATAAACCTCAATTTGACATAAAAATAATAAATAAAGGTAATTAAGTTTATAGCTATGTTTAAACGTCTCAACCAAACAGGAAAGATGTGCAGTTCTTCAGAAAATTCCGTTTTGGTAGTCTGTTAATCAAAAATTCGTGCAAAAATCATTACACAACGGAATTGAGCAAACTTAGTCTTGTTGGAAAGCTGAAAGACTCTAATCTGACATAAAAATTATAACCAAAAGAGATAAGGTATAAATCTGATCTGAAAATTCTCAAATAAACAGGACAGTGACAAAGTTCTTCAGAAATTACAGTTTTACAAGTCTATAATCAAAAATTCACCCAGACTTCATTACTCAACGGAATCAGTTGATTCTTGGCTAGTTTTAAAGATTAAAATATACTCTTTCATATAAAAATTATAACCAAAAATAAGAGTCAAACTAACTGGGTGAGAAATATGTCCTAATACAGGACAGAAAACTATTTCAGAACTCCTTGAATTGCTTCTAAATTGAATTTCAAGAGAAAGTAAAGATCAATTCCAATAAATTGAGAGTACCCATGGATTATTCAAAGTAATGAAATTAAATTCAAATGAGTTTTAAATAAGAGTTTTACCCTTATCTTTTGTGTAGTTGAACCTTCCAAAGCAACTAAATCCATATTAACTCACTAAACGATTGTTAAATCGATCTAGCTTCAAAATCAAGTTTTATGATAAATTTTTTTTACCTTTTCTTCTTTGTTGTATGAAAAATGAAAGAATGAAATAAAGAGGTGATTTTGAGATAAAATCAGGGGAAAATGTTTATAAAAGGAGGTATAAGGTCAAAAATACCCTTCTTGCAATTTTTACTCGACACATAGTCGAGGCGGTGTCATTTTATCGCAAACTTGAGTTTATAACTTCATTAACGTCCGTGCACACTACAGGCAGGCTCACGCAAAGAGAAATATAATTTCTCAGGTAAACACAACTAGGTTTCACGCTCCACATTACGCTAATCCTAGTCTTCCAATCCAAATGGATTGAGATCGCACCATAAAATTTTATAAAAAAGAACACGGGTATTACAGAAAAGGAGTTGATTGAAGTGATTTTGAGATGAAGATGGGTTTGATTTGTTGTGTGCATTGAATTGAACGAGTTTTCTGTTACAGGTGATGAAGCTAAGGATGTTAAAGGGGTTGAGAGTGATTTTGAGATTAAACTCAAACAAGGGTTCGATGTTGAAGCTACATAACAAGGATATGGCATTACTTAAGCTGTTGAAGAATTAAAGGAGTAAGAGAAGAGTAATATTGCTTCCAGTGATAATGAGATCATAGTTGGATTCTTAGAAGTTCTGTTGTTATGTGTTATAGCTCAAGAAGCTACAAAGAGTGTATGCTGGTGCTGGACAGACCTTGAGGATGAGAATGATTAAGAACATGGTACTGATGGTCATAAACTTGGGTTTTTATAGTTTTTGTCACTCTTTACAGTGGTAGTTTCACATGGACTAAGGTGATTGAGCTGGTGGTCATTTACAAGTACATGTATGTTAGGACATGGTCTTGGCGGTGGCAGGTATGAGTTAAATGGTGTTGCAGAGAAGCAAGTTTTATTGGTTCTGGTAGTGAACTAGGTGATACAGTGAATGAATGAATTAGATTGGAGCTCATTGAAGGACTGCAATGGTTGCTTGAAAGGGAAGATTTGTTGGGTGAACTACAATTGCAGGATATACCGATAGAGGTATAGTATAGAATGTAAGAAATATATTGAATTAGTGGTAGTGGTTTATTAAGTTACAGAGATAATGGAAGTGCCATAAAAGATTTGTTTTTTTTTACTGGACAACAGTTCATAATAGGTTCCAGACTATGGATAACCTCTGGAGTAGAGGCTAGGTTGTGCAAATGAATGCTAGGGGTTGTGCAAATGTTGTTGTTGCTACTTGAAGTGTTAGCTAACCTAAATGGGTTTGTGATGCCGTGAGAGTCACAAGATGGCTTTGAATACAAGAAGTTACAAAAAAAGAAGTTAATGAATGAATTATGGCAATTTTTAGGTTTACTTGATACCGGAAAGACATGGAAGATACAAGTACTTCCATTGTGATGAATGGGGGAGGTTAATACAGGGATTTGGAACTAAGACAGTGCATAAGACATGGGTTTGTGTTGGATTAAATTTTGCAGTGAGAGACACTCATGCTTGGATGGAAAATCAGTTTAAGAGCTAATGTTGTGTTGCCGACAGATTTGGTGGTTAATGGAAGAGATTAATGTGTGTTATATGGTTTTGAATGAATAAGAAATGTGGGCTGATGTGTAATTGAATTCTGCAAGGAAGGAGTTATTTTGTACAATCTCCAATAATCCAACAAGTACTCAACCATGACCAGTTTGCTACATGCACAACAAGTGTGTGACAGAAGGCCTCAACCGTGTGATTGAGAAGATTGAGAAAAATGGGTTGTTAAACAGATTTCGTGATGATGGTTGATGGTGTTTGACTCAAGGAAGAGATGGGTTGGTCATGGGAGAATCTGTTTTGAGTTGTGGGTGATTTTTAAGATGAACTAGGTGGAAAATTGGTGGGAACAGAATTAGGACACATTTGCAGGAACAGACAGAACTTGGACGGTGTAGAGTCTGATGACCATCCCAGTGCAAAATTAGTCCGATTCAACTCAGTGAAACAGACCAATCAGACCGTGTTTCCTGTTGACTCGGTGATTCAAGTGGATTCAGCTCTTTTCAGTAGGAAGGGTTTTTTGGACTTTTTTACGCTGCCACCTAAGCATTAACAGTTGATAACTGGCGTTTACCGTTTTTTGAATAAAACGGTCAATACAAGGGTACTTTAATAAATTTTTTAAAAACGAGGACATTTTTTTAGTGCAATGTTAAATGCAGGGGTACTTTATCAAAAAGCCCTTGTTTCAATGAAATACATCCTGCACTTTTACTGTGTTTGTGGTTAAGGTTAGGTTAAGGTTGTAGCCCCATAAGTGGGTCAGGTTAAGGTTGTAGCCCCATGGGATACAAACCATGTACACCACAACCTTAACCTAACTGCATCCTAGGAATGGGAACGACCACATGTGTATGTAATAATGTATATATTAATCTGCATTTGTTTGTTCCATCTATTTTGTTTTTCTTCCTGGTGGGTTTCACGCAATATTTTATTTATTTTTTAATTGAAAGAGGGCCTATATATTAGATGGAAGATTTTGCATGATAAAGCTTCACTTTTGCACCCATTATGGGCATGTCAAAGTGGAAAAAAGGCATGGCTAAGTGGAAATATGTCAAATTTCTACCGAGCGGTCGAGACTACACTGCTCGGTCAAGACTGCACCGTTCGGTTTTGTTTAGACCGTTAGCGACTTAGACTCGGTCGCTTGGTGGAAACAAGACTGTCCATTAGATATAATTCAATGGACATAAATTCATCCGTCTATAAATACCTAATTCTAATTTTATTTCAACTCACACATTCTTCCTATTTTCTTAGATTTTCCAATGGCTCAAAATATATACATGGCTCAGTTCATAAAAGAGCAACATGCTGGCGAAAATCAATGAGTTGAACTTCGAGATAATGTGCAAAATGAAATAAAAAGAGCAAGAAATGCAAGAGTTACACATCAGCGCAAATTTAGTACGTTAGAAGATGAATGCATTTGCAAAAATTATGTTTTCTTCACTAATCATCCAATAGTTGATGGAGCATTACGGGCCATTCCGTTTTGGGGACGCGCTTACTGAAATTTGAAAAATAAACAACGAACATCAACAATCATGATTCGATGATGTTGAGTGATCGGTTCTCCATTATTTCTAAGAATGTTAACAAGTATATTGGTATGATAAGGGAAGAGGCTCGAAACATGAGAAGTGGTGAAACCCTGCTGGAGATTGATCAAAGGTGTCGTGCAAAGTGGCTCCATGACAACGAAAAGGAGTTCCGATATGGAAGTTGTTATGAAATCTTAAAAGTGTTCCCCAAATTTAATATAATTTATATGTTTTAAGTTCTCAATTTTAACTTAAACAGAAAAATTTAAATGAAGATTATTATTTATTAAACAAAAGTGCAATTACATTAACGATTCAAACCAGGATTCAAATTAACAATTAACATTTATCTATCAAACTAACAATTACCAAATATATATTCCCCTAAGCCTATTTCATCCTATGAAAACTTACTATTTTGAGTCTGAGATGGTGGTTGAGTAGCATCAGGCTACTCATAACCTTGATTGGTACCAGATATGGTTGAATTGGAGGTGCTTGAAATCAGTGAAATGTTTAAATTACTTGTTGGGGTATAAATTACGGATTGCCTAAATGCATCTATATTTACGCCACCACTAGGAGTAAGTAAAGGACCTTGGGGCTTGAAACCAATAGGAGACTGGAACTCCGTCATCTCCACGTCTGCTTCTACTATTGATCCTATTGGTGTTGCTCCTGCTGCTGTTGGTAGCTGAGTCTCTTCCACCATAGTTGGAGTAGAATAACGACTTTTACGACCTCCACGACTTCTTACACTGTTATCACCGGGCATTTGAGAACTTGACCCTAACGGAGTCTCAAGCAATTGATAACTCAAATTCTCCCTCTGTATTTGCATCTGTCTCAAGTGGAAACTCTGGAATTCATTACTAAGTGGAACTGTAACAATATCTCCAACGAGTGATAAAGTCTGGAATTCTCAAGACATTGGAGGCATATTTGACGACCCCATTTGATTGTTATGATACGTATATGCTTCGCCCATCGGTGGTGGAGGTTGACATGGAAGATATATGTAAGTGGCAAATTTACAATTGTTGAAAAGTCAACACTACCTAAGTTTAGTGTATGAACAATAATATTTAGCTTGCATACCTTTTGAAACCAACTGCAGTAATCAAAGTCATCATCTGGGATTTTGATCAAATCTTCAGCTTCTTCCCAAGGTTCTCCATCATTTATCAACATTAACCAATCATCTTGTGAAATTATTAAATTTGGAAATGGGTTGATTGCTTTTAACTTTCTGCCTTGTAGATGAAACATATGTCTTTCTCCGTAGTACCAAATACCATGACCCGTAATAGGACCGTAAAACACAAGTCGCTTAAGGCTTAACTGTAGCATGGCTTGTGCTATTGGTTCATGGTACTCGTTAATAGAAGTATACGATATTGACCAAATGTTGGTACTAGTTTTGCACATTTGTTGCATCCTCTGAACATCAACGACATTTTGACCATCATTAATTTGACTAATCCAATTATCAGCTTTGTACACGATTGGAAAAATTAATCGTGTTTCGTGAAGATCAGGTTCACAGACCTTAAAGTAAGTATACCACCAATATTGAAAAATAACATCGACGAACATTATTGTGTTAGTACATTCACCACCAGTTTAACTATTAACTTGATAATGAATCAAATAATAGAAAGGGATTGTGGTTCTTACCTCAAATATGACCCAAAACTATTAATTTTTGGTTTATATCAAATAATTTATTCTGCACTATAGTCTCTTCACCTCTCATTCCCATTATGTGAAGATCATTCATTCATTCATTCACCTCACTTGACTTGCTTTGAAAGGATAAGGTGTTGTGGTCGTTGCTTTTACTAATTCATAGCCATAATCTATTAAAAAGTCATTTTTTGTGCAAATCAAGTATTTTCCGTTAAAAATATAGTAGCATAGAACTACGTGTTTACCAGGGAATGGTGTGGACTCACTCGAGTACCTTTTTTCTTTTGTTTTTTTCCTTTGAAAGATGGGGATTCATTACAGACATTCGGGGGCAAGTACGTTTATGGTTGTGGGCCTGGTTAGTAATTCTTCGAATTATTCCTGAATGATTCGCAAACGTATTCGAACTGACCGAATCCGAATAATATTTCCGAAATATTTGAACTCCGAATCTAGTTCGTGGATTATATGAACCTCATGAATGATTCACGAACGTATACGAACCGACTGAATCTGATTTATATTTCCGAACTAGAACTCTCACAGGTCTCTCTGACCAGAGTTCTGTTGATTGGTTTTTGTTTGATTTTGTATATACTTTATATTTAAATACAATTATTCAGTTAATTTTTCTATTGGTAGTTGTTTAACCAGTGTTTTATGTGTTGATTTTTTGTTTAAAAGTCTATAAACTTGTTTTATAATACATTTATATATGCGATTAAATTGTTTACTTCTTGTTAAATAACCACGCTAAAATGTTTTTTTCCATCTTATAAATCATATACGAATAAAATTAGCCTCGTAATAAGGTCATAATACTTATAAATTTATCATATATGTAAGCTGAATTTTAAGTGCCGAACTCACATTTATAAAACGAACTAGAAAGAAACCCGTGCTACGCAACGGGAGGGGTTTTTTGTCTATTAGATGTCGTCTAGAACCAAATTTATCTAAGTAAATTATGCCATCGGGTGTACATGAACCTGTAGGTCTTGTACTACTAATTAAGCTTTTTTTTCTTCAGATTTTTTGCCGAGCCTACTGAAAGAACATAAACATTCTATATGAGTAAATCATGAGATGAGTTAAATCATGAGATAACAATGTCACAATATATGAGTAAAATCAATGTCAACACACATCTGTTACATACAATTTTAAATATTTTACATCACCACTAACTGATTGAAAAGGTTGGAACATCCATGTAGGATTTGGAGCCCGTTGCAGCTGTATTATGGGCTATTGCGTAGAAGTCTTCTAATCATCATTAGAATTATTAGCAGGAGACGTATCAATCTAATTTATTTTTTAATGATATTTGAGGAGTCTCATTCCGCCGTTCATGTCGTGACACTGCATCAATAAAACAAAAAAGAAGTATCTTAATAGAAACATTGATAATTAATCATAAGAAACAACCAATAGGAGACCAAATCTGTTGGACAACTGATAATATAACTCAAAAACAGAATTCTAGTCAGTATACACTATTCGTCTATTGTACTTAGATATGGGAATTTCATCTCCCAACACATATTCGTCATTTTCCTTTAGACGAAATGGTCACTTACTTACATTTGAACCTCGACTAATCATGGGAGTGCTATCAGGATGCATGTCTTTGTTAAATTGCCTGAAAACTTTAGACAAATGCAAACTGGTGGGATAATATACCACAAGCTCAGTATTCGGTCGAGCTTTCCCCAGATTTTTCATCTCAAATTCGGATTTCAAATACCTTTTAAGGTTTCTTAATTATTACATCAAGAGTACCCATCATGTTTGTACCATCGACATAGATAGCTACAATTCGAAATCAGGAACTTTCTTGTGAATATGCAAGGAAAAATAACTTACTTGTCTATCCCCTCCAAATCAAATAGTCACTTGGACGGGTATACCACATCCGCCTGATTGCTTGAATCTATAAGTGAGCGTTCTATCTAACTGTAAACGCACTCTGTGGTTTAGAGTCATTTGATTTGGGAAACAAAAGTCTATCAAGTACTTTTATAAATATCTTCTATCTCTTGATTCTTTCAGAGATACGTAACAACCACATACATATGCTGCATTTCAAGTCCTTTTGAAATTACCAAACTAACTAAGTAGCAAAATGCTATAATGCTCATTACAACAAAGTAAACGATTCCAGGGCTTTGTGAGATACCTCACGCCACATGGAGAGTCTTTATACCATTACGACTTCATTATTCTCACTGTGCTTTGTGACAAATAATCATGTATGTCCATAGTCTTTACACTTGGTTGGTTAGCACTACCACACCAAATACCTATATATTTGTCAAAAAATCAAATTCTATCTGGATTGTGTAGGCCAAATATGCTCTTTATTGTTGATATTCAAACAATAAGAAGCATGGTTCGATCTCATCGTGCTCGATTTCCTTTAACAACTGTATATGAAAATAATAATCATTAATATGCTCACATGATCTTTCCATTGACTCGTGTGTGTTCTCATAATCCACTTGGGATGTCATTGTTCTCTGGAATCGTTAAACTTCAGAGCGTCCTCCAGTATTGATTCATGGACATCGTTAGAGACAATCAAATAATATGATTTCATTAATAATACTAATTAGGTTGTGCCTTACTCATCTACTTCCTTTCTAGGTGAGCATTGATCGAACCTAGTGGCATCTCCATCTTCTTTTATGGAGCCATGGCCTTAATTACATTTCCACCAAGTGTAGTTGCAACACCTTAGTCTGTGGTGTACCCCATACTGAGGATTTCTAACCTTGCAGGAATATTTGCAGCCGGTATGTGTGATCTTGTCACTTTAGCGACATAAGTGTACATTCTGAAAATCGATTATTCTTTGTCACTTTACATTTACATTTGTGGAGTACAAGAATCAACATGAGACATAGTGGGAACACACTACGACAATTCCTGCCGTTCCCTTAGAAAATACTTTTTCTTATCTCCCCTAAACGACGGGAAGAATGTCTCATTAAAATGACAACCTGCAAATCTAGCGGTAAGATATCTCCTGCCAAAAGTTTTAAAATGCGGATAATTGTTGGGAACTCATTTCCAACATAACTACTTAACAGTTTTGAAGACCCGTCATAGTACGATGTTGAGTCGTAATGGAACATATATAGTGTAACCAAAAATGCATAAAAACACGAATGTCAGGCTTAAATCTAGTTACCAACTGGTACGCAAAAAAGGTTGACTAATATTGGGTTCTAAAAACAAATTAAGTAAGATGCGTGTAATATTGCATATCCCCAAAGCAATAAAAGATAGGTTGGTACGCATAACCTATTCCTTAGACACCATCTGTAACCTTTGATGGTAGCCTCTGCGAGACCATTGGGTATAAGATGTTCTATAATGATCTTATTAAACATGCAATATTCATCAAGTCCTTTTGATGTAAATTCTCTAGCATTAACAAGGGTGGTTAGCCTTTGCACTTTGCATTATGTGGTATATGTGCTAGTAGTTTTCAAACGCAATTTTTTTAGGAACTATAACTAGTTCAAAAAGTCAAAACATTCACCAGATCCATCAGTCACTTTAATGGTCCGCATTCTGCATGAATATTTTTCTAAATTTCACCTTGTTTTCTTTGTAATATGGAATTTTTACCATTTGCATCTTAGGATGGTCTCGATCCTGTTTTACTGAAGACTTTGTAAAAATGAGTGATATGATTTCTTACTTAAAAGCATAATGGGAGGGAGGAGGGGGTTGTGCATCTGGTACTTTAGAAAACACTTATTGAGAGATATGCCGTTACTTTGCATTATGTCAATTTTTTTCCCGTTGTATCGTCTACTCAAACACATCGATGTACGTATGAGTCCTTACAAAACGAAACATCATGTCTCAACCAAAGTTCCTTTATGGTTATGTCAAAGTCTGTATGAGTCAATTTCCAACATTTCATCGTTGGAGTCAATATTATTCAAAAATCCAAACATTATAGTGAATTACATTGCATTATATTGACTCATTAGTTTCTCTAAAATATATTTCCTTCCAAATATAATAGAGACTATACAAGATGCAATCAATTACATTCTTATCATTTTGATGTTCCACATGATATCCATTTGCACGGGTTACTTGGGAATTTAAACAAGGTGTGATTATCTCTTGGTACATCTAGAGATTTTGCGACGTCTTTGTTCTATCTTGAAGAAAAAAAAAATTGAGCAGTGTTGCGCTTGATAAGATAGTCAATTGGCCAGGAAAAGTTCTTGTTGCCATTAAAGTTGGTGTGAAAATTGGTTGTTACTATGATACATATACACATTACATTGTATATACCAACACCTATGACCAAGTGTATTTCCAACTCTTTTATTTATTATGGGAGCTAGAATTACATTTTAGCTGATCCCATGTTCAATTGATACCTATACTTTGGTGTCATTACTGCTGGGGATTTTTTTTTTCATGATATATATGTCCCTTTTCACATGCTTTATATGAGTCGGTACGTCTAACCCTCATTACGTAGGGGTTCTTTTCATTTTCAATTTTGCTACATTTAGCTTAATTTGAGAAATTTCTTTATCTCAATAGGCCAAGAGAATCTCACTACATATGTCAACCACTTACTTTAGGTTGAATATATTACTAAAGATAATTCTCTTGTTGTCATACTTCAACATATACCGGTTCGTTAGTATTATGGATGAAGTAGAGAAATAAAAATTTTATGACTCATATCATCTTTTGTGAGTTCTTCCAAAAAAAATTGGAACACATGTGATTTTATTTGAACGTATGTTTTAAAACTATTGACAAATTAATAGTCGAGCAAGTGGATACATTCCACGGAACATTCAAAAAAATTGGGAAAATATCAAATATCCAATAATGGTGCTCAAGTACTTCTAAGCCCCAAATGAATACATTGGAATTGAGTTGGTACAACCAATTGAAGAAAAAAATAAACATCATTCAAAAATATCCAATATCATATTCAAGAGAACAAAATAATAATAAAACCAAAATTCTTAATGGTCGAGATCAACAGTTATAATTTAAATTGACCGTTTATATGTTGTGGACTTATCTTAAGACAACAAAAAATAAACAAAACCAGGCATGTTCTACAAACGAATAGATAATCCTAGCGAGTATTCAATATACAAGCCCACGTTATAGTTACATACCTCTGCCTTTGCTAACCACTGTATATGCACAAAACCATAACGCCTTGAGTTGCGATGGCCCCGAACAATACATAGCAACAAGAACATAACAGGATAACATTGCCCTTTCTCACACAAGAAAAAGCCTAGGGAAAAATTTAAGAAGTAAGGAGATGGTTTATTTGGACCGAACCGGGGTGGGGGTGGAGATTTTACTTTCTTCTTCGTTTACAGAAACTCTTCGCGAATATTTATCAGTTCCCACCGACGGAATATGAATCCAGAGCCTAGTTAGCAATTCGGCGAATAATTCGCGAATTATTCCGAATCGATACTTTTCGCGAATTATACGCGTTCGTTTCTAACACCGACCCTAATACGCGTACAATATGAGGTAACCGAATAATTCGCGAATTATTCGTGGATTCGGTAATTCGTCCGTTGGTTCGGTGAGAATATTCGACTCGGTCCGAGTTTGACTCGGCTCCATTCATTAGACTCAGTCCGAGTTTGACTCGGCCCCATCCATTAATATTTCCCTTTACAAAAAAGGGAGGGGAGTAATGGGATTCGAACCTAAGTCCTAGAGCTCACTAAGCCTCACCCCAACCATTGTGTCAAGCGCTGATTTTTGTTAAATGCTTCACATATTTTTTATATAATGCATTCTTACTTCAAATTAAAATGTATTATAAATTAGTCATTTATAGCTATAGATACTCCCTCCGTTCCACTTTAGATGAGTGATTAGGGTTATTTTTTTGTTCCACATTACTTGATGATTTTCATATTTTTCCCACAAAACTACCAACATTACCCTAACATTTTGTCTTGGAACCATAAATTTATTTTCAATTACATTAATAGGAATAAATGTTTGAAGATTTTTCTCAAGGGTATACATAGAAAATTTTTATATCACTCTTTATTTCTTAATCTACGTGTAAACTCCTATAAAACATCAACTAAAGTGGAACAAAGGGAGTATTTATTTATTATATATGTCTGCCGAATTTTGGAGGCCGAACTGATATCTGGAAAACGAATTATACACGTACGTATACCGTTCCGTACTACTGCCGAACCACGAACCGAAGACCGGATAGTTGACCGAATTTAATTTTTACAAATCCGAATAATACCCGTATGTTTGCCGTTCCGTACGTATGCCGATTCCCGACTTGTTAACTAGGATCCAGAGAGCCATGTCAAAATAAAAATCAAGAGAAGTAAGCATCCATATTTTTTCTTTAATACAATGACATGACACAATCCAGAGAATCATGAAGGTGAATCTGTCAAGTCAAAATCTAATTAATGGTTGAAAATTGTTGGTCAATCACCAACAGTAGCGTCATATTCATAAACCCACTATAATAGCCAGACGTTATAAAAATTTGCAGAGAAAAATTGTGAAAAAAAAAACATAATGACACAAAACCGTACAAATATGATAGAATTAGACGTTACAATTGATTGATTTAGTGGTAAAAGAAAATAAATAACAAAATAATAAAGACAAATAGTCAAATGGCATAAAAAAAATAATGACAAGTCAAGCAAAAAATCAAACGTCACATCAAACAAAAAACACATTATGGTTTAACATCTAATTTCCATTGAGTATTGTACATCATGATTTAACAAGAGAATTAACAGTGTGTGAATGGGTTGTGAAATATGATGATTTCGTGGAGCCAATTAATCAAACACGTTGCACAAAATGAAAGAAATTAATTAAATATACTGTTATCGAATCAATAGAGCACCAAACAGAGAAAGTGAATGGGTCTCAAAAGTGATGACTCAGTGGAGCCAATTAATCAAGCATGTTGCGATCAAATCAAAACGGAGCAAGTAGGATATTTCCCAAGCATGTTGATGACTCAGTAGCCAATTAATCAAGCATGTTGAATCAGTCGGTCATCACACAAACACAACATCAATCACTCAGTCATAAGACTCATAACATGTGCAATCTCTAACAGACAAAATAGTAATACCCGATTTAGGATCTCTAACAGTTAACATGTGCAATCGACGGAGATTAAGTTTGGAATATCATACCTCTGAACGTCGATTTGTGATTAAATGATCGCCGAAAAAATGCTTCCATTCCGTTGATCCAAAAACATAGCAGACACATAAATTATTCAAAACTCGAACTTACTTGTGCTAGATTGAGAAGAAAAACAAAAATAGGGATCCAAACTCGAACTGGAGTTGGGACAGGACAGGACAAACGAGTCCGGGTTCGGGCACCTGACGGGTCCGGGTTTGGGCAGTTGAGGGGTTTGGGCCATGTTTTTCTCGTTCCCATCTTTTCTTTTCCCAGTTTTCCAAAGAACAGAAGACATACGTTTTCTTTCTCCTCCATAGCCGGCGGATTTTGATTTTGATCTTGCCAGACCCAATCACAACAAAAATAAAATAAAATAAATATACAAATAAATGTAATCACTGATCATACATATAGGAAAAAGTATTGATATGCCGAAATAAAAAAAGTAGGGAAAAAATGTATAGGAAAAAGTAGATCCAACGTATCTTCTTTGATTCCAGCGTTGATAAAATTCATCCATGTAGAAAAAGGAAAAAAATCAATCGATTTCATATAGTTTGGCGGTAGGGCATCGTGCATGATAACGTTTTGTAGTAGAATATTAGGGGAAGAGAATGAGGTAGGGAAAGAGAAGGATTTTATTCATTAGCCTATTACATAGGTAAAATATCATTTATATATACTACAAAAGAGAAACCCTTAGGATTCTAGTTGGGCCGCACACTCATGGACCGTAGGCCCTACAACACACCTCAGATTTTAGTGGGGTCAGAATGAAGGAGAATTGAGTATTGTGTTTCAATTATCATCTTGTTGGATATGCACGTATGTATGCCGTTCCGAACTACTATCCGAATAACGAACCATTGACTAGATTTTTGACCGAATCCGACCTATCTGAATACGTATAATTCCCGTATATATGTCGTCCCGAACTACTACCCGTACCCCGAATTGCTAACTAGGGTTGGATGACTTTCATTTCCTTACCATTCAATTCTATCTAGCAGGCTAGAATCGATGTCGACGTACATATTTTCATAAATCAGAACCAACAACTTTTTTGTACACTAGTTTGACGGTCGCGCTCCATGACAACTAAGGTTTTTGAAATGGAAATATGACCTAACTCCCTGTCAAATTCTTTTCCATAGTAATTTCTATAACGGTCGAGGCGGCAAATTTCACTGTCAAATTCAATAACAGTAAGGGAAAAATAATTTGAACTAATCAATTTTAGTACAATGTTTAAAGTATGGTCGTGCTTGTCGACTAATAAATCAAACAGTTGACAAGCACGTGAAAATTAGTTAAGAAAGTTAATTAGGCTAAAGCGTGTAGGTCATCTCATGTACTCAATCCGAACCCCATCAATGGTGATATTCAAACCAGTCCTCCCTCTCGGCACCAACGACACCCAAATGACCTCATCATCACCTGCTTCCAAATCTTCCAACTCCGAGATGCCTAACTTGATATTCGTCCTCCTTTCTACTGGTATATCGCCTTTGTTCATCACCACCTTTACCCCACGCCTCATGTTAACGAACGTCCCAGCAAATTCCCTGGACTCTGGACCAATTGTTGTTTCATCAACTGCATTTACGTAGACGTCCAATTTAGCGTACCAGGCCCGCTTCTGAGGTGGTGCATGTTGGGCAACAATTTTGTTAATTTTATGGCATCAAATAATAAGGTTCAATTTTGTTAGTTTACAGCTTAGAGGAATTTTTGGAGAGCGGGATTTTTTTGAATTAGTGGATGGATATATTACTCCGAGTCCCAAAATTTGGTGGCCTGGGAGGCCTGCAATGTTTAAGTCACACATTTTAGTTGGATCCGACGATCCCAATATATCTTATATTCATGAGTCAGCCTTAAACTATCTATTCAAGAAAAAAGAAAAAAAATACTTGACGATAAACCCTAGCGAGATTCCAGAAGAACGCCGTGAAGGACAAAAGGAGAAAGTTCATTCCAATCCCATATTCCATTCATATGTATTCATATTTCAATTCATAGGTAACCTCTATGGCTCTAATCTCTTATCTTATAGTCTTATTATTCTGGTAGCATAAAAAAATTCATAGGATAATTGCGTAATTCATAGGTAACCTCTATGGATTTAGTGCTTTTGATATTTCAGTTTGATTAACTAATCTTAGTGGATGCTTTTGGTATTTGAATTTGATTAACTGATTTATTTTTATTTATTTTTTGTGTGCGTTGATATCTTACTCCTGGAGACTTTTGATTTCATGATTCATATCTTAGTTTCTAGTCTTATCGTCGTTTCTGTGTTAATAGTAAAATTTCTTCTTTGAGTTTGATTAATTCCAATTAGTTTGTGTTCTCAAAATCTAAGTGTTTTTCTTCAATCTGCAGACTTGGTTTACTTACAAAAATGCGTATTAAGACGGTAGTACCTGGTGAAAGTGAACATACTAGACGTAAACGCAAGGAAAAAAGTGAAGCATTCGTACAATCTCAAGCGAGAGCTATTGATAAGTTTGTCGTTAAAAAGGCACGTAATGTAGTAGGAACCTCATCAGCTGGAAACGAAGTTGCTCTTAGGTTGCGCGACATAAATTACTTCATTTTCAGCGTTATGCAATAGATTTTATTTGGAAAACATATAACAATAATTGCGAGAAAAAAAATGCGTAAAAGGGCGTTCCGTACTTTTTGGCACAAGGTCATCGAAATGTCAGAGACGACCCTGTAGCGTACATATCTTTCTTTACGTCAATTCCGTACACAAGTAGAACCTCTTCTTCAATTTTCTTCTCTTTTGTTGTTCTACTAGTTTTAGGCCTGTAAACTTGGACTCTTATAATTGTGTCTAGTATTCGACCCTTGGGTCCGAAATTAGATGCTAGATGTTACGTATCTCTATCTCATATGTATGTCTATGAATTTAGGATGTTGTTTAGGATAATCATTGTTAGTTATAATGATTGTGCAGTAGTTATTATAACTGTAAAAGAGGGAAACCTTATATAAAGAGTGTATGTAATCTTTGAGAGGATATCGGTGAAATATATTTGTTTTAGAGAAGTTTTCTCTTGGGGTTTGTTTTCCTATAAACAGGGGTTGTTTTTCTTACAAACAATTATCTTAATCATCTACTTTCGATATTGAACGTTATGATTCTATGGAGAACATAACATTTGGTATTAGGAGCCACAAAGATCACGATAAGGATCAAGACAGAAAAATATACGATGAACTTAACTGTCAAGAGGAACTATTGAGATTGGTTAAAGAGTTGAGAGAAGATTTCAAAGATTTCAAACAAGCTTTCAAAGATTTCAAACAAGCTTATCTAGAATCTCTTAAAAATTCTAATAATGTTGCACAAAAATCACCAACAAGAAGAGTTTTCTACTTGTGTGAGTTTTTTGATATCTTTGAAGAAGAAATAAAGATCACAAAAACCCGAATTAGAGGTTTCACAACTTTCAATATTTCTGATTTTTTCAATATATTTGAATTACCAACTAGTTATGAATTTTCTTGTTTTGATGTTCCATCATTTCAAGCATCTCCAGCCTATGAAGCTTCAGACATCTTTACCATAGAAAATGGGATTGATTTGAAATTTCATAAGCATGAACTACACTGTTTGTAGGGAATTTGGATTGAAAGATACACAAGTCGCTTTCGTGGACGTATCAAATTCTCTTCATTGATCAAGCTTGATTTTAATTGTCAAAACATGTTCATCTCCAACCTTGAAGATACATGTTCATCTCCAACCTTGAAGATACGGCTGAATTTCTAGCAGGGATGGTTCTTCAACCGTTTTTATTTTAGGCTAATAAATGTGTTCTTTCGTATTGTGTTGTTAAAAAAAAATGTTCTAGTAAATATATGTGTATGATATTAGTTCAAAGATACAATTTCTATTATCTTGGAAGTGCTATGTCAAGGAACATCTACAACAAAATAGTTTATGCATTTTGGAAATCCTCTGTATCAACTGCCCGGCATCAGCAACTTATTTTTTACAACCTTGAGGACAAGGTTGTTTTGAAGAGGATGGGAATGTTACGTATCTCTATCTCATATGTACGTCTATGAATTTAGGATGTTGTTTAGGATAATCATTGTTAGTTATAATGATTGTGCAGTAGTTATTGTAACTGTAAAAGTGGGAAACTGTAAGATATGTCTTGAATAGATTAATGGAGCTTTCGGCTGCCTTACAATAGTGGAGCTTTCGGCTGATTTGCAATGAATAAACTAATCACTAATGAATAAGCTTTCGGTGAGCACTCATTAGTGGGCGCAAGCTTTCGGTGTGTGGAGTTGTCGGTCAAGTGAAGTAGTGAGTTTGAAGCACTCAAGTTGCTGGTGGAGCTGCCGGTGTGGTGGTGAGTTATGTCGACATTCTTCAACTCCATTTCACTATATAAGGCCATGTACTCTGATTGTAAACTCCATCCCAACAATTAGAGCATCAGTGAGAAACATACTAAGAGTTCCAAAGAGAGAAAGAATAGTGTTCTTAAGAGAGAGTAAAGTCTTGTTCTTGAGAGGAGTGTATACTCTTGTAATCTTGTTCAAATCATAGTGCAACGTTATCGTCGTCTTCCAAAGTGGATGTAGATCATCTTGATCGAACCACTATAAATCCTTGTGTTGTGTGTGTGCCTGTTTTACATTTGTTTTCATTTCTATTTCAATTATTGATTGATTGTGCCGAAAATAGCCATTGGTCATAACAAATTGGTATTAGAGCTCCGGGTAAAAGCGATCTACGATGGAGGAAAAGTATGAGATTGAGAAATTTGATGGAAGGAATGATTTCAATTTATGGAGGCTAAAGATGAGGGCTGTTTTGGTGCAACAAGGTTTGGTGAAAACTTTGAAGGGAAAAATGGCTCTAGCAACAACATTGAAGGATGAAGAAAATGATGAGCACTTGGAAAAAGCACATGGATTAATTCTATTGTGTTTGAGCAACGAGGTCTTGAGAGAAGTTGCGGCGGAAACGACACCTGACGGGCTATGGAACAAGTTAGAGAAGAGGTATATGACTAAATCCTTTATATCTTAAGAAGAAATTAAATACTCTTAGAATGCATGAAGGAATGTCTATTATAGATCATATTGATGATTATAATAAAATTCTCTTGGATTTGGCAAATATTGAGGTCAAAATTGAAGATGAAGACCAAGCTTTGGTTTTGCTTTGTTCCTTACCACCATATTATGAAAATTTTGTTGATACCGTAATGTATGGAAAAACTACAATTTCCATGGAAGATGTTAAAGTGGCTTTGAACTCTAAGGAGTTAAAGAAGACGGGTATCGATGGTAAAGATAATTCGGGAGATGGGTTGTTTGCTAGAGGAAGAGGAAACCAAAAGGGCGGATTTGATAGAAGTAGATCAAAGTCAATGTCTAAATCAAAATCCGGTAAATTATATTGCTTTCATTGTAAGGAAAAGGGGCATTTCAAGAAGGATTGTCCAAAATTGAAGAATGTCGAGAAGAATACTAACCAAGGCACCGCAGCAAATGTTGAAGCAGAAAGTGATGATGGAACGATTCTTACGGTTCATACCGAAAGCTCAGAGAATGGGTGGATTCTTGATTCGTGGTGAACTTTCACATGTGTCCTCATAAAGAGTGGTTTACTACTTATCAATCTAGATAAGGTGGTAAAGTTCTTATGGGAAACAATGTCACTTGTAAAGTGGTGGGTGTAGGTACAATTCTTTGGGTACGCTTGATTCAAACGGATGCAAGTATCAAGGTGAATGTGGAGTTATTCGTGTCTCAAGAGGAAGTCTTACAATTATGAAGGGCGAGAGAATTAATGGTCTTTATAGGCTGCAAGGTACTACTGTGACAGGTGATGCAGCTGTATGTTCTTCAAGTTATGATGATAATACTACCAAGTTGTGGCATATGCGTCTAGGGCATATGAGCGAGAGGGGATTGGCTGTTTTGAGCAAGCATGGATTGCTTTGTGGTCATAAAACAGGCAAGCTTGATTTCTGTGAACATTGTGTCTTTGGAAAGCAGTGTAGAGTCAAGCTTAGTACAACTATTCATAACACCAAGGGTATTCTGGATTTTATTCATTCTGATCTTTGGGGTCCTTCTCGGGTTGATTCACATGGTGGTGGTAGATATATGTTGACGTTCATTGATGATTTCTCAAGGAAAGTTTGGGTATTCATACTTAAACACAAAGATGAAACTTTTGTCAAGTTCAAGCAATGGAAGACTATGGTTGAGAAGCAAACCAGAAGACAAATCAAGTGCTTGAGGACAGACAATGGTTTGGAATTTTGTGGGGGTGAGTTCAATGAGTTCTGCAAGGAGCAACGGATTGTAATACACCGCACAGTCAGAAAAACACCACATCAAAATGGTGTTGCAGAAAGGATGAACATAACCATAATGGAGAAGGCACGGTGCATGCTCTCCAATGCCGGGTTACCAAAGCAGTTTTGGGCAGGAGCAGCAAACACATCAGCTTATTTAGTGAACAGATCTCCATAGACTGCCATTGAGTGCAAGACTCCAAATGAAGTTTGGAAAGGTTCGCATGCTAACTATGAAGACTTGAAGATTTTTGGATGTCCAGCCTATGCTCATGTGAATTAGGGGAAGCTAGAGCCTAGAGCAAAGAAGTGTATATTTATTGGGTATGCAAAGGGCGTGAAAGGCTACAGGTTATGGTGTCCTGCAGAAAGATCAAACAAGTTTCTTATCAGCAGAGATGTGAAATTTGATGAGCAATCGATGTTGAAGCCAAAGAATGAAGAACTAGATGGAAACGCTGAAGAGGGTGTTAGTGATAAGGTGGAGTTTGGTGACAAGGTGGAACTTGAGGTGCAAGTTCAAGGAAGCAATGAGACTGTTGTTTCTGATGACGATGATGATCAAGATATTGTGCAAGAACCTTCCCAGGAAGAAGAAGCACAAGGTCATCAGTACAATCTTACAAGAGACAGAGAGAGGAGGCAAGTCAGACCACCTCAGAGATACGGCCATGCTGATTTGGTTGCATATGCATTTGCAGTAGGTGAGAGAATAGATAGGGATGATCCAACAACCTATGAAGAAGCAATCGGTGGTGAAGAATCAGCAGAATGGGGAGCATCTGCAATTGAAGAAATTGAGTCTCTTGACAAGAATGGAACTTGGGAGATAGTTGCAAGACCAAAAGGACAGAAGATTGTTGGAAGAAAATGGGTCTTCAAAAAGAAACAAGGTACTTCAGATGGTGAAGGAACAAGGTTCAAGTCAAGGCTTGTGGCAAAGGGGTTTACACAAAGGGAAGGCATTGACTACAATGAGGTATTCTCTCCTGTTGTTAAACATAGTTCTATTAGAACATTGCTTGCTATAGTTGTTTTGAAAGATCTAGAATTGGAACAACTAGATGTTAAGACATCTTTCCTTCATGGTGATTTGGAAGAGCGTATTTATATGTAACAACCAAAGGGGTTTGAAGTTCCTGGCAAAGAAGACCATGTATGTTTGTTGAAGAAATCTTTGTATGGTTTGAAGCAATCTCCAAGGCAGTGGTATAAATGTTTTGATATATTTATGGTGGCAAATGGCTATGATAGGAGTAAGTATGATAGTTGTGTATATCACAGGAAACTCCAAGATGGTTCATTTGTGTATTTACTCTTGTATGTTGATGATATGTTGATTTCTTACAAAGACATGTCAGAGATACATAAGCTGAAGGAGCATTTGACTAGTGAGTTTGAGATGAAGGATTTGGGCGCAGCAAAGAAGATATTGGGCATGGAGATTCATAGAAACCGAGCTGAAGGAAAGTTGCATTAATTTGTCCCATAAGGCTTACATCGAGAAGGTGTTGGAGTGGTTTGGTATGAAAGATGCAAAACCAGTAAGTACTCCTTTGGCAGCTCATTTTAAACTTTCTAGAAAGAAATCACCTCAAACTGCAGATGAGGCAGAGTGTATGTCTCGAGTTCCATATGCAAGCGCAGTTGGTAGCATCGTGTATGCTATGGTTTGTACAAGGCCGGATATCTCACAAGCTGTGAGTGTGGTAATTAGATACATGGGAAGTCCCGGGAAGGCTCATTGGCAAGATGTAAAGTGGATTTTGAAGTATCTAATGGGAAGTACATATGTTGGTTTAGTGTTTGATAAACACTATGGTGATTCGGCGAATGTTGTGGGTTATGTTGATTCTGATTATGCAGGTGATCTTGATAGAAGAAGGTCATTGACAGGTTATACTTTTACATTGTGTGGTAGTACTATCAGTTGGAGGTCGGTTTTGCAAAGCACAGTTGCATTGTCTACAACTGAGGCAGAGTACATGGAAGCCGCAGAAGCAGTGAAGGAAGGTATATGGTTGATGGGTTTGGTTGGTGATTTAGGTTTCAAGCAAGAGAATGCAACTTTGTTCTGTGACAGTCAAAGTGCCATTCACTTGACCAAGAACCAGATGTATCATGATAAAACGAAGTACATCAATGTCAGGTATCATTTTATCAAGGATGCAGTTGAGGAAGGTAGGATAGCGATGCTAAAGGTTCCTACAACGGATAACCCTGCAGACATGTTGACGAAGCCAGTTCAAAGTATCAAGTTCAAGTACTGCTTGGACTTGGTTGGTGTCAACAGGTGTTGAGAGCCCTTGTGGGGCTGAGCGAAGACGATGATGATGAGCGGTGATGATATTCAAGTCAAGGTGGAGATTTGTAAGATATGTCTTGAATAGATTAATGGAGCTTTCGGCTGCCTTACAATAGTGGAGCTTTTGGCGGCTTTGCAATGAATAAACTAATCACTAATGAATAAGCTTTCGGTGAGCACTCATTAGTGGGCGCAAGCTTTCGGTGTGTGGAGCTGTCGGTCAAGTGGAGTAGTGAGTTTGAAGCACTCAAGTTTCTGGTGGAGCTTTCGGTGTGGTGGTGAGTTATGTCGACATTCTTCAACTCCATTTCACTATATAAGGCCATGTACTCTGATTGTAAACTCCATCCCAATAATTAGAGCATCAGTGAGAAACATACTAAGAGTTCCAAAGAGAGAAAGAGTAGTGTTCTTAAGAGAGAGTAAAGTCTTGTTCTTGAGAGGAGTGTATACTCTTGTAATCTTGTTCAAATCATAGCGCAACATTATCGTCGTCTTCCAAAGTGGATGTAGATCATCTTGATCGAACCACTATAAATCCTTATGTTGTGTGTGTGCCTGTTTTACATTTGTTTTCATTTCTATTTCAATTTTTGATTGATTGTGCCGCAAAGAGCCATTGGTCATAACAGAAACCTTATATAAAGGGTGTCTGTAATCTTTGAGAGGATATCGGTGAAATATATTTGTTTTATAGAAGTTTTCTCTTGGGGTTTGTTTTCCTATAAACAAGGGTTGTTTTCCTTACAAACAATTATCTTAATCATCTACTTTCGATATTGAACGTTATGATTCTATGGAGAACATAACACTAGACTGCGAGATGGCTTGAGTGACAGTAATCCTGAATTATTGTCCCTCATTTTCAGCATATGCCATGCAACTTTCGGTGGGATGGAAGGTTTCGGTCGTGCACTGATCCAGGGATTTTCAACCCAGTCGTAGGTGTAACCAAGTTTTGTAATGTTAAGAACATCGCGGAACTTGATTCGTACAAGTTGTGATTTCTCATTATAGAAGAAGAAGTGGGTGTCTAACCAATCGGGGTCATCAACATCAACGGGAGAATTTTCCTTTGCTCTAAGTTCCTTCCAGACATCCCAAAGACGGTCAATATTAGAGTGATGCGCATAGAATATGGGATCTCGCGCAGCTGCATAAAATTCTCCCATGTCTTCTCCTTCTTCGTACAACCCGCTACCAATCCAACTGTGCAACGTGTTGTGAGGTGCAGTCTCTAAAGTCCCAGGACCATTGCAAAAACCGTTCACGCCAGCTCTATACTGACAACCCATGAAGAGTTCCATCTTTTTTGCACCAGACAGCGTTTGGTGGTACATGAAAGCAACATTGGATTTGATCTTCTCCTCGGGTCCTAACCCGCTATCAACTTCATTGTAGTCGTTGTCGGTCACACGCGGGGCAAACTGAGAAGTATCGCGTTCCTTGTCGAACAGCGGGCCGTTTATATACATATCTGGAACAATCATTCCCTCCGGTGAATCCCAATTCCAAAATGGCAACGCAAAAGTGTCATCTCCTATGAGACTTCCCAGGATTCTTTCGTGGAAATATAACATCATCCTATGCCATGGAAAGAACATCCATGATTTATGGATTTTGAGGATTAAATTGGTGTTTTTCTGGTTATAAGATCCGGTACAATAAAGGCAATGAATATCAGCTTGGCGCATGAAGCTACGAGGGTCATCATAAGGAAGTGATTTCATGATGGTTAAGGCTTTTTGGTACTTGGCAATATATTCACCGTCAACTAGGTGAGCAGGACGAAGGACATGAATTGTTTCTGAGGGATCAGGGAAGTTGAAATCAATGATGGGTTCTTCAGAGTTTCGTTTAGGCTAAGTCCTATGGGAGAGTTTGGAGTGCTAGATTGGCCAAAAAGTGTTGCAAATCATGAAACAATTGTGAGAAAAAAGTTAACACTAAATCTGGCTATTTCTCTCTCCTAGAATTTGCTCGCAGTGGCACTATCGGCGAGATTGAAACGCCGAATAGAGCGGCGCTCAAAAATTAGCACAAACGCTGGATTGTTCGGAGTTATGCGAATATTCCAAAGAATAACGCCGAACTGTTAGGCGTTGATGTGGACGCTGTTCCATTCGGCGTTATCTTTGACACGAAAACTCCATCCCGTTTGACTCTTTTTTTTTTTTAAACCAATGGCTATTTTTTCCCAGAATTCCATTTCTTCAAATTTGACAATTTGTTTCAATCGTATTTTGTTTCAAACTTTGGAAAATTATCAAAGTAAAGTTACAATGTTTTTGTTTCAATCGTATTTTGTTTGAGAATTATCAAAGTAAAGTTTCAATCGTATTTTGTTTGAGAATTTGTAATCTTTCATTACATTGCAAAATAAAGTTACAATGCTTTTTTGAAGAAATTAAAAAGTACATTGAAATTGAAATCCTACTTCTAAAATAACTTAAAACATAAAAAACTACATTGAAATTGAAATCTTACTTCTAAATAACTTAAAACATTAAAAAGTACATTGATATTGAAATCCCACTTCTAAATAACTTAAATTATCACTTTAATTTAGGGGATAGGGTCTAAACCATAACGGGCTAAAATCTCATTCTTCCATATTTTGTAGATTGGTCTCTCACATTCTTGTAATTCATTCAAGGGTTGTCTTAGGATCTTCATTTCTGATTCCCTTTGTTGCGTTTGTGCCAAGATTGAAGAGCTTTCCAAATTCTTCCTCTTTTTCATATTTTGCCTCTCTATGTGTTTGTGCGTTTTCAAGAAGTTCGATGAGTTTATCCATTTTTTTCATCTGATTTCTGCGATGTTTTAGCCTCACGAGACTTTTTCTTTGCTTGATCTCTACCTTCACTTCTAACATCATCGGTTTGTTCGAAATAGCGTTTTCTCTTTGATATGTCAGAGGTTTCAGAATTACGAGTAGATGAAGTGCTACCAAACCTTGCCATAATTTGCAAATCTTCATCCATATTATCATCTTCATTTTCTTGAGTAGCTTGAGTTTGTTGACTAGGTTGAGTGGAAGTACTGGCTCCATCATCATTATTCACCGCCGGGTTGTAATCTGGTTGATAAGTCTTTAGGATCTGGAAAGCCGATTCGTACCTCCATTGTTTTTTAGTATCTGCTTCATAATTCTGTTTTCCACGATGATATTGGGAAAAAAAAATTAGAGAAAGAAAGAAAGAGAACAAAATGGAAGAAAGAAAACATTAAAAAAATTTGAGGTACTTACATAATCCGCCTCGGTCATCCCCGTAGGTTTGTTTCGGAAATAGGGCCTAACAAATGAAATATATTTCCTCACTTCGGTTCTTATCGTGTTACACTTTGTTCGCAATGCTTTTTTATCTCTTTCTACACCATTGGGACCTTTTCTTTTATTGTACTCTTCGATAATCTTATTCCAAAATGTTGCACCTTTTTTATCTTTTCCATGAATTGGATCGTTGCTTGCTATAAACCAACCATAAATTAGTGCATCTTCTTCTATTGTACTAAAGTGTGCCATAATTTTGTATGAACAAAACTATTTGAAGAAGAGGAAGAAAACCAATGAAGAAGATAATCAATTGATTTTGGTGTGAGGGATGATGGAGAAGTAGTCCTCTATTTATAGGGAAACTTGAAAAAAATAGCTGTTGGGGTTTTAAATGGCTATTTAATCTTAGTCATTGAAAATGCAACGGTCATCTTGATCTGATGGCTGAGATTCGATAGCGCTGTTTGGTTCGGCGTTTCAACGCCGAATGGTAAGGCGCTGCATTTCCTGCCGTTGAATCTTCAACGGTCACTTTTGATATCGCGGCTGTTATAATAAACGCCGCTTGGTTCGGCACTGGAAGCCTGTTGGTATGGCGCGCCGTCTAACGGCTACATTTTCAGCCCAAACTCACATCACTTCATGTCTCCATATAAAATCAACACAATAGCTCAAAATCCCCATACCCCAAACTTGTTAAGTTTCATTCTCTTTTATTTGGAACCTAATATTGTCAATTCAACATTCAAGCATGATTGCATTCTCAATTGAAGAAGACAATGACTTAGTGAGAAGTTATTGTGCAATTAACAACACTCAAATAACAACCAACTCCTTTTGGGGACAAGTTGTTGAAGAATTTGTGAGAATCAATGGTAATGCTAATGAAAGATGCAAAAAACAACTAAAAATTCGGTTATCAAGCATCAAGTGTAAATGCAAGCGTTTTGTCATTTCATTAAGGGCATCAAATGGTAATCATGAGGATGCTATGACTTTATATCAAACGGATCATAGAATGTCGTTCATTCATAACACCGCTTTGGAGATACTTGGTTATGAAGCATATGCATGAAGAAGTATGGAATATCACCAAAGAAGTATTATGAAGACGTATGCATATGAAGTTCTAGTTAAATATGTAATGCAATTGTAAACGTACTTAAGTGATAAAAAGAGTATTATGTAGTTTACAAAAACTAATTAAAATGTCTACTTATTAATGAAAGCGTGCTTGATTAAAATAAAGGGGTATTGTGGATCCATTCTCATAAAAAGTCTACTTAAAATATGAAATTTACTCTCCTTTCTCATAAAATGCACCATCTCCTTGAGGGTCATATTGGTCTTCATCGGTGTCCACGTCGGTTGTACCCTCATCAACTTCCGGCAAGGCATCATCCATAACCATGTTTGGAATTTCACCATCTCTCAAACCTTCTCCGTGTCGGTACCATATGTGTGTAGTGAGTTCCAAGCGAAGTTGTCCCTAAATCGCAGGGTTGTACAATACATGAGGAGTTAGCCTTACATTTCCTTGAATTGGCGGTTGAGGTTCATCTCCCGTGATCCTCCCCCAATCCTCATTGCGATATTCCATATAAACACACATGTTATGCATTATCAAGCACCCCCTCATAATTTCCTTCAAGTCCGATATTTTATAATAACGACAAGGTTTCAATATAATGCCAAACTTACCTTTAAGACCACCAAATGCACGTTCTATGTCCTTCCTTTTCGCTTCTTGATATTGATTGAAAAGAGCTTCTCTATTGTTTGAGAAGGGTTTGTCCGCTTGCACGATGCAACCATACATAGGATATGCACCATCTCCTAGGTAGTACCCCTGCTCGTAATTCATTCCATTGATTTGATAATGACAAGGAGGTGCTACACCATTAAGTGCTCTATCGAACAAACCCGAAGCATGCAAGACATTAAGATCATTGTTCTTCCCACCCAACCCAAAATAGGAATGCCATATCCATCTATCATATGTTGCTACCGCCTGCAAAAAAACTGAGGTATAAGGCTTATAGCCGCTGTGGGAGCCTGCTTGATCCATTGGACATGCTCTCCATGCCCATTGAAAATAATTGACACTACCGAGCTTCATTTTCTGCTAAAATCCTTTCCGTATCTTGAGCGGTAGGCTCCCATTTGTGTGTAATCATCTAACGAATCCGGTGCAATGCCTTTGGAAAAATGTTTCATGACGGCAACCATTTTCATATATGGATTATGACCAGGAATACCGCAAGCATCCGTTTTTTTGGCGAAAATCATGGTCATAATCACAAACTTGCTCTAAAATTCTCAAAAAAAGTGGACGGGGCAAAGCAAACCGACCTTTGAACTTCTTTGGCCCATACATACATTTGAAGTTGAAGTATTGATGCATCATACGAGAATCCGCATCTACACGTCTTCTGTGCACTGTCTGACGGGTCTTGACTTCATTCAGGATGGGTTGATGTATTCCCCGCCTCCTCTGAGTCTCCAAAAGTGTAGCCACTGCTATAACATTCGTCTCAATATCATCTTCGTCATCCGGAAGGCCAAACAAAATTCTTCTCAATGCTCCCTGCATAATGTACCTATAACAAATAAATAAAGTATAACACTCCATTGATTATAACACTCCATAAAAATTAAAAAAATTAAACACTCCATTAAAAAAAATATAACACTCCATAAAAATTAAAAAACTTAAACACTCCATTAAAAAAAATATAACACTCCATAAAAATTAAAAAACTTAAACACTCCATTAAAAAAAATATTACTTAAAAGTATAACACTCCATATGGTTTCATAAACACTACGACAAGTAATTTAATTCAGGTCAAAGAAATTATGGGGTTGTTGGATGATCTGAGTATAATAAACAATGTTAGGCTCGCTTCCCCCCAACAACGCATCAGTAAACTCATTTCCTTGTGCATTTCCTTGTTGATATTGTACATTTCCTTGTTGCGATGTAGTAGCTCCATCTTCGACCCTAGGAGTGTAAAATCCTTGACCCGTAGCCCATTCATATGAACCACCTAATGTGAGGTCTTGTGATGTAAAATCTTCATTTGGAGCATGGATAGATGGTACTGAAGAAGATGTAGATCTGCCAGATGAGGAACACGAAGTTGTAGCCAATTTGTATGACTGGTCCCATGAGACCTGACGAGCTCCAAGATCGAATGAACATTGTTTTTCCATAAACCTAATGCATTGATCCTACAAGTATATAAATTAGAGAATTTAGTCAAATATTCAAGAAACTTAAAATGAAAATGAGTACAAAATGTAAATGTACTTACCACTGTCAAATTCATCGCCTGAAAGTCATACGGACAAGGAACTACTGGAACTGGCACTTGACATTCTACGCCGGCTTCATTGGAAAATGGTAAAGTGAATTCTATTTCCGGCAGTTTTGATGGGGGCTCATTCTGTGTGTGATAGGTATATGTCTGTGACATCATGTCCGGAGGAGGGTGACTTGGAAACAAACCACAGGAACAATCTGAGCTACCCACTGCTATCTCATCCATATTTTGTGCATGGTATGACTCAGTGACATAAGGTCCAACACTCTTCTTCGCCCACCAAGTGTTATATTGATCCTCGCTGACTGTATAATAGTCATTGACCTCTACTACAATATCATCTACATCAATTGTTTCCAAATTTGGAGGATTTGCCGGGACTACAACCTCACCTGTAATCTGCCTCAGGAATCTCTCCGCCAAGTAACAACTAACTCTTGTGCGCTTTTCAAAGTTAAAAAAAGAACTCTCTTTTTGGATACCTCTAGTGCATACCCAAATTGGTCTCCCGCAGCATACCGACTCTCTTCCCATGGCCTCCAAATACATGATTCCCTTGTTCTAGTATCAATCTGTATTCTTGCACTTTTGACCGAGTGTTTCATAGTATCCTTTTGGCCTTCTCGATGTCCTCTCTTCCTTGATGCAATCCTAGTCTTCTTGAAGAGATAAATCTTTGGGAAAACATCATAATGACCAGAAGGTGTCTGACAAAGCAAGGGTTGCATGTTGCGAAAGTAATAATAGTACCAATACTCAAGTACCACAACCATGCCAACTAAATTTGTACCCCTGGTTGACCAATCGTCGAGATATCTGTAGGTGTTACCTAACGAAGCTAGACCCCAATCATACTCCCCAACACCATTCAAGTCATCCAATAACAAAACCCAACGTTTATCTACTTTTCCAGAAGAAGATGCTAGAATAAAATGACCAAAACACCACATAAAGAATGCTCGTGTCAATGTCACTGCACATTCAATATTATTCAGGTCTTTTCTACTTTCCATGTAGTTTTTCAAGACAATTAAGGACAATGTATTAGTCTTGGATTCCCATGTACGATGATTTTTGATCTCCGGAAAATACAAATCATCCAAAGCAGGATATGTTAGATTACTACCCAAATGCGGCATAACTACTGGTCGTTTACTAGGGTCACCAGTGGGAATTCCCGTTAACATGTACCAATCTAAGGGAAGGAGGCCAATCTAAAACTCCCAAAAATGAAAGCTCCTGGTACTTATCCACCATCGCTCGGCTATGGCTTCAACTAAGGCTCTATCCCCATTGGCGAAATCAAACTCAAAAACAGAGGAAAAGCCACAATTATCACAAAATTGTTTTGCTATCGGATTATTTTTCACTACAATTTGATAATACTTCTCGATTTCCTTGAAACTACCTCTAAAGCTTACACTGCGAGACTCTTTCGTAACATCTTGACAAACATGTCTATCATAATTTTTTGACGAAACTATATCCAACCGGTCTAGCAATTCATCCATACTCGTAACTACAATCAATAAATATGAAAAAAATATCATTATCATTCATTTTCATCCATACTAATTATCATTAATAATTCATTTTAATCATACTAATTATCATTATCATTCATCTCATACAACTAAAATATCATTATCATTCATTTTCATCCATACTCAATTCATAACTAATCAAATTCATTTTCATTTTCATCCATCCATACACAATTCATAACTAATCAAATTCATTGTCATCCATACACAATTCATAACTAATCAAATTCATCCATACACAATTCACACACAATTCATAACTAATCAAATTCATAACTAATAAAATTATCATACAAATTCATTTTCATCATACAACTAATCAAATTATCATACAAATTATAATTCATTTTCATCAAAAAAAAATCAAAATTTCATTTCTATTCATCACACAAAATCAAATTAAATCCCTAAAAAAAAAATCATAAATAATCAAATTAAATCATACACATATCATCTACATCATCTAAATACCAAATATCAATCATCAATTTGAATTAAATCGCATCAAAAAACAAAAATCCTAAAAATTTAACCTAAAACTTAAATTTCTTACCTCGGATTATTTCGTGGATGGAATCGCGCCAAACCACTTCCAATCGACCACAAATTCGATGAAGCACAAACCCGCGGGAGGAATTAGAAAACAAAGTTATAGAAATGAAGATCTCTCGAATTAGTTCAACGGGAGAAAAAACAAATTGGGGAAGAACTGAATGGAGGAGAGGCCGAGTTCTCCTGGATGTATCGATTTTTTTCAACGCCGAACAGAGCGGCGCGTCAACTTAGTTGACTACGGTCCAACGCCGCTTGATTCGGCGTGAGATTAAACGCCGAATTGGTAGGCGTTTGACGCCGCTTGATTCGGCTTTTCTCTGCTAGATTGACCATCCCATAGGGGTTAGGAGGTTGCTCAATCTGACGTGGATGGTCAATCTAGCAGCTAAATATCTCTCCCATAGGACTAAGCCTTAGGAGGGCAGCAATAAACTGGTTTATTAGCGTCCGAGAAGGATCGGTGACAACTTGTTAAGTTGGGACTCAGAACAGCACGACTTGACTTGTTTCCTGAGGGGATAGTACTGCCATTGCTAGCTCTAGAAGCCCAAATTTCATCTACCATGTTAAGGATTATTTCTTTTAGCTCCCTGCAAGTTAAACACGCGAGGCCAAGTGTTACGCTGATCTTAGATCAACTAATGCATGAAAAATAGAGGATTAATTAGGATGAAAGCGGACTTACCATATTAGGGAATGTTCCACTACTTCATGTGCGCTGATGCCCCTTGTAATCAAACTCGAAAAAGACATTAAAACAATGAACAACATGAACAAAATCATGACCGTGCAGGCCGTTCGCTTCGCTTCTGTCATGATTCATGTAACTGTCTATCTACATTTGCAGTAAATGCATTCAAACTGTCACGGATATGTTTACCAATATGACAGGGACGGAAAACAAAGAAATTTCTTAAGGTACATAACAGATTGTGATTGATCTGTGTTAATTAATCAGTACTCCCTCCACGTTATCTCTTTATATATAGATAGAGGACTCTGGTAGTTGATGATAGTTTCCTGCTTTAAATTACTTGGTCCAGAATTGAATGTTTCCATGGATGAATAGGTAACTTGAATTTTTCTTACTCTCAAATATTTTATCTACGAGTACAAGAATACAAATGCGATAAGCAACAACGATTATTTTCTCTAGTGGAGCAATTTGGGTGGCGACGGCTTGACTGGAATGAAAGTCAAAAAGTGTTCTCCAGATAATTTTCTGGTTCCCCATTTTTATTAGTGAATGCATGAATCTATATTATCACGTAATCTCAAATTCCATTAATTCTAACATTTTGCCTAAAAAGTTGACCATTATTGTAAGAAAAAGATATTCATTACCTACTTAAGGAAAGTCTTGTTGGTAGGTTAAGGACGCATCATTTTGCAGGATTAACCAGGCCATTATTCATTTGACTTTCGTTGACTCAAGAATGAATTCCCCATTCATGTGCCTTATGAACTTGATAGTACACAAGATAGTACTACTAGTAGTTACTTCTTTCTGAGTTTACAGTGGCATATGTGTAGTAACTAGGAACAAATTCATTTAGCGGGGCAAAAATGAAGGAGAACGGAGAACCGCTCATCTAAGGTACTCAATCCGAATCCCATCAATGGAGATATTCACACCAGTGTCACCTTGTGGCACCAAGGACACCCAAATACTCTCATCGCCATCTTCCTCTAAGTCTTCCAACAGCTCCGAAATCCCCAACTTAATATTGCTCTTCATGTCCACAGCAACATCGTCTTTGTTCATCATCACCTTAACACCTTTGTGAATGTTAACAAATGTTCCTGCAAACTCCCTTGTTGTTGGACTGATTGCATTCTCATCAACCGCGTTAATGTACACGTCAAACTTAGCATAAACATCCGTCTTGATATCAATCCCATACACAACTAGAACTTCTTCTTCGTATTCTATCTCTATTTTCGTTCTATTGGTTCTAGGCCTCTGAACCTGAACTCTAATGACAGTATCCAGAATTCGACCAGTGCGGCCAAAGTCAGATGTTGTCAAGAGTAACCCACCATTATCATGATTATTATTGTTTCTCATTTTCAACATCTGTTTTGCCATATGTGGAGGAACAGCCGGTTTAGGACGTGCATTAATATGACTCCAAGGATTTACAACATCTTCAAAGGTGTACCTTAGCTTCATAATGTCGCATCTCTGATTTTGACCCTAACAAGTTGTGACTTTTCGTTGTGGAAGAAGAATTCAGTGTCTAACCAATCAGGGTCTTCAGAATTAATGTTTTTAGAGTCAAGTTTCCTCCATGCCTCCCAGAGGCGATCGATGTTAGAGTGATGTGAATAGAAGATGGGATCGCGAGCAGCAGAGTATAATGATCCCATGTCCTCCCATTCATGTCGTAAGTTGCTACCCATCCAATAATGTAATGTGTTGTGAGGTGCAGTCTCTAAAGTCCAAATCTGCCGGCTTTAAAAGGGCAACCCATAAAAAGTTCTGGCTTTTTCGCGGCGGAAATCATTTGAGTGTACATCAAAGCAACGTTGTATGCTTTCTGTTCCTCGCTTCCTAACCCTCTTTCATTCCCTTTGTAGTTACCATCGACCACTTTAGGAGGAAGGTGAGAACTGTGGCGTTCTGTATCAGCTAGTGACCCGTTGAGGAACATGTCAGGAACGTGCATTCCCACCGGTGAGTCCCAATTCCAGAATGGCAGAGCAAAAGTATCGTCTCCTATAAGGTCTCCAAGGATTCTTTCATGGAAGTATATCATCATGCGGTGCCACAGAAAGAACATCCACGACATGTGGACATTCATCGTATGGGTATTTGAGTGTTGTTGATTATAAGCTCCCGTGCAAAATGTGCAATGAATATTAGATTGGCGCATGAAGTTACGAGGATCATCGTAAGGGAGTGATTTCATGATGTCTATAGCTTTGTTGTACTTGGCAACAAAATCTATGTCTTGGCCCATGACATGTGCAGGTCTTCGGAGGCGAATTGGTTGAGTTGACGGATCAGGGAACTCGAAATCAATGAATGGCTCTTCAGACAAGCGTTTTGGAGGACAGCAATTGACGCGTTTGTGTTGATCCGTAATGTATACGATGGATGACAAGTTGTTAGGTTGGGACTCAACACAACATGACTAGGCTTTAGAGAACGGCGGGGTTGATTCGGATCGTTCTTTTCTTTGATGAACAAAACTGAACAAGAAAATAAGAAGACCACCGTGAACACCAAAAGTGCACTGCACACCCATTTTTTGGGTTCCTTCATGATTTTTACCAGTTTACTTGATGATAAAAAAGAGACAGGCAAAGACCTCTCTGTTGAATGTTTGAATGTATGAAGAAGACAATAAGTAAAAAAAAGTAATAAAGTGTTCTCCAGATAAATTTCTGGTTCTTTTTCACCATTTTTTTATATTGAATACATGAATCTGTATTTAATTACGTAATTAAGAGGAAATCATATAGCTCAAAAAGAATCTTAAAATAAATTCTAGTATTTAATTCTAGCATTTTTGCCTTAAAAAGTTGACCAGCATCCAGTTGTAAAGTGTTGTTCCGGCATCATCTTTGCAGGTTAACTGGTTTTAAACTTCAGAGTTGTTCTTTTTTTTGTTTCCTAAATCGGTAGAATTTATTACCAAAGGTAAACCCAGATTACACTCAAAGATATAAACAAAACACGGACTAAAACTCCCCTAAAAATATTGCCCAAAAAAAACTCAGAAGACAATTAACAACATTTCACAAAGATAATCTGACAGTTGAACAAAATGTGAAGTTTCCTCTCATATGGCAAATTCAGCCAGAAAAAGAAAGCTCTATCCTCAAATAGCTGCACGTGACCTCTCTGAAGCATGATACCTTTCTTTGCTAGGGTGTCAGCCGAGAAATTGATCTCTCTATACCCATGCCTGAACTGTAATTGAGCAAGCACCCTGCACCACCTAAGAAAAGCATTTACAACAGACTGAGAATCAGACAACACCAAAACCGCGACATGTCTATTAGCCACTGCCCATTCAAAAGCCTTGATGACTGCTATCACTTCATCAACGAAGTTAGACGCAATGCCTAGACCACCACTTTCACCAAAAATGAAATCGTCAGATGAATTTCTGACCAGAAAAGCATATCCTGCTAAAATGCAGGATTACCCCTTGAAGATCCATCACAGCAAACCAATATCACATCAGAATCTGGTAGAAGAAAATAGCATTCCACATTCTTATAGTTTTAACTCTACTTTAATCAATGTTGAATTTTTTTTCTTCAGTATTTCCAATTCTGAAGAGTTACTCAAACAGCATTTGGATTACTTTATATGAGTTTACAGTTGCATATATGTAGTATCTATCTATTGCATCTGGTTTATTAGTAACTATGTAGGTACTAATTTGATGAGACGAAACACAAAACTAGCAAGACAAAAAATAGAGGAGCAAATTCATTTAGCCAGGCAAAAATGAAAAAGAACCGATCATCTAAGGTACTCAATCCGAATCCCATCAATGGAGATACTCACGCCGGTGTTACCTTTTGGCACCAAGGATACCCAGATACTCTCATCTTCATCTGCCTCCAAGTCTTCTAGCAGCTCAGAAATCCCCAGCTTAATATGGCTCTTCTTGTCCACAGCTATATCATCCTTGTTCATCACCACCTTAACACCTCTCCGCATGTTAACAAAAGTTCCTGCAAATTCTCTTGTTGTTGGACTGATTATATTCTCATCAACTGCGTTTATGTACACGTCAAACTTAGCATAAACATCCTTCTTGACATTAATCCCATACACAACTAGAACTTCTTCTTCGTATTCTATCGCTTTTTTCGTTCTATGGGTTCTAGGCCTTGGAACTTGAACTCTTATGATAGTGTCCAGAATTCGACCCGTGGGGCCAAAGTCTGATGTTGTCAAGAGTAACCCACCATTATGATTATTGTTGTTTCTCATTCTCAACATCTGCCGCACCATATGAGGAGGAACAGAAGGCTTAGGTCGTGCATTAATCCAAGGATTTTCAACCCAATCAAAGGTGTACCTTAGTTTCGTAATATCAAGAACATCTCTGATTCTGACCCTGACAAGTTGTGACTTTTCATTGTGGAAGAAGAAATGGGTGTCTAACCAATCAGAGTCTTCAGGAACATTGTTCGAGGATCTAAGTTCCCTCCAGACCTCCCAAAGGCGGTCGATGTTAGAATGATGTGAATAGAAGATTGGATCGCGTGCAGCTGAGTAAAATGCTCCCATATTCTCCCTTTCAGGATTTAAGTTGCTCCCCATCCAATAATGCAATGTGTTGTGAGGTGCATCCTCTATTGTCCCTGGGGCGTTGCAATACCCATCTCCACCAGCTTTATAAGGACAACCCATGAAGAGCTCTGGCTTTTTTGCAGCAGAAATCATTTGAGTGTACATGAAACCAACATTGTATGCTTTCTGCTCCTCGTGTCCTAACCCTCTTTCCTGCTCGTCAAAGTTAACATCGACCACTTGAGGAGGAAGGTGAGAGCTGTCGCGTTCTGTATCAACAAATGACCCATTGAGGAACATGTCAGGGACGTGCATTCCCACTGGTGAGTCCCAATTCCAAAATGGCAGAGCAAAGGTATCGTCTCCTATAAGGCTTCCAAGGATTTTTTCATGGAAGTATATCATCATACGGTGCCATGGAAAGAACATCCACGATCTGTGGATTTTCATAAGGGAATTTGAGTGTTGTTGGTTATAAGCTCCTGTGCAAAATATGCAATGAATATCAGCTTGACGCCTGAAGCTACGAGGATCATCATAAGGAAGTGATTTCATGATGGCTATAGCTTTGTTGTACTTGGCAACGAAAACTTTGTCTTTGTCCATGACATGTGCAGGTCTTCGTACACGAATCGGTTGAGTAGATGGATCAGGGAACTGAAAATCAATGAAGGGCTCTTCAGACTCGCGTTTAGGAGGACAACAGTAGACGGGTTTATTGTCATCCGAGAAAGAAGGATGACAAGTTGTTAGGTTGGGACTCAACACAACATGACTAGGCTTCTTATCCTCAATATTTACTACAACATGGCCATTCCCATAAAACCGGCTTTCGTCTATGACGCCTAAGATCATGCTTTTCATATCCCTGTAATAAATACATCCAGACAAACACAAAAATTCATTGGTTATCTAATTAACATAGGCTCAATGATGAATGAAAAATTGAGTTCATTACTTCACAGATCAAAATTTTAGCGTTTCATGAAGAGGGATTCTTCTTAAACTAATTAACTATGTTCATCCTCTTTATTTTGTTCTTTTGATCAGCCTGGACTCTAGAGCTGGATTGATTGATAGCTGCTCAAGAAATCCCTCACTAGCCTTGACAAGGGTCAAAATGTGTTGACTAATGGGATAACCCACACTTCCAAGTTCCAAACCCTCAAAGTTACTAAAATCACACTGAACAGATGAAAGATTCTATGAACAACTCTCATTTTCACATTATGAAGAAGAAATTTCTAACTAAGTGCAACGAAATGCATCTCCATTACTAGATTTTAGACATGAAACGCCGGACAAAAACAGGGAGATATCCAACGAAGTCTTAAAATTCATGGCAGACATTTTCTAATTTCTTATAAAAATGCTTATAAAGAAAGGGTTCTGGTTTTAGGTTCTACTGAATATACGAAGCTAGAGGAAGGAGAATGACTTACCAAATTAGAGAATGTTGGGCTTGATTCGAATCCTTATTTTCTTTCGTAAACAATGTTGAAAAGGATAACAAGAAAACCAAAAGAGCAGCAGCGCACACACATTTTCTGGCTTCCTTCATTGTTAACCTGTTTTCTCTCCTGAATGTTTGAATTTGTATAAAGAAAGAAGTGAGAAGCAGGTAAGTAAAAGAGAACCACTCCGTTTTTAATTGATTTTTCCCAATGTGAATGTGACTATGGCGTACTGAAGATTAAAATACTAATGCCATTGGAAGTTGGACTTTTTTTTTTTTTTCTTTTTTCTTCCGTAGTTTGGTAATAGCCCACGTAGGGCAAACCCAGCGAGAGAATCCATTTACTGATTTTCTAATTCTGCCTTATCAACGATGATTGACATCTTTTATATCTTGGTGATGCGACCGAGGAGAGTGATTTAGCGCCCAAAACTGATGATCGTAAGGGCGATCGGAAATGCTACAAATATCGAGAAAATATCCCGATAAAATTCTCGACAAAGAGCAACAGCGGGCCCACAAAAACACCATTTATAATCCCAATATTGGGAGGTATTTCCGAGACCACATGATCTCCTTTTGGAATATTTTCTTGGTTATTTTTTCGGAGTTCTAGAATAGTAAAATTGTCAAGTTTGTTTTTTTTTGCTCCCACTCACCAAGGCGAAGTCGAGTCTCTACCGAGCGGTGTAATACTGATTGCTTGGCTGAAATTCCACCGAACAGTTAAGACGCGATCGCCAGTGGTTAACACTTGGTCGTCCAGTATATTCTATCCAACGGTCCTAAAGTGATCACCCGTATAAATACCCGATTCCAATTTTATTTCAACTCACACCTTTGCTCCAGTTTCATTCTTTCTGTAGTTGCAGGAATTCCTACAACACACCCCATATCAAATCTTGATATCAATTTCTAGATCTAAATATAAAAATGATGATAAAAATACTAAAATTATAAATAAACACCAAGATTTTTACGTGGTTCGATCAATGTGATTTACATCCACGTATCTCTACTATAATAATTTGTAACTACATTAATTTACGTCTATAATCTCCATTAATGGAGTTCTTGGAAGAATTCTAGATCTAGTCTTGAGGAAGAAGATGATAAAGAAATTATATTTTCTCTCTAAAAACCCTCTCTGCAAAATAACTTTCCCTCTCCTCCTAAAATTATCCTATCTTATCTTTTCTCTCCTGCTCTCTTCTTTATATAAGTATTTTCATTGTGGATGAAAGCTCATAGACAGCTCATTGACATCTCACATTTCCCCTAATTTCGGATCTGAACTCTTGTGGTAATATCACAACAACATCATTGTCATTTCCCGCAGGTTTCTATAATATCTCGCAGGATTTCTCTTGCTACATTTCTTGCGAGCTTTCTCTATAAAATCTTCACATCTCTCTTCATATTTTATCCTTTGTTACGTCGTTTTGGTAATCAATCTGCGACACTTGCCGTGTGTGGCAGAAATCCTTGTAAGAGCGTTGTTGTTGCGAGATTCTGCTCCTACATTTTGCCTCTTTTTTCTTGAATATTGCTCAAAGAGCAATCTTTAAGAAAAATCCGTAGTTATAGTAATCTCTGATCTTGGTTCATGAAGGAACAAGTTTAAAGAATACCAAACTTAAAAAGTATATACTTGCCTCTATTCTTTTGCGAAGTTATGAAGCTTTGAGAAGAAATTAGAAGTATCATCTTGCGAAGTATGAAGTATGCGAAGTATCCTTGAAGAAGTATAAGAAGTATGAAGCATCTCAGAAGAAGTAGAAGAAGTACTCAGTCCTCGAAATATTGCCTCTATTCATGCGAAATTATTTCTTCATTTTTGGTGAGAATTCTTGCCCATTTTGGAAATGATTCTTGCTGAGAAGATAAAGAACATAAAATATTTTCTTAGTAATCCATAATTGCCTCTGTTCTTTATCTATGAAGGAGAATCTTGAGAAAATGTTGAATGATTAAATTACTTCTTTATTCTTATCTTGCCTCTGCCTCAAGTGATAATCACTTTAAGAAAATAATCACATTCTGCGAAATAATCACAATTCCTGCGAAATTCTGGATATATCTTCGAGTTTATGAATGAGTCTGCGTGATTATGAATAACCCTGCTAATTTGTTAATATTTCTGTGAATTTCTGAACATTTCTGCGAATTATGAATAGTGTTCAAATAGTACTGCGAATTATGAATAGTCTTGCGAATAGTGTCGCAAATAGTGGTGCGAATTATGAATAGTGTCGCAATTAGTGCTGCGAATTATGAATAGTAATTTCCATTCTATGCATTCCCATACTTGCCTCTTGTTATTGATCTGCAGTATGATAAATGAAATAAGACTATTATAAAGTCGTTAGCAATCTGTTATACGCTTGTAGGTATAACCTCTCTTGTGGTCTTATTTCGCCTTCCTAGTTAAAGGTCTTATTATGGCACTTTTATGCGACAAGATCGCATGACATTCTTACTTTTACATGTAATAATCCATTGATCTTGCCTTATCATTTAATTTTAATCTTTGCGACAATATGATAAATCTAAGCCATCTTGTGAGATTAATCTCTCTTTGCTTTTTAAGACTTATGACATTGCCGTCTTTGCGATTTATATCCTCTTATTATTGATTTCATTTATCTCATCTTTTGATCTTATCGCAAAAACCCATTGATCTCATCTTATCATTTAGTTTTAGGCTTTTCGGCCTGTTATGCGGCAATATGACGGGCCTAAATATTCTTGCGAATATAAAGTTCCATGACATTGCTGTCTCTGTCATGCGACAATATGACGGGCCTAAATATTCTTGCGAATATAAAGCCCCATGACATTGCCGTCTTTTTTGATACACAGCTCCCTAATGGAGGGTATCTCCCTTATCTCTCCCCCCGGTTGCCCCTTCAAGGATTATACATCGGCCATACAAGACTAGCACTTTCCCATCCGGTTCTGCCAACAACCAGTTGTTTTCGCAGCCTTGTCATTTATGCCTTATATGGCTTATAGTTACAAGACTGCACCCTAAGTGGGGTTTTCTTCGGGCCGAACACATCGTAAGCCAAGACTTGCCATGGATGGCCATGGTAGGTTCATCCATCCCGGGCACCCACGGCTCAACCGTGTACCTCGGCGCCTTGATCATACGTTGCATTCCTTAGGAGAAACTCTCGGGCGCCCAACCAGGGTATAACCTTATATAGTTGAGAATCCAAGTTATCTCTCCCGGATGGATTTTCTATAATCTCAAATCTCCATGACTAGGTTCCAGCAGCGGTATAGTCTTTCCCATAGCCATGCAAAGAGATACCCCCATTATGACGCACTTTAAGGACATTGCCTCTTACGGAATAGAATCCGCGAACTAGGGTGTACGCCACAAAGGTTCGTCCCATTTTTGTATGTTTTTAGGCGATTTGCGCCCGTCTTATGCATTTGCATTTCTCTCTTGCGAAATTTTATTCGCGTTTCTTGCGATAATTTCGCATTTCTTTATTCTTTCATTTCTTGCGATAATTCCGCCATCTTATGCAATTGCATTTCTCTCTTGCGAAATTTTATTCGCATTTCTTGCGATAATTTCGCATTTCTTTATTCTTTCATTTCTGTTTTCGTTCTCATAATATCATTTATAAAATAAAATTTCTGTAAAATCTTTTGAAATCTTGCAATTATATCGCGTCTTTAAATCAGAAATGTTCTACAGAAATCTTTAAAAACTATTGAGGTCTTTAAATTTTTGCGATGAATTCTTTAGTGTAATCTTTTGAAAATTTTTGAATCCTGCGATTATATCGCTTTTTTCCAATCTAATAAAAAATCCTTGAAATGTTTGTAAATCTCAGAAATTTTTAGAAATCTTACGAGTATATCGCTTTAGGTAAATAAAATCAAAAATCTTTTATCTTCTGTAAATAAAATATTCAAGGAAATGGTACTTATCTTTTTCGGTTTGCTGCTGTCTCTTGCGAAATATATGAGTTGCTTTCTTCTTGTGAAATGCCCTTACGAAATGATCTAAGTAACTTGCGAAATAACCACCCTTCTCATGCGCTTGCGAAATAACCACCATTCACATGTGAAGTTACGAACAACACAACAAATATTAGATTCGAAAGAAACAAAATAAAAGTTGTAAAAAGTACATTCGAAAGAAACAAAATAAAAGTAAGAAATAAAAGTTGTAAAAAGTACGAGCACTGTGAGATTCGAACATGCGAAATGATGTTTGTTCTCTGCGCCCTTTGCCAATTGTGCGTCTTTGTCCTCGTGAAAGAAACACATATTGTCATTCTCTTATTCTTTCTTTCTCTTTAGCAGTAGTTCCAAAAAGTTTGAAAAATTATGAACACGGCGAGAATTGATCACACGAACACTAACTCCTACTGCAAATCCCTGACCATTTGTGCCAGTTTCTGTTTTTGTCAGTTGGTTAGATTCACTCTTGAAGTAATGAAAATTTATGAAAAAATATTGCGTTTCAAAAATAAGTTGTGAAAGGCAAGAATCGATCCTGCGTCCTGCCATTTTCCTTCATGCCTCTTAACCATCTGTTCTAGCTTGCTTTCGTGTTGAGGTAGTTTGATTCGCAAAACTTATCATCTCCTTTCGCTATTTACATCATTTACTCTATATTCCTGCGTCTTAGGTAGTTTGCTTTTTTAGCTACGTATTTTCCCGTGGCTTTGCCTGCGTCAAAGTCCAATATTCTTTCTCCATCTATGCGTTTTCTGTTTTCTCCCTTGCAATCTTACGGTCTCTTCTCTTTCTTCTTCTTAACGTACCCTCTCCTTATCTTTCCGTTAATTTTCATGAATCTCCAAGTACTATGAGTTAATCGTGAAGCTTGGTACTGGTTTTGGTTGGATTAGTGTTGATATTCTTCTTTGTTGGCGGTCCGTAGCTTAATAAATTCCTGACTTCTTATGCTTCGCAACTTTTCTGCAGCTTAATAACTTTTCCCATTATTCGTGGTTCTCCGCTGATTTCTTCCCTATTGACTTTAGTGACAATATTCCTGCGAATTGAACTTTGGGCTTGTTCTTGACGCAGCATACCTTCCTAGGTCTTCTTCTTTCCTTTCCTTTGCTTGTGGCTGTTGATGCTCTCATCTTCGTTCCTTACTATACAGTATGATCAATCCTATACCTCGTGAAGCAAAGCTTCCACTATGGTTCGATCAATTTCATTTCACTATGTAAACAAAAATCTTTTATTATTATTCTTCGCACTGTGAATGGTCTCATCAGTCTTTCTTCTTCATGCTGGTTGTTTTACTTCTTGCGTAATAATCATTGGTTACGCTTAGTGTTCAAATATCATTCCTCGCAAGTTTTCCTTCTTTTTTTTTGCGAGGAATTGACAATGTTCATTCACATTTTCCCCCTTATTTTTTGCGCTTATGTCTTCACAGAACTAACCATACTTCGCAGGTTTGTTTCTTTACTTCGCAAGTTGTTTCATCTCCGCTGGAACTAATTATGATATAATCCTGGTGTGATATTCTTCTTCCCATCGCTAGTAACATTCATAGGCGGTCAGTACTATTTTTTTTTTCTTGTGAAATAGAAAGCGTTACTGCTCCTATTATTCTTAACTACGCCCTGGTAGCTGTTGATTTTTTGCATCTAGTATGTTTGTTCTCCCTGTGTTTTGGTATTTCATGTTGGCTCTTCTTTCCGCCTTTGCCATAGAAAATGAACTGGGTGATTCCTTATACTGCTGTAAGAGGGTCTTCATTGCATATTTGATGTTGAGTTTCTTCATGCTGTATTTCTCCCGGTATTATTAATTTTTTCCTTCGCCATCAACAACTTAAACGTGCGAAGTTTCAATTCTTCTAATTTATTTATCCTCCGCGAATATGTTTCCCTTGGATCTTCATCATGTTACTTCCTCTTCCAGCATGGTAAACATGTCTTCATCGAGTGCTATTGGTTGTTTGTTTTGTCGTCTTTGAAATTTGCTTTTCCATCCTATTTATTCGCTGAAACTTTCTTTTCAATCTTTTAGTGCTGTTGTTTTCGTCGCAGAAATTCTACTTCTGTGTACTATCCACAGCAGTATCATGTTCATCTTGCGGTTTTCTTCGCAGAGAGGATCTTAATCTTCACGGGTGCTGTGAAATTTTGACTGGAGTTATTGCTTTCTTCGCCATGTTCTCTTCTTCGCAGAAACTCTTCCTCCCTTTCTTCGTCGGGTTTGAAATGTATGTCTGACTCATCTCAAAATTGCTCCAGCGAATTAAAAGTATAATTTCACCTACAGGTACCGATTGATATTTTCTTTAGCCCTTAATGCCTCATCATTTTGCTGAAACTCTTTCCTCCTGTTTCTTCACGTAAAGATGATGTTCTGCGAAGTTGAGTTATCTTTGTCCTATGAGGCTCTCTCCATTCGTGACGTGACAATTAGTATTTCGCACTAAATTGATATTGATCCACTCACGCTGTAATAATATTTCATTCAGCTTTAACTTCATGCATAAGAAACTGTTCACCTCTGCGATTCTTTTCACATAAATTGTTGGCAATTGATATCTACAGCGAAGTCCTTACTCCCATTAACTTATCAATAGACATATTTCAATTAATAAAATATAACTCAAGCTTTCCGTCCTTTAGTGCAAATTGTTTCTGTAATTGTTAGTCGCGGTTATTTCTTTTTGCTCACACTATTTTTCTTTTGCCTTTTTCTATCTTCCTTTACTCCTTTGATATCTCCACTTCTGTTTTCTTGTACGACTATTGATGTTTATTAATAGAGAATGTAAGATTTTCATCTATAACTTCCATATTTTTCCATGTAACTTATAAATTCAGCAATATCCAATTCCAACAGTGGTTAACTTCTTTGAGTCTTCTTCGTACCAAAAACCGCAGGTAGTGTTTCTGTTTGTAATTGCAGTGCCTGCCTCTTATCTTCACTTCATCCATCCTTAATTTCTTTCACATTTGTCTTCTTCTTTCTTTTCATGTCTTTGAACTGCTGATGATATTTACTTCCTGAAAGTGTAATTTCTTCCCTGAAATTTCCATTTTTGACCCTAATTATTTTATTTTAGATTTAGAAAAACATGAACAGTAGCAAATCTTCATGGAAATCTCTTGAACCAATCAAGCTACAGGAAGGATAAATCCTTTACTTGTCCCTTTTTCTAGCGCCAAAATGTAGTTGCAGGAATTCCTACAACACACCACATATCAAATCTTGATATCAATTTCTAGATCTAAATATAAAAATGATGATAAAAATACTAAAATTATAAATAAACACCAAGATTTTTACGTGGTTCGATCAATGTGATCTACATCCACGGATCTCTACTATAATAATTTGTAACTATATTAATTTACGTCTACAATCTCCATTAATGGAGTTCTTGGAAGAATTCTAGATCTAGTCTTGGGGAAGAAGATGATAAAGAAATTATATTTTCTCTCTCTAAAAACCCTCTCTGCAAAATAACTTTCTCTCTCCTCCTAAAATTATCCTATCTTATCTTCTCTCTCCCGCTCTCTTCTTTATATAAGTATTTTCATTGTGGATGACAGCTCATTGACAGCTCACATTTCCTCTAATTTCGGATCTGAACTCTTGTGGTAATATCATAGCAACATCATTGTCATTTCCCGCAGGTTTCTATAATATCTCGCAAGATTTCTCTTGCTACATTTCTTGCGAGCTTTCTCTATAAAATCTTCATATCTCTCTTCATATTTTATCCTTTGTTGCGTCGTTTTGGTAATCAATTTGCGACACTTGCCGTGTGTGGCAGAAATCCTTGTAAGAGCGTTGTTGTTGCAAGATTCTGCTCCTACACTTTCACTCAAATTTTCATACTTTAGTCCAATTTTCATATTTTCACTATACAAATTCAATATGGCAATTCGTGGTCGTAGATTTTCCTTAGCTGAAGATAAATGTATTTGCAGGATTTTTTTTTTTTACACTGGATAGTGTTATAGCATTGCTCGGTCGAACTCGCAAGTGTTGTTATCTCAAGCTTGTTGTCAAATTTATTTGATCAAAACCACATCTTGATTTCTAGTATACTACGTAGTCCTGTCTCGGTTTAGGATAGAGGTGTGTAATGGAGCATCGGACTTCACCGCGTTTACCATTTGAAGAAGAAGATCCACTGAAGACTTTGGATTGGAGCAATGTAGTCAATATCAGGCATATCGGCCGATATTATAGGTATTTATTGTGTATCGCTAAAAACCTTTACGATATCTAAAATATCGGCGATACAAGGATTGAACGATAAAAACACTCATATCGACCGGTACATACAGATATATCAGGTTCACTGATACATTGATAATATCGTTAGGGGTAATTTAGTATAATAAATTATTAAGATCTTGAATTTTGTAAACATAACCTTCCTCCTAATCATATTCTTCTTTTGTACCCTTTAAATTGTACTGTGAATCTTTAGATCTTGAGAATTAATGCATCATATGACACCGGTTTTGATAAATTGAAACATTTATAAATATTTATAATTATAATCTTAATGATGTCTCAGCGACAAAACCCATATAATCTTTTATATATGTGCATTGTAGCCAACCGATACACGATATTAATTACTTTGGATTGGAGATCAACTGAAGAATTCTGGTGAATTTCATCAACAAAAGGTATGTGAAGACTGAACCATCTATTCACTCAGATACATTATATTCTATCTACTAAAATGAGACTAAGTCGTATGACTAAGTAGACTTCAAATTATTGCACAATGAAAATTTTGAGATGTGTTTATTCCAAATATATTTCTCGAAAATTGAGCTAAGTTATATGTCAATTGAACAATTTATTGTTCAAGATGATCAATTGAAAATAGCCTTGAACAATGATATGTTTGAGATTATTATTACTCATGAATGTTTCGATTTGATTTATTTCAATAATGTCAAAATAACCTTAAACATTTTATATGATCTGTACGAGACAATCATCTAATGTTAACTTGGGATGTTTCATATTGATTAAGTAACCATATCAGGTATTTGGTTTATAGTCTATTAAAGACAGTCTTAGACTAGGAATAGACCACAGTAGATGAGTATCAGAATTCACTAATCGTCCTTGAAGAGTCAATGAAAACTTCATCGGCAAAAGTATATGAAGACTGACTATCCTATTTACTCATATTATCTACCATTCTATCTACCGACACATGTCATATGACTTTAGTATAATGATGAACACTGCAAAAGAAAAATGCAAGCAATAAGGAGTAGTCAAGTTAGTTCTTAATGTTCACAATTTTTTTTTACTTAGTTCACGAATTTGAGCTTATAATAATAAAGACTTGATTAAATAAATTTCAATTAACTCTCTCACATAACTGATTTTCTCAGTTCATGAACTAGTCGATTTGGAATTTTGGATATAGTCTTGTATACTATTTAATTCATAAGGCTTATGAGTTACGAGACGATATTAAGTTCACAAAATGTTTTGACAATTCGTGAAATGATTTGGTTGTGTGATAATCAAACTCTAATTTAAGCTTGCCGATTCCGAAAAAACTTAAACATTGTTCTTGGTAAACCACTTGGTGCATTACGTATGCTTACAGTTTCACATATCTTTTTTTTAGAGATAATTTGTAAAAGGGTTGTAACTTTATGAGCTAATTAGGGTCTGGGTCCTAGAACATGCACTTGATGCAATAGTGTCGTAGACTAATGAAGACCGTTAAGTTAATAGTTAGTTGACATTTCCATCTTAACCAAGTTAGCTCCGTTTAGTTTGAAAGAAACCCGTCTTCTTCTTCAGCAACTCTACCATAACCAAAATAACTATCCTAACCTTGTTAAAAAAGAAGGTTCTACCTGATCATCCTTACACGTCTATGGCTAGAAATACAAGATAAATCGAAATTACGAGTTCCAACGGTTGAAAATGTTACTGTTAATAAGTTTCATTTTGCATTTGAAGAAACCTTTGGAGATAATGATATTATTGCAGAAATATGCAATAATTCAACACATTGGTCCTTGGTATTCTGAATATTCTTGTGCGATGGTGAGGGAGACTGTGTGGATCCAAGTTTCACTCATCCTTTGAAAAAAAGGGTACAAGTAAATTAGAGTTAGCAAATTTGAATTTTGTATGTGTATTTTGATGGAAACCCAATTATTAGAGCAGCATCAAATTACCATTGAGAGCATCAAGTACCCATTTAGCACAAAATCAAGTCAAAGCTTGAATTAAATTTCTATCGGCATGCACAGTGGACGGAATTGTGGGGTAGGTCATACAAACCAAGTATAAACCTTCGTTCAAATTGTTACACCAAGTTTATAAACAGATAACATACTCGTAACAAGAATCTAGGGTTCCATTCGTCACTGTAGAAAAGAAATTAAGTTATTTCCTAAGATAATTTGGGTTGTGCCTGATAAAGGCTTGCTTAACTCAAATCTTCATTCGATTTCAACCCATTTTGATCGATTTTTATTTTTCTGTTTCAAAATTACTGAATAGAAAGTGGGTATCTTGGAAATCTTATTTTTTGGTTGATCTAATTTGGTTACGGTAGAGTTGCTGAAGAAGAATAAGACGGGTTTCTTTCAAACTAAACGGAGCTAACATGGTTAAGATGGAAATGTCAACTAACTATTAACTTAATGGTCGTCGTTAGTCTACGACCCTATTGCATCAAGTGCATGTTCTAGGACCCAGACCCTAATTAGCTCATAAAGTTACGACCCTTTTACAAATTATCTCTTTTTTTTTATTCAAAGAAAACTTCTCACATGCTTGCATAAACAATATGTATGGATAAATTTAGATTGCCTGGTGTTTGTGGGTGAAAACTGTTTCTGCTGATTTTGGTAATTTCGGGTGTGTGGTTGAGAAACGAATCTAAACCCTAAACAATGTGCTGCACGGGAGTATTTTTGATTCGAGAGATCAATATGTACAATCCTGGTTTAAACCAAGAAATGGTCGTTCCAGGCTTACTTCGATCACAAAGTGAAGGAGAAGGGTTGGTCTTAGGGAGGGAAGCGAAGAGAGTGTTGAGACCAGAATCGTTGATTCATAAGGTGTGGTTGTTTATGACTTGTATTTGAAAGTAGAACTGGCTAGCCGAATGGAAAGCTACCAGGTGATTTCTAGATACTGTATTATTGCCGACCCAAAAAAAACTCTTGGCGATAAAAATAGGAGAAGCCTATTTATACAAGTCATATTGAAATGTACCCTGGTCTCGTAGGAAGTGGAAACGATTAAGTGGTGGAAGAATAGAGTAACGTGTAACCGTCAGACGTTATGCTTCCATGATGAGGGAAGTGAATTCGTGTAAACATCAGTCATTACGCTTCCATGATAAAGGAAATGAATTGTTTATACCATTACTTTTCACCACCACTAATTGTCCTACTTCATGACACTTTATTGTAACGGGCGCATTGCACGCCGCACGCTGTAAACTGCCAGACCAATACCATGGTGAGTATCCCCCAGTTTGTGACATGTTTGATGTCTCGAGTGTTTTCGTGGAAAAAGTGTAGCAGGTTGGTATGTGTGGCAAGTCAAAGTCAAGAGACATTTCCATAGGAAAATATCATGTGATGCTATTAGGCTTACCTTTTTCGGCCGCCTAAAACTTGCCACATGTCCGTCAGTTTGGTGGTGAACCTGAATGGCTGAGATTACATCTCATGAGGAAGGGTAGTCGTTGATTATATCCACATCTTTGTTGTGTAACAAAGTGGTGCCATTAGCATAGTGGTGCCTGGCGTAGCCGTAGCGTAGCATGTTTCCTGGGACTTGCCGCAAGTCCGTCAGTTCAGTGGCGAACTTGGATGGCTGAGATTGCATCTCATGAGAAAGAGTGGCGATTGATTATGGTCGCATCTTGTTGTATAGTGAAGTGGTGACATTGGCATAGTAGCGCCTGGTGGAGCCATGGCATAGCAGCATGCCAGTGGCCTTGTGGCATTGTAACATGGACAAATCTAAGTTTTGGCTCCGTGGCCAAAATTAAGGCATGGCCAAGGCTAGGATTTGGCGTCGTGGTAAAAATTAGGGATTGGCGGCGTGTCCAAGGCTAAGATTTGGCATCGTGGTAAGAATTAGGGATTGGCGGCGTGGCCAAGGCAAGGTTTTAGCGTTGTGGTAAGAATTAGGGCTTGGCGGCATGGCCAAGTCTAGGATTTGGCGTCGTGGTAAGAATTAGGGCTTGGCGGTGTGGCCAAGGCTAAAGTGGCATGATACCGCGGCAGAGTGGCATGTTGGCATGCCGATCAATATGTTGTTATTGTAAGACGTGTTTGGATTTCCAGTTATTATGGTGGCGTGACAGGGTGTGTTTGTCCTTTAATGTATGGTGGCAAGTTTAGAGCGACTTGATTGTCCAAGAAAAGGGGGCGGCAGAACATAAGGCGCGGCTACACTTCTGGTGAGAATGTGGCGGATTTAGAGCGACCTCATTGGTCGATTAAAAGAGGGTCGTCCAAGCATGGGTGTGGCTACACTTATGGTCAGAGTGTGGCGGCTTTAGAGCGACCTGATTGGTCGATGGCAAGTAGGGCCGACAAGTTTGGGCCCAACCACAACTTATGTGCGCGTGGATAATTTGAGGCGACATGATTGGTCGAGAGAAATAGGGCCGGTTTAGGAAGGAGCGTGGCCAATGACAAGTGGCGCCAGTTGGCCTAAGGCATGTCCACGCCTCCCTTTGATGCTGCAGATCCCTGTTTTCTTATTCTGAGCAAGGTTTTGCACCTGCTAATCCATGGAGGATTAATTACCTAGTTTGCCTAGGTTTATTTTCGTCAAGTAAGGTCTGATATACTGCGCCAGGCGCAAAACCCTAACTTCTGCAAGTTAGTCAGGTCAATTGATTGAATTCTATGTGTTGACATAGAGTTCTTTTAAGTTCATTGCCAAAGAGAAACATGCTTTTTCTGATTGAGCACCTTATGCAAAGACCTTATCCTTGATACTTGGAAATTCGTGCTACTCTGCTGCGAGTGAACACAAATCATCATGCCATATCAACACTAAGGGTTCAGCCGGAGAACATAACATAGAAGGCATTCAAAGGAACTTATATTAAGTGAATATAGGCGAGGCGCCGAAATTTACAGAACATCTGGGATGGTTGCTACATTCGCCAGTCTAGATAAATTTTATGTAAGTATATTGAACGGCTCAATAAATATGACACTGGAGAGGTTAGCACTCACGACACCGTTTCCTTACAGAGTGACGTCACATCAGATGTAAGGTTTTACGATTTCAACCCTAAGCTAAAAACCACCATCAACATTAAGTCCCATGCTTAGAACGTAACAGCGGCGTTGTTGTGGGGTAAACATGAGATGGTGACAGACAAGAGTAAAATCAAAAGGACAAGACGTGAAGAGATTGCCAAGGAAATTCAACTAACCTTTAGCGGAAGGTATGAGGAATCCATGATCCCTGTATTGGTGGTTTTTCATAAATTCAGTTTGGTCATGGGGCATTGGCATCAGCGCTGCAGATTTGGCTATTGATCAGCAGAGGTGACATTACAACTTCGCACACGGGACGGGCGCTGGTTGGCTAGTAAAGGTAGATGGCGTGGCTACCTTGGAATGGTGGATGTCTCGGTTATCTTGGAGTGGCGGATGGCGCTGATGGATTTGGCTGTGGCATGGTGGATGGTGTTGCATTGACCAATATGGCGCCACTTTGGTGATGTCCGTGGAATGGTGGAAACAACACTTTGACCTTTGGCTACCAAACAGTGAAGATGAAGCCGGCGTTTTTTGCAGAATGGGCGGAGATAGTGCGACTTTAATCACAGAGTGCTGGAGTCGTGGCGTTACTTGCTAGGTTGTGGAGTGGGCAGCGATTGCGGTGCTTTGAGCGGTGAAGAAGGCGCTCATTTGGATCTGTAGCGGCAAGCCTCTTTCCATCAGCAGTCCAAGTGAGCCAATTATTCTTTCTTTCGTATAGATCATCATAAAATTGCATCCATCTTCTTCACAGGTATCGTCTCGTGTCTTTTCTCGTAGTTCTCCATTTTGTGTTCTTCATCATGTAGATTTCCAATGCAAACATAATGTAATTTTTTTTATAGTGCACAATGGGATCTTCCGGTGATGATCGTATCTCATACTCTTCGGAGATTTTTTTTGAAGTCGACGAACCCAGGTTTTCTTCACATGAGGAGATATTAAACCAAATAAACCCTTTGTTCCATGTAGCCGGCCGGATTATACAAGGCATGTCCCTCACCCATCTACGCATCATGCGGGTGTGCGCTCAGGCTTCCATGGCTTTGATTGACATGGAGGAGAAGTTGAGATGTGATGAAATATCCCAGCAAGTCTGGGAATATCAACGTGATGAAGCTTCTCCACAACCCAATGCTAGGGCTGAACGATTCGCCTCTCGATTGAAATGGTGAAGGAATGAGTCCAAGAAACTTCTAGACGAGAGCCATTTTAATTACCCTGTCCATAGTGGTATTGTAATCCTCGATTCTGAGGTGGACGAACCAGAGAATTCCCAAGAGGTTGTGGTTTGCGAGACTGAAGCAGCTTCTGAAGTGGATATCTAAACTGTTGTTGAGGAAATCGAAGCGACAACTGAGGATGCTGTCGATGCAGATAGTGAGGCGGTGGAAGCATATGTTGGAGTCGTTGGAGAAGTTGTGGGGATGTATGCTGGAACTGCTGTTGAAGCAGATTCCGGATGGGATATTGAAGCTGCTGCTGAAACGGCTTCCGGATATAATGTTGAAGTTGCCGCTGAAACGACTTCTGGATGGGATGCTGAAGCTACTGCTGAGATAGCTTCTGGATGGAATATTTGTTGTCGTAAAAGGTGTTGGGGAAAGTGCTTGAAAAAGCTATGATGGAGGTGTCATTGACCAATGTGTTCGTCATTGACAACTGGATTTCCCATTTTGCGATTTCCTTCCGTAGAGAAAAACAATCTTTTCGTAGCTCGTAGATATTTTTTGGTACTTCAGTTTTTTTTTTTTTGTGTGAACGAAGCCATGTCTCACCAAGTATCATTCCTTCATTTATGTTGCTTTCATATATTTGATTGAGTGAATAAAATCTTCTGGAAGAGACCTAGAAAAAACCCCTTTTGCGAAGAACCATTTCTTTTTATTGGATTTTCCCTTAGAAATTATCCAGGGCTTCCGTGGCATGCCGTCTGAGTGCATAGAAGTGCGATCTGCCACAAGCTGGATAACACGTCATAAGATAAATAGAGAAATCCGGCAGGTGAAAGTCGTGGATAGAGATTCTTGAGGGAAAGTGTATGCACCGCTGCTTGATGATCTTCTTTCTTGCATTATTCTTTTCTTCAGTATTTTATGAATAAGACATTTTGTGGGGGTTTGATTTCTCTGGTTTTCAATCGACGGGTAATGACTGTGTGAGAGTTTGGGTTTGCTTGGTATTTTTCCTTTAAGATGGTCTAGGAAAACTTTTCAAGGGAATATGTTCTTTAATTGAAATTGAAAACTCTACTCATGAATGCAAGCAGTGCAATCACTTTAGAGAAGTTACAAACATCGCATGAAAGGGGAAATTGTTGAAGGAAATATTGAAAGGAGAACACTGGAGGGGAAAATAGCACAACGTTTTAGGTATTGAAGGGCTTGAGCCATCACGAATGAATCGTCACACCTTCCAACTTGTCGGCATTGATGAGTTTGAAGTAACTACCCAAGATAACATCTGCCACCAGATACGTCTCATCTTCCTTTTCTTTAGGCGAATCAGGTTGAGCGATTATCCTCACTATTACATATCCAACTTGAAATCAGGTCGTCTTGACTACCATATATCCAATTTGAAACAGGTTTGGGCGTTGTGCAACCACTTGATTTTTGAGCTCATCATTTTTGACTGCGACAACTTCCAAATTTTTGACAAAGCACTTGAAAGGCCCAGCGTTCCATTCACATCTCTTAATGACGTCTGGGTTGGTGATTGGACTGAGTCACCATGCTTGGCCGAGAGGAGAAGTGACTGGGTGTAGAAAGGGATATTTAACCAGACTTACTTGCGTTTGGAATTTGCGGATGAACGCCAATGGGCATTCTCCAGATAATTGAGTTACATCGGTAAGTTGTTGATATGGCAACATTTAATCTTCAAAGTTGGACGGTTTTTTGGAAATTATTTTAGGTATCGACATCGGTAGAGGGGATACTCCTAATTTCGCTTTGTTTCCGTGTACCCATGGGCGCCCCAGAATCATGTCGTAATTTGAGAGTTCCTTGACAATGTGGAATTTGCCATGTGTTAGAGCTTCTCCTACCTAAATTTCAAGGTTGATGTAGCCATATGCGTCTATTGCTTCTCCTTCCAAATTTTCGACCATGATTGGGGAACGTGTAGCCTCCTTCTTCGAAATTCCCGCAGCTCTTAGAGTTTTGATGGTCGATGTTGAAGTCAGAGGCCGCGTCAATCAATGTGTTGTGGCGTAGTTTCTTCAGTAGGGTTGTGGCGTAGTTTTTTCAGTAGGGTTCTGGCGTATTTCCCCAATTGTATTTTCCAACACCGTTTCCCGAGAGAGGTTAGGGTTCTGGCGTAGTTTCTTCAGTAGGAAAAATTCATTTGCCCGACACAACTCGATTCAGGGCTGTAAATATATCTTGACGATGCGCCTTGGAGAAATAGAGAATCTCGCATACATGCTCCATGATGGATTGCACAGTTTTGTGAACAGAGTCCCTAGAGTGCATGAAACTCCTGACTGGAAGAGGATCTATGTGAACTCCCTCATTGCCCAGCTGAAGTTCCCCTACCTTCACATTTTCTTTGAAAATACGCTTTAACTTATTACAGTCACTAGTCGGGTGATGGACAAATCTGTGGTAGCGGCAATACTTAGTATTTGCCTTTTTTTTTTCAGTTGGTGGGCGCTTAGTAGGGGGAAATATGATGGCGTCATCTTGGATCCATGCCTCTAAGAGTTTAATTACTTCCTCGATGGGAACGGGAAATCTAAGGCCCTCTCTCCGACTCCTTGATATTGCGCAGGAGCCTTAGCTACATTCTTCCGCGGTGGAGCCGCCTGATGTTCTGGTGTTGCACGCTTGGATTGTTGTTCTATCACTGGAGCCTTCCTTTTTCTTCTTTAACTTACCACGCTCTGTAGGTACTGAATATCGCAAGATAATAGTTCACGAGTATCGTAATAAATAAAGGAGAAAAGAGTTATAGAATGATACGATGATAGAATTAGCGTGGAGAAATATGAAGTTTTGCGAGGATGGAACAATTTTGCGAGTATTAGTTGCGATACTTCGCAACTCATATACAGCTGTATAAGTTTTACTATAAATAGGAGTTCAAATGTAAAATTTGAGAGGTTCTTTTAGTGAGTGTAAGAAATTATCTTAGGAAAGAGAATAGAAAAAGTTGTAACTATTCTAGTTCCATTTTGATAATTCCATGTAATCAATTAAGAGAATTAATAAGAAAGTTATCATTCACCATCAAGAACTTCTTGAGTTTTTACTAATTCTATTGAGGGTGTAGTTGTAGGTTATTCTGCAACTACATAATTGGCGCTAGAAACAGGGACTTGAGAATTGTGGTAGCCTAAATTTGAGGGAATTGTGGAAAACTTAAAGATCAAATGAAGTCAGTAGATGGATATTGCGAAAAAGAAGAATGTAATATGATCACAAAGACAATGATTGATGAATTTCATAGTAATATGAAGGGAAAAATATACAAGCGAGATTGTAGAGGAAGAAAGATCATGGAGGAAGAAAAGATAACAACTTTAGAAGAATGGGAAAAGCAGAAAATCACATTTTCAAGAGAAGAAATTCCAAATGAAGACTTGAACCACACTTCACCATTGGTGATCACAATGCCGATCATGCTAGAAGATAAGAAAGCTGTAGAAAAATGGAAATTAAACCGAATTTTGGTTGATATAGGGAGTTCTGTTAATATCATATTCTATCATGCACTTAAGGGGATGGGAATTAAAGATGAAGAAATCACAAATTCAAAATGTCTTATTCATGGATTAGGAAAATCTACAACAAAATCTAAAGGAGAAATCGTGCTGTGAATATTACTAGGAGAAATCGAAACACATGTAATCTTGTGTGTGATAGATATGGAATCTCCATATAACATGCTGATAGGAAGGCCGTGGATTCATGCGATCAAAGCTGTTGCTTCAACATTACATCAGAAAATCAAATTTCCTACACCAAATGGAATACAAGAAATAAGAGGAGATCTTGATAGTGCAAAATTTTGTTATCAAATTGAAGTAACGCAATGCGGAGGAAGAACAAGAAATAAACAACTTCGTAGGAAACTTGCGAAGGAAATAAAAAAGGAAGAAGAATTCCGAGTGTATACAGTAAGAGCAAAGGAAGGGAGAGGTATACCAAATGAGATTCCAGAAAAAGAAGGGGAACCAGCAAAAATAATCAAAGAACCAACATCTATGGGGAGCAAATTCCAAGCTATGTTGCAGCTGAACCAACTAAAGAAATAAATATTGGAAGTAAAGAGGAGCCTTTATTCTTGCGAATTGGAACTAAGATGGATGAAGAAGAAAAAAAGAACTATTGATATTTTACGAGAATATAAAGATATATCAGGAAGCAGGAAGTGTAGATGAGATACCAGGAATTGATCCATCAATGGCGTGTCATAGATTGAACATAGATAAAAATGTAAGACCATTCAAACAAAGAATAAGGAAGATATCACAAAATTATCATGTAATGATAGAAGAAGAGTTACAAAAGATGTTGGATGCAGGGATCATAAGGGAAGCGAAATATCCAGAATGGATTGCGAATATGGTCATTGTTCCGAAAAAGAATAAAGGAATAAGAATTTGCATATATTTCACTGATCTAAACAAGGCATGTCCCAAAGACAGTTTTCCATTACCAGATATACCACAAATGGTGGAATCAATCTGCAGTCATGATAGAGTCACTTCACTTGATGGATACAAAGGGTATAATCAAATATCACTCGCAGAAGAAGATCAAGAACATACTGCCTTTTTTGCTCCAAGGGGTTTGTATTGTTATGTGAAGATGCCATTTGGTTTGCGGAATGCGGGTGCTACATATCAACGTATGGTTGAAAAAGTGTTCGCGAAATGGATACATAAAACTTTGGAGGTATATGTAGATGATATGTTGATAAAAAGCAAGGAAGCTAAAGATCATGTGCAAGACTTGAAGGAAATATTTGAGCAAATGAGAAAGTTCAACATCAAATTAAATCATGAGAAATGTATAATTGGGGTTTCATCTGGAAAATTCTTGGGATACATAGTATCAAAGGAGGGAATACAAGTTGATCCAGAAAAGGTCCAAGCAGTTCATGACATGCCAACACCTGCAACGGTAAAAGAAGTACAAAAGCTAAATGGACTCTTAGCTTCACTTGGAAGATTTATTTCGCGATTGTCAGATAAGTGCAAGAATTTTTTCAACATACTTAAAAAGGGAGCAAAATTCAAGTGGACGGATGAATGTGAAAAAGCTTTTCAAGGAATCAAAGAATACCTCGCAAATACATCTATACTACAGAAACCAGAGAGAGGCGAAGAATTATTGGTATACCTCGCAACAACTCCATATGCTCTAAGTGCAGTTCTGTTGCGAGCAGATGCATGAGTAGAGAGGCCCATTTACTATATTAGTAAAACCTTTAATGCAGCAGAGAAGAATTATTCTAAAATGGAGAAGTTAATCTTAGCCCTGGTTTATGCATCATTCAAGTTACGAATATACTTTCAAGCACATGTGATAAAAGTGGTAACCAAAGTCCCAATTGAATCAACCATGAAGAACACAAAAAGGTCGAAGAATAGAAAGGTGGAATGCACAAGTAAACCATTACAAGATAAAATACGAAGTATTGTCATCGCAAAAATCACAAGTTGTCGCAGATTTTTTGGCAGAATTTCCTTTGGAAGAAGATGAAGCAAAGAGAGGAAATGATGGATGTTGAAGAAGAATTTGGAAATCCAAAAGACTTGTTAACAGAACAAGATAGATGGGAAATTCTAGTGGATGGATCATCCAATAGTGAGGGAAATGGAATTGGAGTCGTGTTTATTTAACCAGAAGGAGAAAGAACAAAGATTCTCATTCAGACTAGAATTTTCATCCACGAACAATGAAACAGAAAGTACTAAGTCAGTAGTGCATGCATTAAAGATCGCAATAGAAAAGAAGCTCGAAAGTATAAGGATAACAAGTGATTCGCAGTTAGTGATTTGTCAAATTAAAGGGGAATATACCACAAATGAATCTTCTTTGAAGAAATACAAGAAACTCGTTGAAGAATTATCTGCGAAGATACCAAAATTAAAATGAAGACATATATCTAGAAAATATAACCGTCTCGCAGATGCTTTTGCATTTATTCCAAGCATGATGACAAATCCAAATACAAGAAATATCCAAATACAGACAATTCAACACCCATCAGTGGACAAAGAGAAAGAAATTGAGGAAGATGTTGCGATGGAAATAGAAAGAGAGTTATCAAACAACATCGCAGATTGGAGAAAAGAAATTCATGCATATCTCGCAACAGGAGAAATATCCAGGAATAGACTAGAAGCACATAAATTAAAGAGTCGTGCAACAAACTATGAGTTGCGAAAAGGAATTTTATATAGAAAATATTTCAATGGACCACCTCTCTGGTGCTTAACTCGCGAAGAAGGAGAAAAAATATTGAAGATGTTACATAGAGGATAAGCTGGAAATCATAGTGGGGGAAGATCTCTAGCATATAGAGCAAAGATACAAGGATATTACTGGCCTTATATGCATATAGACGCAAAATTGTTCGTACGAAGATGCAAGGAATGTCAATGACATGGTAAAAAAATTCATGCACCAGGAGCCACATTAACTTCTTCAACAAGCTGCTGGCCTTTTCTAAAATGGGGTTTGGATATTGTTGGACCATTTATACCTGGATCTGTACAAATGAGATACTTGATAGTTGCAACAGATTATTTCACGAAGCTCGCAGAAGTAAAAGCAAGACAAAGATATTCGTGATAAAGATGTTTTTACATTCATATTTGAGAACCTCATTTGCAGTGCACGGGTTCCAAAGACAACTAGTATCTGATAATGGAAAACAATTTGAGGGGAAGAACATAGAGATGTTACTCAGTACTTTTAGGATAAAATGTGGGAAGTTAACATCGTTATATCCACAAGCTAATGGACAGGCATAATCAACAAATAAAACAATTGCAGATACAATCAAAAAGAAATTAGAAGGACATCTCAAAGGGTGGTGCGAGCAAGTACCTAGCGCAGTTTGGGCATACAATACAACTAGAAGAGAAGCAACTGGAATGTCTCCTTATTGTCTAACATATGGAGTAGAAAAGATACCTACGAGAGGTTGTAATTCCGACAACAAAGAAAGAAGCTTGGGAAAGAAATTTAAGTGCGGGAGTAATATTAAGAGAATTGGATGATTTGGAAGAAAAAAGAGAAAAGATGTTGCACCATATGAAGATTTATCAGGAACGATTAGCTCGAGAATACAACAAGAGAGTCATTGAACGTGAATATAAACCAGGTGATTTGGTCATGCGAGAAACACCTCGATATCAAAAAGAAAATGGAGGAAAATTAGCACCAAAATGGGATGGACCATATGTTATTAAAGAAGTTGTAGGAAGTGGAGCTTATCGACTGATGGATCCAGAAGGGAGAGACATGGGTTTGAGGCTTGGTAGACCTTGGAACAGACTATATTTGAAAAGGTATTATCCATAAAATTCATGAAATTTTTTACGAATATTGGGAATTGTTTGCTCGCAGGAAATTGGGAAAAGTTACGAGTTTCAAAATTTATATTGCGATTAAAGGTTCATTAATTTGCGAATAAAAGACCGCAATCTGTGATCAGCCTCCAAAAAAGAAAGAGAGCCGCAGAAAATTTTATACAGGCAAACCTTTGTGGCGTACACCCTAGTTCGCGAAGCTATATTTCGTAAGAGGCAAAGTCCTAAAGTACGTCATTTAAGGGGGTACCTATAAACGTGGCTAAGGGTAACCGGAACACCACCAAGGACCCTTAGTACATGGTAAAAATTTAGGGGTACAACCCAATAATGGGGTACCTATCCGGGTTAGACACCTTGGATTCTCACCTAATCTAGTGACATTACGCAATATAAAATACGGTGTAAGAGGATTTAGGTTGGGAGACTAAGGCATACTGTCTTTCCCAAGAAGTGCATAAAACGATCAAGGCGCCGAGGTACACGGTTGAGTCAAGAGTGCCGGGTGAGGTTGAACCACATCTGCCATTTTTGACAAGTCTTGGAAAATGATGTACTTGGCCCAAAGATACCCCATAGGGTGCAACCTCGTAACTATAAGCCCTATAGGCAAAAAGGATAAGAGGTTGCGATCAAAAGCTGGTTGTTGGCGTTACCGGATGGGAAGAGCTAACCTTGTATGGTCGATGTACGCTTCCTTGAAGGGGCAACCAGGGGGAAGATAAAGGGAAGCACCCTCCATTAGGGAGCTGATACGTGCTATAAGACGCAAATGTCACGAGGCTTCTTGTTTGCGAAAACATTAAGGCTTGTCATATTTGTGCAACAAATGAAGTTCTGCGAGCATTCTAAAAAAAAAAAAAAAAAAAAAAAAAAAAGAGAAGGAAAACATACAAAAAGAACTCGCAGAATGAAACAAAGAAGTTAAGATGAGATCAATGGGTTATTACATGAAAGTGTAAAAACGTCTTGCGATTTCATCGCAAGACGATAATGTCACGAGGTTGTATGTTCGCAAGAATGTACAGACTTGTCATATTATCGCAAATACAAAAATTTACTACAAAAGAGGTGGCAAAATAAGACCTTTACTTAGGAAGGCATAATAAGACCACATAAATTAATGAATTTCATTACCATTGAAGAAATTATACAAGAATATACATTATGAAGATCTGAAAAGAAGACAACTTCGTCAATATCATTGAAGAAATTTTACAAGAATATACATCAAGAAGTTTTGAAGAGAATACAGCTCTGTCAATATCATTGAAGAATTTTTACAAGAAGTCCTATCAAAGAAGACAACATCATTGAAGAATTTTAACGAAGACTTAACAAAAGATGCGATTTTGATAGCAATCAAATACAGATAAGTTCATATTCGTAAAAGTTTACGAGAATTACATACTTCTTATACTTCTCCATATATTGAATATTTCTCCAAAAGTTGAATACTTCTTATAATTCTTCAAGAATATCTCATGTTTATTATACTTCTTCAACGGATATTTCATTTGGTGAAGGTTAAATAATCATTATACTTCGTCATATGTTACGTAATTATTCACAGATTGAATACTTCTTATATTTCTTCATTTGGTGAATTGAGTACTTCTAATACTTCTTATATCTCTTCATTTGGTGGATCAAATACTTCTAATACTTCTTATATCTCCTCATTTGACGGATTTAGTACTTCTAATACTTCTTCAAAGGTATTGTATATGTAGTATACTTATTAAGGATATTTCATATATTTTATAAAGGATTTCTTATTTACAATCGTAACAAGTTGAAACTTCGTAAGATAAATTGAGGCAGATATTCTAATACTTCAAACAACGTTTAATCATTTAAAGAGAAATAATAGGGGGAAAAGGAGATACTAAGTTTTATCTGTGAGTTATATATTATTTCTCTTCATATGATCAAATGGGGAAAATTTAATTAAAGAAAGGTTAAATTATCTTCGCAAAATATCAGATATACTTCTTAAGAAAGGATAAATCATCTTCGCAAAATATCAGATGTACTTCTTAAAAAACAGAATTGTTCACAAAAAGAAAACCAACAAAGAACTAAGGGAAGGAATTCAAAAGAAAGGAGGACAGAGAGTCAATGATAAATTGAAAAAAAGAAAGAATGTTATCATGCTTCATCAACACTCTGGCTTTGGATCTTTAAGATGAGTAGGGTCATTAGCAGCCTTCGACTTTTGCGAGATATCATCCTTTGAAGAATATGCAACATGAACATCTCCTTGAGGAATAGATTCTTTCTCGTCATCAAGATCTTCATCATCACTCTCATAATCAAAATCACTATTAGGCTCACGAGCAACTTCATCGTCAGATATCTTCAGAGGAGTAATTTTCACAGGAGGCAAGGCTCTTGATAAGAGAATGTTATTCGTAAAGACTTGAGCTTTCAAATGACTTTCACGAAGTATAGCTTTTTGATGGTTGGTATCTTCGATATCTTTGGAATAAGCAAGATAGTTGAATCTCCGAGTAGCACGATCACGAGAGTTGATTAGCGGGTAGAAAGCAAAGCATTTTTCTTACGAAGCTCGGAACAAGAGGCTTCTAATCCAGCTTTCACATCACGAAGGTTGTTCTCAGATTCTGCAAATAAAACAAAATTCAAAGGATAAATGAGTATAACGAAATCTAAAAGATATACCAGAGGCAGTCAAATTTTAATGACTACCTTCTCTTTGCGAAGTAAGAGATTGAGCTAAAGATAGACAACAGTTCTTCATCTGATTCATCGCATTATCAAAACCATCACCAACTAATCCTTTAAGTCGAGAACGAAGCTTTTGATCTTTAGAAAGAAGAAAATTTTTATCCTTTGCAAGTTTGGCATTAAGACTTTTTAATGACGAATAATCTTCTTCAAGTTGATTCTTCTTAGCACTCAAGACTATATTCTTATTAATAAGGGAATTCTTCTCAATAACAAAAGAATTTCTTTCAAAGATCTGAAGACTTCTTTAATTCCTCAAGTTCACCTTTCAACAAAGAAAGAAGATTTTCTTGATCGCAACATTTATTCTCAAGAGTCTTTAATTCTTGCGAAGAAACAATCATTGTATTCAAAAACGAACATTTCTCTTCTGATAAGGTTTTGTTCTCTTCTAATAAGGTTTCTATTCTCAAATTAGCTTTAGTTAAGGAAGAAAAAAGTTGAGATATGTCATCATTCAAAATTTTTTGATCATATATTAGTTGAGTATTCTCTTGAAAAAGAGCGTCAGAGTTGTCAAGAGCACACGAGTAAAGATTAGATAAATGGGAGAATTGATTTTAGAGGCTTTCATGCTTGGTTCGATATTCTGTTGCATCTGATTCATGGTGAAGTACCAATCTTCTACATTTCTGGATGGATTCTATAAAGGGGAATGGGTTTTAATGGATGTTTCAAGCATATGAAGAATATAAGTAAATAAAAGGGAAAATATGAAGACAATAATCATACCTTTCAATTCATCATTTCTTTTGCGAAGAATCGCACAGTCGAGAGAATTATTTTGAAGGTGATAATTTTATTTACGGAGATCCTCGCATTCTGCTTGAGAAGATTTCAGAGATTGACGAAGCGATTCAATTTCTTTTTCCAAGGATTGAAGTGAAGAAGAAATGCCTGGATTGACGAAATTATTTAGAACTTCGCAAAACTCATATTGCGAACGAACATTAGTAGACTTCGCAGTATTGGTCAAAACCTCAGATAACATTCAGAAAATTGAATAAATTCCATCTCGAATTTCCCGAGGAAGAGGAGAAGAATTTGAAGGAATAAGAGCAAGCTGCAAATTTTCTGGAGAAATAGCACTCAAAGGATTTGGGGACAAGATAGGTTTTTCAAGAGAAGAAGTTGAAGAAATATTTTGCGAAGGTTGTTTTTCAAAAGAAGAGGTTGAAGAAATATTTTGTGAGGGTTGATCTTGAAGAAGTGTTGATAAATTGACACTGATGGGAGATTGAAAGGTAGGTAATGGAGTAGAGGCAGGAGTTTGTGAAGAAGAATTTTCACGAGGAGGAGAGGAAAATTCCTTATCAACTTCAGGAAGGAAATCATCAATCGGAATTAATGGTGTGGGTTTAGTTATTCGAGATCTCTTACCAGGATTTGGTTTTTCGCAAACCTGCGAATCAAAATGTAGATTAAAAACTGAGGCAACAATATATTGTTCAGGAAAGAAGGCAAAGTATTTTAGCTACCTTTTGATTCTCAGATTTTTTTCTTCGTGGATTAGGGCTTGAATTTTTTTGTTGAGGTTTCATCTGAGGAGTTATTTTGCTGAAATAAACCAAAATCAGATAACAAATTATACAGAAATTAAAGAGGAGAACAAATGAAATGTGCGGAGATAGAAGGAAATTACCTTGGAGAACTCATGAAGATATAATAGAAGAAAAAATTGTAGAGAAAATAGTAATAGAGAGTATGAGCAGAAGATAAAATTGCAGAAGTAAGAAGAAGAAAAGGAAGAGAATATAAAGGAGTTATATAAGGGAATAACTAGAAAAGAACGGTTACAAAAGACGTGTCCAAATTCTAAAAGACTAAGTAACGGTTATGTTCTCACGATCATTTCTTCTTCGTAGAATTGACATGAGAAGAGGCAAGATGTAGGTCTTGAATATCGCAAGATAATAGTTCACTTAGTATCGTAATAAATAAAGGAGAAAAGAGTTATAGAATGATACGATGATAGAAGTAGCGCGGAGAAATATGAAGTTTTGCGAGGATGGAATAATTTTGCGAGTATTAGTTGCGATACTTCACAACTCATATACAGCTGTATAAGTTTTACTATAAATAGGAGTTCAAATGTAAAATTTGAGAGGTTATTTTAGTGAGTGTAAGAAATTATCTTAGGAAAGAGAATAGAAAAAGTTGTAACTATTCTAGTTCCATTTTGATAATTCCATGTAATCAATTAAGAGAATTAATAAGAAAGTTATCATTCACCATCAAGAACTTCTTGAGTTTTTACTAATTCTATTGAGGGTGTAGTTGTAGGTTATTCTGCAACTACACGCTCACATAGGGTCTAGTGTTATATTGCTTGTTGATGAGGCGTCTGTTTCCTCGAGTTTTGCGTGCGTCTTCAACCTTGGATGGCCTGGCTCTTTCCAACAATATTGGTGTTGTTGTGGCCGACTGTTTAGCAGCCTCATGAATTTCAGAGAACTTTTGGAATCGCAGATTCTCCAATAAGGAACGGTAGATGGGAACCATACCATTGATGCAAGAATCTACTAATTGATGTTCGGTCACATTTTGGCCGTGATAGTCCAGCGCTTGAATCCTGAGTTTTTTAACATAATCATTTGGATGTTCATTGTTCCGTTGAAACATCCTCCCTAAATATGAGAAGGTAATTTGCTCAGACACAAAGAAGTACTTCTTGTCGGAAGCCGTAACCATGTCACCCCAATTTGGTATGATGTTTGGTGCAATGTTGTTGTACCAGGTGTATGCTCTTTCGGTAAGTGACTTTAAAAACTCCCTCAAACGGAGAACATGGTTGTATTCGTGCTCGCCCAAGGATTCCAAAAATCGAGAGACATGTTCACGCGCATTACCGGTGCCGTCTGTAGTTGCAGGGAAACCTACACTACACCCTTGATAAGAATCTACAATAATCAATCCATATTTGAAGGTTAAAAACAACACTTTATTATTTGATTCTCAGAAATGTTTACAAGAAATGAAAGAAATCAAGAATACAACCGCTCTCTTGAATTTTCTCTCTCCTCAAGACTTTCTCAACACTCAAAAAAATACATCATCCCTTTTCTGAATCTACTGGGTCTCTTTATATAGGGTAGTTACATAGTGGATGACAGCTAAGTTGTCCTTTAATTTCGGATTTGGCTCGCGATGCTCTCGCGGTAGTTATAATGCTAACTCTCGCATGAGTTGTGATCATCGCAAGATAGTCACGTTCTTCCCGTGTTTCTTCATTCGTCAGTTATTACGTCATTCTTTAAATTATTGTGACACTCGTGAAGCGTTGTTGAAGAACTCACGGTGATGCTCGCAGAAGTGTTGTTAATCTCGCAAGAATAATACCATGGCGATATTCTGGTCCTACATCTTTCCTCTTCTCATGTCTTTTCTGCGAAGGAGGAAAGATCATGAGAATTGAATCTTTTATAATGCCGCAGCTGTTTATCTTTTTGCATTCTTCTGCTTTGACACGTTTCTGTACTCTTCGCCAGCTGTTTTCACGTACTTTTTCTTCCATTCAATTTTTGACACGTCCTTTTCAACCGCTGTGATCTGACCGTTCACGTCCTTTCTTTTCATTAATTACATTCATCTTCTCGAGAACTTTCTTCTTCTATAAATACTTCCTTCATTCTTTTCTTTCCCTCTTTTTACTTTTTACTTTCTTCTTTCTATCTCTCTGCAATTTTTCTGTTCTTCCGTAAATTCCGCATTTGTTGCTGTTGTATCTTTTCCTTCGATCTTCCATCATTTTCTTCGTTCCCATACTTACTTTATTAAAAATGTCTCCCGCTGATCGTAAATACATGATCGCCTTTGAGGAAATGCAAAAGAAGCTTAAGGATCAAGGTTTTTCTTTATCCACCTTCCCTGATCAAAACCCTAAAGCTGAACTTTCTATTAAATTATTTTATGATCATCCAAGTTCTCGCAAGAAATTTATAGTCTCGCTGGGTCAACTTGAAGCTGGTCTTCCTATTCCTCTTTAGAATCCTGAACTTCCTTTGTTTTATGAGATTCTTTCTCATCCAAAATTCTCGCGAGAAATATATCAACTGGGTGGGGATTGCATTCGTCTGCTGTTGGAGTATGCTACTCGCGGTGTTAATAAAGAATCTCGCTACCCTGATACTGTGAAGAATCCTAAATTCAAAGATGTTCCAATCATTCCTGCGATGTATACTGTAGATAATTTCTTCATAAACTATGACATAATCCCCCATGAAGAGGGATAACACCTGCTGGGGTGTCCGCTTGCAGAATAAAGATGATATTGCGAAAGATAAAGTTCTTATGTTAGACATCGACTAGCATACTAGTACTAATCAAGGTCCGCGTTATTCTAGCGATGACAAATGGTATATCTTCCCTCTAATTTTAGAGGGTTCATATATCTCCGGTGTCCATGCTTTGCCTGCGAATCTCACAGAATACCAGCCGTGGGTATTCTACTGGCCTGAGAGAAATAAAGAAGTATATTTTCTTAACGTTATTATTTTTGGATAATAAATTACCGTTATTATTTTCTTCATGTATTTAAGTTCTCGCTGACTATTCCCTTTTTATCAGATTGAAAATTTGAAAGCCATCTACGAAAGGCTAGGGAAACTTGCTACTTACTTAGCTCTCAAATCTCTCACAGATGAAGTAAGAAATATATCTTTATAACTCTTTACAATATATTGTTGCTTCTATTTCTTATCTTCATCTGTGTGCGCATGAAATTGAAGAAAGAGAACCAGTGAAACCCACGAGAACTAAAGAGAAATCTACTACTGCTCGTAAGGGGAAATCTACTGCTCCTCTGAAAGAAAAGTCTGCTGCCCCTCTCAGAGAGAAATCTGGTGCTCCTCTCTCAAAGAAAATAAAAACTCAACTCTCTTTTTCTTCAACTCTTCAATCTAATGAAGAAATTTCAGATAATGATTCTGATAATGACATTGATGATGACAATGATGATGATGAATACAATAATGACGTCTCTTCCATGAAGGATTCCTCTTCTCCAGAGTCTTCTATGACTCAACTATCCAAGATTTTTGGCGATATTACACATGGTATCGCTAATGATTATGGAGATGAAGCTCTTAACGGGGTATCCCAGGCTCTCGCTAAGGTCTGCAATGCTCCCATATTGGTTGATAATGATTCTCTCCAAGGAATCTCAAGATCGCTGACTCCCAGCCTCTTAAATTCACTTGGTATCCTAGTATGTTTTCATTTCTTCATCATACTTATGTATTTGTTTTATCGCCAAATCTTAATTTATATTATTATCTCGCAGGTTAGAAGAGCTTATTTTGCTGTTGCCTTTGATTTGAATAAAAGACGCGTTATCCACGAAAAGAAAACTGCTAATTTTCGCAATAAGAATGAGGAATTATCATCTGAATCTGCTGAGCTTCGCCAGAATAACAAGAAATTGGGGTCTGAAATTGTTGATCTTCGCAAGAAAAACAAGCAATTAGAGATCGATGCTTCGAGTGATAAACAAAAGATCTTTGATCTTGAAAAGGCTAACCAACAACTTTATGGTATGCATTTTTCCCTTCTTCTTTTAATTATTTTTCCTTATTTTGGCTTATTTAAGTAATCATTTTTGCAGATATTTATGACCTTATTGATGAGGCTACATTCCTCCGATCTTTTCCTGAACCTGTAGATGAGGATACCCTTCTTGCTCGCCTTAATATTTCTTTGAGTAGTTTCTCAGATGATCAAATTAAATCTCTTTCCATAGATGAACTTAAATCCAAACTTCATCTCTTAAAAATTGAGCACAGATTCAATTTGGGTTTAACCAATAAGTTTAAGCGTCTTTATCTTGATTCATAAGAAGAAATTAATAGATTAAGAAGTAACAATAGTGATCTTATTAACGAGAAAGATCTTGTTGTAAAAAAGGGTGCCAAAGCACTAGCAGATTTCCATAAAACTCTTATTGATATTCAAGTTGAAAGAGACAGGCTTATGGCGAGAATATATATCTTCTTATGAGAGAGAACCAAGTTCTCTCTTGTCTTCTTATTAGTAATGATGAAGAATTTGCTTGGGATGCAAGAGTTCTTGATAACGCCAGAAATAATCTAGGTGTAGATGTTAGTCTTCATACTGAACAAGCAGCCTTGAATAGAGACATGATCTCTGAAAGAGAAGGTTGTTAATTATTCCTTTTCATTGATCTTTTGTTTTTTATAATTTGCTACTAAATTTCTGATTTATTGTTCTATATTCGAAGGAGTTGAAAAAAGATATTCTGTCAGAATTAAAGAACTTGAATATGATAAGGGAATACTCGCAAAATCTCTTGATTCTCGCAACGAAAAGTATTCAAGACTGAGGGAGAAGTTAGGAATTATGAGAGAAAATTTTAGTAACACTTTTATTGGTATTCGCAATGACTCCATTAAATTGGTCTGCGATGATCATCAAATTCCTCATTCTGAGTATCTTGACATTCTGCATAAATTTCCACAAAATGTCCCTGATCTTGTCATTTATGACAGCGAGGCCGAAGATTCTGAAGAAGATGAAGATCATAATGAAAGTGGTGGTGAAGATGAAGGAGAGAAATTCAGCGAAGACAACGATGGATCTAATTAGTTTTGTCTTTCTCTTTTGATTCTTCTGTAGTATTTGTTCATCTTTCTCCTTGTAATATACTCTTGCAAATGTCTCAAGCTTCTAATATCCCTTGGTGTATAGATCTCTTTTGCTTATTTCTGTATAAATTAGAAAACAATTCTTTTTTGCAATATGGTTAATCAATATAATTATTAATCTTTAACTGTCTGTGTAAATGTATCATATAATAATGTCTACGTAGATTTATCATATAATGATGAATAACAATCTTATCATTATGTTCATTCCCATACTTGCCTCTGTTATTCATCTGCAATATGAAAAATTGAGTAGATTAGTTGTGAATAAAATCTATTTATGCCTCAATATTTGCGATAATATCGCAAGTAACAAGGGTATAGTTTCATGATCTCTGCGTATATATCGCTAGTCTCATGATCTTTGCATTAATATCTCATTGATCTCTTATGGGCTTATCTTGCCTTCCTAATTAAAGGTCTTATTTAACAACATTTATTTCTGCGACAAAATCGCAGGACGTCCTTACATTTGCATGTAGAGACCCATTGATCTTGCCTTATCTGTATGTTATCAAATATCTGCGACAATATGACAGGCCTAAGTTCCCTTGCGAGAACGAAGCCCCATGACATTGTCGTCTTGCGATGAAATCGCAGGACGTCTTTACACTTTCATGTAAAAACCTATTGATCTCATCTTAACATTTTCTCATGGCTTGTTGCCTCTGTATTTGTCATGCGATAATATGACAGGCCTAAATGTTTTTGCGAACATAAATCCCCATGACATTGCCATCTTAAGAAACTTATCATCTCCCTAATGGAGGGTGTGTCGCCCTTACTCCCCCTGGTTGCCCCTTCAAGGAGGGCACATCGGCCATACAAGACTAGCTCCTCCCATCCGGTCTTAACAACAACCAGCTGTTTTCGCAGCCTCTTATCCTTTATGCCTATATGGCTTATAGTTACGAGACTGCACCCTAAGTGGGGTTTTCTTGAGGCCGGGTGCATCATAGCCAAGACTTACCAAGAATGGACAGGGTAGGTTCGTCCGTCTCGGGCACCCTTGGCTCAACCGTGTACCTCGGCGCCTTGGTCATACTCTGCACCCCTTAGAAGAGACCCTCGGTCGTCCAACCAGGGTATAACCTTATATAGTTGGAAATCCAAGGTACCTCTCCTGGATGGGTTTTCAATAACCCCAATATCCGTGACTCAGATTCCAGCAATGGTATAACCTTATCCCTGAGTCACGCAAATAGATACCCCCTTATATGACGTACTTTAGGTCTTATATATGCCTCTTGCGAAATTGTATCCGCAAACTAGGGTGTACGCCATAAAGGTTCGTCCCATTCTTATGTCTCTGCGAAATTGTATTCGCGTTTCTTGCGAGTATTGCAGTTCTGATAAAATTTCTTTTCTTAGATCTTCTCTTCATTTGTATTTTAATTCTAGCATATTTTTTCAATTTCATCTTTTTCACTCAAACAAAATAAAACATTTTCTTCAAACAAATCATTCATAAACTTCATCATTTTACCTTCCTACTTACTGCTTTCTGCTTATGCCCTTTTGTTGCATTTTGTTATTTTCTCTCCATCTGCGATACGCTCGCCATATACTTTTCTCATCTCATGTTGATTTTGCAGCATCTCATCCTCTCGCTGCTCTATTGTATCAACCATTAACCTGTCACATCTTTGTCTTTGTTTGCTGTTTTGCTTCCAATTGCTATTCTTCACAACTCTATCTTCGCAAGACTTTACATCAATCTCATAACATTTTCTTCTCTCACCTCCGACACCATTTGGATGTGGAAACTTAATACACTGATGATAAGTTGATGCCACACCTAAAATCCCATGTAACCATGGTCTGCCAGTTAAGGCATTATAGGGTGTCTCCACATCTTCTACACAAAATAAGACTTTGGACTTGATTCCCTTTAATGGTATTCTCATTGTGATCTCTCCCTTTGGTTTATTGGAGCTACCATTGAAACCATATATCTTGTACGTTGAGGGTATTAAATCCTCGTCTCTCCCTCCCATGGTCTTATAAGCGTGATAAAATAAAATATCCACCGAACTACTTGTGTCAAACAACACTCTATTAATTGCCCATGAATCTTCATTTTCATCATCTTCAACTTTATCTTTATCTTCATCTTCTTTTTGTTTTGGGTTTATCTATAGTCTCACAACCAATGGTTGATCATGCATTTCTCCAGGCTCAGGTACTTCTTGTGCAGTGAAAGAAATAGTTTGTTTTTACCACTCCTCTAATGGCAAGACTCTCGCAATGTTCATAATCTCTCTTCCATCTACGTCTCTCGCGAAGACTCTGCTAAGAACGTTGTCGTGGAAATCCTCAATAGTTTTGTATGAATGTACGATGGAGTTACAAAACAAATTCTTCGCCTTGGCTCCAACTTCTATCACAAATGTTTCTGCTCCTTTTACAGTATTCACCCTGCGAGTGTCTGGCGCTAGTGGTAACTATTGAGATTGTGGATGTCCTACCAGAAAGTGATTTAATTTTCCCTGGTCATTCATTCTCATAATTATTCTCTTTACATTTCTTCAATCGTTAATTGAGTGTCCATGAAAATGATGGTAATGACAAAATTCTTGATTTCAATTATTTGGATGTGGCTCTTTTCCCATATTTTTGGGTGATGGTATGTTTTCCATCAAGATAATTGCTTCCCAAATTTTCTCTATACTAGCATTTAGAGGTGGAATTTTAATTTCTTCCCATATTACTCTATGACTTCCTTGTCCTCTATAATAGTCCTGTCTCTGACCACCATAAGTCTCTTGCGGCTGATCAAGTCTTTGAATTTAATTATTCCCATTGCGGTTATAATAATTCCTTTCTCTTTCAAACTCTTTTTGATCTCGACTTCCCATGGATACTAATTTCTGCTGACTATCAGTTATCTTTTTCTCTTGTTGTGTCTGCGAGGTGCTCGCCATAGTATAAATCATCTTGGGAAGTAAATTTTCATTTGCCGCGATCGTGATGGTATTTGCGACTGGATGTGATTCCATCTCATTTTGTTTCTCCTCCAATGCAATGTATTCCTCTTGTAATTCTCGCAGCTCTGTCATGGTGATTGTATTTTTGATTCTGAAAATTTGTATATACAACAGATTGGTCGCGAATATTGCATTGATGAAAGATAAAATGAGGTATCTCTCATCCACCCTTCTTTCCATTTTACTGTACATTTTCTTCCATCTTATGGTTAGGTATTTCATATTCTCGCCAATCCTCTGTTTTAACCCAAATACATCTTCAATACCGGGCCGCGAAGAATTGTTGCTTATATATGCTCCTATAAATGTAGCTTGCAAATGGTCGAAAGAAGTTATAGTATTTTTGGATAAACCTTCGAACCACTTTAACGCCTCGCCAGTTAATCTGGATGCAAAATATTTGCATAATACAACATCATGGTTTTCCCACTGTAGCATACACCTAACATAAGCCTTGACATGTTGAATAGCACAAGTGGTCCCATCAAAAATACTGGTTAACGTTGGTAAATTATATTTTGGGGGTATCCCTCCTAATTGCACTTCTTGAGTGAATGGAGTTATCGCAGCTTCTTCAATGGCTTCATCAAGTTTCCTTCTGCCTCCTTCTCTTCTGTTATTCAGCATTCCCCTCATTTCTGCTAATTCTTTTAAAATTTGTTCATTCCCAGCTGAATTTTGCTTCATTGGTCTTTTCAGTGCAGCTTATCTTCTTCTGCGTTCATGTCTTTCTTACCTTGCGAGATTTTGTGTATCTACATATGCATCTTCATTCTGTCTTCTTCTGCGATTTTCCTCTTCACCTCCTTCTTTAATTCACAATTGATTATGCCTTCCAATTTCTTCTCTGCGAGTTTCTTCATTTCTCACCATTTCTCTTCGTTGTCTTTCTATTCTTCTTTGCATTCTATCATATTCCTCATTGATATTATTGTTATGGCGATTTTGTGTGCGTCTCCTTTCTCGATTATCATGATTATTCCGTTGTATTGCTTCTTGAAACTCTTGTTCTTCCACTTCTGCTCTTAATCTTTCCCTTTCTCAAGCTAGACGTGCTTGTTCAACATAATGTCTCTCAATTTCTTCCTCAATGATTCTTTGTTTCTTTGGATTTCTCGCCCACGTAATATTCTTCTACCTTCCTCTCGATTTTCTTCACCATCTTGGTTATTTCCACCCTCTTGATTTCTATTATTACATCTAGCATTCACAGTTTCACTGCGTGGAACGTAGCGATCACTAATAATTTCTTCTTCTCTATGATGTTGTTCTTCGTTTAGATTTTGCATTTCCTCTTGGATATTTGCTCTAACATTTCTCATAGGGGAATTTCGCCTTGGTTATTCTCTGAATGACCTTGAACTTGATCTAGCAGAACTTCTTGATCTCCTACTTTGTAATCTTAAATTTTCCATTCTTAACTCGTGATTCTGTCTTATTAGATTCGCACGTTCTTCCGCATCTAACCTCCTTTCTTCCTGTATTCTTTGTCTTAAATCATCTTTTGTTTCATTTTCGCTTACTTTATGAATTAATCCTTCAACCACTCCTTGATCTCTATTTTCTCTTCCTTCATTTCTTAATTGTCGATCTTCTGCTTCTTCCATTGAATCTGATCGCCAAGTATGCACGCTTACCCTATTGTAATCCATAATTCTATCTTGTATCAGTGTTTGTTGATTTGGTTGTTGAAACTGATTTTCTCCATTATTCCTTGTTCTATTTCTTCTTGTTCTTATCCTTGAAGATTCTCCAATTTTATTTGTTCCTCCACCTGCAAGTCTTTTACTCCTCCTCATAGTTGTTGGTGGTTCTGATGTATTTCTTCTTCTAGCCATTATCCTTAGTAAATTGTTGATAATTTCGTAAAAATCCTTTACTATTTACTCCAAATTCTTTTCAACCACAACGTCAATTCTTATCCTTTTCTTCAGGAAATTAACAATTCATTCCCTGTTTCGGGCGCCAAAATGTAGTTACAGGAAAACCTACACTACATCCTTGATAAAAATCTACAATAATCAATCCATATTTGAAGGTTAAAAACAACACTTTATTATTTGATTCACAGAAATGTTTACAAGAAATGAAAGAAATCAAGAATACAACCGCTCTCTTGAATTTTCTCTTTCCTCAAGACTTTCTCAACACTCAAAAAAAATACATCATCCCTTTTATGAATCTACTGGGTCTCTTTATATAGGGTAGTTACATAGTGGATGCCAGCTAAGTTATCCTTTAATTTCGGATCTGGCTCGCGATGCTCTCGCGGTAGTTATAATGCTAACTCTCGCAGGAGTTGTGATCATCGCAAGATAGTCACGTTCTTCCCGTGTTTCTTCATTCGTCAGCTATTACGTAATTTTTTAAATTATTCTGTGACACTCGTGAAGCGTTGTTGAAGAACTCGCGGTGACGCTCGCAGAAGTGTTGTTAATCTCGCAAGAATAATACCATGGCGATATTCTGGTCCTACACCGTCATATAAGAATAATTGAGGAGAAGAGTATCTTCTCGGGAGAGGAATTCTTTGTACTTCAGGAGGATACGGGGTTTGATGTTGATACATGTCTGCAAAATCACTTTTGTTTCGGTTTCGAAGAAGTCACTCCAAATCTTCTCGTGTGACAAAAATGGACGGATGATTCCTCTCCGTTGGAGCCCCCGAACGAGTCTCTTCATCTATAAAGGTGCGCCTTGCTGAGGCATCAGTGCCAGGGGTATTAAAGGTATTCCTCGTTGGCTTTGGTTGGCGTGATTCTTGTGGTAGCCGCTCCGTTAGTGTCTTGAGGAAAAGAAGCACCTCTTTCTGAGTCGAAGCCATGTACGTCTGTGCCCTAGCAAGAACTTCTTGTCTTTCCATCAAATCAGCAATGGTAATATGGGATCATCTCACTCTGGATCCCCCAGTCTCTCGTACTGATGGAGTAGCAGCGTCTCTGGTGACGGTTGGATATATCACGTTTGAAGAAATGTTGTGCGGGGGGGGCAGCGGACCTGGATCTGGTGATCGGAGGTGTGACACATGAAGGAACTTTTTCTGCGGCAGCGGCTCTGGATCTGGTAACCGAATATTTAATGCCTGAAAGAACATTCTCCGCGATGATGGCGTTGACAGGTGGCGTATTAACGCTACTGGAAGGGACGCTAGTACCGAGAATAATTTCAGCGCTAGTGTTTTCAGGGTTTGTTGCTGACCCGGACCTGATCTCTACCATCTTGAAATTGGAATTGAAAAACGGAAATTGGAATTTGAAAATTGGTATTGCAACCGAGAGATTAATCTTCCACTGTGGTCGCCAATTGTTTGTGGGTGAAAACTGTTTCAGCTGATTTTGGTAATTTCGGGTGTGTGGGTGAGATACGAATCTAAACCCTAAACAATATACTATATGAGAGTACTTTTGATTCGAGAGATCAATCTGTACAATCCTGGCCTAAACTAAGAAATGGCCATTCCAGGCTTGCTTCGGTCACAAAGTGAAGGAGAAGGGTTGGTCTTAGGGAGGGAAGCGAAGGGAGTGTTGAGACCAGAATCGTTGATTCTGAAGGTGTGGTTGTTTATGACTTGTATCTGAAAGTAGATCTGGATAGCCAAATGGAAAGATGCCAGGTGATTTCTAGATATTATATTGTTGCCGACCAAAAAAAAACCTCTTGGAGGTAAAAATAGGTGAAGCCTATTTATACAAGACATATTAAAACGTACCCTGGTCTCGTAGGAAGTGGAAACGATTGAGTGGTGGAAGAATAGAGTAACGTGTAACCGTCAGACGTTATGCTTCCATGATGAAGGAAGTGAATTCGTGTAACTGTCAGTCATTACGCTTCCATGATGAAGGAAATGAATTGTTTACACTGTTACTTTTCACCACCACTAATTGTCCTACTTCATGACACTTTCTTGTAACGGGCGCATTGCACACCGCACGCTGTAAACCACCAGACTAATACCATGATGAGTATCCCCCAGTTTGTGACATGTTTGAGTCTCGAGTGTTTTCGTGGAAAACGTGTAGAAGGTTGCTATGTGTGGCAAGTCAAAGTCAAGATACACTTCCATAGGAAAATAGCATGTGATGCTATTAGGCTTGCCTTGGTAGGCCGCCTAAAACTTGCCACAAGTCCGTCAGTTTGGTGGCGAACTTGAATGGTTGAGATTACATCTCATGAGGAAGGGTAGCCGTTGATTATGGCCACATCTTTGTTGTGTAACAAAGTGGCGTCTGGCGTAGCCTTGGCGTGGCGGGTTGCCTGGGACTTACCGCGAGTCCATCAGCTCAGTGGATAACTTGGATGGCTGAGATTGCATCTCATGAGAAAGAGTGGCCATTGATTATGGCCGCATCTTGTCGTATAGCGAAGTGGCGCCATTGGCATAGTATCGCCTGGTGGAGCCATGGCATATCGTCATACTAATGGCGTGGACGCGGCATAACGGCATCCTAGTAGCCGTGGCATAGCGGCATGCTAGTGGCGTGTCATAGCAGCATACTAGTATCCTTGGCATACCGGTGGTGTTATGGCATAGCCACACCAGTGGAGTTGTAGCATGGCCAAAGCTAAGGTTTGGCTCCGTGGCCAAAATTAAGGCTTGGCGGCGTGCCCAAGGCTAGGATTTGGCGGCGTGGCCAAGGCTAGGATTTGGCATCGTGGTAAGAATTAGGGCTTGGCGGTGTGGCCAAGACTAGGTTTTGGCGTCGTGGTAATAATTAAGGCTTGGTGGCGTGGCCAAGGCTAGGATTTGGCATCGTGGTAAGAATTAGGGCTTGGCGGCGTGGCCAAGGCTAGGTTTTGGCGTCGTTGTAAGAATTAGGGCTTGGCAGCGTGGCGAAGGATAAAGTGGCATGCTACTGCGGAAGAGTAGAATGTTGGCATGCCGATCAATATGTTGTTGTGGTAAGACGAGTTTGGCTTGCCGGTTAGTATGGTGGCGTGACAGGGTGCGTTTGGCCTTTAATGTATGGTGGAAAGTTTAGAGTGACTTGATTGGCCAAGAAAAGGGTGCGGCCAAACATAAGGCGCGACCAGATTAGTCGATTAAAAGAGGGTTGGCCAAGCATTGGTGTGGATATACTTCTGGTGAGAGTGTGGCGGCTTTACACTACACCATTTTCAGGGAATAGTAACAGAAATTGGTAACAGCTAATGAGCAGTTACGAATTCGTAACACAAAACTGCTGTTACAAAACTTGTCAGAGATTGTAACTGCCGAATGACTATTACAAATTGTAACTGGATATGATGGCACATGTGCCATCCATGTGCGTGGGTGGTCATACCTTCATATTATTTCCACCCAAGCCAGGTAAAACAGAGGATATTTCAACCCTTGGTCACACGACTTCGCCATTTTCTCTTCATAACACACATGACTTTAAGCCATTTCCTCCTCTCCTCTCTCGACCATGCCTCTTTCCTCATCTATTTTTTTTCTCTCCAGAAACTGCTCATTCCTCTCCATTACATGATTTCAAGGTTTCGATTAAGACTTCCGATTAAGGTGTCGATCTGTTAGTTAGAAGCTGAAGATGTAAGTTACAATCAGTAGATATTCTTTTCAATTATAATTTTGATTAAGGTGTCGATCTGTTAATGTTTTCAATTAGGGTTTTAATTATTAGTGAAATATTTCGATTAGATTTCGATTTTATATGAGATTTGCGATTTTAATCATCATATTTTAGATCTGTTAATCGATTTCATCTGATGATTTTTGGTATTTTTTTTATAAGGTTTCGATTTTTCTCCTGAATTATTAGGGTTTTATATTGATACACTTTCAGTAATGGTTTTATTTTCATCTAGTAGATAGGTGTTTGTTTGATTTCTATTTAGGGTTCCAAAATATTAATCGATTTCAGGGTTTCTTGAGCTCAGAATGATCCAATTTGATGTTTTTAGCTGATTCTTGAGTTAAGATTTATATTAGAAAAAGGATCTGAGGTTGTTGCATTCATGGGTTCTGGTGGCTGATTTTTGTGGTATTGTGAGTGAAAAATGGGGGTTTATTCATCCCCAGAAACAATGGGTTGAGCTTAGTTCCTAATCTAGTAGCAGAAGGGATGAGTTTGTATGAGGTTTTAAAGAAGTTTTTGTTTAGAAACTATGCAGTTGATTTCGGAAGGGTTAAGATGGGGTTTTGAAAGATAAGAAGTTCTGGTGAAGCTATATCTGAGAAACCAGCTGAAGTAAAGAAGTGTTTCTGCCATGGTTTGTGTGAGATGGTTAAGTTAATGAAAAAAATGCTGCATTTCTACTGGGTCTGTAGTGTTCAAAGTTTCACGGTGTCAGCAACCTCTTTTGGTGGAATGCAGTAAACATCATTTTTTACTGTGCAAAAATGATAACTTACTGGAGCTATGCTAGAATAAATAGTTCAATATGAATCTAGTAATTTGCCTTTCTCCCAAGTAAGTATTTGATTGTTCATCAATAAAATGAACATAGATAACCCTTTAGTGTAATTTTTTTGCTGTTGCAGAACTGCGTAACGACTATGACACGATTACTGACAGAATAAGTGGACATTTACAAACTCTACATTCTGCAAATCTTTCTCCTTGCAAATCTGCAGCTTCAAAATGTTTAGGTAAAAGTTAGAAGTAGTATGCATCCTTAACTCCTAATTTATGGAACTCTTTTGTTTTGGTTATCAAGAGTCAGATACATGCATGCAAACACGTACCTAAATCAAGGCAGCGCACCTTCTTGACTTTTCTGAGCAGTTGTAATACACTGCAGTTGATTTTGTTGGTTGTTCAGTCTAGCCAAAGTTGGATTACAGCTTGGTAATCAGATAGTGAAATTCAGTACCGTGGAATCTGGAGATAATTTGCTATCAAGGCTTGCATCTGAAGGTCAGTTGAACCAGGGCAACCAAGTTCTCGCAATGATTCTTAGGCAGGGGGCATAGTCAACCTTATTGTTACTCCTAGATCATGGAACTGTCGTGGTCTCCTCTGGTAAGCTTTTATTTTGTGCGAATTGTGGTTATTGTTCCACTGAATATTGTTCCATTAAAGATACTAGGAGTTCCACTTTGTTTCTTTGATTATTTGTGCCAAGTACTATTTAACTCACCTTACCTATTCCAACTGCAAACCAAGTAGCAGCTTATTGAAAGTCTTCAAAGTGCTTATTATTTTACTGCCACCAGTTGGGAAAACAAGTGGAATCAAAATCACGGGGATTTTCCCACCCTCAACTGTCTTGACCTTGAAATTATTAGTGGTATGTTTCTCCTAATTTCCGGATTTTGTGAGTGATGGTCCTGATGGATGTTATTTGATGCCAACAAGAATCTAGTTCTTTGTATGTTTCTTTTGTTCCGTTTTTGAAAATACCCTTTATGTCTTTGGTGAAATTCCTGACTTGGATGTCAATCCCAGTGCAGAGCGTGCGTGGGATGACACCATGTATCTTCGAATTTCTGTTTGCGAGGATAAGAGCTGTAATTTCTGTTTCTCTAGTTAATTTCACCTTGCACCTTGTATACTTATAATTCAATTCACTGATTGTTCTCCCATCTTCTATTTGCAGGAAGAGGAAATCCTGAAGGAGGAGAAAGTAACATACAACTGCAATTGTTCCTTATTGATCTGTATTGTCAGTTATCCTCCACCTCAGGATAGATGTGCTGGCCCATCTTGCACTAATACATACAGGTATCGAGATTCCAAATCTCCCTTTATGCAGCCTTCAATGCTGTAAGGAAATTCATGAACAAATGCAACCTGCTGATGCTTATATACATTTTAATTGACAGTGAGGTTCGTTAAGTTGTTTTTCCCGTGTTTCAGGGGTTTGTCTAGCTGTTTAGGTACTTATCAGAGAATGAATGTAAAAGAGTGTTTAGGTACTTACCAGAATTTGATACTTAGCAGAATTTTTTTGGTATTTGAAAGAATTTGTATTTTTTCTTAATATGAATGTTTGCTTTGAACTGAATGAATGTTTGCTATGAACTGAATGAATGTTGATACGAATTGATTGAATAAATTATTGTTGAATATGGATGGATTGAATGTATGAAGGCTATTTGGATTTCCGGCTGATTTCCGACAGCAAATGAACCGTTAGTCAATAATGACCGGGTCAATGTTTATTGGCGGTAATTTTTTGCTGTTATAAAAATATTCGTAATAGTGACGGCCTGTTTCAATTTCACATGTAGTAACGGCCCTCTCCTGTTACAACTCTCAGTTATAAATAATTCGTAACAGCTGGACTCTGTTAATAAATTCCACCTAGTAACAGCTCTTACCTGTTACAACCGCTGTTACAACGCAGATTCGTAACAGCTACAGGGCCGTTATAAAAATTTGTCACGCCATGTTTTGAAACAGAAGTTGCCTGTTACAACCATGTTTTGTAACACGTGGACCTTGTTTCTAATTGGCCAAAATGGTGTAGTGTTAGAGCGACCTGATTGGTCGATGGAAAGTGGGGGCAGCAAGTATGGACCCAGCCACAACTTATGTGCGCGTGGCTAATTTGAGGCGACACGATTGGTCGAGTTCTTTTAAGTTCATTGCCAGAGAGAAGCATGCTTTTTCTGATTGAATATATTATGCAAAGACCTTATCCTTGATACTTGGAAATTCGTGCTACTCTGCTGCGAGTGAACACAAATCTTCATGCCATATCAACATTAAGGGTTCAGCCGGAGAACATAGCATAGAAGGCATTCAAAGGAATTTATATTAACTGAATATAGGCGAGGCACCGAAATTTACAGAACATCTGGGATAGTTGCTATATTCGCCAATCTGGATAAATTTCATGTAAGTATATTGAACGGCTCAATAAATATGTCGGTGGAGAGGTTAGCACTCATGGCACCATTTCCTTACAGAGTGACGTCACAACATTTGTAAGGTTTTACTTTTTTTTTCTTTCTAAATCATGAATTTTATTACCAAAGCTCAACAAAAATTACAAACAACAAGCCCAAGATATACCTTTAAGGCTTAAACAAAAAAGAGCTAAAAACCCCAATCACAAAATGAAGATAACAAATTCTAGTTTTTACAACTTTTAAGTGTTGAACCTATAATAGATTCCATCTTCCCATTCCAATCTCTGCAAGAAATCTGGTTTGTTCTCATAAAACACCACCATCCCTTTTGGAAGTAACACCCCCTCCTTAGCCATTGTATATGCATAGAAGTTAACTTCTCTATAAGAATGTATAAAAGAGATGTAAGGAATTTTCCTCACAATCTGATTCCATCTATTTTCAACCACCCATGGAATTTTGCCACTGCTAAAATAAATCAGTACTGCTTTAGAGTCCAGACTGAATATGTAAGGTTTTACGATTTCAACCCTAAGCTACAAACTACCATCAACACATGGATACAAAGGAATTCTTAAACATGGAAACTAGTTCAAGAACCTTGCTTTGTTTGTAAGCTACCAGCCTTGTTCATCAATATAAGTAAAGGACTCCATGTACACTAGAATCTCAATCCTGGCACTTATGTTTCCTAGTTGCAACTAGAGTCATCCTCTTAAAACCTAGGTTTCCTCTGGTTAAATTGTATTAGGTTACGACTTTGAAATACTTCACTAAGGGATTCGTGAATCACATTCATATTATCTTTTGAGCCGATAGTTCTTATTATTCGGAGCTTGTTCTTATTGATCATTATAGTTCTGAATTGTAGATCATGAACAATACAAATAGAAATCACAAATTACTCTTCATCTCAGACTTTTTGATTCCACAAGATATAAATATAAATCACTTCTAGTTTGATTTGTTTACATTGTTCATGTGAGGTAGAACTGATTAAGCATCCCTATAATAAGTTATCAAAATCATTGAGTTTTCTTGATATATCCCTCATAAGCATATATGTTTTTGTACCTGATTGAATATATTTTTGAAGGGAAATCAAATAGGCTTTATGTTAGAAGCGTACTGGTAAAGAGTCTTCACTTATGTTGAAGCAACTCCTAGAGGAATCATGTTGCGTAGGGTCTTGCGAAATCCAAGAGACGTAAAGGAGCACAACTGAAGCTGATTTACTCGTAGGATCAAATCGATCTCATTTACAGTCCAGTTTGACGTCTGATAGCATGTTAGTGTCTTTAGCAGTTTAATATAATATGGTGGTTTTCAAGTTCTGGACTAGGTCCAAGGTTAATCTGCACATTGCACTTTTCCTCGTTAAAAAAATTTCTGGTGTCGTGTGTTATTTATTTTCCTCATTATATTATTTATATTTATAATAGAAATATCACAAGTAGTATGTTAAATAACCTGGATAGTTTTTGATACTAAAACACTGTACAGAACGTACAAGATTTTCTCTTGAGAAATTTTATCTTGAAGACATATTACAAGACTTGTTCTTGTTGGAATTTGGTTCTATAACAGTCTAGGTACATACTAGGTTATTACTTATATTGATTTTTGAGATTGTCCATGTAAAACTTGTCTACATATCATGTATCTAATTTTTACTATTGACTTGTGATAGACACATTTTTGTGTCTAAGTTGTCCTCAATTTTTATAGTGTTGGAACTTGATTTTTGTACTAATATTGTGTTTTTATGTATTTTTAGGTATTTTTGGAAATAAACTTTGTTGGAAAATTCGGATCGAAAAGTTGATTTTGGCACCCGGAGGACACGTGTTATTCGGACTCTCCCTGTTGGTTAAGGGGCACTCAATTGATAAGGGGTGCCTTCCTGCTATTCGCACCCCAGCAGTTGGATAAGGGGAAACCCTTTCTACCTTGTTTGAAAACATTTTTGCCGGGAAAATAAACCCGATCAACTGCGAGATATACTGAATTGAAGTTTTGGAGATTTTGTGGAGATTTTATTGTGGACTTGATTTGGGAATATCTTGTGAAGATAAAACAGGGTTGGAAATGCATTTATTAACGTTGAAAAGGGGAAGATCTCGGTATATCATAAAGCAGAGGAGGAGAATATTTCTCGGGTTGTCATGAGTTGGTTGAGATATGTTTGAAGATTTCGTGTGATGCAGGGTGGTTAGAGTTGTGCAGAGATGTTTTGGGAGTGTGTCGACACCAGAAAATCATGTGACGAAGAAACAAAAGAAGTTATGACCCGTTAATAGCCGAGAAGAATAAAGAGAATATGTATGCATTAAAGTCAAGAGATTTGGGTCTTGGGAGTGTAAATAGGCTTATGGAATTCTTAGAAGAGGACGAAGTGATTGGGAGCAGTTTAGAACGTCACAAAGCCAAAAATTCAGAGTTGCAGAGAATCGCCATTTTCTGCTGCTGTGTAGAACACCAAGAACATAAGACGCACAAGAGACATGCGTTTTGCAACAGTGACAATGACAGTTAGCTTTTATCGTTCTCTGTAATAGTTCGGTTTGTAACACATATAATTGTTACAAACCCGATTTTTAATTATTTTCTCCCATTTTCATCATTTGTAAACACTTTGAGCAAATGCGTTTTGCAACAGTGAAATCAACTTTTGAGCGTGTTTCCAACATGATGATGAGCTAATTCTCCCACAACCAAGGCAATGAGGAAGCTATTTATGCATGAATAATTGGTAACTATTTTATTTTCTCTAATTTATAATTTATAATTCACTCAATCACCGCTTTTGCAGAGTTTTAAATTGTTTGCGTAATTTTCTTAATTAGTTATGATTCAATCTGATAGGTTATACTTTGTTTAGTCAATTGATAATCTATGCTTAGGGAATACAATTATTATTTGAGAATTTGCCAGATTATTTGTGAATTAAGAAATAAGGGACTCAAAAGATAATTAGAGTTTTGGATTATTTACTATCATTCATTCATGTGTAATAGTGGAATTAGTGTCTTGGTTATTTTTAATATCTTGAAATCAATTTTGCATTAACTTTTCTTTATTTTTAAGTTTTATAAGTCTAAAATCTATTCGTTTCACAAGTCTCAATGAATCTATTACTACAACATCATTAAAAATCACATCATTTTTAGCGCCACCGACGCGGACTTGTCTTTAGGCTAGAGTTTTTAGATTTTATTTTTTATTTTTTTAGGTTTTATTTTTAATTTTATTTGTTCTACTTTACGTTTTTGGGTTTTTGTCTTTGCATTACAGATTTTGGAATTTGGAGCAAAAGAAAAATTTGCTTGGAATCAAAGACAAAGCGAAAAGAGCGAGAAAAAAAAAAGAGTTTATTTTATTTAGATTGTATTAGGATATCATATATTCTTGTAATTTTCCTTTTCTTTTGCACTTTATTTTTGGACTTTGGACTTTAAACTTGGGTATATTATTAATATGTCCCTACTTTTGACACCCAATAAATATATCCTTATTCAACAATAAATATGTCCATATTTTTTTATAACCTTATCCATTTAATATTAGATTACCTTAATACCCTCACTCATATAATATTTTTCTTCAAAATGCAACAAATTTCTTCATATACCACTTCACCACCACCACTAGCACCGCCACCACCAACATTCCACCACCACCGTTCAACAACCACCACCTACCAACCGCCACCACCACTAATATTTCACTACCACTCCTTAAGCACCACCATTACATCACCACTAGTCCGTCGCCGCCGCCGCCACCACCACTAGTTCATCGCCGCCGCCTCCGCCACCACCACCGCCGCCACTGGTTCATATTTTGTATCAACAACAGTAATTGATCCAAATAAAAATAGAACCAACAGTATTTGATCCAAAAAAAAAGGATCAACAGTAGAAGTTGATCCATGTAAAATGGAGTGAACTTGGCGTGAGTCGAACACGCATCATATGAAATGGAGTCAGCCATGCTACCATTGCACCACAAGTTCAACATTGGAAGAAATTTACATGATTTAAACTACAAAGCATGATTATACTTATCCAAGGAAATATCGTCAATAATAGGAGTTCAAAGGATCAACAACAGTAGTTGATCTCATAAAAAATTGGATCAATAACAGGAGTTGATCCATATAGATGGATCAACAACCATAGTTGATCCCATAAAAACATATAAACAACAACAAATTGATCATTACCTGTAGCTTCATAAACATCAAAAGCTTCAAGATCAACTTCAAAACCAATATCGACAACTACAACAACCAGAACCACCATTCTACTACTATTTCAATAACTAATTTCTCATTTGTATCTCTCCACCATTACCGCCACCAACAAAATCACACATCTCCAGCACCACCACTACCACCACCAAACCAACCAGAACCAAAATCCAACAACAATTTCATCATTCCAACCAAAACCAATAGGAGTTGATCCATATAGATGGGTCAACAACCATTGCTGATCCAATAAAAAATTGGGTCAACAACAGGAGTTGATCCATATAGATGGATCAACAACCATTGTTGATTCCATAAAAACATATAAAAAACAACAAATTGATCATTACTTGTAGATTCATAAATACCAACAGCTTCAAGATCATCTTCAAAACCAATCTCGACAACTACAACAACCAGAACCACTATTCTAAAACTATTTTAATGACTAATTTCTCATTTATACCTCTCCATCATTACCGCCACCAACAAAATCACACATCTCCAGCACCAGCACCACCACCAAAACAACCAGAACTAAAATCCAACAACAATTTCATCATTCCAACCAAAACCAACAGGAGTTGATCCATATAAATGGATCAACAACCATTGTTGATCCCATAAATACATATAAACAACAGCAATTGATCATCACATGTAGCTTCATAAACAACAACAACTTCATCTCCTTCATTGTAGTAACCACCAACAGAACCATTAAACCACCATTTATAATCCATAGCAACAATCGCCACTGTCTTCTATGAAGCTTCAACACCAACTCGATTGCAGTAGCTTGCAATAACTAATTTGAATCTCCGGAACAGATTCAAACAACACAAGCACCTTTACCCATCAATAACACATCCAATGGTAAACTCCATCTGAGAGAATCCTACTCAAAATATGCATCATTAATTCCACCGATATCTCCAACATCATAAATTAAACTGAAAAATCAAGTAACAAACTTAAAATCTTCATCAATTTCATCATTTTTACATGAATCTATTATCGATCTAAATAATAATGAAATAAAAAACTAGGGTTCGAGAAGGGAATGCAAATCAAGTACATACAATCATTGTTTCTCGTTGAACAATCACCAGATTTGAGATTTGTATCTGAATAAGAGGAAATCGATCGATATTTGGTTTCAATGAATCGAACATGCAAAGATATCTTTGAATCTTTGAAACCCTAAAAATCAAATCGATCTCTGCATCTGGTTTCGAAATCAATCCCTAACCTAAGATGATGAAGAATAATTAATAATTAACTGAAATCAGTTGAAATCGAAACAAAATTAGTGATCAATCTATTGATAGTAGCGGCGGATGCGGCGGAGCTGGTGGTACTGGTTTGTGGTGGTGAGGATAGAGAAGAAGAATTAAGTTTCTGTATAGAAACGAAGAAGAATGAAATAAAGAGAGAAAGGTTAAATAAGGTAGTATCATAATTGTTTTTTTGGAAATTTTTTACAATAATACCTTCAGGGATATTTATAAAGTTTTCTAGGGATATTTGTATAGACCATCAAAAATAGGGACAATAATTCAATTACCACTTTAAACTTTGGGACATTATTTTTTTCCTTTTAAACCCTACGGAAGGGTAGTATTAAATATAAACTGTTTGCAGAGAAGGACGGCGATTACGATATCGCCTCGGCTCCTCGGGTTCATACATGACATAAGAGTTGTGGCCCGAGTCGACTTGAGCGGTTCATCCCCCATCAGGTACGGGAGGTAAGCTTATCGAAACACCCGCGAATTCCCTATCAGCGGGTTTACTGTATTCCTTCGTTTGCATATATGCTGAGTAATTGAAAACGGCTGCTTTAATTTCCTAGTAAAGGGCAAGGACTAGTCATACAAGATAAGAGTTCGGATTTCATCACCGTTCTCTTCTTGACCGCCTTAGGAAAACGATACTTAACATGAACCTAAGCCTTAAAATTTGGAATATAACGAGACCGATAGGGTAACGAGCTTAATAGGAAAGTCATTCGAAAAATATTGGTTACTCTTTTGAGCATACTTTGAAGTTCATGATGGTTTCTGTAAGATGAATGCGCCGCCTTGTAATGCTGGTGAGGCCTGGGTATCAAAGCTCCATGCAGCTTCCCTCATCTCTATTTAACTTACTTTAACTCAGATTGATTCCAGAGAGGTTTGATCGGATTGTAACGAATTCCTTTTCGAAAGAATAGAAGCTGGTCTAGAATAATCTAAGTGGAGCCATCATGATTTTTGTTTGCTAGAAAATTTTAGCTTTGTTTTGGTGGAGTCAGCCTGCTGTGTGTTTGCTTAGAACCTCCCGTCCTATAAGATTTTTTTTATATTTTTTTTATTTGTTTTTTATGGTGTATGCCCGATGTCACTAGAGAACGGGCTTGGAAAAGAGACAATCTAGGTCGATTGATTAGTGAAAAACCTAGTAGATCTTCTTATGGAAGCGGGGAGCTCGAAAACTCTTCTTTTGAGAGCCCTGTTTTTGGAAACTTCAGTTTTGAGAATTTGTCTCTTCATGAGGAAAGTACCCCTAGTACTTCAGCTATGCTAGCGATGGAAACTTTGAAAGATTACATGTTCCCAACTAGGTCCACCCGACCCTCGTGCATTAAATTTCCAGCCACTACGGCTAATTTCGAGATAAAACCTAGTATTCTTCAGATGATCCCTATATTCTTAAGGAAAGATGATGGGAACCCTTATTTTCATATTAGGGGATTTGAGGAAATTTGTGGGACAATTAGAATAAAAGACCTTACTGTTGAAGTCTCGAAACTTAAGATGTTTCCCTTTTCCTTAAGAGATAAAGCTAAGACCTGATTGGAACAACCAACCATCTAAATCCATTGAAACATGGCAGGAACTTATTGCTGCTTTCTATAAGAAATTTTATCCTAAGCATAAACTGCAGATCTTAGGCAGAAAATTAGTGCTAGTGTGCAACAAGAGGGAGAGTCTCTTTATAGGTTTTTAGAGAGATTCAATGATCTCCTATCCCAAGTGTCCTCACCATGTATTTGATAAGATAAAACTTGTAGAGATTATTTATGATGGTTTAGACTATTCGACCAAAGCCATGGTCGAGTCTATGTACGCTGGTGAGTTCACTAGTAAAAATGTTGATGATGCGTTTACCTTCTTATGAGTTGTCGCTGAAAAATACCAACAGTGGGAGTCTTGTGTCGAACCCCCAAAGAGACTCTTGGTCAATAGAAGTAGAACCAATGTGGTAGATACAAGCTTCGGGTCAGATGTTTAGTTTGCTACTTTGTCTAGAAGGTTAGAAGCTTTGTAATTGAATCAGCCTAAACATAGGTCTCTTGTTGAACCTGATGATAGGATTAGAGCCTCTCAAGTATCTAGTTGTGGAGTATAACCTAATATCTCATTTTGGGAAGGACAGGTTAGTGAAGAACAAACCCTTGCTGTCTATAACAACTCTAGGTTTGAAAACCGTCAGAAGTTTGACCCATACTCAGAGACCTATAACCCTGGTTGGAGGAACTATCCTAATTTCTCTTGGTCTAAGGGCCAGAATCAAGGCCAGTCTAGTAATTCTCAGCCTCCCCTAGGTTTTCGTTATACTAAGAACTCTTCAGGTCAGGCCCATAACTCATCTGAGAATAGAATAACTAGATTAAAGGAATCTCTTAGTATATTAAGAAATAGCCAGGATATGCTATCACAAAGCCAGGAAATGTAAGTAAAGAGCCAGGTTAATTTTCAAGAGGAAACCAAGCAGAATTTTAAGAATAATTCCCAGTCTCTTGCTAAATTAGAACTTCTAGTCGATCAAATAGCTAAGTTTTTTAGTTAGAGAGAAGATGGAAGGTTCCCTAGTCATACTGATCCTAACCCCAAAGAAGAGAAATCGTACAATCATGTGAATTTTATTACAACCCTTAGGAGTGGAAAGAAAGTGACAATAAGGTCGCCATGCCTGAAAGTGAACATGTTGTAGTTCACCCTTCTGATCCAGAAAATGAGGAGACTGATAGAGTCTCTAAAGATACCAATGAGGGTCCTAATGAGTCCATCTATGTTCCTAGAGCCCCATTCCCACATCTGCTAGTTCCAACTAAGAGGGAGTCCAACTTTAATGATATATTGGAGGTTTTAAGCAGGTAACTATCAACCTTCAATTATTAGATGCAATTAAGCAGATTCCCGCTTATGCCAAGTTTCTTAAGGATATGTGTACGCGAAAGCGGAAGCTTAGTGTCCAGAAGAAAGCCTTTATATCTAGTCACGTGAGTTCTATTATTCAGAATACCACTGCTCCCAAGTATAAAGACCCAGGATCCCCTACCATTTCTTGTACAATAAGTAAAAATAGCGTGTTGAGAAAGCGTTGCTTGACTTAGGATCCAGTGTGAACTTACTCCCATACCATGTGTACCTTAAGCTTGGACTTGGTGAGATGAAACCTACCCAGATGACACTTCAGTTAGCTTATAGGTCCGTTAAAATTCCTCGTGGTGTGATCGAGGATGTTATTATAGAGGTCGACAAGTTTATTTATCCTGTGGATTTTTTTATCCTAGATACCCAACCTGTCCCTGACCCAGAGAACTAGATACCGGTGATTTTAGGTCGCCCATTTTTATCTACATCCAATGCGATCATTAACTGTCAAAATGGTATTCTGAATTTGTCTTTTGGTAATATGATTATTGAGCTAAACATTTTTAATATTAGTAAGCTACCCTATGAACTAGATGACTCGAACATAGAAGAGGTGAACATGATAGGAACATTAGTCGAGGAGTCATTACCAAACACTTTGTTAGAAGATCCATTAGAGAAATGCCTAGATCACTTTGGGATTGATATTGATGATGATAATGTGATTAATGAAGTGAATGCTTTGTTAGATTCAACCCATTTGTTAGACACTAGTAATGGATGGAAACCTAAGTTCGAACCACTACCAGTTTCTAAGTCTACCATAGTTCCTTCGTTAGAAGAGCCTCCTAAGTTGGACCTTAAACAACTACCAGATACCTTAAAGTATGTGTTTTTAGGCCCATTTGAAACTTTACCTGTAATTGTAGCATCCGACTTGGATAGTGATCAGGAAAGTAGGTTAGTAACCGTCCTTCAAAACAACAAGCAAGCTTTAGGGTGGACCATAGCAGACATTGAGGGTATAAGTCCCACTGTTTGTATGCATCAAATCTATTTAGAGAGTGACACCAAACCTTCTAGGAATATGCAACGTATACTAAACTCAAATATGAAATAAGTAGTTCGAACCAAGGTCCTTAAGTTGTTAGATGCAGGCATTATCTACCCTATTTTAGACAGTAAGTGGGTTAGCCCCGTTCAGGTTATTCCCAAGAAATCTGGTATTAATGTAGTCCAGAATGATAACAATTAATTAATCCCAACCCGAGTGACCATGGGTTGGCATGTTTGTATTGACTATACGAAATTGAACAAGGTCACTAGGAAGGACCACTTTCCCCTTCCCTTCATCGACCAGATGCTAGAGAGATTAGCTGGACATAGTCACTACTGCTTTTTAGATGGCTATTCTGGCTATAATCAGATCGTCATTGCCCCAGAATACCAGGAGAAAACCACTTTTACCTGTCCCTTTGGTACCTTTGTGTATAGACGCATGCCTTTCGGGCTATGTAATGCCCCTGCGACTTTTCAGCGTTGCATGATGAGCATATTTTACGATATGGTAGAACGGTTCTTTGAGGTATTTATGGATGATTTTTCAGTGTTTGGTTAGTCTTTCGATGAGTGCTTGCATCATTTGTCATTAGTGTTGACTAGGTGTAAGGAAAAGAATCTAGTGCTCAATTGGGAGAAATTTCATTTCATGGTTCGTTCAGGAATTATTTTAGGGCATATCGTATCTTCTAAGGGTATAGAGGTAGAAAAAGCCAAAGTTGACCTTATCAAGACTTTACAGGTCCCAAAAACCGTAAGAGATATTAGGTCATTTTTAGGGCATGCTGGTTTTTATCGTCGATTCATTAAGGATTTTAGCTTCATTTCTAGACCTCTTTGCAATTTGCTTGCAAAAGATGTTATGTTTGTCTTTGATGATGCTTGTTTAGAGGCTTTTGAGAAGCTTAAGACTTTACTCACTACCGCCCCCATAGTTCAGGCACCTAACTGGAACCTACCCTTTGAGATCATGTGCGATGCTTCAGATTATGATATTGGTGTTGTGCTAGGTCAGCGAGAAAACAAATTACTTCATGTGATTTACTATGCTAGCAAAACTCTGAATGACGCCCAGTTGAACTATACCACCACAAAGAAGGAATTGTTAGCCATTGTGTTTTCCTTAGAAAAGTTTAGACCATATCTCTTAGGTTCTAAGGTCATAATATATACCGATCATGCTGCTTTGAAGTATCTTCTGTCTAAGAAGGATATAAAACCTAGATTTATTAGGTGGATCCTTTTGTTGCAAGAGTTTTCTCCATACATTAGAGACAAAAAGGGTGCAAAAAATGTAGTAACAGACCACTTGTCTAGGCTAGTTTTTGATTCCCCTGATGATTCCCTTCCTATAAGGGATAGCTTTCCTGATGAACAACTGTTCTTTCTTACCCAATTACCTTGGTATGAAAATATAGTGAACTATCTTGTTACTGGTCGAATTCCCCAACATTGGGGTAAACAAGATCGTTCTAGGTTTTTATCCGAGGTTAAGCACTTATTTTGGGATGATCCTTATCTGTTTAAGTATTGTCCAGACCATATTATTAGGAAATGTATACCTGAGAGTGACCAGTCCAGTATTATTTCCTTTTGTCATGATCATGCTTGTGGGGGTCACTTTAGTGCTAATAAGACTGCTGCTAAGATATTACAATATGGATTCTATTGGCCTTCATTGTTTAAAGACTCCCATAGTTATTATGTTACTTTTAAACGTTTCCAGAAATTAGGAACCATTTCCCATAGGAACATGATGCCCTTGAACCTTATTTTAGTTGTTGAGGTCTTTGATGTGTGGGGTATTGACTTTATGGGTCCATTTCCTGATTCTTTTGGTAACTTATACATCCTTTTCGTTGTAGACTATGTCTCTAAGTGTATTGAGGTGGTTGCATGTAAGACCAATGACCATTGGGTTGTGATTGAGTTCTTAAAAGATAATATACTTACACGTTTTGGTACACCGCGAGCTATAATTAGTGATGGAGGGTCACACTTTTGTAATGGACATTTTAGGCTTTTAATGAAGAAATATGGTATTACACATAAGGTAGCTACCCCGTATCATCCACATACTAGTGTTCAAGTAGAGGTTTCCAATAGGGAGATAAAACGTATATTAGAGAAAATAGTTAATCCAAATCGGAAAGACTGGTCGTCTAGGCTTACTGATGCCTTATGGGCTTATCGTACTGCATTTAAGACCCCCATTGGAATGTCACCTTATCGACTTGTGTATGACAAGGCATGTCACTTACCTGTTTAGTTAGAGGATAGAGCATATTGGGTTGTTAAGCAGCTAAATTTTTCACTTGACAAGGAAGGAGCCCATAGGAAACTCCAACTCAATGAGTTGGAAGAGATTCGTAGAGATTCTTGTGATAGTGCTAAGGAGTATAAGAACAAAATAAAACTTGTGCATGATAGAAATATTTTAATAAAGTCATTTTCTCCATGTCAAAAAGTTCTTTGTATGAGACCCGCTTGCTACTTTTCCCTGGGAAGTTACGTTCTCTGTGGACGGGTCCTTTTATTATTCGCACTATCTCTCCTCGTGGAGCTATTGAGATCGAGACACCGGATGGTAGTATTTCTTCGAAGGTTAATGGTCAGAGATTGAAACCCTTTTTAGAGCCCTTTCCTACAGGTGATGTTGAGGAAGTCCCTCTGGAGCTGTTTACCCTTGATTGACTATCAAGGCGATTTGTATGTTGTATATTAGTTTTTGATTTCTCTCTTCACCCATGTACTATCTTTCCGACTTCTCTCTTTACTGATTCCTCATGTTACTTTACTTTTTGGTATTGCTCTTTCATTAGAAACATTGAGTACAATGTTAGATTTAAGTTTTGGGGTGGGGAGGAAACTTTTTGTTAGATTTTAGTTGCAATAAATAAACTCCAGAGCATAGAAATTTATGGCTATTAAGGTTGGCACTAACCAATCTAAGTGGATGGGAACATCTTGGTTGTAGGAGTTGAGGATCCAATCTGATTAGATGGAAACATCTAAAGAGTCTATTCATAAAAGCACAGAGCTCAGGTGTTAGAATAAAAAAAAACATGGTAGTTTCGCCATATCTCGTTGAATCCTTTTCACCTTCTGTTTTTATTTTTATTTTCCTTTAAGTGATTTGGTAAGGCACACGATACAAGTTGTTACCATTGCTAGGGTAAAATAGAGTGACTGGGATACCAATTTTGTTTTTTAATAATAATAATAATAATGAGACCAGACCATCAGACCAACCTGAATAAATTCAATAAAGTCGACCACTAGTGCCCTTGTATAAATTCATTTGTGTTGACCTAGAGTTAGGATTATCACCCGCTGGTTCCCTTGTATTTGCCAGCTGTGTTGATATTAGTCATACCGGTATCTCAGTCTATTAGGATAGGTTCATCCTAGTAGTTGCCTTCAAAAAGATATGGGAAACACCGTTCACCTTAGTCAAACCATCTACGTTTTTCTCTATGTCATCTTCTTAATCTTTCCATGTGATTGGTTGACTCCGGTTATGATGTCCAAAAACTATTTGAGTAGATATATGTCACTTATATATGAATTTTAGTATGCTTGAGTGCAAACTCATGTACAACAATCAGAATTTCGCATCAGGGTACTTCCTCCTACAGTCAATGATTGTATGCCAACCAAGGATATTCTTTAGTGCCTTTCAAGGTCTACATATATAGCTAGGGTCTGGAGTAAAGGTTTTGTGGGTACACCACTGGTAAACCCTCCCGAGACAACACTCGGATGCTAGGGCCACCTAGCGGTTTAACAGCTTGATGCACGTGCTAAGTGTAGTATTTTTATTTTCTAGATTAGATTTGCTCGAGGACTAGCAAATAATAAGTTTGGGGGTATTTGATAGACACATTTTTGTGTCTAAGTTGTCCTCAATTTTTATAGTGTTGGAACTCGATTTTTGTACTAATATTGCGTTTTTATGTATTTTTAGGTATTTTTGGAAATAAACTTTGTTGGAGAATTTGGCTCGAAAATTTGATTTTGGCACCCGAAGGACACGTGTTATTCAGACTCCCCCTATTGATTAAGGGGTGCCTTCCTTCTATCGCACCCCATCTGTTGGATAAGGGGAAACCCTTTCTTCCTCGTTTGAAAACATTTTTGGCGGGAAAGTAAACCCGATCAACTGCGAGATATACTGAATTGAAGTTTTGGATATTTTGTGGATATTTTATTGTGGACTTGATTTGGGAATATCTTGTGAAGATAAAACAGGGTTGGAAATGCATTTATTAACGTTCAAAAGGGGAAGATCTCGGTATATCATAAAGCAAAGGAGGAGAATATTTCTCGGGTTGTCACGAGTTGGTTGAGATATGTTTGAAGATTTCGTGTGATGCAACGTGGTTAGAGTTGTGCAGAGATGTTATGGGAGTGTGTCGACACCGGAAAATCATGTGACGAAGCAGTAAAAGAATTTATGACCCGTTAATATCCGAGAAGAATAAAGAGAATATGTATGCATTAAAGTCAAGAGATTTGGGTCTTGGGAGTGTATAAATAGGCTTGTGGAATTCTCAGAAGAGGAAGAAGTAATTGGGAGCAGTTTAGAACGTCACATAGCCAAAAATTCAGAGTTGCAGAGAATCGCCATTTTCCGCTGGTGTGAAGCACACCAAGAACATAAGACGCACAAGAGACAATCATTTTGCTACAGTGACAACAATAGTTTGCTTTTATCGTTCTCTGTAACAGTTCGGTTTGTAACACATATAATTGTTACAAACCCGGTTTTTAATTATTTTCTCCCATTTTCATCATTTGTAAACACTTTGAGCAATGAAATCAACTTTTGAGCGTGTTTCCAACATGATGATGAGCTAATTCTCCCACAACCAAGGAAATGAGGAATCTATTTACGCATGAATAATTGGTAACTATTTTATTTTCTCTAATTTATAAGTTATAATTCATTCAATCACCGCTTTTGCGGAGTTTTAAATTGTTTGCGTAATTTTCTTAATTAGTTGTGATTCAATCTGATAGGTTATACTTTGTTTAGTCAATTGATAATCTATGCTTAGGGAATACAATTATTATTTGAGAATTTGCTTAATTATTTGTGAATTAAGAAATAAGGGACTCAAAAGATAATTAGAGTTTTGGATTATTTACTATCATCCATTCATGTGTAATAGTGGAATCAGTGTCTTGGTTATTTTTAATATCTTGAAATTAATTTTTCATTAATTTTTCTTTATTTTTAAGTTTTATAAGTCTAAAATCTATTGCTTTCACAAGTCTCAACGAACCTATTACTACAACATCATTAAAAATCACATCAACTTGTGTTACTGATTGTGACAAGTTTTTTTATACAGGAACCCAAAAAAAAAGTTGGTGGTGTACTTGGTAGTTGGACTCTCTCCTTTTCAATTGGTGTCAGAGCAGACAAACACCAGAAAGACCTATAAGTCTGTATTTGAAGTGATATGAAATCGTTGGGAAAGAGTGTTATCTTTATTAATATACTACCAGCCTTTGATGACAACAATTATTTAAGGTGAAATATATTTATGTATTCCTTCTTACAAGCCCATGATTTCATTATATGGGTGAAGGTTGTCAAAGGATACACTCGTCAAGTTGTTATTATAGATGATGTAACCTCTGCTAAGGATATTGTTGAGTATGACCTTGCCGAAACCAGTGCTGCAAAGAAATTTTTTTCCTGGGTTTAATGATATTATATATGCGCTTTAGTTTAGATCTTAAATATCATGTGTCTACATATGAAACGTCAAAAGCTTACAGAGATATTGTAGAAACCATATTCGAATGAAATTCTTATAGAAAGAAGCACAACTTCAAAACCTAACTTTTGACCGGAAAAACCTTCATATGGATGATGAATATTCGTTTGAGGAATTTAATCGCAAACTTTATGAAATAATCAATACCTCAAATGCTCTAGGAAAAATTATTTCAGGAAACTTCCAAGATCTTTACCAGCTCGATACGATTCTAAGAAACATGTCATCACAATCTTTCAACTCTTTCAAGAAGTGATCTTATTAAAAAAATTAAAGATCTTTGATTTCGAACGGAATCAGAAACTGAAAGCATTCAAACTTGTAAAAGTGTGCCACCTTATTGATTACCTTTTATGTTAATTACCTTCTGTCGGGAAAAAATATGCAAGGAAGATGAGACGGCATTGAAATCTACCTTGTCTTTGTTTTCTTAAAAATTCAAGAAAGTACTTAGAAGAAGGAAATAGAAGTCTCATAAAAAATAATCTTCCAAATTACATACTAAAGAGGAAATATAGGACAAACATAATACTCCTCGGTGATAATACTCCTCAGTGTTCAAACCTTCATGGTTTTAGACATCTCAATTATGAGTATCCAAATAAGGAATTCTGAAGAAAAAAATAACGCTTATATGGATACTCTTAACTAATGTCTTGAGGAAGATGTTCATGTTCTTCATACCAAAAATATTTTCGACCTTGCTGGTGATCATCTGAGATCTCTGGTAAAAGTCACGGTTTTCTATAATCAACGATATCACTATAAAAGAGCAAATCATGCTCTTACGAGACAAAGTTCGCCTGATGAGAGAAACCTTCATTAAAGAGAGTTTTACTTTTCATCTTGAAAAAGTACAATAATTGAATATAAAACTTGTGAATATGGAGTTTTAATTGGTTCTCTTAAAAAAAAAGGAACAAATAAGTAATAACAAACTTATCAATGATCTTAATTCCAAATTAAATGAGAAAATTCAACTTAAGAATAACCTTCATAAGTCAAGAAAGTCTAATATGGAACAACAAAAGGCTTCCATGCCCGGACATTGGAAAAATTCTTACAATTTTCAAAAAATATATATAAGTAACGTATCCCAAACATTCTGATGGTCTAGATCTTCCCTGACTATGCTCTTTATGTAAATAATGGGGTCATGTTGAAAATTATTGTGCTAGATATTTAAAATTATCTGAGAACTTTCCTAAAAAATCTAAACATTCATATAAGAATTTTCCTCCAACTGCTTACAAAAAGGCTAATTGGGTGAAAAGGGAAATAAATATTCTGGATTGAATATCTATATCAAAAGAGAAACTCGTAATTTGAGAGATATGAATAAAATTGTAAATTATTTTAAAACTCTTATCACAAATTTGGAGGATCGTATTCGAAATATGAAGAAACATGCAAATTATTAGATATGAGTATGACAATGGTTTTCCTTTCATATCCAATAGAAAGTATAACAAGAAAATGGGTTATTTCAAGAACTTGTATGTTCATGAACGTCCTCCATACCACCTCTTATGTAGTGGAATAATGTACCTCAATAACCCTGGTTGTGTTTTCTTAATTTGTCCCTTAGAGTGAGATATATATTAATAAAGGTTTAAGCTGTATGTATGACATGTGATGATTTCTAAGTTTGAATAAATGTCTCTTTAGTTCATTGGAATAATAAAAATAAGGAGACAACAAAAAGATTCATCTTAGTTCTTGTTGAGCCTTTCTCCAAAATGATGAGTTACTTATCAAAAATTAGGTTTTGCAAACTGTTTTTGGATCACTGTCATCTTTGTATTCTAAATCACCTAAAATGCTCATCAACTTCTGCTTGACTATGGTGTTACCATATCTTCTATAAAAGTCCAAAAATTAATGACTCGATGTGGGTATCAACTCATTTTATGCAATCTGAAGAAGTTTTACCCCTATCTAACTTATAAGAAAGATAAGATAATAGGACACATGTGAACTTCTATGCTACAAGCTAAAATGAAATTTTACGCTCTATGATGAAATTATCAAATCATAAAGTTGATATTAAACATAAGATGAAAATTTTCTACGAACAAAGTTGTTTTCTCCGAGTCTTTTCACTTTTAATTCATATGTCATCACAATCTACTCTAACAAAGCAATCTTTCATATAAGACTTAATTTCTATTTTTAGAATATGTTGTTCTAGAAACCTATAACTTCCTTTTTAAAAGAGTGGTTAGTTTCGAAACCGTTTCTTGCAAGACTCCTATATGGAAGGTTCTCACATTTATAAGTGATGAATGTGTCATGTCTCTTCATACCTTCTCAGTATTACTTGAAAAACTTTCGTATATGTCTTCTTCTTCGAGATTTAGCTCTTATAAAGAAGATAATGTATGATAATATTGATTCATATTAAGCAAACTCATCTTGAATTTTATGATCGTGAATCAAGTTTTTCTCAAGAAAAGAATATTCCTTCAGCCAATGATAATCATAAAATTGGTTTTGATAATCGTCTTAATGAGTTCTCCCTAAAGATGAGTCTTATTTTCAATAAAGTTAAATCCTTGGGGGTTGATCTAAATATTTTCTCAAAAAGAGTCGAAGATATGTACGTGATCACAAAATCCAGCTTGGGAGCTATTTAGATGCTTATAGATATATTGAGGATTATACTCCTAAAATCCGAGAAGATTAGTTGACTCCTTGTAGCTAGGAATTTATTCTTATTGTTTTAGAGAGGAAAAAAAAGTATTATGAAGAAGTTTATATTAATATTTTCTTTATGTTGTCACTTCTTATCATCTATCATATAGTTTATTTCGATGACGATATTTGCAATACTTTATTTTTATTGATGACGATATTTGCAATACTTTATTTCTATGTGTATTGCTTATTTTTCATTAGATGGTTCTTTGTTTTATTGTATACCACTACATCAAATCAAGGAATTCCTAATTTTATGTTGGTAACTTAGATAATCAATTATAAAGAATAAATAACTATTCGAAGTGTGAGATCATTAGTTATACATATCTAACACACTTTATACTAAATCAATATTACAACTATATTTACTCAAAGTTGGATGTATACAAAAATGAACCCCATATTAACGGTTTGTCATTTTTATTAGTAACACATTTATATATACCTAACACAATGATTTATTTTTGAAATTATGACAAAGCAAAATATAATTAAAATTTATAAAATCTTTTGTTTTGAACTAATTAATAGTTTTAGAACCCTAGAATAACCTCAACCCAGAACCAATAATGTGCGAACCAAAACATCGGAACCAACTAATTATTTTTGTACCACAAAATAGCCTCAACCCCACAAACAATGATATGTAAACTAGATCATGATTGTAGCTATTTCTTCAATATCGTTTTAAATATAGACTCTGGATTATAAATTAGATCGGCCTTATTATCGGAAACCTATGTGTATACATGTGTAGCTCAATTTGATCATGCCATCATGACAACTCAAGTTTGTTTTGTTTTAAAATCTAATATTCCATGGTATGAAACACAATCAAATTCGTGTTTCAGAAAATTATGAGCGACTCGAAACCTACCAAATTTTTTCACTTACTTTTATTTCCTCATTCTAGTTTTGAAAATGGATTATCCATTGGGAATTAGATTAACCTTGTTATCCAGAACATACTACTTAGTATAGACAAGTGTAGCTCAATCTGATAATGTCATCATCATGACTCAAGTTTGTTTTGTTATCAAGTCGAAAATTCCATTGTATGTAACACATTTCACACTATGTAATGGATAAAAGCAGTCCGAAATGAGTAGAAAGAAATATGTTTTTTTCCCTCTTGTTAATCAAGTTTATAATGTGGCATAACATAAACCAAGCAACATCACTCCCCAACAGTTTGGCTTAATGTTAATAACAAACCAAAGAAACTAGTTAGTAACATCGAAAAGACTAACATAAAGGTAAACTAAAAAAAGGTAAAGAACCCTAAGTTCTGCATCAAAAGGGAATAAAGTCTTTATACTCTTCTTCATCGCAGAAAATGGTCTCAGTTCATCTCAATAACATTATCAAACAATGGGTACAGTGCTATGGTCATCCCTATACCGGTAGTGGAGGGATCCTTAACAATCTGAAAATTAAGAGAATTAAGAAGGTCAGATTACTAATCTGAGTGAAAAATATGAGAAAAAAGAAAGGTGAAAAAGGTAAAGAAGACTATAAAAAAACTAAGGAAGTTAAAATTCTTACATTGAATCCGATCTTCTGAAACATAGCCAATACTCTAGTGCACTCTGCTGGAACGATTGCAAAAGCAAAGACAACACCTAAAACATCAAGGGAGAAGTTCCTATCATTGATACACCGTAATAGCTAGATAGCAAATCTGTAGAAATAAATATAACTACATCATTGTATAGTTTCTTACCCTTTGCTCGAGCTAAATCCAATTATCTTCTGATCATTCGAGTTGACTTGTGACAACGAAAATCTTTAGGAACAACCAAATATGAGACCGTGCAATACATAATACCATCTTCTGGGTCGGGAACTCCAAATGGATTTTCATATCCGAAGCGAGATTCATGAAGAAAAATATAAACATCACTGGTTGAGTAGATTTTCTCATCTCCTATGACAGCAAGACACAACTTGTATCTTTCAATACCCATTTTGATGGCTTCGATGCTTCTTCTAATTTTATAGTACTCATCTCACATGATCAATTGAGTCTTCTTATTTCTAGAACCTATATCCATACTCTCATAATAGAAAACTGCTTTCATATATGCCGATGCAAGATTCTCGTTCTGATCGGGTTGCCTCTCTCATAACAAACTCTCCGGATATCACCTTATTCATAATATTATCAAAGTCTTGTTTACTTTTTGGACATAAAGGATCCAAGTAGCCTAGTTCACTTTCACCACTAAGTTCTCTCTCACCTTTATTGCTTTGGGCCTTAAATATTAGCAGATCATACAAATCATCAGAGATTAAAAGATACAAAAACTAGTAACCTGCAATGGAAGGATATATAAGTTCGTATAGTTGAAAAGTAGAATAATTACTTAGAAGAACAAGAACGGTGAACAACCTCATTGACAAGTAACCTCCTGATGTACATCATAAAACAAAACCGTGAGAAGCTAAGAAAGCCAATAGATTATTCATGATAAAGTTTCATCGGAAAACCTCATTCATTAGTAGAAAAAATAAAAAAAAAATACACATGAGAAGAAAAGAGACAACCCTAGTACTTACTTAGTAGAACAAACAACACCGACATGGACTAGATTTTTTGTATTGTACATCATATAAGAAAAGTTCAGAATCTAAGAAAGCTAATATAGATCATTCATGATATAAGTTTCATCAGAAAGATTCATTCATCAGTAGAAAAAAAAATAAAAAAATAAAGAAGAAGAAGTACACATGAGAATAAACATACTTGGACGATAACTGAATCCTTGATGAAAACACAACTCTTCTTGGGTAGACCATAATAGGAAGAGAACTTAATTTTCCCAAATGTGTGGTTTCCATAGAGTTTCGTGTTGTTAGAAACATTTTTCAGAGCTGCTAGTGCATATTTTTTTTCCAGAGCTTCTAATGCAATGGAGGAATAGATGTTTTCTCAACTCTTTCCTTCTCTTTCTCTCTCTTATACTAGCAAATTTAACCATGATTTTAACCACCCAGCCCGACTTAACTACAGTTAAAATCTTTTCTCTCTGTTACACTGGACAATTTACTATAATCATACCCACCACAACTCTTAAAAGATATTTTCTCTATCTTATGATGATAGCCAATTTTAACTGTAACCAAACCCCACAACGACTTAACCATGGTTAAATCTTCTTCTCAACTCTTTCCTTCTCTCTCTCTGTTTTATTGTAACCTTAACCATAATGAAATCTTACAACTTAACTATGGTTCATTAATTTAACTTAACTATGATTAAGATATTTTCAAATTTCTAAGTTATTAAAAAAAGGGATGGCGAGAGAAAAAGTAGTGAACATAAAAAAGGATGGCAAGATTCGAACCTAACAACTCTTGTTTACCATATTACATTGTTAACCAACTGCACCATGATGGCTATTGGTGTTACAATGAACGTATTTATAATTTATCCGGATTCATACATAAAATGCTCAACTTGGCCCGATATATATTTTTTTGTATTATTTAAGGGTAGTTCATCCTCGTTGTCGTCCGACAAGTTATCTGCACTTAATGGTATTATTGTGTGTGTTAATATGACATTTTTTTTCATGGATTTAAAAGCTATTATTCATCATTTTATGAATATATCGAGATATTTCTTGTTATCGAATTCTTTTTGACATCAGGTTTTTGGACGAGATAGTTTTTTTTTATATAAAGCTTATGTTATTCAAGGATATAACTACCAAAAATATTGACTTACGATCAGAGTGTATATGTGTGAACTTGATCACATAGACTATTATACAGTAAAAAAAAACCGATAATTTCGTAACAACTAGAAAACAAGAATAATTTGTTAACGAAATATGATAAGTAAATCTCAAAAATACCAATGGGTTATACTGTAATCACAAGCAAACTAGTTTTTCATTTTCAAGAATCTGTGACGAATTAGGGATTTGTGATCAATTTAAATTTATGAAAATAGTAAAATTTTACAATTTGAAGGTAATATATATATATATACACGTATACAATATAAATCAACAAAGTAGTAAGTGGCTCGACAGAATAAATCTTAGCATAACACCTTTAAGGATCTGACTTCAAATCCAAGGGCAATAAAAAATAGGTTTGAAATATAACTCACGAGATAGGGGTATATTCTAATTAATAAAACAAAATAGGTTCATTCAAAAGTATATTTGAAAATCCTTATATCCATATAATTTTAGCAATGGTTGAACTATCATTACTTAATTAGAACTAAGTAATGATCTAAATTTTACAATGTTTGCGCATGAAAGGTCTTCCAATACAAGGCCAACTACCCTTGAGTATCCTATCATTCAACAAGTCATTGACATGTCTGATTTGAGTGACTTAGGTTACATAGGGTCCCAATTTACTTGGTCTAATAAACAATCTGGCATTCATAATGTTAAAGCTAGACTAGACACGGCTATGGGTAATGGTCATTGGCTGCAACATTATAGCGATTCTAGACTGTTTCATATTGATGCCATAGTCTCTGACCATTTTCCCATCCTTTTGGTTACTAATTGTAATGAACACCAAGGTAAAAGGCCTTATAGATACTTTAAGTGTTGTTTTAAAGATCCTACTTGTCAGCAAGTGATAAGTGATGCTTATAAAACTACTACTAGAGGATCTAATGCTTTTAAGATGGTAAGTTGTCTTAGAAATGTTAAATATGAACTCAAAAAATGGAATATCTCTCATTATGGTAACATTGATCAAAAAGTCTACTCTTTAACTGATCAACTCAAACATCTGAATAGTAACCCTTATTCTATTCAGAACAATGAGGCCATAAATGAAGTAGAACGTAATCTCGAGTTAGCTCAAAAAGCACAAGAATCTTTTTATGCCCAAAAATCTAGAGTTGATTTCATCAAGAACCATGATAGAAACACTTCATATTATCACACTAATGTGAATAGAAGAAGACATTTCATTCATATTAGCTCTCTTAAACTTTCTAATGGCATGTGGTCTGAGGATAGAGCTAATCTTGAAGACCTTCTTGTTTCTCATTTTAAAAACATCTCTAGTACCACCAATCCTGTTATAAATAATAACTTTTTGAATTGCATCGATAAATATATCACTGATGAGGACAATGATCAGCTGTTGAGTCCCATCACTCTTGAGGAGATTAGGAGTACAATCAAGCAAATGGCCCCATGGACTGCCCCTGGTCCAGATGGGTTCCCTCCAGGTTTCTATAAACAAAACCTGAATTTGCTTGAAAATGATGTTTGGGAAACTGTTAAAAGTTTCTTCCATTCCAAACATCTTTTAAAAGAAATGAATCATACATTCATTTCTTTAATTCCTAAAGTGAACAAGCCTATCAGCCCTGCTGATTTTAGGCCAATATTTATTTGCAATTCTAACTATAAAATCATATCCAAGATTCTGGTGAATAGAATGAAACCACTTTTATGCAAACTTATCTCTCCATATCAGGCTGCTTATGTACCTGGTAGAAACATTCAAAATAATGTGATCATTTCACATGAGTTGGTTCATACTATGAAGAATAAAAAGGATAGATGTGGTGTCATGGGCCTTAAACTTGATATGTATAAGGCCTTTGATAGGGTAGAGTGGTCTTTCCTAATAGATGTGTTTAAATTTTTTGGATTTTCAGATCATTGGTGCCAGTTTATTCTCCAGTGTATTAGCACAACAAACATTTCCATACTCTTGAATGGTTCTCATTATCCTTCTTATTCTCCTACTAGAGGTCTGAGACAAGGTGACCCCTTGTCTCCATATTTGTTTATCTTGTGCATGGAGTCTTTCTCCAGATATCTCATCCAGGCTGAGAACAATAATCTCATCCAGGCTGAGAACAATAATCTCATCCATGGTCTCAAAGTCACTGCTGAGGCTCCGAGTATTTCTCATCTGCTTTTTGAAGATGATTGTTTGCTTTTCACTAAGGCAACTCATGCTAAAACTAGTAATCTCATGTCTCTGATCAAAGATTTTAGTTGTATCTCTGGTCAAATGATAAACTTTGAGAAATCTGCCTATTTTTTCAGCAAAAATGTTCTCCCTGATCATTGTGTGTCCCTAATTAGATCCATGAATGTTAGGAAGATAGAACTTAATGAAAAGTATCTTGGTATTCCCCTTTTTATTACTATAAATAGAACTGAGAGTATGTCTCATTTAAATACTCACCATGATTCTAGAGTTTCTAAGTGGAAGGGAAAACAGTTAACTCAATCTGGTAGATCTGTTCTTGTTCAACATACCCTAAAATCATCTTCCAACTACCATATGAACTCATTCTTTCTACCAGAATCCATCATTGACAATATGGAGAAATCCCAAAGGGACTTCTAGTGGGGAAAAAATGGGCACAAGGGTTACTATTTCAAAAAGTGGGAAAAAGTTTGTACTCATAAGATGCAGGGTGGTCTGGGTTTTAGGAACTTGAAAAAAATGAATTTTGCCCTTTTGACTAAAACTGCTTGGCTCTTGATTCATTCTGCCAATGATTTGTGGGTAAGAATTTTAAAGTGTAAATATTTTAAAAATTGCCATCCTTTGCATTACAAAAAACCTTGGAGTCAATCTTGGGTGTGGTCTAGTATATGTCATGGTTTGGATATTCTAAAACAACATGCTTTTTGGGATTTAAGAAATGGTTATGACATTAATGCTTTTTATGATAATTGGATCCTTAACCCTATTATGCCTCTTTGTCTTAGCTCTCCCAATCCTAACTACAAGGTTTCTGATTTCATTAATCATGAGTCTAATTCTTGGAATGTTGATTTAGTTGAGGCTTTTTTCACTAGAGCTAATAGTCAAAAGATATGTAGGATGAGAATCCCGGTCTCTGGCAGTGACACCCTAATCTGGCCATATAATAGGAATGGTACCCTAACTGTAAAATCTGTCTATAAGCTGCTAGCCAATGAGTTGCCTCACAACTCAATTCCTAACACAGATCTTGATATCCACAAGGCTCTCTGGAAGTCACCATTGTTACCTAAAGTTCAACTATTTCTTTGGAAGTGTGTTGAAAACATCCTGCCTACAAGCAGTAAGCTTTTTAGATACAACAATAATCATGATAATAGGTGCAAATCTTATCAATCTGGTGCTAATGAAACTCCAGAACATATGCTTCTGCACTGTGATTTTGCTAGAAACGTTTGGTCTAATATACCTACTGTCTGGCATGCTATAACCCAGGATTATAATGATGATATAAGTATAAAAGATTGGATTTCTAAATGGTTAACTTCCAAGAACCTACAAGATAAGTCTGATACTGTCTTGAATGCTGCCTGGTGCATCTGGAAAGACAGATGCTCCAAAGTATTTGAGAATAAACATCTGTATCCACTTTCCATTGCCAGAACTGCCATGAGAATGGCTGAGGATTCGACCAGTCCTCTTGTTAATGTTACTATTACTAATGCTTACACAATCCCTGTTTCCGAGGATAACTTTCTTAGCTCTATCTCTCAAGATAAACTCCTTATTTTCTGTGATGCATCTTTTGACAAAGATACTAATCATTCTGGTGTGGGTATTGTGGCTATGAACTACGCAGGTGAATTCAAGGGATGCAAACTAGTTGCAGGGAGAGAAGCTTGTCCTGAAGGCGCTGAGAGCATGGAAATCTTTGAAGCTGCTCGATGGATCAAAGCAAACAACTTCCAGAATATTTGTTTAATTAGTGATGCCAAAAATGTCATGGCTTATCTTAATAATTGCAAAGGCCAAACTAGTTGGACCTCTTGCTCTATTTTAGATGATAGTCTGTTCCTATTAAAGGATATCCATTCTGTTTCTTACAAACATCTTAAGAGAAATCTTAATAGTGTGGCAAATCTAGCTGCCAAACACAGTAGAATTGCGATAACTTCAGGTGTATGGGATTCTTCCAATGTTCCCTACTTTCTTCATAATGCTGTAAACTTGCAATAATTAATGAAATCTTTTTTTTCCAAGCAAAAAAAAAAAATTCATATGATTAGTTTAAGTTATATAATTAGATTAAATTAAATTAAGGAATATTTTGATTAGGGCCACATAAAAGTGACCAGAGTTATGTTTGGGTCGCCAATCTTTTTTAATTAGAGTTTGGGTCACAAAACCGTCATTGACCATCTTAACCATTCAAAAAATAGTTAAATATTTAAAATTACGAATTTAGACTTAACCTTTGATTTATTACCCAACCATACCCTCTTCTTAGAGCATGTTTTGTAACCTACGACCAACTTTGCTGGTTTTGAAGCTCCAAGTGGTTAAGTCAGACAATTGGATTCTTTAATGGGTATTCGTTATCAACCCCATCACTTAATATTGTGTGTCAAATACACAAATTTTAGAGCACGAAGTACGTAGCTATTAATTGTAAGAATTCCCTTTTAATCTATATTCTTTATTGACCCATCACTATTGATTACAAACACGAAATTAAGTTTTCATGATCCACCGTCAATATTCTTGTACATTTACTTCATGGTCGTTGGTGTTAATATTAAATGTATTATTAATTTATCAGCTCATACATCAAATGATACAAGATATTTTTTCTCTTTTGTATTGCTTAAGGGTGGTTCATCCTCAATGTCTTCCGGCAAGTTATATGGGCTTAATGGTATTGTTTGTATTCATACAACACTTTGTTCGTGGATTTAAGAGTTATTCTTCACCAGGTTTATGAAAGTTCAATTGCATTTAGATTTTTTTTTTGTTACCCGATTCTTTCTGACATCAAGTTTTTTGATGAAATAACTCATTTCTTTTTTATAAGCTTCTCTTATGCAAGAAGATAACTATCAAAATTCATCTTACGATCAGAGATGATCCAGGATCAACAAGGTCTATGTGCGAACTTGATCATATGGCATATTATACGATACAAATAAAAAATAAAAAATCCCTGATAATTTCGTATCAATAAGAAACAAGAATATTTTATTGTCGAACAAAAGGAACAAAAGTATGATAAAGAAAGCTCAAAAATACCCAAGGTTTCACTGCAATCATACTCGATTTTTATTTTCAAGAACCCATGTTGAATTATAGATCGTAATCAATTTAGTTTATGGAAATAATAAAAATTTACAAATTAAAAGTAGTATATGTATATGACATATAGAATACTCCTTTTATAAATCAACAAAGTAATAAGTGGCTCAATGCATTGAATCTTAGCATAATACCTTAAAGGTTTCTGACTTCAAACCCAAGATAATAAAAAGAATTAAATAAAACAAAATAAGATTATTTTGAAGTGGATTTGAAAACCCTTATCCATATAATTTTAGTAATGGTCAAATTATCGTTACTTAATTAGATTTAATTCATATGATTCTATGAGTTCGTAATTCATAAGAATTAAATATGCTTCGTATATTCACAAAGTTACTAAAATCACACTGAACAGATGAAAGATTCTATGAGTTCCAAAGCCTGAAATCTACAACTCTCATTTTCACATTATGAAGAAATTTTCTAACTAAGAAATGCATCTCCATTACTAGATTTTAGACATGAAACGCCGGACAAAAACAGAATCAAATCCAACAAAGTTCTAATTTCTTACAAAAATGCTTACAACTTACAGGGAAATGGTTTTGCTTTTAGTTATTTAGTTTCTACATAATATGTGAAGTTAGAGGAGAATGATAGACTTACCAAATTAGAGAATCCTTCTTTTCTTTCATGAATAAAGCTGAAGAAGATAATAACAAGATCACCATGAAAACCAAAAGAGCAAAGCAAACACATTTTCTGGCTTCCTTCATGATTCACCTGTTTTCTCTCTTGAATGTTTGACTCTCTTGAATGTTTGAATTTGTATAAAGAAGGAAGTGAGAAGGTAAGTAAAAGAAAACAAACTTCAAGTAACCACTCCGTTTTCAATGAATCCTATTATTGGGACTTTGAAGTCAACGGTCATTTGGGAGCTTCTTTGGGTCATTAGTAGTAAATTTATAACCCCTTAACTAATTATTTTCAATAACGCCTAAAGTACCCCCAATTTGATTAGTGTTAATTATGGTGATTAATCAAATTAATAATGGGAATTTTAATAAAATGCCACCGTTTTTTTCATAATATATAAACTGCCACAACTGTTATAAATTCCGTTAAGGCCCACTTAAATTAGTCAATCTGGTTGGAACCAGTCAATATGTCAGTAAAAAATGGTTGAAATTACTTTGTTATCCTTACAAATATAACTAAATTTGCGCCTACTTCTTCTTCTTCCCTCTGAACTCTTGAACTCTTGAAAAAATCCCTGGTTCTTAACAATTCCTACGCTTCCTAAGATGATTTACAAATTTTGTTGAGTTCTTGCGGTCGGTGTCAGTTCTTATATTCAAATGAATCAAATCCATGACAACCAAAACCTAATTTTCAAGGTAGGGCTGTGGTAGTGATTCTCATGGAGACTGGGTGGTGGTGATTATGAAGGGGATGTATGTGGAGATTGAGAAGATGCTCATGGATGGATGATGAGATTCAATTACATCTTCTGATGAGGAAACAAAATAAGCTTGTTTGAAATTGACAGTGAAATTGAGATTTAAACAGTGGAATTGATCAAATTTGTTGTTGTTGGATTTTGTGAATGAATGGCCTTGGAAGTGTATTTAGACTCCCGGTACCGTTAGAATAGATGGGTTATCTTTAAATTTGAATTTGCAGGTGAAGAAAGTTACATAACGTGTTGATTTTTCGGTGCAATAACTGGAATGCACCTCTTGATCATCTCAATTTCCTGCACATCAGCTGTTTGTGAAAACTCCATAACCAGTTTTTCTCTCGCCCGCAACTTGTTTTCGTTAACCAAAACCACTGGTTCCAAGACCAATTGACATGAAGATGATCCAAGAGATCATTTATCTACATAGGTGAAATAGAGCAGTTTCAAATTTAGGAAATGACCGGCGAAAAAGTGTATATGGTTGGTGGGTTTCTTATCAGCCTAGTACTATTCTATTTTCTGCTCACAAGGTATTCATTCAGTCATCCGAATTATCCCTTTTGGGTCACCGGGCTCATCAGCATGACACTGTGGTTGATATTTTATGTGATGGACAGGAGTGGTGTTAAGGGAAACACTTTACCACGAATATGAAGACTTGGAAAGTGGAAACTAAATACTTTGGTATGTATTAATCTATATACATGGTGTGTACGTGGTATATAGTACTCGTACTTTGAAAATTTCCCACATTCTTCCTAAACTCACTATTTTGATGACGTCCTTTGTGGATTAAAAGACAATCACTAAAGCCAAAGTTCGTCGAAGAAAGCTCTAACTAATGATTTGTCTCGACAGTGACTCACTACAATGAGTCGATTCAACTCACTTACATCAAAACGATTTGAGGGCTTATATGTCTTTGACTAGGCTAAATAATTGCCACCTATGCATTAACGGATGTTAACTGTTTAATGAAAAAAACTGGATGGAAAAGGTCAAATGTGTGGCATTATATAAATTCTGAAAAAAACGGTGGCACTTTCTTGAACATGGAATTGAAAGTGTGGCACTTTATTAAAATCCCCATTAATAATAATTAGTATATAGATTTAAGTTAATCATTCGACTAATTTTCTTTCATCATTTTTTTTAATCAATTTTTTTTTCTCTCTTTTTTTTTTATTCAGGAAGATGATTTTGGAAAAAAAAAATCAATTTTTGAATTTTTTTAAAGAACTCAGGAGAACATTATACTTGATTCTCAACAATAATTTTGTTGATTCAATACCGATAAAAATCGGAAAAAAAATCTGGTATTTTTGCAGTTACGTTTGAGAAATATTGTCGACCCAGCCGTGAATAATAATTTACGGCTCGGAATTGAAGATTTCCCAGACATAGATTACTTTCACGGCTGGGTCGACAAGAACTCCCAACCGATTTTTATTCTGTAAGTATCAGAAACAGTTACAGCTAGGTTTTCCAAGCCAAAAACCTAGCCGAAATTAGACATTTTCGGTTGGGAAAACCTAACCGAAGTTAGACCTCTGTTTTTTTTAAAGTGATTATAAGCTTACGGCTAGGAAAATCTAGCCGTAGAAACTCTTTTATGGTTGGGAGTTCTTACTTTCCTAACCGTACAGGTAGGTTCAGGGTTCATAGTTGGGAAACACGTGGTTTTCCAACCGTAATACATGATTCACGGTTGGGTAAGTGTGAACTCCCAGCCGTTATACAGTTTCAGAAACTTTTTTTTCTTCAAATTAGTCGAATCGAATTTTTAAGTCAATCAAAATTAAAAATAAGTGGTTCCTTTTTTTTTTTCTTAAACATCTTTATACACGGTGTAGAAGATAAAAAAGAAGAGAGAACTGAAAATAATATATTTTTTGCAAACCGTGGCTATAATGTTCATGACTTGATTCATGTGAATCGAAATCGATTTTGCTTCAATTGTATCTTGTATACTTCTATGAGAGTATAAACAATTGAACAACTCTATAACTAGTTTAATTTGAGTCATTTGAACTAGTTATGGTTAAGATGAATGAGGTTGATATGAAAGTGTTCATATGGCTAACTTCGGTTAACTATTGTTAAGCCAACAAGGTGTACAAGTTTAGGTACGGTTGCTCAAACCTAAATGAAGGTACATTTCATTTGTGTATGACAAGCTAATTAAGTTCGATTTAACGGTTGATCTAATCAGGTATTAACTTGAGTCTAATCAGGTTTTCATCTAACGATGAATATTGAATACTTTGTTACCAAGGTAGCATTGATTGCAAACCCTGATTTGAAAACTATATAAAGGAGAAATCTAGCAACTGGGAAACCTAATCCCCACACCTCATGTGTGTCACTGGTTGCGACTAGAATCGGTTCTCCTTTAACCTTAGGTTTTTAACGAAACCGTGTAGGTTAATGACTGAAAGATTTCATTGGGATTGTGAAGCCATACCCAACAATTTTATCTGTAGTTGTGTGATCTGATCATGCATCTTCTATCGTGATTGATTATTATCTTCTTTAAGATTGGCTCGAAATTTTATCTCTGATAGGTAAGATAAAAAGTAATCACAAACATCTTCGTCTCATCATTTGTGATTCCGCAATATCTTGTTTCGCTACCATACAATTAATATTATTGTGAGGTGATTGATATTTCTAGGCGGTTCTTCGGGAATATAAGTCTGGTATATCAATTGGTTCCTATTCACCTTGATTTAGCAAAGACAGAACAAAACTCATAGTTTTATCTGTGGGAGACAAATTTATTTATACAATAGACTTTTCTATGTGAGACAAATTGGTTTATCAAGTCTTCGACTTTGGGTCGTATAAACTCTTAGTTGTGGGTGAGAATATCTAAGGGAATTAAGTGTGTAGAGTCCTGATGGGATTCAAAGACGTAAGGAGCGCAACTGTACCTTGATCAGCGTGATATTGGTTAGGACTCAACTACATTCCAGTCTGAAGTTAACTTGGAGTAGACTAGTGTCTGTAGTGGCTTAATACAGTATGGTGTTCAAATCTTGACTAGGTCCCGAGGTTTTTCTGCATTTGCGGTTTCCTCGTTAACAAAATTTCTGGTGTCTGTGTTATTTCTTTTCCGCATTATATTTTTTTATATAATAGAAATATCACAGGTTGTGCGTAGTTTAATCAATTAGAGAATCCAACATTTGGTTGTTGATTATATTGATTGACACTTGAACATTGGTCTTTGGTACCGTTCAAGTTGTTTCACATAATAATCAGGCTCACGGATTTCTATCTGTTTGATTTGCTAATTTCATTGTGAAACAGAGATACAAACTCTTGGATATATTTCCATTGATTGAGTCTGACTATCATCTAGTTGATTCTCTTGGAATTAATTGGAGTTTGTCCATACAGATTGCTAAGCGAAATATTGGGTGTGGTTGTTAAACCCCCACTTTTTCAGATACCAATTATAACAACGATTATCCAACGTTACAAAGTTACCAACGTCGATACGACGTTACTAAAAAAATATACGTTAGAAAATTGGGAGTTACAAAATCCCGATTTCGTGTAGTACATAACATAGATATAATTTATTTATTTTGGGTTTTGTGTAAAACTTCAAACATGGTTAATGGAATCAGTTCATATATGCAGTAACGTATACCGATTCTGGTTGATGTTCATTACATCAATTCACAATCGGTTTTTTTAGGTGTAAGATAATCATTCAGGGTAACATCAACCACAATCGTTTTACATTAATGCACACATAAACCGATTTTGGTTGAGTTTCAGAAAAATTCGATGAGAAAATTTCAGAGTTTTATAGTTAAATCATTGATGAATCCCTCTTAAAAGCAACAGATTAAAGAGTTTTGACTCAATCACTCGAATTGTTTATAGCTAAAATATTGTTTGAAACCAAAAAAATTGAGAATTGAATTGTTGGTTGTGATTAGGTTTTAGTTTTTGATTATCATGAAAATTAAAAAAAAAAAAGGTTATGATTAAAGATTGTTGGTAGAAATGATTTAAGTTTTGTGTTTATTACAGATAATTAGAATTATTAAGATTAGTGTAAAGGGTAATTTGGTATTGTATCACACTTTAGACACCCCATATCACATTATCTAGGTTGGGGGAAGAAAATGACATGCCTCAATTAAAACCCACACGGTTGGGTATTTTTCCCAACCCTAGCTAAATTCTCTTTCCGAAAAATTATCAGTCCAAATTCGTTCCACTTGGGTGTTATAGAATTTCGTTGAACCCGAACTTACGACAATATAAAGTTGTTGATCTTTAACGTTATGGGAGTTTGGGGTTTTATTTCTAATGTTGTTTTGATTTTTCCTAACATCCCTTTGAACGTTTTCTTATATCTTTTGTTGTTTAAATGGGGAGCGGATTGGATTCAAGATCCCCGCCCTATACACAACCATTGCCATCCCTGGACTCATACTAACTAGGTTTCAAAACAACGAATAGATCTAGTGTGGATTGGGTTTAATTGTACTTTTTTCGACTGCAGTTGAATATTATTATTTTTAAAGCAAAGCTTCCAACAGTATTTATTAAAAAAAAGACAAAAAAAAAAGAGGGGGACTAGGCCAGAACCTCAAAAGAACAAGATGGGAAAGATAAATAAAATATGTTACAAGTTATCGGAAACGAAACACAGAAAAACTATATCTGTCAACTCCTACAGCCGATCGGATAAAATCATGGGGTACGTCCCACCAATGAGATCCCGTGATTGCTTTCCACTTTGCTAATAAATCCGCCACCGTATTACCCTCTCTATAAATGTGAGAGTACCTAAACTGAATAGTCGATAAGAATTTTATGCAATTATCCCAATGAAATAATAGTTTCCAAGGAAATAGAGAATAATCCGTTAAAGCTATAATGACATGCATCGAGTCACATTTAAACCAAATACGAGACAATCCTCTTGAACGAGCAATCCTAGACGCAAAGATGACACCCCAAAACTCAGCTGAAATGGAGGTATCTACTCCAATCGATTGTGCGAGATTACCAACCATTAGACAATTGTTATTGTGAAACACCACCCTACAACCAGCAAGGCTAGAATTTCCAAACGAGCATCCATCAACATTAATTTTGATCCATCCATAAAGAGGTGGCTGCGAATTCACCTCTATAATCTTCTGAGATTCACAATCTATGCCTTCAACCTTGAAAAATCTGAGAATATAAAGATCATCTAAAGTATTATTCATACGACCCTTCCCAAGCTTACCAGATTTACTAATTAAACACTTCAGTTACATAGCTGCTTGTTGAATACTAATTATCTCGTGATGGAAACGCAATTGATTCCTTATATACCAAATCAACCATAAACAATTGATCACTGCACTAGTGGAAAATGGGCTATCTGAGACATAATGAAATGACATAAACTAGGTATCACGATGTAACCACATAAGAAAAGTGTCGTTGACTAAAGTCAAATTGTCGTTGTGTTATGACTTTTGTTGACTTAAACAGCCATATTTTTGACTTAACAAAAAAAACCTTAACTAAAGTCAATGCATCGTTATACCAAGACTTCAGTTGACTTATGCCGCGACACTTTGGGAGTATAGTAACTATAATATTACTCTATATTCCTTTCCTAATATGGCGCCATGTGTCCTGGTAATCTTATCTTTATTTTCTTCGCCTATTTCATTACTCTCTTGTCTCTCTCCCTTTCTCTCGCCTTGTTTCCATCGTTAGAGAACCCTAGAAAATATCTTCTTCTCCCTCACCTTGTTTGATAAATCAGTATCAAAATCTCAAAGATTTTGGATTTTTTTTTTCTTTCTTCTCATTCTGATAGGTGTAGAATACACCGTATTTACTATCCACGGAGTTTATGCTTTCTTTACTATTTTTCTTGTAAATTATGTATTTTACGCGTGTTTTTGAGTTATTAGGTACTCTGGAGTCGCACGGAGGAAAGAAGAAGAAATCATCCAAAATTGAGAAAGAAGGGAAAAACCGTCATTTTACAGGCGAACACTATCTGGAGTTCAGTCAAGATTAAGGGGAAACTCTCTTTTAAAGGAGTACTAAAGCCAGGCCGCTGAGGTTAAGGGGTTGTCAATGAGTGTCCCCTATCAGTTTCAATGAGTGGCCCCTATCAGTTGTCATGGGTGTGCTATTAGCACCCATATCCAACCTACCCTAAATACGAGAGACATCATCTCACATTAACAACCCCTCTTTCACCTGAAATCAAAAGCAACCGCTGCTGCTATTATGCTGAGAGAAATCGAGAATTAAAAAGCGAATTTGTGTCGCTGCTCAGCAGATCGATAGGAGATCAAGAACTGAATCGAGAGATATGAGTAATTGTATCTGAAATTAGAATTAGGGTTTTGCTATGAGAAAGGGGATCTGGTAAATTTGTGATATTAACGCCGAAGTTGGTAAATCATAGTTGGGTTTGGTGCTGTTGAGAAGATGAAACGGGTTGAATTTGTAAACAGATGGAAGATTAAGGTAGTCTTTGTTGAAGCTGGGTGGTGGTATGATCAATTCAGAGGAGATGAAGGAGATTTTAAATCTGATGTAATGTGTTGGTGGTTGAAGAATTGGAGCTGTTTCCGTCGAACTCAGTGGATGGAAGAGATGGAGAAGAAGAACAGCTGTGGTCTTCTGCCGAATTTGAGAAGGAGAGATCGAGAGTTGGTGGAAAGTCAACAGAGAAATGGGTGTTCAGAGCTAATGGGGATGTTGCTGTGTTAAGAGTGGTGGATTGAAGGAATTGATAAAGTTCTAAGAATGGGTTTGTAAAGGTGGTAATGATTGAAGCATCTGTTGCTGGTAATTGTAGAGAAGATGGTGATGAACCTGCTGTTGAATTGGAGATGGTAATCACTGTTGAAGTTCTGGTGGTATGGGTATGAAGTGACAGAAGGTACAGAATGGCGCAGAATGCTTGAAATGTGAATGAAATGAATGAATTGAATAGATGTATGTGCTAGGATTGTCGCAGGTAATGGCCTGAATTTGGCTGGGGAAGTCCTGTAAATAGCCAAAACTCGGCCGGTTTTCCACTCCGGCGAGTCGACTCGGCACCGGCGTTAACCGATCCTGCCCTGTAATTCAAACCAGTAAGCTCAGTGAGACTGACTGAGAAGCTGACTCAAAATGGCTGACTTCACTTCACCTTGACCTGCTGACTAACGAAGACCGTTATCTTGACCGTTATATTTGACGGAACCGTAAGAGAATATTCCGTTGACGACTTAGAATCTCAGGTAACCGGCGGTGACGGAATCCGGACTATTTCCGGCGAGCAAAAGTTGCAGAATTTTGTGTGGATTTCTCTCATGGGATGTGAAGAATTGGACTTGGAATTGGATGAAGAATTTGGTTTGAATATGGAAAGAGAAGATGGGAGATTTGAGAAAGGCTTGGATTTGGAAATTGAATTGCTAAAGGAAATGGATTATATTCCTTAGAAGACTTGGAGACCATTGAAGCCTATAAATAGAGAAGTTCTCTACTTTTTTATACACACTTAGATACACTTACATCTTTTTGCACACCTCTACACACAAAATACTTTTCTTTTCTTTATTATTATTGTGTGAACTCTTTAGCATGAGTAGCTAATTTTATTGATTGAGGATGAATTCCTAGTTCTTAACATGTTTTGAGTTTTGTTTTAAATCTACTTTGAAGTTTTCACATGATTATCGTTTGTTTTTACTAATAGGAATGTTTATACATTCATGATTGATTGATAGATTGTTTAGGTGCGCAACTAAATTGATTTTTTAATTGATTTATAGCTAGTGAAAGTTAGGGGATAAGTCGTTTCTTGACTCTTTACATAAGTAGAAAACACGAGACCTTGCGGAGGGATTCCGTGGAGCAATTGTGTGTGAAAACAACGTTAGCAAGTGGACCTTGATCTAAGAGTCTAACTACTAATATCAACCTAATAAATTCATAAATCTTAATGCATTTGACTAAATTACATCTTGAGTGATCTACTACTTGGTGGTTTGGTGAATATAATCCGGTAGTCGAGAACTTCCGTATCTGGTGATATAAGGGATTTAGGGGTTAGCACTGATCTAGCTGCTATACATACGGTTGGTGATAATTTGTGACTAATAAAAAGTGGGAAAGAACATAACTTTAATCATTGTTTTGCAGCGAAGAAGGATTCCTTGATCTACTTTCTCTTTATTGATTTCCTTTATCTTTTTAATTGCTTTATTTATTTATTTTATTTACTTTCTTTTGCTCTTAATATCTAAAACCAAAACCCCCCTTTTTGTGACATTATAAGACAACTAAAACCTCTTGCTCCTCGTGGGAACGATCTTGACTACCCTATATTACTTGTTAATTAGGTAGTAAAATAATAATTAATTTGTTGTGGTTACGATACGCATGCAGAAACTCTATGTGTGGATTCCTTTAATCATTGTTTTGCAGCGAAGAAGGATTCCTTGATCTAATATCTCTTATTGATTTCCTTTATCTTTTTAATTGCTTTATTTACTTTCCTTTGCTTATAAAATCTAAAACCAAAACCCCCCTTTTGTGACATTATAAGACAACTAAAACCTCTTGCTCCTCATAAGAACGATCTTGACTACCCTATATTACTTATTAATTAGGTAGTAAAATATTAATTAATTTTTTGTGGTTACGACACGCATCAAATTCTCTCGTTCTCCCCTCCATATGAAACCCAACTTTGTCAGATCTCTTCGTCTTCATCCTTCTATTAAGAAGCAGAAAGAAAACCCATTTTCGTTCTTCTTGTAATCTTCTTCATCTTTCTAGATCCATTTGCTAATTACCAAAATGAATCGACCTCCATGAACCTAGAAACAACCACTATGATTAAAATCCTTTCTTCTAAAATGATTTTTTCGAAACTCTTACCTTCAAAACAAACCCATTTTCAGCTTTTCTTTAACCAATTTCATGTTTGAAAAAAACCAAATTTCTTTATTTCTCCACCAATTCCTTTTCGTGCTAGTTGTTAGGAGTTTGATTTTCTTAAAAATTTATCAGGTATAAGTTAGGGTTTGCAATTTTTCCATATTTTTCAAGTTAGGTTTGATTTTGTTGACAGGGTTCTAATTATTATTCGTTTTTTTGATTGTAGAAATTGCTAGAAGAACATTCAACATCTTTACTTGCATTTTTTTTTGAAGATCTTAAGCCTTCAAGTATAACTTCTCCCCCACTTTTTACCTGTTTCAATTAGATTTGAGGTTAATGAAATTATTTGAAGTCATTTGGTGTTACTCTTGTGTTTATGAAGTAATTAGAAGTCATCCATAAATATTTTTTCTCACAAAATCATGTCTTCTCAATGATTCTGATGTTGGATTTTGAATTTGTAATTCTTTTCCCACAGAATTACGTGGTATTTATGATCCTGTTAATGGGTTAGATTTGTTAGTTTAGTAGGCTTGTATTGATAATTTTTGATTTTATATGAACAATTTTTTGTTGTAGGAAATTATGATGAAAGAAAAGAGGAACCATTGGTGGTGGTAAATGGGTGTTTAATTTGAAGAATGAGTTAGTGGTGGAGGTTGTAAGGACTGAAATGGTGGTGACTGGGTGCTAGGAGGGAACCAATGAGTTCAATAAAGCGTTGGTGGTGCTGGTAACTAGCTTGCTGCTAGTGGTGGAGGTTGTATGGAGTGAACTTGTGGTGGTGAATGGGTGTTTGGAGGTTGTATGGATTGAACTGGTAAGACAATTACAATGTCAAATGGAATTTAAACTGTACTAATGAGTTTGATTCCTTTTTTTTTATCTCATAATAGATTATGTTTCATGGGTATGACCTAAGGTTTAAGTGAGTTGAAACTTGAGCCAGTTGTAGCGGCTATATACATGTGACTGAAAGTTGTTGTTATTTCAGGTCTCTGTGGAAACTCTAAAAGAAAGCTTACAAAGGGATAGTTTGGTTAAGTAAACGTTGGTCATTGAGATTTTCGTGGAAGTGGGACTCCTGGTCATACATTTGTAGAGGTAACAAAACCTGCACACACATGGTTGGATTGTTTAACTATAAGTGTCGTTGATGTTATTGTTTTGAATCCATTTTGTTTGGATTTTTTTGCAGGTGGATTTGAATTTTGTGCATAAAAACCTCAAGGGATGCTATTATGGACCGCCATATGAGTGGAAACTGGCAGTCTGCTTGGTAAGGATCTCAATTTTTGAAGTTTGTAGATTCTCTGCCAAGGCTTCCATTAATTCTATGTGTTTGTTTAGGGTTAGGATATCAAGCACTTGATGAGTTTGATTCTCTGCTAGCATTTGCAAGCAATTTAAATTGTTTCCTTCGACTAGAAAAATAACATAAGGAGTATAACGTAAGTGGACATGAAATAGATTAAAGTTCTGAGACCCATAGTCGGCAGTGACGAGTCTTAAATGAGTTTGAAGTTATGGATTATGTCGGGAGTTTATATATTGAATGATTTTCCTTATGATTCAAGAATTGGTTCTAAACTTCTAATCGGTTCATGTAATGTTATGGATATGGAGTTGTGGTACCTCATTTTTATAAGTCGACGCTGATTTATGGATATAGTATTTGATTTCTTTTATATATTTGTATTTGAGTGTCATTTCTTGTTGAGACTACGGTATTATAGATGAGTCTCATACATTTCTTTGATCACTCCACTCTTACTATATCAACAGTTACATTTGTAGAAATTATGATTTGTACATACAATAAACAAGTGGTCTTGGATTTCTATCGTTTGCATATCTTTCTTTCTCGTGTGTAAGTAATGGAAAATAGCCTAGCTATAGATTATGGGATGATCTTGATGTAAATTTCAAGTGGTATACCTTTCCACTATGATTGATTCTTTGTTATAATAATTAGCCAGATGATGGGTAACTTAGTATGGGAAATGTTTTCATTTCTTTCGAATTCAGTAACGGGCAGCATATGGACTCTGTTTTGTTTCACTGAGTTTCATGGATCAGACCACATTAAGACAAACTGCAAAGGTCAGATTAGTAGGCGTGTTTGAGGACAAATAAGTACCTCTTAATTTAAAGGGAAGTGGAGTTTTTCCGTTACACGGGTTCATTTTTTTTAATAAGCATAATTTGGTTTGAACGTTGTTGGAATGTTTTGTATCTACTGTTTAGACTTATTCCTTTGCAAGATAGTGAACAGTATTTTAATCTATTTTGTCGCATTTAGGTATGTATACATGCCATGGTTCGACACCGGTCTGGGTTCGATTTTTGTAAGACTCGCTTCTTGGCTTGGATAGAGTGTTCTTATAATTGCTCTCTTTAATTTAGTTAGTTTACTGGCTGTACTGATCCGACCGTTGAATGATTTAAAATGAGCTTCGTTAAAAATGCTTATTTTACATTTAAGGCTTAGACTTAACCAACTTAGTTCAAAACTGCTATTTAGCATGATTGCGAAATGTACATTTCAATTTCTATGTTTACTGTACTATATGAACTTGGGTGTGTGTCTAATTGCTTAGCAGATAACAAAACCCCTTATGCACCTAGTCATTTCTATCAATGAGCAAGTTTTCTCGTCTATACAAATATCTGTGGAGTTGCTTTTCTTTCGTACTTCACTATGATTAATTAGATAAAGTAGAATGGTACCCATGTTAATAGTAGCCTGTCAGTGAGTGGACAAGTCCTGAGTTGCTTGTTGTTTATTTTATTTTAGTCATCACTTGGCCACTTTCCTTAAATTAGTGATTATCTTAAGAAGGGGCAAGATTAATAGAAATGCCAATTTAATGGTAAACTTGGTGGATTGGTTGGTTTAGTATACAAATCCTACAGTGGTACCTTTGTGTTATTTGTCGAGGTGGAATTAAATTGATGATTCATGATTTCTTTGCAGATTATGGTATATCCATTAAATTTGTAAATTTTCATTTTATGTTCTGTCTCTCTTTAGACACCCATTTGTCTCCGTTAGTAGGGTTTGCTTGCAGGATCTGTTCATTGGAACTTCTCATTTTTGATGGACTTTCACAAGCAACTCTGGTACCTTTTCTTCTATGTCCTGGTCACTTGTACACAATACACAAGTTCTTAAATAAATTTGTTTCAATCTATAAGCAATTTGGGAGGTTCTTGAATAATTAACTCGATTGGGTGAAACTGAACGAAAACATAATCAGTTTAAGCTTTCTTATCACTTAAAATTATGTTTTTGGCTACTTCTTTTGTTGTAACCATTTTATTATCCGTCAAATGTGGTCTTATTATGTTTGGAAATGTTATAAAGCTCTTGCTATAATTTAGTTTAATCTTAATATGCCAAGTGTTTGATAAAATTTTCGATTTTGTGCAAGCATTTAATCTGAATTATTAATTTCTGACTAATGATATAGCCTGCTCTTTCAACTTTACTTCAACATAGAACCGTATCATTATTTTTTCTAACAAAGATTTGTTTTCCCAATCATCGAATCTCAAGTTCTATAGTGTAGTCTAAACCCTTGTTCAGATTGCTGTTGACCGTAACCTATTTGTAAAATTCATGTAATGTGTTGTTTGTATATTTTCACTTATCTAAAAGATTTTGTTGCAGGGGGATAATAACGGATGTCTCGTCTGCAAGAAAAAGATTGCTATATCTCCAGATTCACTTTGTTGTAAACCTGAAATTCGATGAGGAGCCAAACTATCCAGTTAACATGGATGGGGCACTGAAGGTAGTCATTTTATACTCTCTCTCTCTCTCTTTTTTCTGTCCATTTGTTTCCTTTTCCTTTTCTTGTTTTTATGTCGAGCACTAAGAATTCCAGTTTGGATATTATCTAATGTGTAGTTATCATATGTAACGCGGTCCAAGTTGGTCTTAAGAGAGGCCGATTCATTATGGCCGAGTGTTACTACCAATTTTGAGGTTGAATAGTTTGTTTTCAAACCTTCTATTGTAGTTTAAGTTGTTACATATGAAAAATGTTGTTTAAAACCATGTGTTGGCTGTTACGAGTAGTATTATCAAGCTGATTGTTTTTTTTTTTGCTTCGTTGTGTATGCTATAATTCTGTGATTTAAGTGTATCTATAGAATTGCAAGTTTCTTAAGATTGTGAGCCACTTTTTATGAGGATAGAGTGAGTAAAATGTTTATGAATTATATAGTATGAGTTGCAGTTCAACCTTGAACTACACATTTTTGTGCTCGTATGACAGTGAACTGGATGAATATTAGAATGCATGGTTTAAGTACCACAATAGTTGACACCTAAGAGTTCATAGATGCTTATCTAGGCCATGTTATGTTTTTTTTTTGGGTCGTCGATGTGAGATTTGAATTCACTTGCATTAATTTTGAGTACATACTTAGAAGCTCTGCTTAAAGTGCGCAAATTTTACTTGGTGCATCTGTACTTGCTGAATATACATGTGGTTTTTGCTGAAATTGTTATGTTGAAAGCCACTAACTTTGACCTTGTGAAAACAGGTACAAGGGTTCAAGTAACGTGCAGCAGGGAACATAGATCCATTTATAATCCCTGACAAATCTGATAAGATTGTTCCCAGGTCATAATCACTGAAATTCATTATAGGTCTTGTAAACTAGAGAAAGGAAGAAGAAGACACAAAGTAAAGGGGAAGAAGAGGGAGAGATTTCTTATTAGATGTGTACAAAATACAATGTTTAAGCCTCTATTTATATAGATAGAAGACTTGGTGTCCAAGATATGTAAACCCTAAACTTAGACACAATGGGAATCTTAGTAAATAAACAATAGTTTATAACACTTCCCCTGATGATCATTGTGGCTAAGTCAATACAAAGATATCAGAAAAACTCAAGAGAGAAAAACATGAAATTGTATTAGCATGTAAAGACTCGAAACAATGTTGGACACGCAAATGTTGCCTCGTTAAAACCTTGATAAGGAAAACCCAGTGGGACAAAACTTTGACGAAGGAAAAAGAGTACAACTCGATAAAGTCCAGTGGATGCATCTTAATTTGATGATGACACTCCCCCTGATGAGAACTTCAGTAAATTCTTGGCTTTCTAAACTTTGAGTCAAGACTTCCCAATTTCGGTGAACGAATTTCTTGAATGTAGAAGATATTTGTTCTGATGAAGTTTTATTTTGTGTTAGTCTTCTAATAGTAGTGTACTCGAATCTTCAAGCTTCTCCAAATGAATTGAGAACTTGTGTCTTGGTTTGCTATCTTCGGAGATGATTAGCATATGTAGTTGATGTAGTTTCTTCAACAAGGTGCCAATATGTTACAGTTCCAAAGGCGGACAAAATTTGTGATCATACCTTATATGGATCATAATGATATCCAAATTCATAGGAGATGTTTATGTTAATGTGGTCGAACGAAATGATCTAGTTAATCGTGGGAATCCACCAAATAACTGAAAGCGATACAACTCCCCCTTGGATGACCACCATGTTGAATTAAATTGTCTCACTAAAACCTCGGCAGTAAAACCCAATGGAAAAAAACTTGGACAAAGGAAAAAGATCACAAATATCAACATTATGAAATAAAATAAAATAAAATAAATGTCATGTTGCCTCGTTAAAACCTTGTCAGGAAAACCACATAGGAAAAACTTGAAATGAAGGAAAAGAGTACAACTTTTGACATATTTATGGATGCTAACTCAACTATATGAGTACTAGAGAAAACAAGCATCAATCCATAAAATAAATGTCATGTTGTGAACCCCTCAACTTTTGACATATTTATAGTCTATTTAATAGACAAGTGATATACAAGCATAATTCTGAAACTGCATATTCAAGAAAAAAGAAAATAAGAAATTATGCTACTTAAACGTGGATTTTTAGTGTTTTTAAGGACTCTTCAAGAGACCTGTAAAGTTGATATCATCAACTAATTAATCTGTATTTATGGTATTTCACCAATTATTTTAAAACACATAAATGATTGTTAAAACTGACAAAATCGACTCAGGTGGCTGCCTGGATATAATTTGAATCCTACAAGGATTGCAAATTTGAATATGTTACTTGATCATATCTCTTGTGTGAATGCAATATGAATCCTTTAAGGACTACCATGCCAAATGCATCAAATAAGGAAGAACATAATATTATTGAATCAATCCTAGGGTCTGAGCAAAAATAAAACCCTTCAATCGTTTATTCAACGATTATTTTTCTCATATAACACATTATAGTGACTACACCACTCTAAAATAAATAGGCTTGGCAAATTTATGGTGTCAATTCTTGGATCCGAAATTGCGTCGGTCGAGAAATTAACCCAACCTAGTTGGATCGTATGCCAACCAATCACATTTGTCGATATTCCTCTGCAGAGGGGTTCACAACCACCATCGTTTATTTCAGTAGCTACCATAAATAAATATTCGACAATCATATTAGCTTATCACGATCTCACACAATTTCTAGTGTATGCATACTTTGAAAAATTCAAAATTTACTGGTACCAGCGGCCATGGGCGTGATAATCTCCAAATATTCAAATAAAGAGATATGAATTTTGAGAATGTGAATCGTATTATGATAGAATCTGTAGCCTATATAAAAATGATACATGCTTGCTAGATGTGATTGAGTTTGCCTTTCCAAATGGCATAATCTTAAAAAAAAAAAAAACTCGATGAAATACTTTTTACGCCTAGTAAATGACAGCCTTTTTCGATTTGATCAAGATTGGGGAGAAACTGATATAACTTTGAAGTTAATTGATACCAATGTGTTTGGTAGTGTATATTCTCCCCCCGATTATGGCTGAAATATTATCATCTCATATACGAAAACAAGTTTCGTAGAGTATTATCCTATTAATTCGAGGACATATACTCATAAATATTTCTGGATTTTAAGAATACCAGTTGGACTGTAGATTTGACTTCAAAAGACATAGGAAAAATAAATTAAAATTGTCCTTAAAATTGTAGTCTATTTGACATACAAATCTAACATCAACCATGAATTTTAATGGTTACAACCAAAAACATATAAATATGTAAATGAATCTCCAAATAATTCCATGATCTCTAAGGCCAACGAGATAATGATTTAGATATGGAAACTTTCTTTTTCAAAAATAAAAAATAAATTCAAGATCAATTTAGTCATTACAAGGACTAATAAAATATGCTAACAAGCCGGGTGCACCCTTTGATCTTATGTGTCCTTGGTGTTCCAACAACAAGTGGAATAGTCCGAATTTTGGAGATTATTATCACGAGTAAACGATAATTGCTCAATGTCCCTAAGGAATGCAACAATTCCTCGTTTTATTTGTATTTGTAATAATAATAATATTTTATATATCCCTTTAAGATTGATAGGGAAAAATCAAACTTAATTTGTTTATTGATTTCTTTGAGAAAATTTAGAAATCATTATCATTATGATTTTTAGAAAAAATCCACTTTGTGGTTGATTAATGGTGATTTCTTGTAAAGGATAGATACCGATCAATGTTCCTTGCAAGAAATATGACTATATTAGCTTAAAAATAATTTAGAACGGCAATTTATTTACATCTCGTCTAAAAGATTATGCATGAGAAAGAAAATCAACATCAATTGATTTGTACAATTTACCAAAAGTTGATTGACAAAATAAAAAAAATATTGTCATTTTAATAATCGCATAGAATAGATGGTTTCATGTAAAAAAAAATAGAAACCATATATGTAAATCACATGATCTTCATTCAATGGATGAAAATACCAAACTTAATTGGCCGTAGGTTTTTCAACCATGCATATGATTAATTACCGTAAAGATAATTTAATTGCGATAACACCGGATTTTGGTGATTACAGTTTCATTAGAACGCGCAATTGGGGGATATGAAAACTAATCGGGGGATATAGCTAGAAGACAAAATAGGAGTCCCAATAGCAATTCTGGGTCACCCCTTATGTAATTATTTTTTAATTCCTAATCTACCCCTCACTAATTAGGTTTAGTGGTTGATAATAATTAGTAAAAATATTAAGTATTTGGGGGATAGATTAATGTGTATTTTTATTTGTGTTTGGGTGAGAGCAGAAGGAGGGAAAAAAATATTTGAGAGGATTTTTTTTTTTGAAAATGGAAGATGATTGTGATGAGAGAATTACTGCTAATAAGAGGTTGAAAATTTGATTTTTTTCTTTGAATCCACCATTGTTGCAGCTGAAAAATCTTGGTGCCACCATGGTATTCAACCAAAAACCCATGCCGGCAATTGTTGGAAATGTTCATAAATTGTTTGCCACTATCCGGGGGGGTTCGGGGGGGCGTAGCCCCTCTCGTTACGATTTTTTTCTGGTTTTGATCTTCAGAATGTTGATTTTTTTTTCTGGTTTTGAACAGGTACCGACATGGTAATCTAGTTTTTGAGCATGCCGGTACCTATTCCGGCATAGTATTTTGCTTAAATTTCTATGCCGGAACAGGATGAAAAGTATCCAAAATGTTGATTTTTTTTTCACTTGACTACCGGCATTGATAGGAAATTCTCGAGCATGCCGGTATCATGTTCCGGCATATGGTCTTCATCACTTCTGTTTTGAATTTTTTCTGGTATTAATCAGTCCACTGCCGGCATGGTCAATTGATATGAAGACCATGCCCGTATTGTTTTCCGGCATAGCATGTTGCTTTATTTCAAACTTTTTATTTTTCTTTCCTTATGAAAAATATTAGAGAGAGAAGGATATCAAACTTTTTGACAGCTTATATACATAAAATTAAATTTTATTATATGTAAAATAAAGTAAAGTACCAATAATATAATAAAAAATTAATAAAAGCCACTAAAAGATTAACATCTTACGAGTTCAATGTCTGGTTAAGTCTAATAGCCCTTGATCATCATTTGGGAGTATTGATGTTTTGTTCGTCAACTATAGCGTCTAGGCTAGAACTTTCATAGTAGTGGAATAAAATACACCACACGTATATTAAGATTCACAACACCTCAAGTACCCAACTCCAACCGAGGTGCATCCATACATGCAAAAGATGAACAGAATTAATGTCAGAATGTGACGAACCACATCTTTTTAAGATTAAATAAAACAACATAATTAATGAACCCTATTATTGGGGATGAAAAAGTCTTGGTCAATTGGGGCTATTTTGGGTCACCAAATAGCAATTGGGTTACCCCCTATCCAATACTTATATAATGACTAAAGTGCTCCCATATGATTTTAGATAATAAACTTGATTAACATTATTAATCATGATTAGGAGATGAATTAAGACTAATTCATGTGTAGATGAAATGAAAAAAAAAATCAGAGGGAAGAGGAGGAGGAGAAGAAGAAGAAGAAGAAAGAGAGGGAAAAAAAATTGGGGATTTTTTTTTGGAAAATGAGTGATTCAAGCAAGACTTTTGATGTAGGTGAGTCTTCATCTTCAAAATATGATAACATATTAATACCCATCAACAACGATCAGTTCTTTGCTGATTTTTCAGAAAATCAAGAAATTTTTTCTCAAACTTATGAACCTTACAATGATTTCGAAGGACCAACCCAAGAAGCAGAAGAAATCGAAGAGATCAATGCTGAATATTACCAGGTATACCTCTTTTCTAACTCCAATTTCAGTTTTTAAGCTCAGTTTTTCGATATTTTCCTTTCGAAAACCCTAGGTTTCAAGCCGCCAGGAGTAATAACGGTTGGGAAACCAAGAACTCCTGGCTGTTTTGCTATTTTACGGCTCATAATTAATTAACTCCCATCCGTTACCAAATATTTACGGCTGGGAGAATAAAATTTCCTGGCCGTTACTGAAAAATACGGCCAGGTTTTTCTACGTGCATGGGAATCATTTAATACCGTCGGTGGCGGTTGGGTTACCCGGCCGTAACTTGTTTTACGTCTCATTTTCTAGGTCGTAGGTCAACTCTTGTAGTTACAGGACAATTTATGTCTTGGAATACCTGGACGTAACAATGTTACGGTTCAGAATTATACTTTTCGACCCAGTCATTTTATTTATGACGGTTGGGAGATAACTTATCGACCCAGCCGTTTACTATATGACGGCTGGAATATCACTGGTTTACCCAGATATTTTTGTGTGTTTAAGTTTCTTTTGTGAATAATTATGTGACATATTCCATTCTATTATAGATTGTACCATACATTCCGGTGGAAGACCAAGAGGTGCGTATGGAAGATGAAGAGGTGTTTATTGATGAACCCCAACCTGTGCAACTTTCTGAGGACACAAGTGCTCAGTATGCAAACAACTATGAGTGGGAAGATAAGGAAGATGCAAAGAAGTGGGCTCGAGCACAAGGGTTGAAAAATATGTGCATCATAGTCCAGAATAAACAAGTTAAATCTGACCGCTTTGAAATGGTTTGCGAGTGTAGTGGAAAGTATGAGAGCCATTGGAAAAAGGGTAGTTAGTATATACGAAAAACCACAAGGAAGAAGGGAGTATATAATACGAAGAAGTGCGGATGCCCTTTTAAGCTTCAATTTAAATGTAACGCCGATACAAAAATGTGGTATATGGATAAAGTCGTCTCGGGTTATCATACTCATCCTATTTCGGAGAGTTTGATCAACCATCCTTATTCGGCAAGGCTGAACCCCTTAGAGAAGGAGTTAGTACACGTGTTGAGTAAAATACGCACAAGACCTATTGATATTTTAGTGCCGTTAAGGTGTTAAACCCTCAAAACTCATCCTCATTGTCAAAAATCTATAACGAAAGAGAAAAATTTAGAAAAGAGTCATGGAAAGAGAGAGTGCTTATGCAACAATTATTGTTTTTGTTTTGAGGAGGAAAAGTACTCTACCGCCTATGGTACGAATGAAGAAAAGGAAGTGGAATATCTTTTCATCGCCAATCCGGAATATGTACAATTGGCAAGATGCTTTCATCAAATTATGTTTATGGATTGCACGTATAAAACTAACAGGTACAACATGCCGATATTGAACTTTGTTGGGCAAACATCTACCAAGTCGAGATTTACCATTGCGTTTTGTTTCTTGAAAGACGAGATGAAGGAAAGTTATTTGTGGGCATTGCAAAAGGTGAAGTTATTGTATCAAGAAGGTTATACTCCACATGTGTTGATTACGGATAAGGAGCAAGCATTTATGTGGGCCATAACCCGTGTTTTTCCCTTCGTGCGTCATCATCTTTGCACGTTTCATATATGGAACAATGTGCAAACTAATTCCAAGAGGGTTATATGGCCAGCAAAGAAGACCGAGATGGAGAGGATTAAAAATATACCGTTGGAGAAACAACCAGAAGAAAAAGAAAAGTTCGAGATGAATGACAAGATAGCCGAGGTGCTTTGGGCGGATTTTCAAAAAAATTGGGAAGAACTAATATGGTCGCTCAGACACTCACGGAACCACTATATTTCCAAAGGGAGAGTTTTGTAATGGAAAAATGGTCAACCTACTCGGATGTTATAACATATTTGAAGAACGAGTTATTGGATCCTCACAAAGAAAAGTTTGTTAGTGCATGGGTAAACCGTTATAGACATTATGACAATCAAGCCACAAGCACGGTGGAGTAGGCTCACTATAGATTCAGGAGTAAGTTAAATGGTTGTGATGGTGTATTAGTTGTTATTTTTGAAGCCATGGTCGAGTGTTTCAAGTGTGATCTCCATAGAATTAAAGGGTTATTTGAAAAGAGCCGATATAGAACGGTTGTCGACTACCGGGAAAGCCCTTGGCTCCGGGGAATAATTTTATATGTTTCTCAATGGGCAATCCTAAAAATGATAACAGAAGCGGAGGCTTGGGAGGAACACAATTATCCACCGGGAATGAGATGTAATTGTCCCATTAAGTCGGCTATGGGGCTCCCATGTAGGCATGCAGTAGCAAATTATACCACAATGATGATTCTGATCCAAGATATAGATCCATTTTGGAAACAACTAGAATTTTAAGATCCATCACCCGATGAAGGTTTTGGGGACGTGTTTTGCGACACGGAGGTACACAAGGAACTTTTTGAAAAGTATGCTTCTTTACTACCGGAGCAAGGATAACTTTGGTTGTATGAAATGCGGAAATTCACTCATCCATGCACTAGAGATGATATTTTAGAACCTAACAAGGGGCAAGGCAAGGGTAGGCCTTCGAAGAAGATAACAAAGAAACAAGAAAGGGCGGAAGGTAGGATAAAGGTTTAGGAGGGTCCACAATTGACTCCTTCAATGAGAAGAGATAATTCGGGTTTTTAGAAGTTGAACGAGATGTACACCCTTAAACGAAAGGAAATGGAAAAAGGCGGACCAAGCCGATCTAGTGGAACAAAGGTAAAAAGCCGCAAGAATAATGTGGTTGTTGCATCCCAAGAGAATTCAAAAAGAAAAGTTGATAGTGGAGTTAAAATTAAAGACCCGGTAGTTCCATCCCAACAAGATTCAACAACAAAAGAAGCTAGTAGTGTCCAAAGAAAAGTTGGTGGTGCGGTTGGTATTAAGCAATTAGCGAGAAACCGAGGTAATGATGTCAAACGAAAAGCACCGATGGTCTAACCACAAATAGTTGTTAGTAACCTTGGCGGTGAGAAAGAGACGGTTTACTTGGATGTAGGTCCGATGAAATCACCCCCTATAGATTAGGAAGGTAATTATATCCGAACTACTTTCACGATATACAAAAATTACATGCACTTTTTACCACATTTTATTCATCAGTACGTCAAGTCCACCAACGATGTTGAGGGCGACGGAAATTGTGGTTACCATGTGTTCGTAGATCAACTTGGACCTTTTGAGGAGGCAAAAGAAAAGGGTGACGACCAAATTACTTATGTAAGGCAAAAGTGTTTGCTTGAACTACGTCTTTTCCCCGATTTCTACAAGGAAATGATGAGATTCGAAAGAAATGACCCGGAGGAGATGCTAAACGAGGAGTTCAAAGCATTTGAACGTCGTTTAATGGGCAACACTACATTGACAAGTGAGTATTGGATGAGAATGCCAATATGTGGCCATCTACTCTCCAAGGCATTCCATTGCGTTATTCATTCCATCTCCTATGCACATAGCATTACTTACGCACCAACAAGACGTATTTTTACTGAAGAAGAATCTCCAAAGATAGTCATCATGGGGTTCGTGATGATGACCCATTATATCGGCCTCTAATTGAAAGATGGATGCCCATTACCTCCATTAAGGAGGGTAGACGGATATGACGGCGAAATACCAATGGGTTGGTGCCATAGGTTCGAGGAAAGATTTCATTTGTGGGAGGCATTACAGTTGTCGAGGGATGGCCCGTTGTGTGTACTAATGAGTTCCGATGAGGATGACTATGAGTAAATATCGTGTGAAGGTATATGATAACAATGTTTTTTGTAGGGTGGTGATTAAAATGATAAGAATCACTAATATATATATATATATATATATATGAAGAATCTAGTTTTACTCTTACTATGTGTTTGTAATGATGATATGATAAAAATGTGGTTATTTAGAGGTATTTACGGCCAGGTCATACGCTGACACGACCTAGCCGTAATGACCCTACTGAGTTATTCGTCTGCAACTTGGCTGGTAAACCTAACCGAAAGGTCAGTCACGGCTAGGAATCCTAGCCGTATTTCTGGGTACTGTCAGTTTTACGGCTGATAACCTGGCCGTAACTCTGCCTGGAATTGCAGTTTCATATTATACTTAGTTACATCTGGGAAACCAAACCGTATAACCAAATATGACCAGGATTCCTACATTTAAATATGGTTATAGTCAGGTTTGCGGCTGGAAATCCTAGACGTAACTCTTCCTGGAATTTCAATTTCATATTATACTTATTTACGGCTGAGAAACCAAACCGTATAACCAAATACGGCCAGGATTCCTACCCGTAAATATGGGTATAGTCAGGTTTATGGCTGGAAATCCTAGCCGTAATTAATATAATATTATACTTAAACAAGAATCTGATACATTAAGAATCAAAACACTAGTATCCATTCATTCAAAGTTAAGTCTGCGTAATGAAAAGTAAGTCTGAAAAGTAAATCACCCAAATCCATAACCTAAAACATGCTAAAAGTCTGACTTAAACAAGTACATAACCTACAATCATCCACTACGACCAACAATCAGAATTATTTCAGCCCAGTCAGAATGACTGCAATCAGTCAGCTAGATCTAAATTGTTTTTTTTATATTATAAAATTAAATATATGACATAATACAGGTGTCGTAGCTAGAGACAGTTTAAAAGTATCGTAATTCTGAGTCAGCTTGAAAGTGTCGTTCCAGAAAAAGACACCGAATCTACGACACTTTCAACGGCAGCTCCAAAATGTCGTATATGTCTCTAATACGACACTTTCCAACTATCTTAAAACGACCTTTTTCCACTAGTGCTGCTACCCATAAAAGTTACTTAATATGAGAACTACTGTCACAAAATTTTTTTTTTTTTTTTTTTTAAAGAAATCACAAGCTCGAATAATAGCAAACATATCTCGAACAGAAGTTGCATGTAGAAACACATTGAAAATACCGCCCAACCAATTCCAAAGACTAATTGCATTGAGTATTCAAAAAACAAATTTTGTTTAGTTTCACCACAATTCGATATTGTACAGAGGTTGCAGCAATTTTCCGAAGTAATTCTTGAAAATAGGACTATACCATTAGTAGGTACACGATTATGTAATAACTTCCAAACAATGCCAGCTCTCCTGGGTGGTATTTTTATATCCCAAAGATATGAGAAATCAATATCGACGGGTCTTCTTGGTCTACGAAACCCAAACGCCGTTTTCATAGTAACTCCACCTGTATTGCTATGAGTCCAAATCATTTTATCCTCGGTATGTAGAGCAAAACAAAAATGTTTGATTCATAATTGTTAATTGAGCTTGAAATTGTTGTTGATATGAAATATGTAGTACAACAATAAATGTTCAAAGAAGATAAGACATGGCCAAAAAACATGAGTTAACACTTTTCTTGTTTTCTTTTTAACGACATGGTCCTATCTTTCCGCCAAATCTTCCTCAGCTGTTAAACCGCTGGTTGTTGTTTTTTTTTATAAGAAAAATTTGAATAAAAATTAAAAGTCAAAACAAACTTGTTCTTGGGTACAGGCACCCGTCTATCCCGATCCAAAACACGAAAAATACAAGATGGAGGATAACCCGTGTAGTTACGGGTTACTGTTGCATTAGCAGTAGTCTTAGCTAATGCAATTTCTGCCCGATTTGCTATTTTACTAGTTGAAACATATTTAAAGAGTTTTAAGAGAATAGGCATTCAAAAACTGCTGGCTAATTTTTTTTAAATCGAAGAGTGTCGTTCAGAGAAAAAGGGCCACATATACGATGGATCGTAGTCGGAGCGGTTCAGCACTATCACAGATGTAGTTAGCCCCGGTAAGAACGAGGTCGTGGGTACGTTTGCGTTTCAAGACGGTATTCTTTTGGACGGCATGTTTCCACTTTTTGGTTATGTAATAAGCCTTTCTCAAACCCTAAATTCTCTTCGTGAAATGCTATAGAATTTCGATGTACCCGAAGTTACGGTAATTTAAAATTATTGGTCTTTTATGTTTGGGCGTTTAGGGTTTTATTTATAATGTTGTTTTGATTGTTCCTAACATCCCTTTGCACTTTTTCTTTACATCTTTCTGTGATCAAAACAACGGATTTAGAGTGAAAGCTTTTGTTAGGACACCGATTTTATGTTTAGGCTGGACTTACAGGGGTGTATTGGATTAAGATTTAAATGGATAAATAACAATCCTAAAAACTCTTTGGTATTCAATTAGGATTTATAATGAATCATTATATATCCATGGTATTCAATTAGGATGTTTTAGATTCCACAAATATCCTAGGTATTCAATTCATTTAAGATTTCTTAGGATAGTTAAGGGCCAAGATATATATATGGATTCTTATGAATATTTGTAGGCAAAATATGTGGGTTATTATCTCATATGAATCTCAACTCACACCACAAGAGTTTTATGGATTCTTATGGATAATTTTTTTATTTTTTACTTTTTATTACATCATGCTATGTTTTTCCATCGCCACCGCCCACCACCACCACTACTGACTAGCACCACAACCATCACCACCACCACCAACGACAACCATCACTGACCACCACCATCGACCACCAACTACCACCACCGAAAACAACCACCATAGTCACCACCAACCACCATGACCACCACATACACCACCCACCACCAACAACAACCACCATCACTGCAACCTTAACACACCATCACCCACCACCTCAAATTATGGATGGTTTTTTTTAATGGGAAACAAGATGCAATTGAATATAAATCTAAACTAATCCTAATTTATCTATTATAATCTAAATTATATATCTATAAGAATCTATAATATTCTTTAAAGAAATACTATAAATACATTAGATTCAGGAAAACTAGTATCTATTTTTATCCCTACAAATCTTGATCCAATACACCCCTGTTACTTATTTCTGCACTTGTTTTAAGGGTTTTAGCAATTTTTTGTTTTTGTTTTACAACTTTCTGTGATCAAGACAAACCTTTCTGCACTCGGGTTTTAGCATATTATTTGTAATGGAGGCTTGTGTTACAACCTTTCAAGCTAATGCCCATTTGGTGAAAGTTGGCAAAAAAAGGAGTGGATAATGGGTTTTGGGGAGAGAAGATTAGAGGGAATTTAATGAATTGTAAAATGGATTTGAAAAAGAGTAGTTTTTTGAGAAGTGAATTTGGGAAATGAACAAGGATTAAAGGAAATGGTGGAATTGGTGTTGTCACTAGAGAAGCAATGGTGTGATTAACTGAACTCTTAAAACATTTAACATTATTCTTAAAATATAAAAAGATTTGGATTTTTAGTATTTCATTCACGGATCATTATGTTAAATGTGTACTAATCAATGTTATTATTCATGGATCATTATGTTAAATGTGTACTAATCAATGTTATTATATCAAATAATGAAAGGGGACTCTTTCTATTAAATCGATTGTCATTTCGTTCGTGAGAAGATTCAGAGTAATCTCATTACTCCACGTTACATAAAATCAGCCGATCAAATTTTTCCCAAGCCTCTAGGTGCCGATTATATACTCGGTTAACTAGCAAGTTGGGTGTCCGGAGAAAAACGTCTATATCAAAATTGCTGCTTGACTATCACAATAAATGTTATTAGATGTGTATATGGGCCCACATATATCAAGAAGATTTACCTATATAAAGATTGGAATATATTGAAAATATACACACCAAAATTGAAAGATATTGAAAATCATGCAATATATATTGTACATAGTAAGTCTCATATAAATTAGGAGTAGTAATTATTTAATTTAATTTTTTCTTAATTCTCTTTTATTTCTTTTATATTTTATATCTTTATAAATCAAGTAATGTAATTATATATATACATGAATACAATTCTTAGTCTAACCAAGTTGGGAAGACAAGCAAACAAGAGGTGTGTTAATATTTGTGATTTCTCAACCCTAAATTCTCTTTGTGAAATTCACTTTGGGGCCGTTACGGTACTTTAAAATTATTGATCTTTTATGTTTTGGGCGTCTAGGGTTTTATTTCTAATGTTGTTTTGATTGTTCCTAACATCCCTTTGCACTTTTCCTTTACATCTTTATGTGATCAAAACAGAGGTTTCAGAGTGAAAGCTTTTGTTAGGACACTGATTTGATTATTTCTGCACTTGTTTTAAGGGTTTTAGCATTCTCTTTTGTTTTTGTTTTACAGCTTTCTGTGATCAAGACAAACCTTTCTGCACTCGGGTTTTAGTATATTATTCATAATGGAGGCTTGTTTTACAACCTTACAAGCTAATGCCCATTTGGTGAAAGTTGGCAAAGGAGGAGGAGTGGATAATGAGTTTTGGCGAGAGAAGATTAGAGGGAATTTAATGAATAGTAAAAAGGATTTGAAAAAGAGTAGTTTTTTGAGAAGTGAATTTTGGAAATGGACAAGGATTAAAGGAAATGGTGGCACTGGTGTTGTTTCATCTTTTCTTACTTCAGATCATGTCACTAAAGAAGCAATGGTATGATTAAAACATTTAACTTTATAATATCAAAATTTTGGATTTTTAGTATTCTTAAATGTGTACTAATCAATGTTGTTATATCAAATAATGAAAGGGGATTCCTTCTATTAAATCTTAATTATGAAATGTGGTTCGATTTTTTTATGTTTTTGATTGCAGACCCATCCAGGACCAGTGTTACCATATAAAATAGCAGACCCCAATACTGTAACTTCAGTCATTTTGGGTGGAGGGTTCGAGATTGACACAAGCTCTGTGTCTTCAATCTTGGAGGTTGGATGGGTTGAACGGCTTACCAGTGAACAATATATTAGTGTTAGAAGACAAAATCAGGTTTATTTATCTCATTTTCTATCATTAACATCTAGGCGGCAAGAATGCACTATTAAAATTGTGATTAGAGCTATTGATTCTATTTTTATCTGGTGTTTATCTGTTGCCCGCCTAGAAATATTCTGTCTAAATTACACGCTAATGATTTTTTCTTCATCCATAGGTTCCAATTAGCAATTGCATCAACAGTGGCATAAATAAGATATTTATCCTTACTCAGTTAACTTATGCTTCCCTCAATCGCGACCCCATCCGTCGGAAACATGTTCACCGATTCAAGACTGGTATTGGCTTGGAAGACGGATGTGTAGAGGTTTGATTCAATTACATGCATAATTTTAGATACACCAATCAATTACTGCAAAAATTTCACCTAAGAGTAAGTGGAGTCATGTTTTGGTGGATAGAGTCTGATGCATGTTTTTGCTAAATGTTTTTTCTAATAATTCACTGGAACAGCTCCAGGCTGCGACTCAGACACAAGAAAGAAATATAGGACAGAAGTGGTTCCGAGGAACAACCGATGCCCTGAGACTGATCGCACGGGTATGTACTTGAAGATTTTCATCAAAAAAAAAAAAAAAATCTCCACACGAATAAAATACACGTGGCTATGTATAGTTGGCTGCTTCGATTAGGTATTAAGACAGTCCTGCTGCTCTTGAATTGTTAGGATGCCAAGAACAAGAACATCGAGCATATAATGATCTTTTCTGGCGATCATCTCTACAGAATGGACTACATGGACTTTGTGCAGGTATCTTAATCAGTTGCATGACATGTAAACCATTAAACTAATTCTTTATGTTTTCTAATATCCATTGCTGTTGTTCCCATGTTGCAGAAGCATATTGATACCGGTGCTGATATTAGTGTTCCGTGCATATCTGTTGATGATAGGTATTATTTTTCCCTCGCCTGATATGTGATTGTAATTGCTTGTTGGACTCCATCTCATGTTGAACTATTATCTTTCAGCCTTGCATCAGATTATGGATTGATGAAGGTTGACAGTTCTGGTCGCATCATCCGATTTGCTGAAAAACCAAAGGGGGCTGATTTGAAAGCTATGGTAGGCCCATATCCCCCCCCTTCCATTCCCTAGAATCTTCACCTTTTTTGTGATTTTTTCAAAAGAATGAAAGGATAGTGATACATCTGAAATCGAGTTCATATATTTTTCTAAATGAAGTGTACTTGATTGAACTAGGAATTATTGCTTTAGCTGATGTAATAGTTTCATTATGACTGAGAATCTAGAATCTTGGTTGGTTTATTGCAGCAAGTCGACACTGCTGTCTTGGGGTTGTCTCCGGAGCAAGCCATTCGATCTCCCTACATGGCATCTATTGGCATATATTTATTTAGAACAGATGTTTTAATAAAGCTCTTGATGTCGAGGCTTCCCATTTCTGTTGACTTTGGATCTGAAATCCTTCCATCAGCTGTGATGGACCATAATGGCCAAGTAAGGATTAATTGTTCAACTACTCAACAGTGTACACTTGCATTTGGAAATTTTCTGCCTTAATTTTTTTCCCATTCCTCATTTAAAATATCAACGGGATGAGGTCTGCTAGGGTAGTACTTAACTAATTAGTGTGTTGAATGGTAAAACTGAACAGGCGTTATTATTCTGAAGTGTGCTATGAAGCTTCTATTGGAATGAGGTTCTCTGGGCGATAGAAGCAAGGTGGTAAAGGATTCTCAAGATATTGGCGAAGGGGTGTGACCTTGACTAGTGTACTTTTAGAAGTATATGAGGTTTTTTTTTTTTTTTTTTTCTCTCCTGTGATACACCCACCTGTCATTAGTGAAGTCTTTGAAAACACCATTTGCAGTTTTTTTGGTATTTTGGAGAAATGCTGCGACTTGGACTGCATTCATGGTCGGTTGTGTGAAGATTAAGAAAGACAATGAAACTCTGGATTTGTGCAACAATATTATAATGTGATCTATGTTAAACCAGAAATCACATACTAATATCTTTGTGGTGTTGAATCTGGTGGTACTGGAAAGCAGAAACCAGAAATCACCATCAGAATATGTTTAAGGTATTTGTTGTTGTCGAAAATGAGACGGTGCCCAGCAATAAAAGGCCCACTAAGCTCTGGACCAGCGCCGAGGCGAGGCGACATGACCAAATTATCTTTTTTTTTTGAGCGCCTAGGGAGAGCTTAAGCTCTAGGCCAGGCCAGGCGCCTGGCCCAGCGCCTTTTACAACATAGGAACAGATCCAAAAGCATGGCGTAAAGATCTTTTTTCAGAGCTGCTTGAACAGAACCAAAAGCACGAGAACTTAACAAAGTTTTGATATCTAACTTTGTTATGACCCCCACATTTTGGGAAGTTGCCGGACACCGAACAATGTTCTTTAACACGGAAGAAAAGACTTAACAGGACTAAAACGGTGGTATACATTTACCACGCCAACAGAGATAACACGAAATCTCATGCTTGTTTGTTCACACTACTTTTATAAGACTAGGGTACGCTAGACTTAACAAAACTCAAAGTCCCAGCAACTCACTACCTTTATCTAACTACCATGTCATCATAGTGCTTACACAGTGCCTACACTACCATGTCATCATAGTGCCTACACTACCATGTCATCATAGTGCTTACACAGTGTGCTTTACTGTACATGAACTAAATGTTGCATAATTCCCACATCTTGGGAAGTCGCTGTGCCTATAAGTTCACTTATAGGTTACATCAAGCAACATATATTTTCCACCGCCTTTGGTGATCGTCTGTCAAATTTGCCACTGCATACATACTAATTTAAACATTGGTACATAGATGGTCCGAGTAAACTCTTTGTGACAAATCGTCTCAAATTCAAATGCACCAAACTCCTTATCTAGGTGTTTAGGCAAAGAAGACATTTCTGCCTGCTGCATTGTCACTTGCTAAAAACCAATTAGCCGTCATCGCATTGCGAAGCTAATCACAAATAACTACCACAAAGATTGATTTTCTGTTTCACTTTACAAAAAACTTTTAAACAGAAACAAACCGTAACAACAAAAGATTCGATAGCTGTGACTGGCACAAGTCCTCAAATAATCAACTTAAAATATTAAGTTAAGAATTTAATCTTCTCAGCTTATCATCCCATACGTTTTAAGGTAGGGAGCCAAGACCATACAGTTGTGTTTTTATGTCAAAACTGACGTAGCTAGCCTCATCATGTATCCAGTTCCAAACCATTAACGACTATATATGTCAAATAAGTAATTCAAGTTGTATCTCTGTACAATGGTGTAACAATGGTTGTTCGTACGTCTAGCCATAATTCACAACACCCAGCGTATATATCTAAGATTTGCATCTCGTGCCTCTAACTAAGCCGAGAGGCAACACAATTCTCTCCTCTTATAATGTCATTCTCTAATCTCAATCCAGCACTTGCACCTAAAGAATATCTAGTTTAGGTTCCAAATTGACTCAAGATCACCAATAACTCCAAGCATCTGCGGATTACATCCACAGAGCACACTCACGCTCCTATCTATGCAAGTCTCACCATTAAATGGCAATTCCTGTAAGTCGTCAGGGATCAACTTTGTGGTTTCACAATTTCGCCATTGATTTCCTGATCCATTGGCCAATAACCCCAATTTAATTTTCTCACTGACCAAACGTTGGTTCCCTTTAGGAGTTGCATAACTTACATCCATGGGATTTGTCCATTATAACACCTCTTGATACCAAAGAAACAATCAGTGAGAATGGAGTTGACTAATATCCTTATACTAGAAAGGAACAAACATTGCCAATGGAATTGACTACAGAGTCTGAATAACTATCCTAACACAAGCATTAGGACTACTTCTTATGATTTCTTTTCCGTGTAGTTTTAGTATTTTTCCAAAAATGCTATAATATCATCCACTATACAGTAGCAGCATCAAGTATCTATTATGCAATCTATTTGTTGACATTAAACAGAAGGAATCAAATTATATATGCTACGCATGAGAGAAAAGAAAGGAACATTCTGATCATCAAAAACAACATCACATTAATGAAGACAAAGGTACTAATAGATCAAATTCACTTAAGTTAAAAGACATCACTCACCAACAGTAGCATAAACAAGTTTTCATCACATAAAGAGAGAGAGATCTCAGATCATCTTGGAAACACTGCCATTCAAGGGGTATAAAGCCACAGTCATCTTCATACCAGTAGGGGAGATATCCTTGAATACCTGAGAATTAAGCAGCTAGGTCAGATTTGGGTGGAAAAAAAAAAAAAAAAAACCAAAGGAAAGGAAAGGAAAGGAAAACTTCTTTCTTGGAATTTCATCTTGTGAAACATATCCATCGCCCCACTGCATTCGGTTGGAATGTTAACAAAAGCATAAACTGTTAAAAATAAAATAAAAATAATAATAATAATAAAAAATTAGTAATTTGTGATGTTAAAACTAGAATTATCTAGATTAGTCTAAATAGACATGTGAGGATAAACTCCTCCATACTTATCCTTGTATTCTAGACTAGATAAGTATTAGTCAAATATAATGTAAAACATGTGAAAAAATGTTAGTAGCTAGAGTCTTCTAGAGAGAAGAAAAAAGTTTAGTGGCTAGAGTCTTCTAGAAAGCAGAAAGTTTAGTGGCTAGAAAAAGAGTCAGTCAGTCAAAGTTAGTGGCTAATGCCTAGAGTATTCTAGAGAAAGAGTTAGTAAAAAAGATAAGATTAGAAAATTCTAGAGAAAACTAGAGTGGTTGTGGACAGTTTATGTAAGCCTATAAATAGGCAAGTCATGTGTCATTTGTAAGCAACCAAGTGAGGAAAGCAAGTACCAAGAGTGAGAGCTAGTAGAAAAACCCAAAGAGCCTTTGTAAACATTCCAAAAAAAATAATAAAAACCTCCTCTTTTCATAAACCAATCTCTTTTCCTAAATTCATTTCCTAATCCATTTCCATAAAACCCATCATATTTCCGCATTGCGCCAACAAATTTTCATAAAACCCATCATATTTCCGCATTGCGCCAACAAAAAAAAATAATAAAAACCTCCTCTTTTCATAAACCAATCTCTTTTCCTAAATTCATTTCCTAATCCATTTCCATAAAACCCATCATATTTCCGCATTGCGCCAACAAATTTGGTATCAGAGCAAACCTATCCCGATAATCCTAAAACTCTACCCATGGCAAGTATTCAAAGTTTCAACTATGCCCAAAGCCTAATTCCAATTTTTGATGGTGAGAGTTTTGATTATTGGAGTCTACAAATGAAGACTCTTTTCATTTCACAAGACCTATGGGATCTTGTAGAAGATGGTTATAAGGTACCCGAGTCAAGAAGAATTCAATCGTCATGGACGGAGGCGAGAAAAAAGAGTATAAGGATAATAAGAAGAAAGATGCTAAAGCATTACTGTTCATACAGCAGGGGGTAAGCAAAACTATTTTTCCTCGAATTTCGGTAGCGAAAACTTCGAAGGAGGCCTGGAATATTCTCAAAGTTGCATTCCAAGGTTCAGAAAAGGTAATCTCCATTAAACTACAAAATTTATGGCGAGATTTTGATAATTTACTCATGAAAGAAAATGAAACTATCCAGAACTTCTTTTCAAGAGTTACTTTGGTATAGTGAATCAAATTAGTAGTTATGGAGATACCATTGAAAACAAAAGAATTGTAGAAAAAATTCTAAGAAGCTTACCTTTCAAATTCGATCATATTGTCGCCGCCATTGAGGAGTCCAAAAATTTATCGACTCTCTCCGTACACGAATTAATGGGTTCACTCGAGGCGCATGAAAAAAAGGATAAATAGGTTCGCATGAGCAGCCGTTGGAGCAAAGCGTTTCAATCAAAAATAAACTTCAAAGAAAAGAAAAATATAGAAGCCGAAAAAGAAAGCTCAGTAGGGGGATCATCATCAAACTCGCAATACGAGAAAGGATCATCATCAAATCAAGGATCCAGAAACTCCTACCGCGGACGTGGAAGAGGAAAAGGAGGTTATAAAAACAACAATCAAAGGTACGGGAAAAATTACTCCTCCAATTTCCGATGCAATGTTTGCAAAATGTTTGGCCATCCAACTGAAAATTGCAGATATAAGTGCACCAAGTGTGATAAATTAAATCACATGGAAAAGGATTGTTGGTTTAAAAATAATGAAGCCAACTATTCCGAGAAAAAAGATTTTCAAAATCAAGTATTTTATTCCTGCCTCACCTCACAACAAGATGCGCAAGGTATATGGTATGTTGATAGCGGATGCAGCAGCCATATGACAGGAAACAGAGAATACTTCGTAAAGTTGGAGGAACAACATATTCCACCAGTCAAACTCGGAGATGGAAAGTATCAAAATGTTGAAGGAAGAGGAGTCATATCCGTACGAACAAGGTCAGGTAAAACTCGATACATATCTGATGTTCTTTATGTTCCTGGCCTAGCTCAAAATTTATTAAGTGTTGGACAACTTATAATAAAAAGGGTACTCACTACATTTCAAGACGGAGAATGCACAATTTATGATAAAATTAATAAGCAATTGGTGGCAAAAGTAAAAATGACAGAAAATTTTGTCTTTCCCTTCTCTATGCCATCAATTGGAGATTGTGCAATGAGTACCAATCACATAGATGAATGCAAGTTATGGCATTTGAGATACGGGCATCTCAACTACAGATCCTTGAAAGATCTAAAATCAAAGAACATGGTCATCGGTCTTCCTAATATCAGCGGTGGAGATAAAGTATGTGAAGGATGTATTTTTGGAAAGTTTCATAGACTTCCGTTCACAAGCACATCGTGGAGAGCAAGAAGGCCCCTCGAATTGGTGCACGCAGATATATGCGGTCCGACAAGAACAGCTTCACTCAATAACAGAAGATATTTTCTCTTATTCGTGGATGATTATACCAGGATGATGTGGGTGTATATTCTCGAGCAAAAGTCTGAGGCATTCACTAAATTCCTAGAGTTCAAGGCGTTAAGAGAAGCAAAGTGGTCATCAACTAAAGGTTTTCCGTACTCGACCGTGGTGGAGAATTTACTTCAAATAAATTTATTAACTACCGCAAAGAAAATGGAATTAAGAAGGAGCTTATCTGTTCGATACACTCCACAAAAAACGGCGTCGCGGGAAAGGAAAAAATCGTACGATCGTAGAAATGGCTCGCAGATGCTAAAAGCAAGGAAGCTACCCACGAGCATCGGGTCAAGCGAGTCAACACGGCGGTCTACATCCTTAATCGTTCTCCAACAAAAGCAGTTCTCAACAAAACTCCATATGAGGCTTGGCATAAGAAAAACCCGAGGTAACTTCTTTCGAATTTTTGGTTGCGTAGCATACTCACATATTCCATCCCAACATAGAGAAAAGTTCGATGAAAAAGGAGAAAAGCTAATATTCATCGGATACAGTCAAGAATCTAAAGCATATAGACTTCTCAATCCAGAGATACAAAGGAGCTGGTAATTTCAAGAGATGTTATCTTTGATGAATTCAAATCATGGGATTGGAATGATGAAAAGACAACCACGAGTTGCCACTACTCATTGAAGACGAGCCAGATCAGCCACGTCGAGGATGAAAGAACTCCACCAGCCTAGCCCGAAATCTCCAAGTCCAACACAACAAAGTCCAAGTTCATCAAAAGCAAGTGCCACACCTCCAAGTTCATCGAAACAAGTCCCACACCTAGAAAGGTGCGTTCCCTAGTAGATATTTATAATACATCTAATTGTGCATTTATAGCACTAGAACCTCAAAAATATGAGGAAGCGGCAAAAGAAGAAAAATGGAGACATGCCATGGACGAAGAAATGCGAGTAATCGAGAAAAATAAGACATGGGAGCTTGTAAATCAGCCAATGGACAAAGAAATAATTGGTCCAAGTGGGTCTACAAGACAAAATATAATGAAGATGGGTCGATTCAAAAGCACAAGGCAAGGCTAGTTGCAAAAGGATATTCTCAAGCAACCAGAATTGACTACACCGAAACATTTTCCCAGTCGCTCGCATGGAAACAATTCGGATGGTGTTAGCTTTGGCAGCTCAACTTAAAATGAAGGTCTACCAATTGGACGTAAAGTCGGCGTTCCTAAACGGGAGAATCGGAAGAAGAGGTGTACGTTGAACAACCTCAAGGATATGTCCGAAAAGGAAAAGAAAAAATGGTTTATCGTCTCTCGCAAAGCACTATATGGTCTCAAACAAGCACCGCGTGCATGGAACAGCAAAATTGACAAATACTTCCGAGATAACGGATTTGAGAAAAGTCCAAGTGAGCCATCCCTCTACATAAGAAGACAAGGTATGGATTTCCTAATCGTCTGTCTCTATGTTGATGATTTAATTTATGCCAGCACAAAACAAGAGATGGCAGAAAAATTTAAGAAGGAGATGATGAAAGAATATGAGATGACCATACTTAGGACTTATGCGATATTTTCTTGGGATTCAAGTAAAACAATCTCCAGCAGAAATATTCATTTCCCAAGAAAAATATGCGTAAGACATACTTGAAAAAGTTCAACATGATGGATTGCAAACCAATTGCAACTCCAATGGGTGCCAGTGAGAAATTGATAAAAAATGATGGAGCAACTAAAGTGGATCCAACCTCATTCAGAAGTCTAGTCGGCTCACTGATCTACTTAACAAATACAAGGCCAGACATAGTCAATGCAACCAGCATTGTTTCTCGGTTTATGAGCGAGCCAAGCAAGTTACACTACGCCGCTGCAAAGAGAATTCTTCGATATATCAAGGGAACAAAGGATTTTGGCATCAAGTATACAAGAGAAAAGGATAATGATTTAATTGGCTTCACAGATAGTGATTGGGCAAGTTCTATTGAAGATCGAAAAAGCACATCGGCTATGTTTTCTGTATGGGAACAAAAGTTATCTCCCGGAGTTCTAAAAAGCAAAGTACGGTGGCACTATCATCACCGAAGCGGAATACATAGCAGCAACAAGTGCGGCATGATGTGAAGCAAAGTATGGTTGAGAAGAATTATGACCGACCTACAACAAAGGCAAAAAAGCAGCCGACAACTATCTCTTTGTGACAATATGTCTACAATTGCAATGACAAAAAATCCAGTCTTCCACGGACGGATTGAAGCACATCGAGCTACGACACCACTTCATCGTAGAACTAGTGGAAAACAAAGAAATTGAGCTTCAATTCTGTCCAACGCAAGAACAAAATGCGGACATTTTCACAAAAGCGGTCACGGTGGATAAGTTCCATCATTTCAGAGACAAGCTAAACATCACAAATTAAGAGGGGGTGTTAAAAATAAAATAAAAATAATAATAATAATAAAAAATTAGTAATTTGTGATGTTAAAACTAGAATTATCTAGATTAGTCTAAATAGACATGTGAGGATAAACTCCTCCATACTTATCCTTGTATTCTAGACTAGATAAGTATTAGTCAAATATAATGTAAAACATGTGAAAAAATGTTAGTAGCTAGAGTCTTCTAGAGAGAAGAAAAAAAGTTTAGTGGCTAGAGTCTTCTAGAAAGCAGAAAGTTTAGTGGCTAGAAAAAAGAGTCAGTCAGTCAAAGTTAGTGGCTAATGCCTAGAGTATTCTAGAGAAAGAGTTAGTAAAAAAGATAAGATTAGAAAATTCTAGAGAAAACTAGAGTGGTTGTGGACAGTTTATGTAAGCCTATAAATAGGCAAGTCATGTGTCATTTGTAAGCAACCAAGTGAGGAAAGCAAGTACCAAGAGTGAGAGCTAGTAGAAAAACCCAAAGAGCCTTTGTAAACATTCCAAAAAAAATAATAAAAACCTCCTCTTTTCATAAACCAATCTCTTTTCCTAAATTCATTTCCTAATCCATTTCCATAAAACCCATCATATTTCCGCATTGCGCCAACATAAACAGCACCTAACAAAATATAAGAACAAATCACTAAGGATCAATAAGATGCAATTATGATTAATCTAACTAAATATAAGTAAAAATCAATATGAATCAGTCTCCATATCATCTCTGTATTCTTACCTTCATCTCTGGCCAAGACCAGTTGTCTTTTAATCATGCGACTAGCCACCTTGTTACGGCGGAACTCTTTTTGAACAGCCAAAAAGGAAATGGTGCAGATCTTTTCACTTTTATCGCCCAGAATTCTAAGTGGGTTTCTAAATGAAATACGTGATTCGATCAAACCAAGAAACGAATCATGTAGAGAAAAGATCTTCTCATCTCCAATTACAGCAAGAGATAACTTGTAGTGTTCACCGGCCGTTTGAGAGATGGCAATATTTCTTTTGAAGTTATGATACTCATCAGCAATGATCATGTTGGTAGACTTCTTAACTCCTGTATCCAAACTCTCTTCAATAGCAGCAGCTTTCATCTGTGCCGCTACATAGTACTCCAAATCATCAGAGGCATCTCTTACAACAAAGTCTCCGGCCTTGACTTTGCTCATGACCTCATAGAAATCAGGTTCAAACAGTTCACCCTCATTTTCAAGAGCTCTACATATCAAATCACAAACCATAAGATAACAAGTGAAGAAGTTTCATAGAGATCATCTTTCATCAGTAAAGATGAAAAGAAAGAAGAGAAGAAGAACTTACTTTAAAGCAAAAACAGGACTATGACCAACCATAGGAACAGAACCAAAAGCATGGCGTAAAGATCTTTTTCCAAAGCTGCTTGAACAGAACCAAAAGTATGAGAACTTACTTAGAAGGAGTCATGAGAACTTAACAAAGTTTTGATATCTAACTTTGTTATGAGAAACTAAACTTTGAAGATGTCATGAAAACTTACTTAGACCTAAAAGCATGAACAGAACCATGACCAACCATTAATGGAGACTTGCTGTATCAACATAAGAAACTAAACTAGTTAGATATCAAAACTTTGTTAAGGAATAATACAAATCTAACTCAAAACTTTGATATAAAATACAAATTTTATTGACTAAAGATCTTTCATCAGTGAAGTAAAAAGAAAAAGAAGAAGAGAAAAAGACATGAAAACTTACTCAGAACTAAAAGCATGAACAGAACCATGACCAACCATTAATGGTGACTTGCTGTATCAACATAAGAAACTAAACTAGTTAGATATCAAAACTTTGTTAAGGAATACAAATCTAACTCAAAACCTCACTAAATGAAGTGTTTTACATACTTGTTCAACATCTGAATCCTTGTTGATGAAAACACATTTGTTCTAGGGTGAATCATTACAGAGAACCTACTTCTTCCTGAAGGTGTTGTTGACAAAGAGTTTCCTGTGGTGAGAAACATTTTTTTTTTCAGAGCTAGCTACTAGTGCAAATGGAAATATGGAATGGATATTTTCTCTCCTTCTCTCTCTAAAATATATACTAGCCAATGTTAACCACACCCACACAACCTAACCATAGTTATATTTTACAACTCAACTATGGTGAAGTCTTTTCAACTCTTTAATTGACTACGGTTAAAGTTTTTCACCTCTTTCCTTCTCTCCGCTTAACTATGGTTAGGTGACAAAAAGGAAACGGCGAGAGCGAGAGAAAATGAAGCGAGAGAAAACCTGGGAGCTCAATTTTAAGCTGGTGCACCTTTTAGAGTCTACCAACTGTGCCGCACTGGCTATTGTTGCTGATATTTAACACTTCAAGTTACACACACATTCCAATTTGTCACGTAACATTTTGTTCAATAGCTGTGAATCCACGACAAAAATTTAGTGGGGCACACTTTATTTTTAAAGAACATAACTAAAATATGACCGAAGAAAATCTCATACATCAATCTATAAAAAAACTAAATACCACAAAGTTCATTCAAAATCGGAAAGTACCTACATTATTGAGTAAAACTTATATAAAAAATTAAGAAAGTCCGATCCACCTAAATCACCAAATAAAATCCTAAAGAAATTTGCAATGGAGTCTAATCTAGCCAAGTTAAGCCATGATAGAATAATCTTAATTAAGTTAAAAAACTTAATATTGTTACCACGGCAAAACCAAGCAAAGACACATACCGAATATTTGTAAGCATTGCAGGTACATTTTTCTCCTTAAATTTATCAGTTTCTTCGAATTTGAAACTAAAATCAAAAACAGACCATCATAATAAATTAAATTGTATCAATCAGTAAAAAAAAAAACACAAATTAAGTAATCGAAAAATAAAAAAATCAAAAATAAAGTACGTAGGAGATAGATTTAAAAACCCTAACTAGGAAATTGTTTAGTCTTTAGCCGTTTATTTGGATCATATACATACTTCAAACCTATGAAAATCTAATTTTGGTAGAATATGGATTATCTACGCGTTACCCTTAACTTTGGGGCTGTTTTTAGATTGTGGAAATGGTTTTATGCCAAAAAGGTTGAAATTAGTTTCGAAACTACATCTTATACATGTTTTGGTGTAAATACTAAGGGGGCAAAACATTAATTCAAGTGAAAATTACATGAGAATCTTTTTCTTTCAAAAAATTAGGGGGGGCCAGTGACCCCACTGGCCCCTATGTAGATTCGCCCATGTTGTTCGATACGGCATTTTCACGTATTTCTTGAGGGTGGTTCATCTTCAATGTCTTCCGACGAGTTATCTTCACTTAACGTTATTGTTTGTGTTAATACGACATTGTTATCGTGGATTTAATAGTTATTCTTTGTTAGTTTATTTGAGTTCAACTACATTTGGATATGTTTTTGTTCCCAGATTCTTTCTGACGTCAAGTTTTTTGGATGAAATAGTTAAAAAAAATTGTAAAGCTTCTTTTATCCAAGAAGATAACTATCAAAAAGTTTCGCTTGCCGAAACAGGGTCAACAAGGTCTATGTGTGAATTTAATCATATGGTCTATTATACATATGATAAAAGTAAAAAATCCCCGGTAATTTCATCATTGTATAAAAATATTTAATTGTCGAGCAAAAAGAACAAAAGTAAGATAAAGCAATCTCAAAAATACTGAAGGGTTATAATAATAACTAGAGGTGACTCCTTTTTCATTTTTAAGAATCTATTTTAAACCAGCGATTTTGTAATCAATTTTAATTTATAAAAATAACAAAATCTTATAATTTAAAATGAAATTTTACCGGATATAACCTACGGTGCCACTTAGGGTGCAAATTACAGTACCACTTTGGTGAAACTTCAAAAAAGTTATCTTGGATATAACCTACAGTACCACTTAGGGTGCAAATTACGGGATCGGTCGAAGATGTTTGTTAACGAACAAGTGTATTTATTTTAGTTATAACTATACAATTATAATGCGAAAAGATAAAATGAATCATAGTAGACACGAGATTTTGTTAACGAAAAAAACTGTTTGAAAGAAAATCTTTGGTACTTAGTCCAGTTTTAAAATACTCTCATAATAAAGTCGTTATACCAATTGACTATCGCAACTTTGTATAGTTGAGACCTAATAAACTAGTCCTGGTTATTCAATTCCATTAGTATCCCTGCACCCACAAACAATATGACTATTGCACTTGAATCATCTGAAAAAATCCACTACAATGCAGACACTGCGACTTTATCATACTCAATAACCGAATTGTGTACCGAAGGCCATAATCCATAGGCTTCTTCAATATCTTTCACCGCCTCACATTTCTTTTCTAGGGGCCAAATTGAACCACATTAGCATATACGAAACTTGACTCTTCAAAATACATAGCAGTTTTATGATTCTATAAATAGTTTCATTACATAAACAAACAATGAAAAAAAAAACTATCACTTGAATTAAATTATGGAGAATTACTTAAATAATAAAAGGTAAGGTTGAGAATACTCACGATCGTAGAGGAGATTTCAGCATCACGAGTTTTTGTATCCAAAAAGAACAACTCCACTATCTTCGGGTAACCCTAAGAATTGAGAATCTGAAGTTTGTTTCTTGTTCAAATATGAGGGAAGAATGTGTGAGTCGCTAGAATTTTTTTAGTTTCTTATTGTTCTTTACCTTTGCACCTTGTCCTTCTTGTTCATCATCATTACCTTGTTCATATTCGAGGGTTCAATATGACTATTGTCACTTCGGCCAACACACAAGATGAGACTTTATCATCATGGAGCAGCTTCTTTCAACAAGATGGGGCTCGGGAAGATTAGGAGAAGCGAAAGAGAAGGATCGGATGGAAAGGAAAAAGGTATTCCTTTTTTTTTTCATCATTACCTTCTTTTGGAACCTAATCATTACTTTTTTCTAAAACCTCATTATCACAATTACCTCCTCTAGCATCCGAAATTCCATCATATTCATTAGTTTTCTCATCACTTTCGTTTTCCGACGACGATGCCCGAGTATAATTGCATTCACGGATTATAAGCATTACCAATTCTACAAGTTTCTGTCTAAGTATTGTTGTCAAGAGAACGTTTTAAAGGAGTAGCAATTTTTTTTGTTTTTTTGGATCCTAAAGAATAACCCAGAACATAAGAAATTAATTAAAATTAAAATTTACAAACTACATGGTGAGGAATAGTGAAAATGCATTGATACTAGTCGTCAAGGTACAATCCTAAAAAATAACGCCTATTTCATTTTATGGAGATAATCGTTATTATTAATAAAAAAAAAAAATCAATCAATGACGACCAACAACAAATTTGACAGAAAAAATCCCATTTATGTCGACGTTTAGTGGTAATGTTTTAGTTATTCTAACCATGACGATACCTATAACTATTTCACTAGTATTTGTGGATTAGGGATTAGGATCATGTTGGTATGAAAAAAAAAATAGTTATGAAGAGCAACATGAAAACTCGTCATGTTGCTCATCCAGCGAGCATGACAACTACTGAGAAACATAAAAAGTCGTCATGGTAAATAAAATGATACCATGCCGACTTAATTAATAAAATTCAATATAAATCAATTTTAAAAACTAATATGCCATACAAACAATAAAATAAAGTAATAGATTCAGTTTATTATGAAGTCACTTACTGTCTCATTCTTGTTATTTCTAAGATTTCTTCAGGGGATCATCTTCACAACAGATATTTTTTTCTGTTTTATACTTTTGAACAATCTTGCAAATTTCAGGATCAGCTTCATTAGGACCTCTTTTAGTTTGTTTTGAAAAGATTAATCGACAATCTTTTTTGTTTTAAAACGATACATGTGGAAAGAGAAAATGAGAGAATGTCGTTAAGGTTGATGAATAAGACGATGGAGTTGAAGAGTTTCGGACCTAAAACCAATGGGGGATACCTTTAATTAGAATCAGGAGAAGGAAAATGGGGTAACTTTATATCATTTTGACACCCTTTAGCAAACTATACTCGTTGGATTCAAATCTTATAACCCCCAATTAATCTAGGTTATAGAGCATTGCTCGGTTGAACCCAAAAGTTTTGCTATCTCAAGCTTGTTTTCAATGTTAGATGATCAAAAATATATCTTGATTTCTAGTCTACTAAACCCGATACATTTTTTCGTATTGTTTAAGGGTAGTTCATCCTCAATGTCTTCCAGCAAGTTATTTGCACTTAATGGTATTATTGTTTGTGTTAAGAAGACATTTTTTTTCGTGGATTTAAGAGCTATTCTTCATAAGTTTATGAAAATTCAACTGCATTTAGATATTATTTATTTTTTTACCGGATCCTTTCTGACATCAAGTTTTTGGACGAAATAGTTGAATTTCTTTTTATAAAGCTTCTCTTATTCAAGAAGATAACTATCAAAAAACCTCGCTTACGATCTGTGTTGATCTAGAGTCTACAAGTTCTATGTGCGAACTTGATCATATGGCCTATTATACGATAAAAATAAAAAAACTCCTCGATAATTTTGTAACAACATGAAAACAAGAATCTTTTGTTGTCGAACAAAAGTACGATAAAGAAAGCTCAAAATTACCCAAGGGCTATACTGCAATCATAAGATGACTCGATTTTCTTTTTCAGGAATCCATGTTGAATCAGAGATTGTAACCAATTTTAGTTTATGAAAATAACCAAAAATTTACAAATTAAAAGTAGTATATGTATATAATCGTTGATGGTGGTTTTTAGCTCAGAGCTAAAATTGTAAAAACCTGTATTTAATGTGTTGTCGTTATGCAACGAAATAGAGTCATTTAAAAGTGATGAGTGCCTATGCCTCTTTGCTTAATATGTATTGAGCAATTAAGTATACTTATATACGAAATTTATCCAGAATAGTGTTGGTCGCAAAAATCCCATGTATTCTGTAAATTTTATAGAACTCCCACCTACATTGTTCACTAATGCATGGCCTGCTGAGTATTTACCCTATGCTATGTTCCCCATCTGAACTCTTAATATTGACATGATATGACAACTAATGTCCGTTCGCAGTTGAGCATCATGAGTTTCCCGAAGTATCGGGATTAAGATGTGCATAAAAATACTCAATTAGAGACACGCAAGCTGCACTGCTAACTGAGATGAACAAAAAATTAATGATTTTGTGTCAGCTCACAAATTCAATTTTTTCTAACATAATTTTATCAAATTGCAAAAATTACGTTTTTTTGTGGTCTGGGAAACATCTCGATCGATATTGGTCGAAACTAAACCTAGGAAAACTAGAAAATTAGTCCATCATGGAACTGGAAGGAGCAAAATCCTACTAGAAGTTGGAAAACAGGAAATAAAGTAAAACGGCGGCAAATAAAGGAAGCAACAAAAGGGGACGCGGTCACGCCACTTTCCGGCCGGTTTTCCCTAGATGGCGGTGCCCATGGATGACCAGTCACGCCCTATATTACTTCATGTCAACCTATCTTTCCAATCGACCAATCAAATCGCTCTAAATGCGCAGCCTACACTTTAAATTAAAGGTGGAAGTTGGTTGGTCGACACACTTAATTCCTTAAGAAATTGAACCATGACCGCAGGATTTATCAAGTTTAGTTGCCTCCTGATGCAACCGGACAAGCTCTATGGTATACACCGGGGGGGGAACCTCATTCTTCAGTTAATTGGAGCCTTCCCATCTTGCAGGAAAAGCCTCAAACCGATCGGGTTGCGCGGCTTAAAAAACCCTAATTTATGTTAACGACAAAGTATCATTGCCGCAAAATGATCTCGGTCGTCCAACTTGGCTAGCCAAATCGACCGGACTAGTTCCGATTTTGGGAAACCAATGAGGTGCCATCGTAATTACCCCCCTCTTATGGGAACTGATCGGCCCATCCTCGACTCATTCGAATAGTTCCTGGCAGCTGCTCAAAGTAGGCTAGTCACATAGTATATGGGTATTAAATAAATTCAATGACATCCAATAACTGCCGCAAATCATCCTAGACTTTCAACTTGGCTAGCAGATTTAATCAGTTTAGATTTAACTTGGGCCAACCAATAGGATTTCAAAATGTCTACTAGCCATCATTCTCCTATAGGGACCGACCACCTCATTTTTAATATACATGGATATCTCCTGACATCTTCTCGAAGACGGCCGACCGCGCTTCTCTTAAATACATTAAGTTCCGCGACCAATCAAGACAGGATGCATATAACGATGCTTTATATGCATCGATTATTTTGAGATGCTTGCTTAAAATAATTACGAACGATATTTTATAAATATCGATTTCACAAATGAGTCAATTATTTAACCTAAGAGCATTACATACTATTTTTTACGGAAAGTCTCATGACTTGACTGCGCTTGATTGGTCGAAATAATTATATATTGCAAGCAAGACCCACTCATCAACTTGTTTCATATTTTTCTACAAAATACTCGAGACATCAAACATGTCACAAACTGGGGGATGTTCATCAAGGTATTGGTAAGGCGATTTACAGCGTGCGGGGTGCAACATATACCCATTATGAGAAAGTGTCAGGAAAGGCGGATAGTTAGTCGCAGTAGAGAAGTAGTGGGTGTAAATCGACCAATCTTCCCCTCATAGTAGGGACCTGGTTTTCACCATTTTATATGATCCCCACTTCTCCATCACTCAACTACTTCCATTTCCTATGAGATCAGTATGTGTTCGACTATGACTTGTATAAATAGATTTTCAATCTATTTCAAAAGACAAGTTTTGATTAACGCAAGTATCCAGAAAACACCAAGAACTTATAGCTTACATTCCGAAAGCAAGTTCTACATTCTAATACAAGTCATAAAACAACCACACCTCACATAATTCATCATTCTAATCTCAACACCTTCTCTGCTTCCCTCCATAAGATCAAACCTTCTCATTCATTTTGTAACTGAAGCAAGGCTAGAACGGTCATTTATTGGTTTAGTACACAATTGTACAGATTGATCTCTCGAATCTAAAGTACTCATGTGCAGTACATTTGTTTAAGGTTTACTTAGCTTGTTACACACAAATGAAAAACTTAGATTGAATCTAATCAGGGTTTTCATCTAACGGTGAATATTGAATGCTTTGTTACCAGGATAACATTGATTGCAAACCCTGATTTAAGATGAATGAACTGATAAAAAACCTGATTACATTTCATTTGTGTGTAACAAGCTAAGTTTTCGATCCAACGGTTGAGAAATATTCTGGGCTAAAGTAAAGAACTTTATGTCTAAGATGAATGAATTAAAATCTCGAATTAATATCTCCTTAGATAAGATAACTCACTATGAATACATGCGGGCTCAGTCTAAAACTACCTTGTGTAATATGAAAGAAGAACTCAGTAACATTGATTGCAAACTCTGATTTGAAAGACTATACAAGGGAGAACTCTAGCAACTGGGAAACCTAATCCCCACACCTTATGTGTGATACTAGTTGTGTAAGCTAGAGTCGATTCTCCTTAACCTTGGGTTTCTCTCTAAACCAGGTTAACGACTTAAATACTTCATTGGGATTTTGAAGCCAGACCGATACTACTTTTATCGTAGTTGTGTGATCTGATCTTGTTATTTCTATCGTACGAGTTCAATTGGAATAATTGGCTTGAGATTTATATCTCCGATAGGCAAGATAGAAAAGAAATCACAAACACTTCGTCTCATCGTTTGTGATTCCGCAATATCCTTTTTCGCTGCGTCGATTAAGATTATTGTGAGGTGATCAATAATACTAGGCTGTTCTTCGGGAATATAAGTCCGGGTTATCGATTGGTTCCTATTCACTTTGATTTATCAAAAGACGGAACAAAACCCGTAGGTATATTCGTGGGAGACGGATTTATCTATTACCATAGACTTTTCTGTGTGATACAGATTTTTTTATTAAAGTCTTCTACTTTGGGTCGTAGCAACTCTTAGTTGTGGGTGAGATCAGCTAAGGGAATAAAGTATGTACCATCATGCTGGGATCAGAGGCGTAGGAGCATAACAATACCTTGGATCAATGTGATATTGGTTGGGGTTCAACTAAAGTACAGACCGAAATTAGTTTGGAGTAGGCTAGTGTCTGTAGCGGCTTAATACAGCGTGAGTTCAAAATTCTGGTGTTTGTGTTATTTCTATTCCGCGTTATATTTGTTTATATGATTGAAATATCATTGGTTGTGCGTTGTTCAATCAATTAGAATATCCAAACTTTTGGTTATTGATTAAAATTGATTGAAACTTGGATATTGGTATTTGGTACCATCCAAGTTATCTCTCTTTGATAAAGACTCACATATTTCTATTTGCTTGAGTAAAGATCAAATCGTGAGATTGAGATATAAACTCTTTGATATACTTTTCTCTATATTAACTCTGACTGTCTAGTTGATTCTCTAGAAAGTATTTTGGAGTTTGTCCATACAGATTTCTAATCTAATTGTTGGGTGTGGTTGTTGTACCCCCGCTTTTTCAATTGGTATCAGAGCAGGCAAACACGTTCAAGACCTTATAAGTCTATGTTTGTATCGATCTGACTCTATGGACAGAGGTGCTATCTCTATTAATGTACCACTAGTCTTCGATGGCTCTAATTACTTATGGTGGAAAATTGTTATGCAAGCTTTTCTTCAAGCGTGTGATTTTCAATCATGGGTATATGTTGTTAATGGCTATGATCCTCCCGTTGTTGTCCCCAAGAATATTGGTGAATACACCCCTGCTGAGATACTTGCTGCAAAGAAAAACTCCGACGGTTTGAATATGATCATACATGCCATTACCCCAAATCTTCAGCACCATGTGACAAATACTAAGTCACAAGAAGCTTGGGATATCTTAGAAACCTTTTTTGAAGGTAATACCAGTGAAAAGGAAGCTAGGATTCATAATCTTAATTCCAATTGGGAAAACCTTCGTATGGTAGATGAAGAAACATTTGATGAGTTTAATCACAAAGTGTCTGAAATTGTTAATGCATCTTTTGCATTGGGTAAGACTATTCATGAAAAGGACATTGTTATGAAAATTATGAGATTGTTGTGATCAAGATACGATTCTAAGAAGCATGCCATCGTTGAGGGAAATAACCTTGATAATCTCTCCAAAAATACGCTGGTTGGGAAGCTTAAGATCTTTGATCATGAACATTCATCCAAATCTAAGGATGTTATGTTCAAAGCACTAAAGGACACTAAATTACTTGATACAGTGTGTATCTCTGAAGATGATCACTCTGAGATGGATTCATCAGATGAAGATCTTGACAAATCAGTTTCGATGATCATAAGACAGTTTAGGGATCTTCTGCTGAAGGGAAATAAACGGTTCTCCAGAGATAAGCCTAAGGCATCAGTCAAACCTCATAATCGTGTTCCTCCTAAAAATAGAGATATTAATGAAACTGATGACGAGGGTATGCCTCGGTGCTTTAAGTGTAAGGTATTTGGTCATTTTGCAAATGAGTGCCCAAATCTTAGAAAATACACCAGGAACAAAGATCTTACTGCAACTCTTGAAGAAATGTCTGACAACTATGATTCTAATGAAGACGAGAAATCAAGTGTTGCACTTCTTGGTGAAAATATTGATTTTGATAATTGTAGCAATACATACATCAATCTTGATATTCTTTCTAAAGATAATCCAACTAATCTGGAAGATAAAGTTGATCCATTCTTGGAAACTCTGTTAATGTTTCAGGTTCCACTATGTGCCTAGCTTCACGCACATCTCAAAAGCCTGACTTCTATCCGAGATTGACGTGTTCGTATTGTTCTCAAATGGGTCATGAACTTTCAAGGTGTTACAAGTACAAACACCAACTGAGGCACGTCAACAAACTTCAGCGAAGAGAAAATCTTTTAGCAAGGAAGCTTAAACTTGCTCAGAAGACCGCTAAGGTATGTAATATCTTATCTTCGTCTAAGAAGTTAGTTTCCAAGGATAAACCAAGACCATTAGAGAATAGAGTATGGTCGAGTCGGTTTGATAGACAGAAGTCTGAGGATTCCTCTCATGAGGAAAATGGTGGACAAATTGATGTTCACCATAACCCAATTTAATTGTGGTGATTGATGAAAATCTTGTCTCATGTGCCTGATCAAAAGAGACAATGATATTGTACCTCACAGGCTTTAGGAAAAGTTTTTTTCTTATATTTTTTTTTCTTCTTTATTTTTTGTCTATCAAACAAAATGATAGGGTTATGATCGTCAATTCTACTATTTATAAGGTTGAGAGTTGGATGTGTACGAACCTGTTAAAGGTTTCGAAACCCTACATTCCTTTTCCTTCCTTGAAACTCATTTTTATCTCAAGACTACTTATTGAGATTGTGATTTCCTCTCACAAACCCATACACCTATGGAAGCTCCAAGTGCCATGTCTTCTGATGGAAAGGATATTAATATGATTGTCAAGCCATCAATCATGAAGGAAAAAGAAAAATCTCCGTTAGCTCCAACATTGAAAAGAAAAAGAAGGAATTTTAGCAAGGGAGAAGGGTATTAAGAGCTTCAGTATCGAAGGAGACTGTGAAATCCTTTATAACTACTTTCATGAGAAGAATTCAGACATCTCTTGGTATGCTAAATCATGTATTTATGAGGTAGGTAGAATTGCAAATTCTTGTAACAATTTTTTGGGTTTCAATTTTAATCTTAGATTAGGAAATATGGTAGCGGATACTTTAGCTAAATGTGTAAGGAACTTAAATTCTACTTTGATTTGGTAAAATAGCTCCCCACCATGTATTCAACATCAACTATTAGTAGATAAATCTAATATCAGATTACATGGATCTATATTAGATGACACTTCTTATGTAATGTTGGTTCAGACTGTTTGCTAGTCTTCTAATGAAAAACTTTGTTAGAGCATAGCTCGGTTGAACTCACCAAGCGTTGGTATGTCAAGGTTGGTTGTCATATTTTAGTATTAAAACTCATATAGAGTCTCTTGATTAAATACTAGAGTCAACTTCGTTTAGGTTAGACTAGAAAGTTTAGGAATATTGAGACGTACAAGTATTACTCCGAAGACCTGAAGAATGAGAAGAAGTAACGACTACAAGGAGGACATCATTCCATCACTTGAAGTTAGTAATATTGACTTGAACTTGTTTCATTCTTAACATATCTTTCAAGTCGTTCTATATTAAAACATAACACGCAAAACTGTATATGTTGTATATAATACTCTAGTGGATAAACATAATAATAATAGTATGGTCATAGTATTAAGGAACTATATTACGAAGTATAACGTTTATCTTTGGAACTTCGTAGATATGATATCGACATAATCTTGTATACATTTGTATGATTATGTGTATGGGTTTATGGTGAAGATTTCATCCTAGGAAACGATGTTTTACATTTTTTTAAAGGAAGCAAGTTCGTGAACTTATTTCATGAATTGAAAGGGAAATCAATAGGTATATCGGTTCGATTATTCATTGCATAGTGTGAGTTGGTAGAACCGATCTTAACTCAGGTTATGTATCTAGTATAACCGATCACAATACCTAGACTTATGATTGGTATGACCGATCCTGGTAATTGGTGTAACTGATCCTAAGTATTCACCATGAGATGGTATGATCGATCCTTCTAAATGGTGTGACCGATTTTGGTAATTGGTGTGGCTGATCTTTGTAATTTGTATGACCGATTCTAGTAATTGGTGTGACTGATCCTTGTAATTTGTATGACCGATCCTAAAGACTAGTATGACCGATCACAAGTAGGTACCATGTTTAGGTAGAACCGATCCATGTGATTGGTATAACCGATCCGAACCCATGTATGTGACTTGGTAGGACCAATCATAACTAACCATTATGACTTGGTATGACCGATCACATAGTAGTCTTGGAATTTAGTAGAACCAATTTTAAACTTGTTTGGAAGTGTGGTAGAGCTTATTCCAAGATGCAAATCCGATTTTCCATGACTTACATATTTTTTTCATGAACTTGTGTAGATTCAGAATTAGGATTTGTCGTGTAAAGATGTCAACATACCTTGGTACTCAAGGTGATCTTGTACCGAAATAAATTGAGAATCTTAAAATTAAGGTTTTTTAACTACCAGCAATTAATGCATAGCTCTACAGAATAAAAATTAGTAATGTGAATTTACTAATTGGAGATTTTCTATAAGAGATTTCGGAAAATATTGGACTGCATTTATTGGAATTAGGAAAACCGAATTTGGGATTCATTGCATATCTTAAGAATATTTTCAGTTTTGGAAATTCCTTGGTGCCCAAACAACCTTCGTCTATAAATATCTAAGTTTGAATTTCTAGCAAACTATCCTAACAATCAGGAAAACTTCACTTTTTGTTGTTTCTGGTGGAGCCGTCTAATCGGAGAGGAAAATATCCTAATTAGGTAAAATCTCTTACGGTCGCTCATTTAAAGACTTATGTGGGATCAAAAACTAGATAATTACAGTGTTATTTAATTTTTGATTATTGATTTGATTGACTAACGGTTGTTGAAACTTTTATTGCACCTAGTTTGTTTATTCTTGAGAATCTTCTCTTCTGATATAAGATTCACTCAAACTAGATCAAAGTATCGACGGAATCTTTAGAACTGTTGTTAGATCTAAAGATATCTTGTGATAACCCATTGTTAACATACTATCTTCTTTGCGTGATTGATCACAAGAAAATTCAATTGTTGTTGTGCAGGTTTTGAAGGCAATAGAAGATTTGAAGACGAAGAAGAATTCTTATTAGTTTTCGTATCTTGTGGATTTAGTGCACAAACCTTGATCGGATGGGATCCAACTAGAATTTATTTATCTTTGATAGATGATTGATTGTGTGAGTTCGGCATCACTTTATAGTTTCCCTGAAATCTATATTGATATAGTGCAAATCTAAACTTGACTATTTCGGTAGTTATTGGATAGATTGATCTAACCAGACAAATGAGTTTATTAGATTAAACATAAGATCCTTTGTCAACGAATCATCTTATCTTGTAGCAAGATTGATTAGAGTGGTTACCAAACAAATTCTTCCTTTGTTGTTTGGAATACGATCCAAAGGACTTGCTATTCACGTGTGTGACTCTGAAAGTTGAAGGCGCAGGGGTACTGAGGAAACTAGGTAGCTAGGTGTAGTTTGCTTGGTCTCAATTATACGAAGTTGCCTTTTTATTTTGTATAGGGGCTTAATTCTGAGAGTATTCAAAACTGGACTAGGTCCCGGAGTTAAACTGCATTTGTGGTTTCCTCGTTAACAAAATCTTGTAGTGTCATTTACTTTGTTTTCCACAATTATAATTTGGTTATTATGATTTAAAGTAAATGCACTTATACGTCAATTTCTAGTCACTTGATATTAATCCTATAGTGTTTTGGTTTCATAATGTACTTATTATCAAGTGAAAACATTGTTTTTATATTGCCTCGATTTCGTATCCATAGACGAAAACACAAAGTGTATACCTATTTGTGGGTGAAAACTACTTCTGCTGGTTTTGGTAATTTGGGGTGTGTGGATGAGAAGTGAATCTAAACCCTAAACAAATGCACTACGCGGTGAGTGCTTTTGATTCGAGAGATCAATCTATACAGTTCTGGCCTAAACCAAGAAATGGTCGTTCCAGACTTGTTTCGATCACAAAGTGAAGGAGATGGGGTTGATCTTAGGGAGGGAAGCGAAGAAGGTGTTGAGATTGTGAAGGTGTAGGCTTGCTTATGACTTGTAACAGAAAGGTGAGCAGGCTTATAATTAATACAAGCAGGCTCTGGGTGTTTGAATACGTGTTGTATTAACACTTGGTTTCTGTGTTGCGTTCCTGTTATGGAAATAGGGCGAAGAACCTATTTATACAAGTCATTTGTGCCTTATTCACGTCTCTCGTGGGAAGTGGAGGAAGTGGAGTGATGGAGTAGTGGAGTGGTGTGTTAGTATCACACGATCAGTCTTGCCCACTTCTCCCATCATCACTAACCGTACATGTCTTCCTAACACGTTCTTGTGATGGAGCGTTGCACGCTGCACGCTGTAAACTTCCATACCAATACCCCAGTATATATCCCTCAGTTTTGTGACATGATTGATGTCTCGAGTGTGTGCATCGTGGGACCCATAGAAAGTAGCATGTAATGCTAGTTAAATAACTAAGTTATTTAGGAAGTCGATACTTGTAAATTATCGTGTGTATTCTATGCATGTTATGCATCGAATGTATTCGGCATATATGAAGCATCGTTGTTGAGCATCATTCCTTGCCTACTTAACGTGAGGGTTTGGAGGTTGCGTTAGAAAATCTTCTCTTGGCCGACCACATGGTGTGGTAGAGTGGCGGATGGTGATCATCATGACGCCTTATTGACCAATTAACTCCTGACTAGGATTCTATAACCAAGCAGGTAAAGTTGAACGGACAAGATGATCTTTGAGACGCTTATCTGCGACCGTTAGTGAAATTAGGGTTTATGAAGAGGTGCGCAAGCATCACTCTTCATCTTGGTCGAATCCAAGCTTGGGACACATTTTTGGTAGGGCCGTCCATGCACGCGTGTAGACGGCATCACGGTGTAGCCGGCCCTACCTCATGGTCTCGTGAAAGTGTGATTTAGGCCACTCAATTCGTTCGGCGAAGTTGAGGGGTCGAGATCGATTTGCGATAGAACTTTAATGCTTCAAAGGAAATGGAAACCGCGCGACATGGCTATTTCAGGCGCGCGTTTCAAGGCGTTCGGCCATGGTTGGCCTTGGTCGATCAGTCATGTGTTTAGATGGGCCCATGGTGATCATGTTGACATGATCGGGACCTTTTAAGTCTACATCTACACCCTCCATCTAAGCTTGCGGAGATGGACGCTTGTGATCGATTTGCGACACATGTAACAAGTTGCAAAACCCTAATTAGGGTTTCGTATAGTTCACGCCCATGTAAATTCACCCGATCGGTTTTGCATGTTATGCTTCTCCTTTGGGGGGGGACGATCATGTAGGGCCCACATTGGGTAGGCGGTGAACATGTTGGTACCTGTTCCATGTCCATAGGTTTGATCTAAGCCATCCAAACATGCCGGTGAAGTTGGATGGTTGTGACCAAACTGCGACACATAACCCTTTAAAGCATCACGTCAGCCTTGTTTTAAGTAAACGTTTGTTGCTCTAAGGCTTTGCTCGTGAGAAGGTCGGTCAGGTAAGTATGAAGGGGGCCCGCCGGTGTGCTGGACAAGCTTGTTTGACCGGCCATATGATGACCCGTGCCGTCCAATCGCGCCGGCGAAGTTGGACGGTTGTGGATGATTTTAAGACCGCTGCTAGCAGTTTTGCTCGTTCACGCTTCCTTCAAGCTGCTTCACGACCATCCTCCATTAGGCTGGAGTTTGGTGGATTTTGGGAGATGCGATATATGTTCGACCGATCAGGGGATAAACGGGCCCGCTGGTGGTCATCGTGGTGATAGCCTGCTCCTACTAGGGTTCGTCTAGGCTGTTTAAAACACGCGGCCAACTTGCGTGGTCTTGATTGTTTCTGAAACTTCTATGGACAATCTAGATGCTCAATCGGGATAGTATAACACACCGAGATATATATGCTCAATCGGGCTAGTATAACACACCGAGAGTTTACAGCCTGTACGGGCATTTCGTGCGTGCCTCACTGTTGGTACTTGGATATTCATGCTACTCTGCTACGAGTAACAATCATCCATCATGCCGCACCAACAATGAGAGTTATGCTAGGAACATCACAGGAAATACAAGGCGTTCTACGCATTAATCAATAATGCTAAAATTCACAAAATATTCGGGGGATGGTTGCTACATGCTCCATTCTAGGTGAATTGATGAAGTGAGGAAATATTCATCACTTATAAAATAATCTCATCCTCTGCAGGATGGTCACACAAATATTGGTTTTACAACTTTAGCCCTGAACTAAAATCCACCATCAACATTAAGTCCCCTGCCTAGCATATAATGGTTATACTATTGTGGGGTGGGCATGAGACGGTGATATATATATATAACATAAGAGGGCGAGGTGAGGGGAGCTTACCCGGAAAGCCTTGATCGTCCGTTATTAACCGCGCATGTGAACATGTTGTCGCAAGCATGGAGTCCTGGGTGGGACATGTTTCCTTCTTTGGGTATTTGAATTAAAAATAAGAATCCAACCAAAAGAGGAATCCTTATCCTATTTGGATTCTTCCAATTCTTGTTTATGAAAAGGGACCGACCCCTTTTATTATCTCACACAAATTTTTTTTGTGCTCGTCCTTGCTTCTCCGATCCTCCATTGCTGGACGTCTTGTTGTCGGGCGTATTGATGTCGCTGGACGTGTTGCTGCTACTGCCGTACGTCGCCGGACTTCCTCCCCCATTGTTCACTCGTCAGGTAAGTGATCCGTCATCTTTTTATTTTTGACGCCAAGCCTAGTTTTAGTTAAACCTCTTTTATTCCTTGAGGAGGTTATTCTTGGCTTGAATTTCGTAGACACGATTCCCATGAATAAAAATCGTGCTATGATACATGTGAATGAATACGGGACCTCCATACATGCTTTATTTAACGTGAGTCCGTCGCGCACCTCTAATCAGATATCAATTTTATACCAGCCTTGTGACCTTGATCAACACCTGTTTCGTGAACTTGGCCTTGCTTGCTGATGTAGCCTAATACCTGCTTCATTTGGATCCTAAAATAGTCTTGCCTGATTTGTTCATGAGATCTGTTATGCGCTTGATCAAACGTGGGTCTCACCCGCACCTGCTTGCTCGAAGGAAATTTTGCGTGCCTGTTTTATTCGATCATGGTCGTGGGACCGTTTTACGCTCATACTATCCCATTAACCAAATATTGACATAAGTCCCCATGATAAAATTTGACCCGTTTCTTATACTGGATGCGTTTCTTCTCATTGCACGATGATTGCCTTCAAATATCCGATAAATTTCCACTGATTGTTATCCCGCGTTTGTAGCCTTCATAGACGGTAAATGAAGACTCCTCTTTTCCCTGACACTTTTAGGGGCGACCAATTTGTAATTAGGGGCGACACAAAACGACAAAATAGCAAATAATCGGTAGGTTATTTCACAATCGGAAGGTTATTTCCGAGGCATTTTTTTTAATGTCCAAACTACCCTTTACAATCGGTAGATAACTATACAATCGGTAGGTAATCAACAATCGAGAGTAAATTTAGTTTGTATGACTTCCGATTATACAATGATTCTCTTTGAAAATATCCTACCATAATTGGTAGTCAAGAAAGTTCATATAACTACCGAATATAGAGTAGTCCCAAATTCAGATTTTGCAAAAAAAAAAAAAAATTGAATTTTGGTTGAGCCAATAATCGGTAAGATATGAAGAGTTATCATGACTTCCGATTATTCTGGCTCTCTTTGCAAATATCCAACCATAATCGGTAGTCAAGATAGTTTATATAACTACCGAATATAGAGTAGTCCCAAATTCAGATTTTGCAAAAATCCTCTATTTTCTGAATTTTGGTTGAGCCTATAATCGGTAAGATATGAAGAGTTATCATGACTTCCGATTATACAGTGGATCTCTTTGCATATATCCTACCATATTCGGTAGTCAAGATAGTTCATATGACTACCGAATATAGAGTTTCCCAAAATCAAATTTTGCAAAAATCCTATTTTTTCTGAATTTTGGTTGAGCCTATAATCGGTAGTAAATGTAGTGTTACCTGACTTCCGATTATCTCGGCTCTCTTTGCAAATATCCAACCAATGGTGTCTCTTGAAGAAACCCTATGGGAACAGACATGTTTTGTGAAAATTTCTGGAAAATCGAATATGTTTTCAAATTCATTAACCGAAAAAAATTCCCCGGACCCCCCGGATAGCGGCAAACAATCTTGAAAATATCCAACACATATAACCACCGAATATAGAGTTGCCCCAAAATCCTCTATTTTTCGAATTTGGTTGAGCCTATAATTGGTAGTAAATTAAGTTACCATGACTTCCGATTATACAGTATAATCTTTGGCGAAATCTACCATAATCGGTAGTCAAGATAGTTCATATGACTACCGAATATAGAGTTGCCCTAAATAAAATTTTGTCAAAATCCTCTATTTTTCGAATTTGGTTGAGCCTATAATCGGTAGTAAATGAAGTTACCATGACTTCCGATTATACAGTATAATCTTTGGCGAAATCTACCATAATCGGTAGTCAAAATAGTTCATATAACTACCGAATATAGAGTTGCCCCAAACTACCGATTATGGATTAACCTCCCGATTATGAAGGGGCATATAAGTATTTTCAATCTATTTTGTCTTTTTTGTCGCCCCTAATTACAAATTGGTCGCCCCTAAAAGTGCCAGGCCCTTTTCTATGGGATCTTATTAACTCGTGAAATATAAAGAAGAAGCTGGGTCTCCACGCATTGCAGAATTTTTTCTTTCTTTGTTCAGGTATTGCTCTGCCTTCATTGTATAACTTATCTTCCTGGTGATGACTTTGTTAACATAATCATAGATCCTTTTTGCAGAATGGAGGCGGCTAGGAAGGACTGCTCTTGTATCTCTCCTGAAAGAAGTTTTGAAGTGAACAAACCCGAGACTGATGGCCCGTTCGAGGAGGTGATGGCTAAAATTAATGTTCCGCTTCTCGAAGCTGGTCGCACCATACGGGGCTTTCCAATCCTGTACATTCGTGTCGCTCGAGAACATGTTCATGATCTTCCGACTTTAATCGACAGGGAAGAAAAATAGAGGCTTGAGGAAGCGTCGTAACCACCGGTAAGCGCAAGAGCTGAGATATTTGACGCACGGCTGAAAAGGTGAAGAGTTGAACATGAACGGCCTCCACGGGAAGACATGGTTGATTATCTGATCGGTGATGGTGTGATCATTCTTGATTCTGACACGGATGAACCCGAGCTCCCAAAAGTTGTCAGCACGATCTCCAATGTTGCATCCGCTCTTGAGGAAGATATGGAAGTTGCCCCTACTAGGGATATCGTGGAGAACGTGGTTGCAGAAGTACCCGAAGCGGAGGCTGTGGCAGGCTCGGAGGAAGAAGCAGTAGCGGCACGTGATGGCGTTGAGGCAGACTTCAATGGTGGAGAGGACACAGTTGACCTTCTTGATGACTGAATCTTCCAGTTAATTCTCTTTTCTTCTTAGTATTTTCCCGTGACCTTGTGAACACTTCTCTCCTTGTACTCAGTGGCGGTTGAGTTTAAGGTTTTTTTATTTTTATTTCTGCTTACTTGTTTGAACAAGTTTCTTATTTTTGAGATAAATTCTTCATTAAGACTGCATCATAGTGATTGTGCCTTCATATGATTATATGTGATCCTTGTGAGAAGAGAAGTAATGCCATAATGAAATACTGCGGACCTGTTTGTGCCCTCCTAGCGTAAGCTCGTCTGCACTCCTCTGACGTTCAAGGTGTCTTTCTTTTTCCTTTGTATACATTCTATTCCTCCAACGTTTCCATAAAGGTGTGAAATATTTTTTTTTTAAAGTTTTATGGTTTAATCTGATGGGTAATGATGACCCAGGTTGAACCTAGATCTTTGTGTCACACCCAAGGGTAAAATTTCTAAAAGAAAATAATACTTTGATTAATTGAAAAATTGGAACCCTAATAATTATGAATGCAAGTATTGCAATCATTTTTTGAAGGAATTACAAAATAGTAAGGAAATGGAAATTGTTGGAGGAATGCTGGAGGAATCATTACGAAGAACACTAGAGAAATCATCACGAAGAACGCTGGAGAGGAAGAGTAGCACAGTGTCTCTAGGTACTGTAGGGCTTAAGACACCGTGAGTGGATCGTCACGCCCTCAAGCTCGTCAGTGTTGATGATCTTGAAGTAGCCTCCTAGTTAGACATCCGCTACCAAATATGGTTCATCTTCTTTTGTCACTGATGGATCAGATTGGCCAGTCATCCTCACCGCCACATTTCCAACTTGAAACGTGGTCCTCTTTGCTACCATATCCCCAATTTGAAACGGATTTGGACTCGGCACATCATCTTGTTTCTGGGACACGTTGTCTTTGACTGCTTCTAAGCTCTTAGTAAAACGTTCGAAAGGACCAACACCCCACTCACATCTCCTAGTGGCGGTTAGGTTGTTGATTGAAACAAGTCCTCGAGCCTCAGTGGAAAGAGGTTTTACTGTACGTAAAAAGGGTTGTTTGATGAGACTTACATGGGATCGCAACCTTTTAAGGTACGACTTCAGTATTTCTCCAGGAAGTTGTGTCACGTTTGCAAGGTATCGGTACGGCGACAAAAAATTCTCAGGATTTGATGGCTTGTTGGAGATTCTTTCAGGTATTGAAATAGGCAAAGGACTCACTCCTAGTGATGCTTTGTTGTCGTGTACCCACGGATGCCCCAAGATCATGTTGTAATTCAGATACTCTTTCACTATATGAAATTTAGCGTGCATTAGAGTATTACCGATTTTCACTTCGAGGTCAATGTATCCATAGGCTTTCTGAATTCTCCTTCTGAGATCCTAATCACGGTTGGGCTGCGAGTAGCTTCTTGCTTCGAAATCCTTGCGGCCCTCAGAGTCCTGACAGTGATGATGTTGAACTCGGAGGCTGCGTCAATCAACATGATGTCGAATTCGACATCTTCAAACGAGTGATGGTTAGGAGTCCCCAGTCCCCTTTGCTGGTCGTGTCCTCAAAGAAAGACTGTGACCTCGAGATTACTTCATTTTCCAGATATAAACGCCTGCCTGACACAACATGATTGAGGGCTGTGAACATGTCTTGACATTTTCCTTTTGAGAGATACAAGATTTCACACGAACGCTCCATCATAGTTTGTACAGTCTTGCGGACAAAATCCCCCGAGATCATACCTTCTAATGGGAAGAGGATCCCTATGAACACCCTCGTTTCCTAACTGGAGTTTTCCTGCTTCCACCTTTTCTCTGAAGATTTGCTTCAACTTGTTGAAATCTTTGGTCGGGTGATGGACAAACCTATGGTAGTGGCAGTATTTGGGATTTGTCATCTCTTCCTCGATCGGTGGGCGTCTGATAGGTGGTAGCTTGATTGCATCATCTTGAATCCATGATTCCAGGAGTTCTATAACTTCATTCATGGGAAAGGGGAAGTTTAGAACCGTATCTCCGGACTCTTGTACAGGAGCTTTGTCCGCTTTCTTTCGAGATGGAGTTGTATGTGTTGATGTTGTACGCTTGGGAGGATGTTCTGTTGCCGATGCTTTCCTCTTTACTCATTCGCTTAACAAGCTCACAGAAGGACCTGTATTATATTGCTTGTTGATGAGGCGACTGCTTCCTCGATTTTCACGCGTATCTTCATTCCGAATGATTTTTGTTCTTTCCAACAATGATGGGGCTGTCGTAGCGGAGCGCTTAGCGGCTTCATGAAGCTCCGAAAATGTTTGGAAGCCCAGATTCTATAATAAAGCACGGTATATGGGAATCATTCCGCTGATGAATAGCTCCACCAGCTGGCGTTCGGTGACATTCAGATCATGACAATCCAACGCTTGAGTCCTAAACCTTTTGACGAAGTCGTTCGGATGCTCATTATTCCGTTGAAATATTCTTCCCAAATCTGAAAAGGTGACCTGCTCTGACACGAAGAAATACTTCTTGTAGAAGGCGTCGACCATCTCACTCCAATTGGATATACTGTTAGGTGAGAGACTGTTGTACCAAGTGTATGATCTTCCGGTAAGCGTCTTCGAGAACTCTTTCAGGTGGAGAACATGATTGTATTCTTGTTCTCCTAAATATTCCAAAAATCGAGATACATGTTCACGAGCATTACCAGTACCATCATAAAGGGAGAATTGAGGAGAGACATATCCCATTGGGATGGGAATTCGTTGTACATCTTGATGGTATGAAGGCTAGTGTTGGTGCATGTCTGCCATATTTTCTTTTCCCCGGCTTCGGAGGAGTCGTTCCAGGTCCTTACGCGTAATAAAGTTGGATGGTTGGACTCTTTCCATTGGGCATTCAGGAGTGTCACGAATTTCCTCATCCATGCAGGTATGCGTCATTGAAGTGCCTGCCCCGGGTGCATTGAACGTGTTCCTCATTGGCTCCAGGGGCTGTCGTGGCCCCTGCGACAATCGTTCGGTTAGGGTTTTGAGGAAAGTAAGTACATCTTTCTGGGTCGCAGACATGTCTGTTTGGTCTCTAGCAAGAACTTCTTGTCTTTACATCAAGTCCATCATGGTGATAGAGGGTTGTCCTCCTCTTGATCCTCCAGCCTCTCGTCCTGATGGAGGAGTGGCAGCTTCCCTGGTGATGACCAGAGGCGTTACACTTGAAGAAATGCAGGGATTTGTAGCTGCTCTGTCTTTGGTGATGGGAGGTGTCACGACCTACTGTAATATCCCCTGCTCCTCTGGTGTTAGTGGTAGAGGAAACGGCTCCACGAGATGTACTGATCACGTTCTGTACAGCAGCTCCACTGACAGGGACAGCGATAATAAGAGTGTTGTCGGTGCTAGCTCCTTCAGGGTTGATTGTTGATCCAGACCTAATTTCCACCATCTTAAAATCCGAATTGAAGAATGAAATTGGAAATTTGAAAGTTGATATTGCAACCGAGATATTAATCTCCCACTGTGGTCGCCAATTATTTGTGGGTGAAAACTACTTCTGCTGGTTTTGGTAATTTGGGGTGTGTGGATGAGAAGTGAATCTAAACCCTAAACAAATGCACTGCGCGGTGAGTGCTTTTGATTCGAGAGATCAATCTATATAATTCTGGCCTAAACCAATAAATGGTTGTTCCAGACTTGTTTCGGTAACAAAGTGAAGGAGATGGGGTTGATCTTAGGGAGGGAAGCGAAGAAGGTGTTGAGATTGTGAAGGTGTAGGCTTGATTATGACTTGTAACATAAAGGTGAGCAGGCTTACAATTAATACAAGAAGGCTCTGGGTGTTTGAATACGTGTTGTATTAAAACTTGGTTTCTGTGTTGCGTTCCTGTTGTGGAAATCGGGCGAAGAACCTATTTATACAAGTCATTTGAGCCTTATTCGCATCTCTCGTGGGAAATGGAGGAAGTGGAGTGATGGAGTAGTGGAGTGGTGTGTTAGTATCACATGATCAATATTGCCCACTTCTCACATAATCACTAACCGTCCATGTCTTCCTGACACGTTCTTGTGATGGCGCGTTGCACGCTGCACGCTATAAACCGCCAGACCAATACCTCAGTATGTATCCCCCAGTTTTGTGACATGATTGATGTCTCGAGTGTGTGGATCGTAGGACCCACATAAAGTAGCATGTAATGCTAGTTAAATAACTAAGTTATTTAGGAAGTCAATACTTGTAAAGTATTGTGTGTATTCTATGCATGTTATGCATCAAATGTATTCGACATATATGAATCATCGATGTTGAGCATCATGCCCTTCCTACTTCACGTTTGGAGGATGCGTTAGCAAATCCTCTCTTGGCCGACCACATGGTGTGGTAGAGTGGCGGATGGTGATCATCATGACGCCTCATTGACCAATTAACTCCTGACTAGGGTTCTATAACCAAGCAGGTAAAGTTGAACGGATGAGATGATCTTTGAGACGCTTATCTGCGACCGTTAGTGAAATTAGGGTTTATGAAGAGGTACGCAAGCATCACTCTTCATCTTGGTCGAATCCAAGATTGGGCACATTTTTGGTAGGGCCGTCCATGCACGTGTGTAGACGGCATGACGGTGTAGCCGCCCATACCTCATGGCCTCGTGAAAGTGTGATCTATGTCACTCAATTCGTTCGGCGAAGTTGAGTGGTCGAGATCGATTTGTGATAGAACTCTAATGCCGCAAAGGAAATGAATACCGTGCGACATGGCTATTTCAGGCGCGCGTTCGGCCATGGTTGGCCATGGTAGATCAGTCATGCGTGTAGATGGGCCCATGGTGATCATGTTGACATGCTCGGGACCTTTTAAGTCTACATCCACACCCTCCATCTAAGCTTGCGAAGATGGACACTTGTGATCGATTTGCGACACATGTAACATGTCGCAAAACCCTAATTAGGGTTTCGTATAGTTCACGCCCATGTAACTTCACCCGATCGGTTTTGCATGTTATGCTTCTCCTTTGGGGAGGACGATCGTGTAGAGCCCACATTGGGTAGGCGGTGAACATGTTGGTACCTGTTCCATGGCCATAAGTTTGATCTAAGTCATCTAAACATGCCGGTGAAGTTGGATGGTTGTGACCATACTGTGACACATAACCCTTTAAAGCATCACGTTAGCCTTGTTTTGAGTAAACGTTTGTTGCTCTAAGGCTTTGCTCGTGAGAAGGTCGGTAAGGTAAGTATGAAGGGGGCCCACCGGTGTGCAGGACAAGCTTGTCCGACCGGCCATAGGATGATTGATGTGAAATCAAAGTTGTTGTAGTAAATAGATTCGTTGAGACTTGTGAAAGCAAAGGATTTTAGACTTAATAAAACTTCAAAATAAACAAAACTTAATATAAAAAGTGATTTCAAGATTTAAAAATAGACCAAGGCTCAAGAATTATTATTAAGCTCTTATTCTCATTAATTCACTATTAATCTATATGGTGTCCAAACATTAAATAGTAATCCCTAAATATGAATTATCAAAGAATTGATTCTAAGCATAACACATCGAATTGATTCACAACTAATTAAGAAAATTGAATAGAGGCGAGGGAAGCTGCGTGGAGATTTGATACCCAAGGCCTCACCGCATTACATGGCGGCGCAGTCACGCATTCAACTCACATAAACCATCATGAACTTCAAAGCATGCTCAAAAGAGTAACCAATATTTTTCTAACGACTTTCCTATTAAGCTCGTTACCCTATCGGTCTCGTTCTATTCCAAATTTTAAAGCTTAGGTTCGCGTTAAGTTTCACTTTCCTAAGGCGGGCAAGAAGATAACGGTGATGAAATCCGAACCCTTATCTTGTATGGCCAGGCCTTTCCCTTTACTAGGAATTTAAAAAAGCCGTATTCAGTTCCTCAACATATAAGCAAACGAAGGAATACAATAACTCGCTGACAGGGGATTCGCGAGTGTATCGACAAACTTACCACCCGTACCAGACGGGGGATGAACCGTTGAAGTCGACTCGGGCCACGACTCCTATGTCATGTACGAACCCGAGGGGCCGAGGTGATATCGTAATCACCGTCCTTCTCTGCAAACAGTTTAATATTTAAACTACCCTTCCGTAGGGTTTAAAAATAAAAAAATGTCCAAATGTCCAAGTCCAAAGTCCAAAAAGTAAAGTGCAAAAATAAAATAAAATTACAAAAATGGAGAAATAGAGAAATCCTAATACAATCTAAAAAAAAATAAACTCTTTTTTTTTCCTCTTTTTTTTATAATAATAAAAAAAATCTTCTTCTTTCGCTCTTTTCGCTTTGCCTTTTACTCCAAGTCTTTTAAGTATTCACCAACAACTTTGGCAAATTTTCTTTTTTCTCCAAGTTCCAAAATCTGTAATGCAAAGACAAAAACCAAAAAAAACGTAAAGATGAACAAAAAAAATAAAAACCTAAAAAAAAAAACAAAAACAAAAAAAATCTAAAAACTCTAGCCTAAAGACAAGTCCGTGTCGACGGCACCAAAAATTGATGTGAAATCAAAGTTGTTGTAGTAAATAGATTCGTTGAGACTTGTGAAAGCAAAGGATTTTAGACTTAATAAAACTTCAAAATAAACAAAACTTAATATAAAAAGTGATTTCAAGATTTAAAAATAGACCAAGGCTCCGGATTCCACTATTCCTCCTAATTGATTGGTTTATAATGATATTTCAAGAATTATTATTAAGCTCTTTTTCTCATTAATTCACTATTAATCAATATGGTGTCCAAACATTAAATTGTAATCCCTAAATATGAATTATCAAAGAATTGATTCTAAGCATAACACATCGAATTGATTCACAACTAATTAAGAAAACCAATTTTATCTTTATGTTGATCCTAGTGAATTAAATAAAAGAAATAATTAAAGAAATTATAAAAGAAATTACCAATCAAGCATGAGTGAATAGTTTTCTCCGTTGCCTCAGTCACTGGGTATTTTAGCCGCTCATCATGTTGAAAACCCTCTCAAAGAATTTATTTATGCTCAAAAATGGTTTACAAATGATGAATAAGAGAGAAATGATGAAAAATCGGGTTTGTAACAGTTATATTTGTTACAAACTGAACTGTTACAAAGAACGATAACACAAAAATGTCACTATCACTATTGAAATACGACTAGCTAATCATTGTCGTTGTCGCTGTTGATAAACGACTGACTTCTCGAGTCTAAAGTTCTTCGTGTTCTTCCTTCACAGCAGCAGCAGCAGAATTCTATAACTTAATTATATTGCTCTGTTCTTCTCCCAATCTCTCCGTAACCCCTCTGCTAGACCCCAGAAACCTATTTATACCCCTTTGGACCAAGAATAACTCCTCATTACGCCGGAAAATCTTTCCATAGCTCGGCAATAAATAAAATATATTTCCTTTCCTTTCTTGCATTATCCATGCATCTGCAGCTGTCCAACCTTCCTTACTTATCTCTTTCACACTGCTTCCTGCTTCTCGAGTCATCAAACATGTGTAGAACACGCTCTAGTTCAAGCCGATCGAAACTCAAGCTCCTTCCGGTCACGTACTCGCCTGTGCATCTCTGATTTCTTCTCTCGGATTATTCAACCAAAATGGATCGAAAATAACACCTATACCATCCCTGTCTAGCCCATAGGAACAAACCCAATTAAATTCGGCGGTTGAATCTCCTTAAACCCCGTCCAAAAAGTGAACCCTAAATTCTCTTCTTCCCTTGCCAAATATTCCCGCCAAAATAATTAATTCAAACGGATAAGAAGACAGGCGGCCCTTAACGAAAACGCGGGTGCCTTGGGGTGCCCTTATCCAAAGTGAGGGTGCCTTTATCACTTTTCTTCGGGGGTCCAAAAAGCACTTTTCGAGCAACTTTTTCCGCATAAGTGTAATTCTCCAATAACACCTAAACAAACATAAAAACACCAAAATTAGTACAAAATCGAGACTAACAATAGAGACATTGAGGACAATTCAGACACAAAAATGTGTCTATCAAATACCCCCAAACTTATTATTTGCTAGTCCCGAGCAAATCTAATCTAGAAAATTAAAATGACTACACTTAGCACGTGCAGAAAGCCGTTAAACCACTAGGTGGCCCTAGTGGCGGAGTGTTGTCTCCGTAGGGTTTACCAGAGGTGTACCCATAAAACCTTTACTCCAGACCCTAGCTATCTACGCAGAACCTTGGAAGGCACTAAAGAATCTCCTTGGTTGACATACTTATTGACTACAGGAGGAAGTACCCTGATGCGAAATTCCAATTGTTGTACACGAGTTTGTACTCAAGCATACTAAAATTCATATAAAGTGACAGAGCTCTACTCAGATAGTTTCTGGACATCATAAACCGGAGTCAACCAATCACATGGATAGATTAAGAAGAGAAAAAAACGTGGATGATGTTGACTAAGGTGAACCTATCCTAATGGACTGAAATATTGATCTGGACTAATATCAACGCAACTGGCATATACAAGGGAACCAGTGGTAGATAATCCTAACTCTAGGTCAACACAACTGGCATATACAAGGGTTCCAGTGGTCGACTTTATTGAAATTATTCCGGTTGGTCTGATGGTCTGGTCTCAATTTTTTTTCTTTCTTTTTTTAATATCTCAGTCACTTTATTTCACCCTGTCAATGGTAAAAATAAAAATAAAAGAAGTGATAAGGATTCTTTCGATGTTTCCATCACGAGGATATGGCGAAACTACCATGTTTTTTTCTAACACCTGAGCTCTGTGCTTTTATGAATAGACTCTTTAGATGTTTCCATCTAATCAGATTGGTTCCTCAACTCCTACAACCAAAATGCTTCCATCCACTTAGATTGGTTAGTGCCAACCTTAATAAGCATAAATTTCTAGGCTCTGGAGTTTATTTATTGTAACTAAAAGCTAACAAAAAGTTTCTTCCCCACCCCCAAACTTAAATCTCACATTGTCCTCAATGTTTCTAATGAAAGAGCAATACCAAAAAGTAAAGTAACCTGAGGAATTAGTAAAGAGAGAAGTCGGAAAGATAGTACCTGGGTGAAGAGAGAAATCAAAACTAATATACAACATACAATCGCCTCGATGGTCAATCAAGGGTAAACAAGGTCCTCCAGAGGGACCTCCTCAACATCACATGTAGGAGAGGGCTCTAAAAAGGGTTTCAATCTATGACCGTTAACCATCGAAGAACTACTGCCATCCGGTGTCTCGATCTCAACAGCTCCATGAGGAAAGACAGTGCGAACAATAAAAAGGACCCGTCCACCGAGAACGTAACTTCCCAGGGAAAAGATGCAAGTGGGTATCATACAGAAAAACTTTTTGACCTGGAGAAAATGACTTTCGTAAAATATTTCTATCATGCACAAGTTTCATTTTGTTCTTATACTCATTCGCACTATCGTAAGCATCTATATGAATCTCGTCCAACTCATTGAGATGGAGTTTCCTATGGTCTCATGCCTTGTCAAGGGAAAAATTTAGCTGCTTAACAGCCCAATAAGCTCTATGTTCTAACTCGATAGGTAAGTGACAAGCCTTGCCATAAACAAGCCGATAAGGCGACATTCCAATGGGGGTTTTAAACGTAGTACGGTAAGCCCATAAGGCATCAGTAAGCCTAGACGACCAGTCTTTCCGATTAGGATTAATTGTTTTCTCTAATATACATTTTATCTCCCTATTGGAAACCTCTACTTGACCACTAGTCTGTGGATGATACGGGGTAGCTACCTTATGTGTAATGCCATATTTCTTCATCAAAAGCTTAAAAGGTCCATTACAAAAGTGCGACCCTCCATCACTAATTATAGCTCGCGGTGTACCAAAACGTGTAAGTATATTATTTTTCAAGAACTCAATCACAACCCTGTGGTCATTAGTTTTACACGCAACCGCCTCAATCCACTTAGAGACATAGTCTACGGCGACAAGGATGTATAGGTTACCAAAAGAATTAGGAAATGGACCCATAAAGTCAATACCCCAAAGATCAAAGACCTCAACAATTAAAATCGGGTTCAAGGGCATCATATTCCTACAGGAAATGCTTCCTAATTTCTGGCAACGTTCACAAGTAACACAGTAACTATGGGAGTCTTTAAACAACGAAGGCCAATAGAATACACACTGCAATATCTTAGCAGCAGTCTTCTTAGAACTAAAGTGACCCCCATAAGCATGATCATGACAAAAGGAAATAATACTGGACTGGTCACTCTCAGGTATACATCTCCTAATAATCTGGTCTGGACAATACTTAAATAAATAAGGATCATCCCAAAAGAAGTGCTTGACCTCGGCTAAAAATCTAGAACGATCTTGTTTACCCCAATGTTGGGGCATTCGACCAGTAACAAGATAGTTAACTATATTCGCATACCAAGGTGATTGGGAAACAAAGAACAATTGTTCATCAGGAAAGATGTCTCTTATAGGAAGGGAATCACTAGGGGAACTAACAACTAGCCTAGACAAGTGGTCTGCTACTACATTTTCTGCACCCTTTTTGTCCCTAATGTCGGGAGAAAATTCTTGTAACAATAGAATCCACCTAATCAATCTAGGTTTGGTATCCTTCTTAGACAAAAGGTATTTCAAAGCAGCATGATCAGTATAGATTACGATCTTAGAACCTAAGAGGTAGGATCTAAACTTGTCTAAGGCAAACACAATAGCTAATATTTCCTTCTCCGTAGTGGTATAGTTCAACTGGGCATCATTCAGAGTTTTTCTAGCATAGTAAATCACATGAAGTAACTTATTTTATCGCTGACCTAGCACAACACCAATAGCATAATCTGAAGCATCGCACATGATCTCAAAGGGTAGGTTCCAGTTGGGTGCCTAGACTATGGGGGCGGTAGTGAGTAAAGTCTTAAGCTTCTCAAAATCCTCTAAACAAGCATCATCAAAGACAAACTTAGCATCTTTTGCAAGCAAATTGCAAAGAGGTCTAGAAATCAATCTAAAATCCTTAATGAATCGACGATAAAAACCAGCATGCCCTAAGAATGACCTAATATCTCTTATGGTTTTTGGGACCGGTAAAGTTTTAATAAGGTCAACTTTGGCTCTATCTACCTCTATACCCTTCGAAGATACGATATGCCCTATAACGATTCCTGAACGAACCATGAAATAACATTTCTCCCAATTAAGCACTAAATTATTTTCCTTACACCTAGTCAAAACTAATGACAAATGATGTAAGCACTCATCGAAAGACGAACCAAACACTGAAAAATCATCCATAAAGACCTCTAAGCACCGTTCTACCATGTCATAAAATATGCTCAACATACCACGTTCAAAGGTCGCAGGGGCATTATATAGCCCGAAAGGCATGCGTCTATACACAAAGGTACCAAAGGGACAGGTAAAAGTGGTTTTCTCTTGGTCTTCTGGGGCAATAGGAACCTGATTATAACCGCAGAATCCATCTAAGAAGCAAAAATGGCTACGTCCAGCTAATCTTTCTAGCATTTGGTCGATGAAGGGAAGGGGAAAGTGGTCCTTCCTTGTGACCTTGTTCAATTTTTTATAGTCAATACAGACACGCCAACCCGTGGTTATTCGGGTTGGGATTAACTCATTGTTATCATTCTGGACTACAATAATACCAGATTTCTTGGGAACAACCTGAACGGGGCTGACCCACTTACTGTCTGAAATTGGGTAGATAATGCCTGCATCTAACATCTTAAAAACCTCGGTTCGAACTACTTCTTTCATATTAGGGTTCAGTCGACGTTGTATCTCCCTAGAAGGTTTGGATTCACTCTCTAAATAGATATGATGCATACAATCAGTAGGACTTATACCCTTAATGTCAGCTATGGTCCACCCTAAAGCTTCCTTGTTATTCTGAAGGACGGCCACTATCCTACTTTCCTGATCACTATCCAAGTCGGAGGCTATAATCACAGGTAAATTTTCATATGGGCCTAGAAACATATACTTCAAGGTATCTGGCAATGGTTTTAGGTCAAACTTAGGAGGTTTTTCCAACGAAGGAACTAGGGTAGACTTAGAAACGGGTAGAGGTTCGAACTTAGGTTTCCAGCCATTACTAGTGTCTGTCAAAGGGGTTGAATCTAACAAAGCATTCACCTCATAATCACATCATCATCATCAAAATCAATCCCAAAGTGAGCTAGGCATTTCTCTAATAGATCTTCTAACAAAGTGTTTGGTAATGACTCCTCGACTAATGTTCCTATCATGTTCACCTCTTCTATGTTCGAGTCATCTAGTTCATAAGGTGGCTTACTAATATTAAAAATGTTCAGCTTAATAGTCATATTACCAAAAGACAAATTCATAATACCATTTCGACAGTTAATGATCGCATTAGATGTAGCTAAAAACGGGCGACCTAAAATCACTGGTATTTGGTTCTCTGGGGTCAGGGACAGGTTGGGTATCTAGGATAACAAAATCCACTGGATATATAAACTTGTCGACCTCTATAAGAACATCCTCGATCACACCACGAGGAATTTTAACGGACCTATCAGCTAACTGAAGAGTCATCTGGGTAGGTTTCATCTCACCAAGTCCTAGCTTAAGGTACACATGGTATGGGAGTAAGTTCACACTGCCTCCTAAGTCAAGCAACACTTTCTCAACACAGTATTTACCTATTGTGCAAGAAATGGTAGGGGACCCTGGGTCTTTATACTTAGGAGTAGCGGTATTCTGAATAATAGAACTCACATGACCAGCTAGGAAGGCTTTCTTCTGGACACTAAGCTTACGCTTTCGCGTACACATATCCTTAAGAAACTTAGCATAAGCGGAAATCTTCTTGATCGCATCTACCAATAGGAGGTTGATAGTAACCTGCTTAAAAACCTCCAATATATCATTAAAAGTGGACTCCCTCTTAGTTGGAACTAGCAGCTGTGGAAATGGGGCTCTAGGAACAAAGATGGGTTTATCAGGAACCTCATCGGTCTCTTTAGAGACTCTATCAGTCTCCTCGATTTTTGGTTCAGAAGGGTGAACTACAACATGTCCACTATCAGGCATGGAAACCTTGTTGTATATGACTCTTCCACTCCTAAGGATTTTAATAGCATTCACATGATTGGATGGTCTTTCACCTATTTCATTAATTCCTCTAGGGTTGGGTTGAGTTTGACTAGGAAACCTACCTCTTTCTCTCAAAGATTCATTTATCTTACTAACCTGGGATCTCAGCTCAGAAATTGCCTGAGAGTTAGCCTGACCTATTCTCTTATTTTCTTCTAAACCTTGAGCAACCGTTTGCTGAAGCTGCACAGTGTTACGAGTTAACAAAGCAAGATTCTATTCTAAACTCAAAATCTTTTTATCTGAAGGATTCTGAAACTATGCCTGAGCTGAAGGACTCTTAATATAGCCAAATCCCGAGGGAACCTGAGAGTTACTAGACTGACCTTGATTCTGGCCCTTAAACCAAGAAAGGTTTAGATGGTTTCTCCATCCGGGGTTATAGGTTTCCGAATAAGGGTCAAACTATTGACGATTATCAAATCTAGTATTGTTTTAAAGAGCATTGGCTTGCTCATCAACAGTATGGCCTTCCCAAAAAGGCTCTATTCTTCCACTACTACCACTAGAATGACCTAATTTTAAGGCTTCTAACCTTTTGTCTATGGCTACTATTTTAGCATCAGACTCATAAGATCCTTCTACCCTATTGACATTTCCTCTACTTAGAAGAATTATTTTCTGGAGTTCCTTACTATTTTTTCATTGTTGGGTCTTATCGGCGATTTCATTCAAAAATGTCATCGCCTCATCAACTGTTTTAATTCTCAAACCCATCGGTGCATAAGGACTCAACCATGGTTGTTGTCGAATAATCTAAACCCTCGTAAAGGATCTGAACTAACCTTTTCTAAACCATGATGAGGAAATTGAACTATTAAGTCATCAAACCTTTCCAAATACCTATATAAAGATTCTCCCTCTTGTTGAGCAAAAGTACATATTTGTGTCCTAATAGACGATGTTTTATGCCTAGGGAAAAACTTCTGTAAAAAGGCAGTTGTAAGTTGGTCATAGGTTTCAATTGACTCAGAAGCCAAACTATATAGCCCCGATTTGGCTTTATCTCTTAGGAAAAATGGGAATAACCTAAGTTTCAACGCAGCATCATCTAGGTTTTTAATTTTCAGAGTACTACAAACTTCCTCTAATTCCCTAATATGAAAATATGGGTTTTCACTTTCTTTCCCTAAAAAGATTGGGAGCATCTGTAGAGTCCCAGGTTTCAGTTCATAATTTGCCTTAGTTTCAGCTAACTTGATACATGACGGACGAGAGGTCCTAGTTGGGTTTAACAAAGCTTTTAAAGTTTCCATTTCTGGTACTACCAAAGGACTAGGAGTACTTTCTTAACTAATTGTCAAGTTTTCAAAGCTGAAATTTCCAAAAACGGGGCTCTCAAAAGAAGAGTCTCCGATCTCCCCGCCTTCACGAGAAGAACTACTAGGTTTGTCACTAATCAAACGAACTAGAGTATTTCTTTTCCAAGCCCGTTCTCTAATGACCTCGGGCATACGCTAGAAAAACAAAAGAAAAAGAAAAATCCTAAAAGAAGGGGAAGTTCTATGCAAACACAAAAAAGGCTGACTCCACCAAACCAAACCTAGAGATTTCTAGCAAACAAAAAGCATGATGGATCCACTTAGATTATTTTCTAGACCAGCTTCTAATCATTCGAAAGGGAATTCGTTACAATCTGAGCAAACCCCTCTGGAATCAATCCGAGTTTAAGAAAATTTAATAAAGGCGAGGGAAGCTGCGTGGAGCTTTGATTCCCAAGGCCTCGCCGCATTACATGGCGACGCAGTCACGCATTCAACTCACATAAACCATCATGAACTTCAAAGCATGCTCAAAAGAGTAACCAATATTTTTCGAACGACTTTCCTATTAAGCTCGTTACCCTATCGGTCTCGTTCTATTCCAAATTTTAAATCTTAGGTTCGCATTAAGTTTCGTTTTCCTAAGGCGGGCAAGAAGAGAATGGTGATGAAATCCGAACCCTTATCTTGTATGGCCAGGCCTTTCCCTTTACTAGGAATTTAAAAAAGCCGTATTCAGTTCCTCAACATATAAGCAAACGAAGGAATACAGTAACTCGCTGACAGGGGATTCGTGAGTGTTTCGACAAACTTACCTCCCGTACCAGACGGGGGATGAACCGTTGAAGTTGACTCGGGCCACGACTCCTATGTCATGTACGAACCCGAGGGGCCGAGGTGATATCGTAATCACCGTTCTTCTCTGAAAACATATTAATATTTAAACTACCCTTCCGTAGGGTTTAAAAATAAAAAAATGTCCAAATGTCCAAGTCCAAAAAGTAAAGTGCAAAAATAAAAATAAAATTACAAAAATAGAGAAATCCTAATACAATCTAAAAAAATAAACTCTTTTTTTTTCCTCTTTTTTTTATAATAATAAAAAAAATCTTCTTCTTTCGCTCTTTTCGCTTTTCCTTTTACTCCAAGTCTTTTAAGTATTCACCAAAAGCTTTGGAAAATTTTATTTTTTCTCCAAGTTCCAAAATCTGTAATGCAAAGACAAAAACCAAAAAAACGTAAAGAAGAACAAATAAAATAAAAACAAATAAAAACCTATAAAAAAATAATAAAAAAAAAATCTAAAAACTCTAGCCTAAAGACAAGTCCGTGTCGACAGCACCAAAAATTGATGTGAAATCAAAGTTGTTGTAGTAAATAGATTCGTTGAGACTTGTGAAAGCAAAGGATTTTAGACTTAATGAAACTTCAAAATAAACAAAACTTAATATACAAAGTGATTTCAAGATTTAAAAATAGACCAAGGCTCTGGATTCCACTATTCCTCCTAATTGATTGGTTTATAATGATATTTCAAGAATTATTATTAAGCTCTTTTTCTCATTAATTCACTATTGATTTATTTGGTGTCCAAACATTAAATTGTAATTCCTAAGCATGAATTATCAAAGAATTGATTCTAAGCATAACACATCGAATTGATTCACAACTAATTAAGAAAACCAATTTTATCTTTATGTTGATCCTAGTGAATTAAATAAAAGAAATAATTAAAGAAATTATAAAAGAAATTACCAATCAAGCATGAGTGAATAGTTTTCTCCGTTGCCTCATCCGGGTATTTTAGCCGCTCATCATGTTGAAAACCCTCTCAAAGAATTTATTTATGCTCAAAAATGGTTTACAAATGATGAATAAGAGAGAAATGATGAAAAATCGGGTTTGTAACAGTTATATTTGTTACAAACTGAACTGTTACAAAGAACGATAACACAAAAATGTCACTATCACTATTGAAATACGACTAGCTAATCACTGTCGTTGTCATTGTTGATAAACGATCGACTTCTCGAGTCTAAAGTTCTTCGTGTTCTTCCTTCACAATGAAGCAGCAGCACAGAATTCTATAACTTAATTATATTGCTCTGTTCTTCTCCCAATCTCTCCGTAACCCTCCGCTAGACCCCATAAACCTATTTATACCCCTTTGGACCAAGAATAACTCCTCATTATGCCGGAAAATCTTTCCATAGCTCGGCAGTAAATAAAATATATTTCCTTTCCTTTCTTGCATTATCCATGCATCTCAGACTTTCCAACCTTCCTTACTTATCTCTTTCACACTCCTTCTCGCTTCTCGAGTCATCAAACATGTAGAACACGCTCTAGTTCAAGCCGATCGAAACTCAAGCTCCTTCCGGTCACGTACTCGCTTTGTGCATCTCTGATTTCTTCTCTCGGATTATTCAGCCAAAATGGATCGAAAATAACACCTATACCATCCCTGTCTAGCCCATAGGAACAAACCCAATTAAATTCGGCGGTTGAATCTCCTTAAACCCCGTCCAAAAAGTGAACCCTAAATTCTCTTCTTCCCTTGCCAAATATTCCCGCCAAAATAATTAATTCAAACGGATAAGAAGACAGGCGGCCCTTAACGAAAACGCGGGTGCCTTTAGCAGATGGGATGCCTTGGGGTGCCATTATCCAAAGTGAGGGTTCCTTTATCACTTTTCTCCGGGGGTCCAAAAAGAACTTTTCGAGCAACTTTTTCCGCATAAGTGTAATTCTCCAATAACACCTAAACAAACATAAAAACATCAAAATTAGTACAAAATCGAGACTAACAATAGAGACACTGAGGACAATTCAGACACAAAAATGTGTTTGTCAATGATCCGCGCTGTCCAATCGCGCTAGCGAAGTTGGACGGATGTGGCTGGCTTTAAGACCGCTGCTAGCAGTCTTGCTCGTTCACGCTTCCTTCAAGATGCTTCACGACCATCCTCCTTTAGGATGGCGTTTGGTGGCTTTTGAGAGATGCGATATATGTTCGACCGATCAGGGCATAAATGGGCCCGCTGGTGGTCATCGTGGTGATAGCTTGCTCCTGCTAGGGTTCGTCTAGGCTGGTTAAAACACGCGGCCAACTTGCGTGGTCGTGATTGTTTCTGAGACTGATATGGACAGTATAGATGCTCAATCGGGCTAGTATAACACACCGAGAGATATATGCTCAATCGGGCTAGTATAACATACCGAGAGTTTACAGCCTGTACGGGTATTTCGTGCATGCCTCACTGTTGGTACTTGGATATTCATGCTACTCAGTTGTGAGTAACAATCAGTCATCATGCCGCACCAACAATGAGAGTTCTTCTAGGAACATCACAGGAAATACAAGGCGTTATACGCATTAATCAATAATGCTAAAATTCACATAATATTCGGGGTATGGTTGCTACATGCTCCATTCTAGGTGAATTGATGAAGTGAGGAAATATTCATCACTTATAAAATAATCTCATCCTCTGCATGATGGTCACACAAATATTGGTTTTACAACTTTAGCCCTGAACTAAAATCCACCATCAACAATTCCATAGTTGTTGTATTGTCTCGACTTTGTTCATTTCACATAAGTTATGATTGTCTAGTTTACTAGATTAGTGCCCTTGCTACACACCAGACATTTCTTTTTCCTTGAACCATTTTTTTGTTTAGTGTGCGCGGGGCTTCGTCCCATCCCATGGTGATATACTTTTTATTTAGTGTCGTCCCTCCCCATCTCGATGCATTTAATAAGTGGAAAAAAGATAGAAAATATGTGTTGATTTTATTTATTTTTTCGTTTTACTTTTGCAGAAAATATGTGTGAGATATGTGAGTTTTTTCCGCCTTTATGTATTATTTTGGAAAAAAGAATCCTAATATGGTAGGTACTCAACTTCCGAATTGAGTTTGGACTTCTATAGCATTCCAAACAAGGTAAGTTAAGTTTTCCTTTTGAGTTTGTAATTTTTAAACCTACATTACCAAGTTTCCTCACCAAAATGCTCATTTTACGAAAATAAAAAAAGGTTTGTTTCGACAAGTAGGAAGCGAGGTTTCCTCATCGTTCAACGTGAGAGCTTTATTTGCCTAAACTTTTAAGTCTTTAGATATATAGAAAAAGGAAACTCATAATCATTAGATTCAGTCGCGTTTACGGTTAACTCAGTGTAAGCACCCCCAACAATCTCTAAATGGATTAGATTTCTCAAGTAATACATGAACAACAGAAGAGAAAAAAGAATTTTCTTCAAAGGCTTTTTTGCTTATGACGTGGTAGAGAGTAATTTTTTGAAAAAATAAAACAACTTGGAGCGCGAGACAATTTGTACCAATTAATTTATTATTTTTTTAATTTTTTACCCACTTCAATTTTTAATTAGCAGTTATATAATTACCCTTAGGCTGGGTCTAACCATGGTCCAAGATTCAAGCTTCTGCTTAGATCCACGTCAGCCAAAAACATCGCATGGGCGTAATGGGGATCCAAGATTCCCAGTTGATACGCTTTTTGAACCTGCGATGTACGGGTTTTCAAACTGCGTTTCATTGGGTAATTCAATAGCACGGTTTCTAACCGTATATTGACTGGTCAATATGCGGATTCAAAATGCATGTCCTGTAAAACCCTAAATCATCCAGAAGTCGCCCCTTACTTTTGCTCTCTTCTTTCTTTTTCTCTCTTCTACTTAAAATACAATCCGTTGAACATGATTTCCCAAGGTTGATTAAAGCCGATTTTGTGTTTAAGGAGCAACAATCTTACAAGGGTTTTGTTGTTGAAGATGTGGGGAAAATATTGGTGGTATTTTTGTGCGATTTGATCAACATTTCCACACAAGATAAGTATTTTTTTTTTGATTGATTGATTGATTAAGTATTTTTCACACTATCATCTTTTTTGATTATTTTAAACTATAAGAAAATATATAATATATAATTATAACTGCGCCAATCCTTTTAAAAACAAACTCACAATCCTTTTTTAATTGCAAAGCCAATCCTTTTATTTGATTTTTTGTTTTTGATTTAAGTTATGATGGTGTGATTTAGAAGCTATTGACGAAATCATGTTGAATAGGTTAATTGAGCAGGAGGATAATTGTTGATTTAATTTCAAAAAATTGAAATGTGAACTTAGGGTTTATGGTATTTGGGGTTAATTAGTTGAAACAAAAATTCATGATTTATTCATAAATTGATTGATTGATTTAATTGTGTTTATGCTTGGTAGAATGTATTTGAAATTTGTAATTTGATAAGCATGTTAACAATTTTGTTTTGAGCCTTGGCCATAGAGTTTGAGGAGTAACTCATGTAGTGTTTTTAGTTGATGTTGAGATGATTATATGGGTGAAATTGATGTTGTTAATATGATTTTTTTGGAGGTTTTCTTTAGAGCATTTTGCAATGAGTTTAAGTCATGAGCATTTTGCAAGGATTAAGTCATGTTTTCTTTTGCGTTGATGTTTAGAAGATTAAAGGGGTGGAATTGATGTTGTTAGTATCATTTTGATGGAGATTATCATATGAGCATTGTGCATACCTCAATGTGAGGTGAATTTGATTGTAAGAATTCATAAATTGATTGTGCATAGATTTATCTGTGTGGATGATTGTTTGTTATTCACGTGTTGATTGTGATTCCCTTTACTCTTTGCTTTTTTAGATAATGGAGCATGTCGATTGGTCTAGGTATGAGAAGTTATCCCAACTATCTCGAGGTGTCGGACCACCACAACATAAATGTGAGAATTTAGGTGAGCAGGGAGACGTAGATTTTAGGAGTAGTTGGAAATACGTAAATAAATTTTACCAAATAGTGGTTCAAAACAACGCCCGTGCAATTGTACTTCTTCAAGTGTGTAGTTTTGGGTCCGTGTTTGAATTTAATTTTAAGTATGCGGATAAGGGAATAACCGAAGCTATATGTGAGAGGTGGTGGAAGAAGACTAGAACTTTTCACTTCCCTGAGTTTGAGATAGGTTTGACCCCTCTAGATTTCTTCCGGTTGACTGGTATAACGATCGGAGGAGGTAAGCCAATCCCAGAATTACCAAAGGAAACAATGACGCCGCAAGAACTAGAAGTTATGGATGATAGGTATTTCCGGGGTGTGTTAGATGTTATGGTACAAAGAAAAAATAGGGGTCTGAAACCTAAAGATTATGATTCCAAGGCATGCACTATGCGAATTTCTCACTTGGCTAATTACATAAGAAGTGGGGAAAATATTGACAACACAGACATTGGCGATGAATTGACTAGAATATTCCTGCTTTGGTGTATTGGTTCTTTTTTGTTTGCAGACTTGAGTCTTAGAGTAGATAAACGATGGTGTGTAGTGTTGGATAATTTGGATGTTGTTAGGTCTTATGATTGGGGTACTCCATCTTTGGGTGTTCTGTATAAACATCTGGATGACTAGAGTTCATGCAAACAAAAGGATTTGGGTGGCATGTCGATGATCTTAAAATTATGGTATTATTTTTATTTCCGTAATTTTCAACCGGTTTTGAAGTAAAGCCTAAAAGAGAATGAACTTTATCCACACCCTGATATTCTTCTATTTGCTGGGTCGAACCTTAGGAATAGGGGAAAAGTATATCTTCACAAACACTATGTGTCTGATGCACGTGCTCAGATATATATGAGGATGGGAGATGCGGTTATTTTGGACCCCTGGTTCGGAGATAGTGCCCACTAACACACTGATGCATTCTAATCAGCACTAGAGATGTCAAGTAGGAGATTTGTTTTCAAGTGCGTTAAGGACGGCACAAGATCTTCTGCTTATCTGACCGAGAGGTGTATGAGGCAGGTGTTAGGTACGATAGTTATCCCATGTAACCCCCTAGGTTAGAGGACGTATCTGACAGTACTGTGCTTGATCCCGGAGACCACTACCTTCCTGTCACGGCAGAAGTGTATTCCCATTTTTGGAAAAATCATAGCGCGAAAGCTCTTAGGAAAAAAAAATAACTCACATGCACACACGTGATGATATCGAAGTTGGACACACATGTATACCCCGTAGTTTGATGCCATAATACCCACCTCCTACCATGGCATCCCAGACATACACATATGATCAAGCAGGACAGTCCATGATGCAACTCCCGAACCTACAATGGGGCGTGCCTTTCTAAAAATATTCGTTAGAAGAGCTAGTTTCAGTCCCCAGGGCAGCAGAGAACCCATTCAATTTTTCTGATATCAACGCCTCCGATGTGACTCCTTTTATATCTCATTTTCATTTTCATTTGGAGATTATTTATTGTTAAATAAATTTATTTATTTTAGGAACAGTTACGCCAGTTTGCGGGGGAGGCTTACTGGATGATCCAATCTAGCAGACAGGTGGTATACGATGAGACTCATCATCGAGCATTGTATAATACCCCCACAACCATTCGTAGTTCCGGAACATCTGACAGCCTATTCAACCCAAGTCAGGAAGAAAAAACATTTCCCAACGCACTTATAGCGCTGGAGTATCTTTTCCTGAGACCCAACCACGTCGCAAGCGTCCAGCTGCAGACCCATCCGCATCGAATGCTCACTATGTCCCTTACGGCGTTGAGAGTAACCTTCCTGTAGAGTCCAACCCGTCAATAGGGCATGTCTCACCAAACTCTAATGAGTTTTTAGGGATGAGCTTGGGTGGTAGTTGGCAGGGTAGTGTTCATGGTAGTGGTCAGATAGGTGATGATGGTGCTGATACGGAAGTTGTGCTAGAAAGTCAATTTTTTCCCTCAGACTAGTAAAAGTGGTTAGAATTGTGTTGATTAGCGGGGCCTTAGTAGATGTTTGCTATTTTGTTCTTGTATGATATTTTTAGTTTCTCCTCAGATATGTTGGACATCGTATTATCCATATTATATGTTCTTCATATTTCATGTTTATGTGCGTTTTATATTTTTTTCTGGTGCCATTTACGAAACAATAGACCGTTTTCAATCCATTGCGATCCTGATAAAATTTTATTTTAGCTGAAAAATGGAGTCCGCTATCGTTAGATATATGCGACGACGGAGAGAGGCGACATACCCTAAACGATACCATGATGATGGCCATGGAGATTACGCAATCATGTATCAGAAAATAATGCAGGAGGCGCATGATTTGCATCAACCCGAAGCCGTCCAGGTTTTGAGCAGAAGAACCATTAACAGATGTCGAGTGGATGCAGATGCCAAGATGATGCAGGACTACTTCAACCCCGGTTCCTGGTACGGACCTGAGCATTTTAAGGGACGTCACGGTTTGCCCCGAGAACTTTTTCTTAAAATATTTCCTTTAATTTGCGCCCAAGATCCGGATTTTTTACAGCGAATAGATGCTTGTAACATCTTGGGTCACTCTCCGCATATGAAAATGCTTGCCGCCGTGAAACACCTGACAAAGGGGGTAGCTGCAGATAGCCTCGACGATTATACCCAGATGGCTGCGGCAACCATATACATGTACGTTAAAAAGTTTATGGATGCACTTCTTTGGATTTTTAACGACCGTTACATGAGGCAACCAACAATCGAAGATACTAGGAGGCTATTGGCTCAGAAAGAAGTTCGTGATTTTCCAGGAATGCTTGGGAGCCTCGATTGCACCAATTGGGAGTGGAGGTTATGTCCTATCGAAGAAGCGGGCCGACACGTGGGACACATTAAGAAACCAAATCTTGTTTTACAGGCAGTTGCATCATACGATAGATGGTTCTGGCACTGTTATTTTGGCGAGGCCGGGGCCAACAACGACTTGAATGTGTTGGCGCAGTCGAGATTATTTCATAGAGACAATGACGCCTTAGCCCCTACTTGCAATTTTCGCATCAACAATCACGAGTACGAGCATGGATACTATTTGGTGGACGCCATCTACAATGAAATGCCGGGGGTGGTCCATAGCTATAAGAAACGCGATACTATGCTGGTAACCCATAAGAAATTTAATGAATACCACCACGTAAAGAGGAAGGACGTGGATCGTGCTTTTGGTGGTCTTAAGTCCTAATGGGGTATAATTAGGAATCCTTGTCGTTACTGGTCTCATCGTGACGTTCAGACAATTATGAGAGCATGTTTAATAATTCATAACATGTGTGTGGAACATGAGTATCGTGATACAGTATGGGCTTGCTACGATGGAAGAGAAGAAACATCTCCAGTACAAGGTAACGTGAGAGAAGCGCGGAATTATTACAAAAGCCATGCCCACTAGAGATTTTTACAAGCAGATATAACCGAGCACATTTGGCACCGTTCGTTGTCTAGGATTACGAAACGGTGAAGTCGGCCTCGCTGAGGTGCAAGATGGCCTCCCCACTTCCGATGAGGGTACTACCGATGTGGATAAGAACGCAAATGTTTACCCAACCAATGATGATAACTTTTATGAGAACGTAGAGTAGTATGCAGTTATCTTACTTTCGTAGGACTTTTTCCGCACTTGTTTCCTTTGGTATGACTTTTTCTGCACTTGTTTCTTAAAACTTTTTGTGTTTTTTTTAATTTTAATTATTTCCTATGACATTTTTAGATTTTAGAATGAAATTTCACTTTCAATTTTCAACTAGTAAAATTCATTTTGGATTACATTTGTGTTTTTATTATAATTGTTGGTCAGACGTTCACATGTCTACGGTTTCACTACAAACATCCCTTTATCATTCACTATATCCAATTGCGATGATAAAGCCTATGTATAGATACTAATTAACATGCAAGTTAACAGTGAACGACCTAAACTTTTTGGAAAGAGAATTTTTCACTATTTACAAATGACCCATTTTTAAACGTCCTTGATTGTTCATGCGCGTCCCTTTTGCATTTGACCAACACTATAAAAACGTAGGTAAGGTTGACTTTCAATATCACTCCCACAAAGTATCTTACATCTTTGGAAAAAAAAATAGTTTAAAACACAATACTCTGCAATGAGTTATAATCGCAAGTGAAAACAATTTATTTCCAAAGTTTAAGATCTTGCAGATAAACCAGTCCACTAATCCAATGTGTCAGACACACTATTAATTAATTTATAAAACTGATGCAATGCGCTTTAGTGGTTAAGAAGATTTAGGAGTTGTGGGAGCATAGATTGCGGTAACAAATAAAGGTCCACCGGGGGGGTTGCAGATGATCAAAAACTTTTCTGGAACCGTGTTTTTCAAAACTTTGAAGATCTTACCGGAAACGTCAACGACAGAACTAAAGCCGCGCTAAAAAAAGATTTGGTCTGATAAGGACGGATGGTGATGCTTTTGTTGCATGTCTGATTCATGTAAACATAAGCCAACCTACTCTATCATACGTGTCTCGGGTTAGTAAACATATTTTTCAATAAATACTGAGTTTTAAGACTGTTATTATAAATACGAATGCCAAATAAATTTTTTTATATTTTATTAACTTTTACAGAAAACAAGAGCCAGGATCGATTTTCGTGCGGATTCAAGAAGGCCTTTCATGTATGACGATCTGTACGAGCTTCTAAAGGATGTTGTGCCCGCATACAATATGGAATGATTATATGCTTGTAATGGAATTCTAATAAAAAATATCATTTTATTTCAAATGCAACTAGGTTTAAAGCGGTTTCATTCAAATTAGAAGTTTAAAGAACATTAAGGGGTACAACATACTAAGTAACTGCTGCATTGGAAATTAATTCAAGAGGGGAAATTAAATACTACAACGAGGTACAACAAAACCAAATTACATAATGTGACACGATTAAATAAATACTTAAATTCATAACAACAGTTGAATGCAACCAACTGTTCGACATTAGGTATAACGACGACTTGACCCCTATCGACGCATAATCTCATTTTTAAAATTCACAAAATAATCCCTTTGCATGTCGTCGGTTATTTTTCCCAGATCAATTCTCATTATCTCCATGTCAGTCACACGATAGGTGTTCGCTGCTATGAACTCGTTGCTCGCCGCTAAGTTTCTAATAGATGGACCACCGTCGTCTGTTCAAAGAAAATTCATCCTTTCCGGTGCTTCTTGTTGGTTCCATGCTAACCTTTTTCCATCCATTTGTTGAAAATATTCTAATGTCTGTTTCACTCCCTCGGTGCCTCTTCTCTCTTCCAGTCTAGTTTGTTTTGCCTTGTCCCTACTCGGGCCACGTCTTGGACCTCGGTCCGGAAAAAATGCATTTCTTCTACCCTGGTCTGAGGATTCACCGGCGGTGGTTTGTGAATCGTCAAACGTTTCGTCATTATTCTCCGTCTCGCTCATAGGTTGGCTTTGTTGGGAGGCTTGGGTTGAAGTTTGAGGAACTAAGATCGACGAATCATATTCAACGGGTTAAGTGTAATCGCGGGTCAGGCGACAATGACAACCGTTTAGATTTTATCATGTACCTTCCTTTTTTGTTTTTTATTTGTGTCAATGTCTTTGAGAATCCGAAAATAATTATAAAAAATTGGGGGTATGTCGAACCGTACATGTTGGTTATTTTGTTAGGTGGTAGATATTTTATTTTTTATCTCCTCCTACGTTTATGGACTACCATGGAGTGAAAATAATTGAATATAGGAGACCTCTATGTGACCTCCTAGACGTCCCCTACGTGACCATACTTTTCCACAAAGTCCAATTAGTGGGAACTCTTTGAATAGAATTTCATTCATCTAAAATAAAACGCACCAACACACCTTCTTTTTTATCTCCTCCTAAAGTATCATATTTGTCTTATCGATTGGGTAACAGTTTCCTAAAGAATGTCGAGATTTACTAGAAATGAGGATGTTTCTCTTATTGGTGCATGGTATTTCGTTAGATTAGATCCAATAGTTGGCAACGACTAAGAGAACGTTGTCTTCTAGGATCGGGTGCGAGTAGAATACAGAACCACATGGAAAGGTGAGATGGTAAGGAGCAACCATTCATTGCAGTAGAGGGTTAGGATGTTGGTTTGAAAAGTTAGAAGATATGTACGTTTCGTGAGGCGTTATTTTATGAACTTACCCAATGGATGGTAGAATGAACGCGCGGTAAGTTAAATTTAAAATCATTATAAATTTGTTTGTGTTAGTGAAAAAAATGGTATTAACACCTGTTATAAATTTAAATCCAGTACGAGGCAGGTAGAAGGGATTATGAAGAAGATGGACCATTTCACCAAAGATGGAGACATGATGCGGTCTATGATGTGATGAAATTACACTTTCCATTGGTGTATGATCCAGAGCTCTTTGTACAACCATCTAATATCCCACCTCCTCAAGTCGGAGGCGAGATATAAAAACATCACCACATCCATATACAGGTTTCGTGGGTATACCTCTCTGTAAACCCTCACGAGACTAAACTCGTCCAATAGGGTCGCCTAGTGGTTGAAAGGCTTGTTACACGGGTTAAGTGTAATCGCGGGTCAGACGATAATGACATAGATTTATAATATTTAAGTTTTTTCCCTTCTTTTTTCCGGGATTTGTTTTTAATTTATGAATGTGTGTGGTAACAGTGAGAAATTAATATTATTGGTTAATCAATGTTGATGTGTCATGTGAAAAGGACATATTTTCCTTGTATTTTTCCATGCATTATTAACAATGATTTTTTTTGTTTTTATCTTTTTTGTCCCAAGATAGTTATTGGAGTATTGTACCCACATATCTTGTTACGAATCTTCATACTGTTGGAGATTTCCTTTATCTTTATTTGATATCCCTAACCACGTGATTCAATCAACCACCTTATTTGGGTATTGAACCCACATATGTTAGTCTGGAAAATAGTCACCATCCTTTGAGAAACATTTTGGGTGTTTTTGAGCAGTGATTGTCTTTTGGATCCAAGCACGGGTTTCTTTGCCACCTACGCATGATAAAAAAAGTATTTTTCACCAAACACATAATAGACCTTCTATAAGTAATCTGAAAATCAAGCCTAACTGAAACACCCAAAACTATTCTTAGTTTCGTTATCTCCCTTTTTATTCTAGCATACCCATTTTTTCTGCTTTATACCACAATATGGTTGCATTTTCACACGAAGAAGATGTCGTGTTAATTCGTGCTTTTTGTGCTCTTGCCTCTAAGCCTTTGATGTGCAGAGAGATGGAGGGGAGAGATTTTTGGGACCGAATACTAGGGGGATATAGAGCAGCATTTGGCAACGACACTGCAAGAAGCACCAAGTCATTACAATGCCGGATTTCAAACTTGAAAAAATATGTTAAGAGATACGTCAGTCATGTGAGAGTTCGTTGCTGGGGTATGGCTGATGGGGGTTATAACGTTGCTGAGGATGTAAGTTTTTTTTTAAAATTATTATTTACGTTCTTTTAGACAATATCAGTAAACTAACACCAAATATGAATTTCACCCAGTATCATCTAGGTCAAGTTGCATATGTAGAGGAGGGAAAAAGATGGACAGATGGGGGGTTTTCGAAAATTTTAAGACACAATTTGGTAGGGAATATGATCCAGAGTTCCTTCCTACTCCGTTTCAGGGCAATCCAGAAGATGGAGCCGAAGCTTAAGACATCAACACCATCTCTATAGGTTTTTTGGGTATACCTCTCTGTAAACCCTCACGAGACCAAACTCGTCCAGTAGGGTCGCCTAGTGGTTGAAAGGCTTTATGCACGGGCTAAGTGTAATCGCATTGTCTTTTTATAATATTTCTATATTTCGAGTTTTTGTTGGTCCTCTAACATGCATGTATTCGAAAAAGTGGTCAATTGAATTAATGCTAGTGATAAAGTGTCATCCACCTATTTTAAATAATAATTTAATATGATATGGATAAATAGTTCCTATGGCGAATGACAGGTCGATGACCCTAACGTTGAATGAGGGTGCACTCCCGTGATGACTGACTCATAGTGCAACACATTTTTTTTTCCTATAAATAGACTGTCGTGAACCAAAATGGAATACACATTCTTGAACATCTTATTTAATAGTTTCTGAATTTATTTTACAAAGAAATTTCCAAATGAATGTTGAATTCATTGTTGAGGAGGATGTTGCAATTATCGATGCATGGGTTGTTGTATTGAAAGCCCATATCCCAAAAAGTGTGGATAGACCCGCCCGAAAAATATGGCATCAGGTTCATAGAAAGTTTGAAGAAAGATTTTTGAATCAAAATCATAAATCGAAGCAAGCCATTAGAATCAGGGTGGGGAGTATAAAAAGAGAGTAAAATTGTATGTGAGCCTCCAAGGGAAACTAATTATATACGTTCCACTAGGACTCATTACATGGGATATGGATATTGTAAGTGCTTAGAGTTATAAAATAATGGTTTTTAACAAATTCTCTATATCGTTTGATTATTTGTTAACTTCATGCAGGAAACAATGACCAACGCATATTTCCTTGAAAAAAACAGTCGGCCCTTCATATTTTATGAATGTTACCTCCTTATGAAGGACTCCTTCGACGAGTACAATCCGAGTAGGTTGTATATGCGCGCACCATAATAAATCTCGATAATATACAAATCAGTGAAGCTAAAGGGGGATGACCCATCGGGTTTTTATGTTTTATTGTCCGTTTTAGTTTGGTTAAAAGATATTTATGATGTTAAATGTAGTCTGGCGTATTGTGTTTTTCATGTTCTTGTAATGATGTAACAAACAAGTATTATAATGACGAGTTTTATTATAAACATCTTAGTACATCGTAGCAAATAATTCAAAAACCTAACTCACTTTATATCTTATGATCTAAGGGGTTAGAGAAAATGACTAAATTTGAAGTGTGAAATACCTTGGGGTAACCCTACCATTTATTGGTTCCAACTTACAATTGGTTGGAACACATTTTTAAACCCACCCCTTACTGTTCATAAACACCCTTTACTGTTTTAAACACCCCTTGGATGATGGGGATACACCTATGACCAACACCCCCTACGATCAAATCACATCCGGCCAGAAATTTTGAAACCCGTGTCTAGAACACTATCATACTGTCCGGTTAACGCAGACACTAATTTACACCGTGTCGGTGGGAGGACTCATCCCTTAATATCCTATAAAAGGAGTCCTTTGTAAAGATAATTAATATCCTAGATCAAAAAAGGAGTCCTTTGTAAAGATAATTAGAGGGAAACAAAACACCACAAGTCTTAACATGTATTTTGATGATCTACTAATATCACCAAATTCGAAAGTAATCTTTTATTAAGACACCATATCATGATTATCAAGGCATGAGACATTGCAAGTACACTTTTCTCCTCAAAAATATGGATCATCACATCAAATTGCATCAATCGAAGAAAAAATAAAAGAGTGAGCAAAAAGCATTTAAGGCGTCATGGAGTCCTTGGCCGTTCATTTGAATCATATATGTACTTCAAACCTAAGAAATCATTTTGATTTTGGGGTATTCTAGTTGCCAACAAAGAAGGAGTTTTTTGAAGGGGGAGTTGAAAATTATATGGAATCTTTTTTCTTCCAAAAATTTAGGGGGCTATCGTAGATTACATAACCATTTTTTGATCAAATCTTTTACAAATCCTAAATAAAGAACAACATTTGATGTGGAAGGAATCATGTTAGAATAAGGAGTTGAGACATGAATATCTTTTGGATGTATAACCATTTTTTACAAATCATCCTAAATAAAGAACAACATTTGATGTAAGGAATCATGTTAGAATAATGCGAGACATGTTCGGAGACTCAACATCGTAAGTGTAGTTCTATTCCAAATAATATCGTAAGTATATTTTGCTTTCATTCCTTATTTGTAAAAAATTAGTTTTGAGGACGTAATTAATGGTTATATCTTCCCCTGCATGTAGGAATGGATGACGAAAGTTCGGTTCCGAAAAGAAAATAATATTAAATTTAAGTTTTATGAATGCTACCTTATTTTGAAGGACGTCGTTGATGACTTCAACCCGTTGATAATAGCAAGGCACATGGGGTAATTTAACATCACCGTTCTTATTGATTTTGTGGGTATACCTCTTGTAAACCCTCCCGAGAGACCACTAGGCCAATGGGGACACCTACCGGTTTAAAGGCTTGTTGATTGTTTACTATCGTTGAACTTTTATATCATTTCTCCGTGCTTGTAATAATTTCAAACTAATGAAGTAAATTATATTATGTTTCAAAGCGATTTAATTCATACTAGACGTTGTATCCAAAAAATATATTTGGGGATATACAAAACAGTCATCATTTAAAAATCTTCCTATTATTTTATCCTGAATTACTTATTCAGACAAGGTTAACTGGGTAGGATAAATTAAAGGGAAAATATTTAATGTGTCTGACATGTGGGTGGTTTTTATCGGGTTTCTCAACCCACTTGCAATACAAGATAAGCCTTACACATCATCGATACTTGAAAGGACTGTTACATAAGGTCCTCTATAAAATCACTTCAGGCTAAATAATAGGGCAAAGCATATGATATTATAAACCATCAGGATACATCTTCTCCCAGAAGATTGATTCTTCTTGTCCATTTTATCCGGAAACTACAATTTTTGGAAAAATGGCTAGGTATACCGTCGAAGAGGATGTTGCAATCACAAATGCGTGGGTAAGTGTTGTTACCCTTCCCGAGGTTGACCATCACAGGGTTCTGTCTAATACGGTTTGGAACCGCGTATTCGAAAATTACACACAACAGTTCACAAATATTCATCAAAGAACAACTTTTTCTATAAAGGTTAGGCTCGGAGTAATAAAAAATGGGGTGAGGGTTTTCGTTCGTTACCAGAAAGAAATTTATATTGCCCATAACCGATCTCCACTATGGACAGTTGAGAGACTTGTAAGCAGTTCATCGTTTTACTCAGACCACTTGTTTTTATTCTTCAACAAAAACACTTACCAACTTATGACTTTTTTTTGGGTGTAGGAGCGATATGCAAATGGGAAATACGCCAGGGATACAGGAAAAGAATTCATGTTTTATCAATGCTACCTAATCATGAAGGCTAACATCCCGGAACTTAACACGATACAACCATCACCAAATCCTCCTCAAGATGGAGAGGAAGATTAAAACAACCACATCAACAACATGATAGTAATGGTTTTATGGGCATACCTCTATGTAAACCCTCACGAGACAAAACTCGTCCAATATGGTCACATAACGGTTTAAATGCCTGACACACGTAATTTGTATTGCCTTGCTTTCACCGAAATTTATCTAAGTCTAGGATTAAATTATCATTTTGAGGTCTTTATTGATTCAATCCATGTATCCCTTAGGTTAATATCAATTCATTCATAATGGTGTATGTTTAACCAAATCTGACTCTGATATAAAGTAAACGCGAATAACTGGTCGTATAACATAAGAGTGTTAACTGGGTGTACCAAAAAAGGTCAAACAAATATATATCTGGCACGCAAGTTGAACCAGCGTACGTAAAATACGCAGTTTGATCCAGTGCACCACGCTGTTAGGAACTGCGTGCGGACGAATATTTCCCTAGAATATTCGTCGGTACGCGTTTAGGAACCGCGTTTCATGCTTTTTTCACACGATGTTTCAAACCACGTGCCGGGGTTACTTCCATCTTGGATCCAAGCCACACGCAGTACTCTCCGGGAATCATACCAACTGTAGCGGGATTAACGACACTTCCACAGTGCTTTATCTTGCATCTTGGAGATGGTTAGACCCATCCTTATAAGTTATTGTCACGGATATACAGCACAGCCGAATGCGCTTAACCAGCATACTTTAAACTGGCAAGTGAATGTAGTGAAAAATATGGAGCTAAGGATATTATGGTAATATTTTACACTTTTGAAGCTCTACATGGTGCACAAGGCAACTACGTTCCAGTATGATCTGGCTAATGATGTATGGTATTACATCCAACGATCACCACCAATTTCGGTTTAAAATACCTTCAAAAGAAAAATCTAGGTTTAAAATGGAAAAAAAAAATGATAGCGATATGAGTTCCTTCAACCTTGTCACGTGGCAGACCCGAAATTTTAGCTCCATTCAAGTTTTCCAAACCAAACTTTGGCTCTGCTGCGAATTATTGCCCTATTAGCAAAACTGCAAGTCTATCTATAGATAACAGCACATGATCATTATATTATTTTGGAAAATATGTGTGAGATGTGTGAGTTTTCCCCCCTTTATGTATTCTTTTGGAAAAAAGAATCCTAATATGGTAGGTACTCGACTTCCGAATTGAGTTTGGACTTCTATAGAATTCCAAACATGGTAAGTTAAGTTTTCCTTTTGAGTTTGTAATTTTTAAACCTACATTGCCAAGTGTCCTCACCAGAATGCTCATTTTACGAACTAAAAAAAAGGTTTGTTTCGACAAGTAGGAAGCGTGGTTTCCTCACAGTTCAACGTGAGAGCTTTATTTGCCTAAACTTTTAAGTCTTTAGATATATAAAAAAAAAGGAAACTCATAATCATTAGATTCAGTCGCGTTTACGGTTAACTCAGTGTAAGCACCCCTAACAATCTCTAAATGGATTTGATTTCTCAGGTAATACATGAACAACAGAAGAAAAAAAAAATTGCTTCATAGGCTTTTTTACTTATGATGTGGTAGAGAGTAATTTTTTGAAAAAATAAAACAACTTGGAGCACGAGACAATTTGTACCAATTAATTTATTATTTTTTTAATTTTTTATCCACTTCAATTTTTAATTAGCAGCTATATAATTGCCCTTATAAGTTGTTGTCACGGATATACAGCACTGCTGAATGCGCTTAACCAGCATACTTGAAACTGGCAAGTGAATGTAGTGAAAAATATGGAGCTAAGGACATTATGGTAACATTTTGCACTTTTGAAGATCCACATGGTGCACAAGGCAACTACGTTCCAGTATGATCTGGCTAATGACGTACGTTATTACATCTAACGATCACCACCAATCTAGGTTTAAAATGAAAAAAAAAAAACAGTGATAGCGATATGAGTTCCTTCGACCTTGTCATGTGCCGGACCCGAAATTTTAGCTCCATTCAGGTTTTCCAGACCAAACTTTGGCTCTGCTGCGAATTATTGTCCTCTTAGCAAAACTGCAAGTCTCTCTATAGATAACAACACATGCATTCTTTGTTGGTATTGGTGTTTCCAGTATAATCAAAGCAGGCGGGGTCAGAGTTTTATCACCAACAAACGAAGAATGAAATGTTAAAATTGTACAACCGGTTTCGTGTTTCAACCTAAACCATCTACCTCCCAAAGAGGGGACTTTCTCTTTCATCTTTCTCTAACGGGAGAAAAACCTAACCCTAAGAACGCCGCTGCTCAGATTGGCTCCTTCGGGAGCAGATCTGAGTTGCACAAACCATATTCGATCTTCAATTCTCACTATCATCACCACCTTCATAATTATTTTCTTTAGTTGTAACATTTAATTTTCTTTCTTGCTTTAATGGAGTTTAAATCTCTAACATAGTCTTAGGTTTGAATCGTTTGATTACAATCCAGTTGTTTTCTTAGATTTTCTTTTCCTCTCTGGTGAAGGATCTGTCACTAGAAGTAACAAATTGCTTTTGATCTGTTTTTCTCTTTTGCTTTTCGTTTGATGTGGTTTTTTGCTGGAAAAGTTTGTTTCCAAAAGAGAACTTGCTTCAACAAAAACAAGTTTAACATCAAATCAACTTTAGCAGCAGTTTTTTTTTTTTTAGATTCAACCTTCACTGGGTTTTTTCTATTGAATCTCGAATTTTAGTTGTTCTGCCTTCATTTTTAGTAGAATTTCAATGGGTTTCTGATCCGCACCTGTTTCTCCTGATTTTCATTATTTGTTCTTAGTTTTTATCTTTGTTTTTCTGTTGTATCTTAAATTAGTATAAGGTTTTATTGATTCAAACTAGCAGTACCCAGCAACAACTCAAAGCATCTCAGGCAGGCTTTACGTTTCCGATTTGTTCTCCAACAGCCACAAAGACACTAGCAACAAAGACACCGGCAATTGCAAACAAGATTCTCAAAGACACTGACAGAAGTAACTACAAAGACACAGAAGACACCAGCAACAAATGATTCTACAAGACCGAGACAAATGAAGATTCAAATCGTTTCATGCCGATTCCTCCACATGAAAACCGTGTTACTTTATACTGGTTACCTTTGTTACTGTTACTATAAAATCTTTGGCAATGGGTTGGATCTATGGATCCTTCTATACCTATGTCATCATTGTGATTTTGCAAAAAACCTTGAGAAATGGTTGGATTTAAGGATCATAACACTTCTATTGATTATAGATTTGTTATTTGGGTTGGATGTGTTACTTTTAATCCAACCAAGACCATTTAAACTAGTTCCGTTACTTATGAATCGTGTAGGAATGGTAGAAAACCCTTCTCAGAATTGGTCTTGTAGCTTCGTTGTTATGTATTTTGATTACCACTGTTGTCAGTTTGAAATCGTTGTAACCGTTGAAAATGCTCGAGTCTGTACTGTAATTGCTCCCGATCTCGAATCGGAGAATTCTAATCAAATTATCTGTGGCTTGACTCTTTTTCGGAAAAAAAAAAAAAAAAACGTCATTCAAAGTCAGACTCCGGACTTTTTTCTCTCAAACTTTCATCTTTCTTTGTTGCTGATGGAAAACAGAGGAAAAGTCTAGAACTTGGACAATAGGCATAGTCCAAAACTTGGACAATGAATCTGAACCTTTAATCATTCCTATCTTCACCCACTACTAATCTCGATGCTAGAATCATTCCTCTCTCAAAGGCTCAGATTCATTGTCCCAGTTTTGGACTATGACTCGTGTCCCAAATATAGACACTTCCGAAAACAAAAGAGCTTAAGCTACCACACTAGGTTCCAGAACCTAGAAAATGACATGAATCACATGACCTGACATAAATGTTTCACATTATTAATGCTCGGTCCATGAAGATTTTAAGGTTTAATTATCGACATGTGCAACACTTTCAATAACCATATCGAGTGGTTTGGTTGGTGGCTTTAGCTTCAAATAGTTTAAACATGCATGATGAATTACTTGACTTATTCAGAATCAACACCATATTATCACCAGCAGTATGTTTCTTCATACTAAATATTCTAAAAATTATTGGAGTAGCAGTGTCTTCTTGCAAATGAAATAACTCGAGTCCCCGGCTCTGCGCATTTGAAAATCATAAAACTGCCAACATTTGAAACCCACTTAAAAATGGCAAAGATAGATGTATTGCCAAACAAGTAAATATCATATGGCATTGATCAGTACCATTAATCAATTCGCAATAATATTTACAAACTAAACTGTCTAATCCAGTAAAGTTAGTGCAAAAGAAAAAGAATGTTTGTGTATGTCCAAATGCATATGCATGTACTGCACAAACAACAGCTAGCCATGAAAAACAATTTTTTTTATTTTTCTCATTCTAACTTTCCCATCCAAAAGAAAAAGAAGAAAAAAAAAGCCATGAAAAATGGATCAAATCGATCTTACTCTCATTGTCCCACACCAAATACCTAATGATTGTACGTCCATGATGATATGGGTGCAAAACACTATGGCACGAACCTTGAACATATAGTCTCACTGAAATCAACTAAATGGCACGTAAAAATGGCCGTGAAACGTAAAAAATATATGTAGATGATTAGGGTCATAATTTTGGGACTTATGGAGTAGCGCTAAATTAATATCCTTAATTGAACACAGTTAACTTCATAAATTAGAAGAGTCTTGTGACTCGTTTGCAAGGAAACCGATCTTTCATCCCCAATCTTCCCGTTTGAAACTAGTGCATTGAATCTTGAATCTTTATTTGGTTATAGTATTAATTTTTCCCTGTCATTTCTCATCTGTCAATCAATCGGAAAGAATGGGGAATATGCAGCAGGGTTTAGCTTAGCTACAGGCTACAGCTAGAGAGAACAAGTGAGTTTTTGTTTTGTTTTATTTATGAGCTTTGAAATAATCAAATGGTTCGTACAATTTGGGTCTGTGTATTCTGAGAAAGCTATCGACCCGTCACAGTCATTCAAAGGTCCCTTCTCTTTTGAACCCAGTTAACATCCTTTCCCAAGAGCTATTCTCCCATTTTCCTTTCTTTTTTTCGCTGGCGAATTTAAGAGTCAGACAAACGGATTTAGGGGCCAACACTAAAAGACAAAAAAGTCACTCAAACATAAAAATGAGTCATCCCTTAACCGATTAAGCCGTATTGGCGAAACTACCCTTATACATTCGGAAGTTAATGACCAAAATTATCTTAGAATGTAGTGGTTGAGAGCATATTGATGCCCTTCGTCAGGGGGGTTCGGGGGCGTAGCCCCAACGAGGGAGCTACGCCCTCTCGTTACGATTTTTTTGATCTTCAAGAACCTAATTTTTGTGTTCTAATCAGTCCACTTCCTAAGAGTAACCCAATTTTCGAGCACGTTGAAAACATCATCGTTTCTTAAGAACATCATCCATAATCGGTAGATAAAGTAGGTCGTTATCTACCGATTATGTTTCTGCTAGTGTAAATCCAAGAGCATCATCCATAATCGGTAGATAGTATAGATTTTTAACTACCGATTCGGAGTTATCCTCCGAATATGACTTATCCTCCGAATATTCTTGGTTCGAAACCAACCACGCCCTGGCTCTAGGCGGTTCCAAGGGCCATTGTAGAAGGTTAGCCAACCCACATTCGGGAGGATAATCTTTTACTTATCCTCCGAATGTAACAATTACAAAATCTCCAAAGATTAGTGTTTTTCGAAATTCAGAATTTCGGGCCAATCGGTAGATAGTATAGATTTTTAACTACCGAATATTCTTGGTTCGAAACCAACCACGCCATGGCTCTAGGAGGTTCCAAGGGCCATTGTACAAGGTTAGCCAACCCACATTCGGGAGGATAATCTTTTACTTATCCTCCGAATGTAACAATTACAAAATCTCCAGAGATTAGTGTTTTTCGAAATTCAGAATTTTGGGCCAATCGGTAGATAATATAGATTTTTAACTACCGAATATTCTTGGTTCGAAACCAACCACGCCATGGCTCTAGGCGGTTCCAAGGGCCATTGTACAAGGTTATCCAACCCACATTCGGGAGGATAATCTTTTACTTATCCTCCGAATGTAACAATTATAAAATCTCCAGAGATTAGTGTTTTTCGAAATTCAGAATTTTGGGCCAATCGGTAAATAGTATAGATTTTTAACTACCGAATATTCTTGGTTCGAAACCAACCACGCCATGGCTCTAGGCGGTTCCAAGGGCCATTGTACAAGGTTAGACAACCCACATTCGGGAGGATAATCTTTTACTTATCCTCCGAATGTAACAATTTCAAAATCTCCAAAGATTAGTGTTTTTCGAAATTCAGAATTTTGGGCCAATCGGTAGATAGTATAGATTTTTAACTACCGAATATTCTTGGTTCGAAACCAACCACGCCATGGCTCTAGGCGGTTCCAAGGGCCATTGTACAAGGTTAGTCAACCCACATTCGGGAGGATAATCTTTTACTTATCCTCCGAATGTAACAATTACAAAATCTCCAGAGATTAGTGTTTTTCAAATTAGAATTTTGGGCCAATCGGTAGATATTATAGATTTTTAACTACCGAATATTCTTGGTTCGAAACCAACCACGCCATGGCTCTAGGCGGTTCCAAGGGCCATTGTACAAGGTTAGCCAACCCACATTCGGGAGGATAATCTTTTACTTATCCTCCGAATGTAACAATTACAAAATCTCCAGAGATTAGTGTTTTTCGAAATTCAGAATTTTGGGCCAATCGGAAGATAAGTGAAAACTCTTACTCCCGAATGTAAAGTGGCCCAAAATTCTGATTTTCGAAAAAACTCATAGTTTGTATTTTTTGGAATATTGACATTCAGAGGATAAGTTAAGGATATAACCTCCGAATGTTAAGTGGCCAAAAACTCCAACCATATGCACTGACCACCATGGAACCACCACCGAACCATCATCGAGCCTTGGCACGTCGAGGATTGAACCACTACATTCGGAAGATAATTTTGGTCATTAACTTCCGAATGTATAAGGGTAGTTTCGCCAATACGGCTTAATCGGTTAAGGGATGACTCATTTTTACGTTTGGGTGACTTTTTTGTCTTTTAGTGTTGGCCCCTAAATCCGTTTGCCTGTCCCCTAAATTCGCCAGGTTGTTTTCCCCACGGTCTCCATCCCAAAGCCTACTTTGTCGGGATACTGCCAATTTCTATCTCGATATCTGGCCTCTTAAAATTCATTATTATTTGGTCTCTCACCGTATCAATCTTTTTTTTTTCTTTTTTTTTTAATGCTAAATAAAAATAGATTAATTAACTGAAACCATCAGAACAGTTCATGTGTTTGTTCATTTTGTTCCCACAATGGAATGAACAAACTTGAAAAATGGATGTTCAGATGAACATATTTGATGGTTTGAACATTGAGTCTAAACACCGGCATGACGAGCGTCATTGCTAAAAACGCCCGCTTCAGAAGGAAATACGCCAGCGTTAGATTTTCTAACGCGCATTATCATTTTCAATAGCGCTCGCGTCATTTTCAATAGCGCCAACGACTTAATCTGAACGGCTGCAAAGAATTGTCATCCAACGGATACATTTTTTAAAATCTATAAATACACACATTCTTCTCTTCACTCTCAATTGTTGATTGAACATGTCTTGGCCCCGGTTAGTTCGGCGAGTTCCGTATGCTAGATAAGAAGATGAATCTATTTGCAGAAACTATGTTTTTTTTATCTACTCAGCTTTCTTTGACAAACTATCCATGGGTGAATTTATGGGAGGTTATTCACGATGGGTTCTGCAGTGACACTCGTAATCCGAGTCGTCGTTCTATATGCGACGTAGAACATCGTTTTGATACAATTAAGAAAGAAGTAAGTGAGTTTGTAGCTTCAACCATACAAGTAAATCAATATCGACTGAGAGGTGAAACTGATGCTGAGATGGTAACAAGATCTTTGGCTGAATGGCGAAGATGGAAAAATGTGGCTTTTCCTTTCGAAAAATGTTTTATAAACCTTAAGGGGTTGTTTCAACCTCTTCTTTGTAGTTGTTGTTCCACCCAGTACTTCTTCTCATTAGTGAAGATAATGTAATGTAGTCCGTCGTAATTTAGTGAAGGCAATGTAAAACACTTACTTTTAAACATATGTAATTTTATTTAATTAAGACTGTCGTGCTTTTAAAACTATAAAACTACAAACTTTTAAAACTAAAACTGCAAATGTAGCGGAATTAAAAATTACAATAATCTCTCTAGCGTCGCTCATCTCTAGCTCCCTCATTGATATATTCTAACTGTATTTCGTATATAATTGATAATGGTTGGTTTAATTATATGCATGACCTTAAAATGTATTATTTATAAATTTTATACATGCCGAATTTTCGATACCGAACTCATATTTGTAAAACGAATTACTCACGTATGTATGCGGTTCCGAATCACTGCCGAACAACATACCTTTGACCGGATTTTTGACCGAATCTGAATCATCCGAATCCGAATAATTTGCGTACGTATGATGTTCCGAACTTGTCTCCGTACCCCGAATTACTAACTAGGGAATGGAGATCCCTTCATTGTGTGAAAATACTAATATAATAATTCAATAGTGATAAGTTTTCTTCTTATGTTTAAGTTTAAACATGTTATTCGTTCCCCATGCAGGAAAGAGCAAGGCCATCATAAATAAGATGTGCATGGAACACCTTTACACGGAGTTTTTCATCAATCGATACTATTCGATTTTGAGCTAATCCTGAGTGTTGACACGTACAGTGAAATCTCTATTATAGCTAATACACGTATTCATGAATTACCGAAGAATATGATCCGTATAATACTTTGCTATGTCGTTAGTAGATGAGCATTCTTTATTATATTTTAGACATTCAAAATCTTACGTACGCCAATACTATTAACGTTCGTGTTATTATTGATTGTAATGCACATATCATATGTACAGTTCATATAAATTACTAACTCATAGTATCTAAAAAGAGATTATGTTAAAAATGGTTAATGTGTATCGAATTCATATCCTAAAACGAATTATACATGTACGTCCACATGACACAGTAAAAGCCAGAAATCATTCAAAAGAAAAGAAAATAAAACCGCCCACAGTTTCATTTCATGTATGTGTATCTTTAGTTTCCTCTCTGCGGTAGATTTGATTCATTCCCTATTACCGCATGATGGGTAAAAAAGTCACCATCGCCATTTGATCATCATAAGGTTAATTTGGAGATCAATTCATTGTGTGAAAATACTGATACGGCACTAAAAGTCCGGCACACTAAGAAAAAAATTATTAAAGCGCAAATAAATTTGTATAAGAGGATACTATAATAGTAGAATGCATTATACAACGCAAAAGCAAAAAATTCTATGACCTAAATAAAGTGGAATGCAAGCAACAACAAAAGAGAAAAAAGAAAATGCATATATCAAATGTATATCAATGTCTTGGTGCCTAATGTAATAGGAAAATGTTTTTTTTTTATTATTTTTGATGAAAAAAATTATTATTATCAATCAAGTAATATAGTACAAAAGGTTTACAACATCATTTTTTCGAAGGAACTCGATAAGATACTTGATTTACTAATTTTTCTCCTAATGTGTAATGATAAATATTGGAAACTCTTGATTCTAGCTTCCTTAGCTAATTTATCCGCCGCTGAGTTGTGTTTTCTGTTGATGTATCTCACCTTGGCTAGAGGAAGAATATCCAAATTCCCTGCAACCCTTTTCGATGTGTTTTCAGCTTCCCAAGAGATATCTTTACATTGCTTGTTAATGAAATCCGCAATACTTTTACAGTCCGTGACGATAGAAACACTGGAAAGAATATTATTTTTTAACCAAGATGTAGCTTTAAGCATCGCCTTTGCTTCTGCATGAATCGCCGATATTGCTTTATTTGAACCTGCTTCGATATGCATGAATTCCTCATGATCCACCGAATATAAGATAAAAGCGAACCCCATAGATAGATCTTCTTTTTTATAAGATGCATCTATAAAAATTATCCAGTCTGTAGTTAAAGATGTCCAATTTAGATTTGGATCCATTTCTTTTCTAACCAGGATCTTCCTCTTGATTGATATTGAATTTGCTGATTGTAAATACTTGTTTATCTGATCTATCAATACTGTCGGGTTAGGATCTTTTCCTTCGAAAATAACCAAGCATCTGTGTTTCCAAATGAACCAGAGAACTGTAGCAATTTTATCAGATATTTGATCGTAATTAGTATCTTCTATCCATATTTTTACCCAATTGCTAATAGAATCAGAGGAAGTTTGGTTGTGAATAAAGCTTAAAGAAACTCCAAACCAAACTGCTCTCGCAAACGGGCAAAATCTGAATAAATGTTGTTCGTTTTCTTGGATCTGCGCATTACACATCTGACAGTTCGCTGAAACATCTTTCTTGTGGACTGCTAATCTACTTGAAGTTGGAAGAGCTTTCTGTACTAGTTTCCAAATAAACAATTTAATTCTTGGAATTGTCTTAATTTTCCATAATCTCTTCCAAGGGAAATTGGTCAAATCGTCATTTTCTTGTTCTTGGTTGTTAATAAAGTTGTAGATATTTTTCACTGAAAATGATCCTGAAGAATGGTGCCTCCACTTAATTTTGTCTTCTTCTTCTCTTTGTGTCGAGATTGCTTTAATTTTGTCTTTAATTTCCTGACGGAAAAACTCGTCTAATTTTTCAATGTTCCAACCGCTGTCAAGTGTAATCAACTCTTTTACCATTTCTGGAACTTGGTCTGTTCTATCCGTAGGTTTTTGAATTATATCCTCATTGGGAATCCATCTGTCTTCCCAAATTTTTGCCGACTCTCCATTTTTAATTTGCCACACGAAGTTGCCCTTTATAAGATTTAAACCTTTTTGGATGCTAGTCCAAACCCAAGAAAGATTAGTTGTTTTCGAGTTTTCTAGGGGGGTTGTGTTCGGAAAATATTTTGCTTTTAGAATCTTGACCCATAATTGATCTGGTTCTAATATTAATCTGCTGGCCAGCTTAGTTAGCAAAGCTAAATTAAATTGGTGCGGATTTTTAATTCCCAAACCCCCTTGCGATATAGGTTTACAAATCCCGGCCAAAGCTTTTATAAAACCGCCTTGTCTTTTCACCCCATCTTTATTCCACCAGAAATTTCTTTGAATTCTATCCAATTGATCTAAAGTTTCTTTAGGTAGGGCTAGCACCTGCATCTGATAAGTAGGATAAGATTGAAGAACATATTTTATCAATACCGTTCTCTCAGCCTGGGAGAGAAGCTTCGATTTCCAACCTTGAAGAGTAGAATAGTATCTTTGGAGTAGAGGTTCAAAATTTTCTTTTCTCTTTTTGTCAAAGAAAAGGGGGAGTTCCCAGGTACTTCTCGTTTTTTGTCATCAACTGAACCTTTAATATTTTTGCTATTATTTTTCCATGTCTTGGGTGGATTCGACGGCTAAAATAAATCCCGGATTTTTGAAGGTTGACCATTTGCCCTGTAATTTCTCCGAATGAGGACAAAATATCTATCAAGTTTTTTGCTTCTCCTAGGTCTGCTCTCGTGAATAGGAAACAATCATCTGCGAAGAACAGGTGAGAGATATTGGGAGCGTCTTTATTGATCTTCAACCCAGATATCTTTTTTTCCGCAACTGCTTTCTCTAAGAGTCTAGAAAGGATTTCTATGCATATGAGAAAGAGATAAGGTGAGAGCGGATCTCCTTGTCTTAATCCTCTAAAATTTTTAAAAGAAGGGCCCGAGGCACCATTAAGGAAAATTGAAAAAGAAGCAGTGGAAATGCACTGCATGATAAGATTTACCCAATTCCATAAGGCGATATGAGGAAAATGGTTTATAATTCAAATCCCATTCCATAACGCGATCTATTCGTAAAATAAGATGATAAGGTTCTTGGTACCATGCTATATAATCATATAAATCATCGATGGAAGGGTGCTTTGCAAAATTTGTAAGTTTGTGAATGAATAAAATAAGGATTTGATCGTTGAAAATAGGGGTGGGACTTGGGTTGGGTCAACCCACCCAACCCATGTCCAACCCGAACGTTGGGCGGACATGGGCAACGTATTTCAAAACTTTGGGCAAGCTTTGGCCTAAATTTTATGAACCCGAGTTAAATTTGGGCAAGCATGGGCACAAATATTTCTAACCCAAACAACCCGCCCAACCCGAAGAACTATATATAAGACATTTTTTATAATTAGTATTATCATCTATTTAGAGAAATTTTAGATATTATCTTCAAATCTATTAATGAAAATATAAAGTATATCTATCTCATTAATCATTCGATATGAAAAGAATTTATATTATTGTAAATAATCATCAGTTATTTGGAAATTTAAAATAAATGGAGCAATTAAATCTTATTACTACTAAATTTATTATTATCACATTAACAAACTTGTATGTCTAGTGGAACTTGGGCCAACCCGAGGAACATAACTTGGGCGGACTTGGGCAACACCTCAATGGGTTCCACGGGTTCAATGGGCAATCTGGGCATATAATTCGTAGCTCGGGTCTGCCTCGACCAAGCCTTCTAACCCGCCCAACCAACCCAAGTCCCACCCCTAGTCGAAAAGAACCCAAAAAATAAAGGAGAGAAGCTTTTATCCTCTGTTTTGGGTTATCATCGGTGGGCCAGAAAATATATGCTGTTGGAATTCGCGCCGCCAAGATATCTTTTGGTTCTTTCTATCTCTTGTTTGCACAGGGTTTGTTGACCTCCGTATATTCTTTCGAAGAAAGAAAACAAATATCATATTTTATATACTAAATAAGCCTTACAGTTACCATTATTTACGATTGACTGCCACCAAAAAGCTTCTTATTGGAATTTAGGTATCTGACGGTTCACCATCACCAATCGTGCACACTGTAGATTTGGTTTACCATTACCACTTTAATGACTCACCTTGTTGGATGGAGATCAATTCATTGTGTCGAAATACTGTTCCATGTTTACTACGTACCAGCATATTAATAATGATGATTTTTCTTCTTATGTTTAAACATGTTATTCTTTCCCCATGCAAACAAGAGCAAGACTATTATAGCTAAGAACATTGATGGAGTAGTATTTTTTTGTTCAATGAGGAGGCTCATCAAAATGTATATATGTTCTTAAACAACACAACAAAGCACAAAGTAAATTTATTTTGTTTTTAGTTCTAATGAGCAATTCCAAATTATTACCATTGTGACGTAAAAAGGCAAAACAGCTTGTGGGGTTTGCAACTCTCTTTTTGTTCTATTTGGATCCGGAAAATTACTCAAGAGATGAGAAAAAGTTGCTTGTAATTCAACCGCCATGTCCATGTGCAAGACCAAAAACAAAAGAAACATATAGTACAACAGTAATTGCAAACACTGAAAAGGCTCTGTTATTAGGAAATGATTTTGTTTTTTGTTCTTCAGCTTTGCACATTCAAATGGTAACTAGACCAAGAGCTGTTCTCTGTTCTCCTATTTCTTCTTACCCAAGTAATCTTATTTTGTGTTAAGTTGCAGAGATACAGAAACTAGCTAGCAACTTGCCCACGGTCTCCATTTGATCTAAGCCTACTTTCAAGGGATATTGCCAAATTTCTCTCCATATCAGAGTGGTTCAGTGGCATCAACTCGGCGTTAAAAAGGGAGCCACCACAGACATGTCTACGGTCCATGAATGTAACCTGACAAGTCGTAGACACGTAAGAGCAAGTGTTGTACATTTTGGCCACAAGTGGCATCCAATCCGAATAACAACAACACACAGACGCGTGTAGTGATTTTAAAGTTTAATTATCGGCATGTGTACAACACTTTCAACAACCATATTGGGTCGTTCACTGGTTTGGTGGCTTTAGCTTCAAATAGTGTAAACATGCATGATGACTTAGGGTGTGTTTGGCATGGAGGTAGTTGAGGGTAGAGTTCAGTCAGCGGGAGGAGTCAAGGATGGAATTCAAATCTTAGTGTGTTTGGCATGGATGAAATTAGAGTTCAAGGTAGTTGGAACTACTTCATTCAATGGAAATGGAAATCACACCTCCCCCATGGAAGTTGGAACTCCATCCTTCCAACTCCACCCATTGATCATTTTGACATTTCAACTTATTTTACTTTCTTTGTTTCTTTAAACAGTAATTAATTTCCTATACTTATAAATTTACTTTGGTAATTAAAATTTTATTTTATTTTAGAATTTATAATATATTTTAATTAGTAATTTTTAATGCTTTAATAATATTTTGTTTTTTCTCACATTCAAAAATAGATTTTTTTTTCTTATTATTATTTAAATATATTAGTACTGTTGATAAATTATTAAATTTAAAAATAATAGTTTTATTTAAAATAACAAAACTCTATTATTTAATATTATATTTATTTAAATTAATAATTTAAATAATTTTTCAATCCAAATATAAAATTATTTCCACTAAAATTATATTTACATAAAAATTAATTATTATTGTTGATAAATTATTTCTTTCATTAAAAAATAGTAGTTTTATTTAAAGAATTCTAAGAATAATAATAATTATTAATATTATATTTACTTAAAATAATAATTTAAATAATTTTTCAATTCAAAGATCACATTTATATATATATATATATATTATATTACATTAATATTAAATTATAGTAATATTACATTAATATATTTTATTATATTAATATTATACTATATTAATATTATAATATATTTAATTAATATTCTTTAGGCTATATTCAATTAATATTATATTATATTTATGTTATATTTAATTAATATTATATTCATTTCATTATTAATATCACATTTGTTAATTTACTAGTATTTCATGTAATTATTTATTAAAATATACATTATTACATATAATTAAATTAAAAAATAATTAAAAATAATTTTTTAAAGAAATTCAGTGATTCAAAAATAAATTTATCAACAAATAATATATTAATAAATAAATATTTTGAAAAAATAAACATTTGAAAAAGAAGAATGACGTAATTACCAATGTCATCAATAATCATGCCAAACACATAAATTTTGAAGGGTGGAATTCAATTTTTAGGTAGTTTGAATTCTAGGTAGTTGGAGCTCTCTAGAATTCAAACTCCATCCATGCTAAACGCATCCTTACTTGACTTGGGCAGAATCCACACCCTATTATCACCAGCAGTATGTTTCTTCGTACTAAATATTCAACGTTGAAAGACCGATACTTTAAAAATTATTGGACTAGCAGTGTCTTCTTGCAAATGAAAGAACTCGAATCCTTGGCTCTGCGCATTTGAAAATCATAAAACTGCAATCCCCTTAAAAATGGCTAACGGTCGATTTTGGTAGATTGATGTAGTATTTGCCAAACCAAGTAAATATATCATATGGTATTGATCAGTACCATTAATTAATTCTCGATAAAATTTACTAACTATACTAGGTAACTAGACTGTTTAATCCAGTCAAAAGTGTCTCTCAATAGTGCAAAAGAAAAAGAGGGCCCAAATAAATGTTTGTGTATGTCCAATGCATATGCATGTACTACAGAAACAACTGCTAGCCATGAAAAACACAATTTTTATTATTTTTCTGATTCTAACTTTCCCATCCAAAAGAAAAAGAAGAAAGAAAAAACCCTATTATTAGGGCTATCCACGGCTGGGTTTTTGAGGCTATTTGGAGTCATGAAATAACAACCCATAGCATCCCTTATCCATCATTTTTTGTAATGTCTAATCTACCATTAATTTGATTAGTGCTAATTAACTTGATTAAGCTAAACTAATCAGTTTTAGTGAATCAATTAGACTAATCAAAACATTAATTTTTTGCAAATCAAAACTTGATTGTTTTGAGTTTTGAAGAAGGAAAAATGATGATTTTGGTGAAATTATTTTGAAGCAAAATGATAAAACCCTTCGTCACAAAACTCAAGATAATCTTATAATGAACTCCCAACATCAATTTCATCAGTTCAAATCCGTCAAAAATCAGAAAAAATCTGGAATTCGATGCTGTTATGGCCGGGAAATTGTGTCGACACAGCCGTAATCCATTTATTACGGCTTGGATATGATGACTTCCCAGCCGTAAACACTAACAACGGATGGGAAGTTAAGAACTTCCAGGCTTCCAGCCGTTATTCAACGAGAATCTCCTGAGTCTGTTTTTACGGTGGGAATTCTTATATTTCCGTCCGTAATTGAATCTGTAAGCTGAGAAATTTTGCATTTTCAACATGAAAATTAGTAATACTTTCATTAATTAGACCACAATAAAACCCATTACATACTTAATAGATCCCCGTTACAAAGTTGGTTTTAATAACACCCCTTTCGATGTATTAAGAAGTCTTTGATGATGGCGAATTGAGCTTCCAAGTTGAAGTCATAACCTTTCCATTTTCTCAATTCCTTCTTAGCTTGAGCCGCGACTTCTTTATCAGTCTCACCTCTAAGTCGAAGTTGGTTGCACATACGACGGAAAGCCATATATTCTTCCACTTTTTTTGCGTATGTCTGAAAATTGAAGATACAATTCAACCCCATACGACGTAAAGCCATATATTCTGAAAATCGAAGATACAATCGAACAACTAGAAGGTGTGAATTTGATTTGGAGTGGGTGGTTATATGGAAATGGGAGTTATTTCAAGTTTAAATAAGTGTTTGGACAACTGGAACCTTCTATAGATCAGTCTTCAAACGGATCTATTTTTCAAAATTCAAAAAACTAGTCGATATGCTGTGGTATTCATAGTTATAGGAATTTAAGGCTTGGAAACAGCACGAGAGACTCGGCCGTTATTATGTATAAACTGGATGGATTTTTGGTGTGTCATATTTACGGCTCGGTGGTTCAAGCCGTAAAACTTAAGTGTTATTTTTTTTGTCAGAATTACGGCCCGGATATATATGAATTTCCAAGACGTAATAACTTTACGGCCAAGAAATACATATGTCAACAAAGCCGTAAACCAGAGCTCCATTTTTTTTCAGTTTTACGGCTAGGAAAGCCAACCGAAAATCCAATAACGGCTTGGAAACGTAGCCGTAACAAAGGTTCAGTTAAATTTTGAGTATCCAGGGAAACATACTGCCCGGTATTTCCTAACCGTTTTCCTATAACGGCCGGGCTTTCCATCCGAAATTCCGTGAAACTAAATTTGACAAGGATTATATGCACTTTCGGCTAGGTTATGTGAAGGATCGACCTAGCCGAAAGAGCACAAAAATTTAGTGAATCTTGATTGATTCCTCAGTTTTCTTAGATTAGACAATTGTAAAGACTAACATTCATTAATAAATGCAAAGTTTTAAAAACTCATCCATCCAAATCCATAACCAAACCACAAAAAAAATTAAATAAACAAAGTGTTAGATAATAAATGTTCCATGAAATGAAGTAATATAATGAAAAGTAAATTTTCATTCACTTTCACTTGATCCCGCCTCAGAAGTGGTTTCCAAAAAGTCATCCACATCGTCCCTTGCCTGAGGTTCCACAACTTCTTCTATAACTCTAGATTTTCTACCTCGACCGCTGCCACCTTGAGTTGGGGCCTTTTTTACCTCCACCACGTCCACCTCGAGCACTTATTACAACACGGCTAACTTTTGCAATTGGTCCAGTACCTCGACCACCTCGAGCACTTGTTCCACATTTTGCACCTCGACCACCTCGAGCACTCGTTCCACCTTTTTGACCTCTACCACCTCGGACGGCTTTTCGTTGCTTAGATTGAACTTGGTCAGGGGGGGGGGGGGTCCGAGTCATCGCTAGGAGAAGGAGACCTAGCCCTTTTAGATCTCCTTGGTACTTCAACAGGATATAAACCTCCTTTCTCAGGGAATATTATGCCTTTAACTCGATTCCGCATTAATATGAGCTCAGCTACCGTTAAATCCTGACCCAAATCAATCAAACAGCTGAGGTCTTTGGCCACCCAATTAACTCGCTCGACCTATTTTTTCATATCAAACACACGTACTCCGATTATTCATAGATAATTAAAAAAAACATCATATACAAACATAATTAGTAGTATACGTACCACCATCTCCCGCCAATCATTTTCTTCACTCCTTGGTGTCTTAGAACTCTCTTTCTCTGCATTCCTGTAATGTCTCTGCGCCTCCGGATCCAAATTTTCCACATAAGGATGAGCCCACTCTCTATAGCATTCCATGTAATCCGCATCCGCTTGGGAAGTACCATGTTCTTCTTCAAGGAGTCTTCTACTCATTTGGTTTACTTGTTCTGAACGAGCATTCCAATGGTCAATCGCCTGTTTGTCCTTAAATTGGGAGTTTCCTACGCTCAGTCTAAAATGAGTCTCCTCATGCACAATTATCTGGACAATACCGATTTGGCGGAGTGTTCTACGAGGATCTAAAATGATGAACCCAGTTGCATGAAACAAAGGTCTCGTATAGGTTTCCACATCAGAAAATACTCTATCATCAAATTCCTCTTCACCATCCTCATCAAGTTTCAAATATGGATCAAAAACCACATCTTCAATTGTCAAAGCATCCAATTTTTTCCTCATGTCGACCATTTCCGTCTCTTTAGCCTTGTGTTGGGTCCCTCCAAAAGGATATCTCCCTCCAGAAGGTTTATCTAGAACCCAATCTGTATTCCGAGGAGGCCTCAAGCTTTTGAAATGGTCGTAAGCCCATGACTACGGCAAAAAATTAAAAAATTTGTTTATAAATAAGTTATTACACACAAATCAGTATATAAAGTAAATAAAACAAATAAACATTTGTTATATTAAAACAAAAAGATACCTGGACAAGAGCAACACATCCCGTAATTTGTGTTTCGTTCCATCTATAAGCTTTGCAAAGACATTCCAACACATCGGCAAGGAGGGCGGTGCCCCACGAGTACCTAGGTACCCCGTTTGTTTCCTTATCGAGACTGAGAGTCTTCAACCACTGCAAGTAACATGAATATACCTTATTGCCTGAGAAATCGAGGAAAAGGACGGTCCCAAGAGCATGAAACAAGTAAGCTTTAGCCGTATGTCTAGCTCATTCTGCGCCCATCACCACCAATCCAGTATCCGTCTTGCATTTAGAATCCCCAAACTGTGACCTCAGACGAACCAAATTAATCTTCCTTGACATATTTATTGCTTCACTTAGTACGCCCGGTGTACTAAATTGTCTCTTAGATCTAGGAGCTGCTCCAGAACCTATCTCAAACTCTTCTTTAGCTTCATATTTACTCCACCCAAGACAGTTCTTCGCCAAGGCACAAAGCTCATCAAAAGTCATGGAATTGTTGAAACCCTCAAACACTGCCTTTCATTCCAAAGCTAGACCATTGATTTTCTTTGCGTCATCCGGAGTGATAGTCATCTCGCCGAATGTGAGGTGAAAAGTCATGGTTTCGGGCCAAAATATTTCTATAAAACCACAAACTATGACAACATCACATATCTTCTGCAAAGCATCGATTCCAGACCATAACCCCGAAGCTTTGACCAAAACTTGCACATCTGGATGCTCATCGTCCAACGGCCAAAACTTTGCTTGTTGGTGCTTTAGTTTTGGGACAGCTTTATCCGGAAACTACCAAAAAAAAAATTGGTTGTAAAAATAATAATCCATAACAAAATGAATATAACATATATGTAATTTGATTTATTACCTTTGTGCCACAAACCCTAGCATCCCATGAAGAAGTGTAGCCAATCAAGACGGAGCGATCTCTTGGCTCACCCCAAGGTCTCCCATTCCTCTTGGGAGGTAAAGTCTTCATGGCATAAATTACTTTTCTTGGCGATGTCTTAGGTTTATACTTCTTCTTTCCCTCATTCTTGCCCTACTTTTTGCCCACATCTACTACGGATTTACCTTTATCAATAGCAGCAGCACCACTAGAAGTGACAACTTAAGTACCTCCGGTAACAACTAGTACACCTTCATTTCCACCACCACTAGAAGTGCCACCAACTTCAGTCATAGAAACTTCAGTTCCTTTAGTAACATCAACTTCAGTTCCCTCAGCAATTCCAACTTCAGTTCCTCTAGTGACTCCAACTCCATCTCCACCACCTTCCCTTTCTCCAGCAGTCACAACTTCGATTGCTTTCCTTGCGTCTGCACCCAATGGTTTTGAGTGACGAGGTTGCGGAGTCGGGTCACTAGAAGGTGTTACTTCTTGGGATCTTTTCTTCTTCTTTTCTTTTCCTCTGTTCCAAGACAAACAAGGCAACAAAACCAAAAGTATATAAGAAATACGTCTGGGAAAATTAGACAGAACCAAACCGAAACAACAAATACGGCTAGGAAAAATGTAGAGTTCAAGACGCAAAATTAAATACGGATAGGAAATTTTTTATCGACCAAGCCGACAGTAACATTACGGATGAGAAATTAGTAATATACCTAGCCGAAAACAGATTTACGGATAGGAAAACCTATACGACTGTGTATTGCTAGTTCACAGTACAACACATGGCACTAATACGGCTAGGAAATTCCAAGACGTGATGAAAAACGTCTAGGAAACTGGATATTACGGTCAGGAAATAAATACACGGTTGGGAAAACCTATACGTAACACTAAAACAACTAAAAAAATATGAACACAGGAGAACATACGGCTAGGAATATCCCAGCCGTATACGAATCGTTACGGCTAGGAATGCTCCATCTCATACACGTCGATTTAGTTAGGCTGGGAGTTCTTATATTTTCTAACCGTGTAATTTATAAACGGCCGGGAAATTGACAATTCCCAACCGTTATACTCATTTACGGCTGGGAATACAAGAACTCCCAGCCGTAAGCATTTTCAAAAACCATTTTTTCAGACCTAAAATTTTCGAAACCAACTGATTAATCAACGAAACTCTTAAATAAAGACTGGTTTTTGAATTCATACCTTATTGCTGTCATAATAGGAGATTCTGCGGCTGCTGGAACTTCTGCATTTACTTCCTCTTGATCTTCACTTTCATCTTCAATGGATGAAGTTGGTTTTTCTTCTTCAGTTGGAGGTTGATTCGACTGGGATTGACCTAGATTTTCCTTCGGATTCATGGTTTTATAGAATGAGTTTAATCGACGACGAATTTTTTTTAAATCGACGATTAATCGTTGAACAATGTTCAATGGAAGAAGGAAAGAAGAAGAAGGAAAGAAAAAGAAGAAGAAAAATGTTTAATGAGAGGGCGGTTTTTTTTTGCTTTTAACCTTCGTCCGTTTTTTTCATTTTTTTTTATTAGATTAGGTAGTTAATGAGAGGGTATAAGGGGAATAAATAAAAATTATGGAGGGTATTTTAGAATTTTTACACAAATGTGATCTCCCCCTATAACATTTAGGCTCCACTTAGTAAAATAGCCCCCAAAAATAGTCTCCCCTATAGCCCCAATAATAGAGTTCTACAATAAAAAGTGATTCTACACTCACAACGATAAGATCAACCAACCTTCGCATCATGCAATGAACTGGAGGTCATTAAGAAAGTTACTAAGTAATCAGGTAGAGTGCTTAAACACTCCTCCATGCATGCTCACGCCCAGCACCACCTTCATAATTATTGCTTGTCATCTGCCACCATGTGCAAGCCTCACCTATAAAAAAACACATAATTATAATCTTGGTACGTGTTGGTTTACAGGCCATATTATCGTTGATACGCTTCCAATATCCTCTTCGAGGTTTGCAATTAAACATTCAATTATAATAGACCCATGCAGCTACAAGATCCTTATGAACGATATCCCAACAAATTTTGTAAAAGTGTCAGGGTGCAAAAACCGATGTTCAATTCAGGCCCATTAGTTTAAGCAATGTCAGTTTCAAGATTATTACAAAGTTAATTACTGTAAGAATGAGTACCTTAATTGGAAAAGCTTGTATCTTCTCAACGGACTGCTTACATTAAAGGGAGAAATATACATGAACAAATTTTATTAAGCATCTGAAATGGTGAATGAAATGAAGAAAAAAAAAGGAGAGGAAGTGTATGACTTAAATTAGACATTTCACAAGCATATGATACAGTCAGCTGGGAGTTTCTCACCAAAAGCCTTTCTTAAATATGGTTTTTCTTTCTTCTTGGTGTAAATGACTGCTAACTATTCTTCAGTCTGCAAGAATTTTTATAATGGTGAATGGTGGTCCATGTGGGTTTTTTCCAGTTGGAAGGGGCTTAATACAAGGTGACCCATTATCACCTTTATTATTCATTCTAATGGAAGATGTGCTGAGCAGAAATATCTCACAATTGGTTCATGAAGAAAAAATCATTCCTATGGTGGTCAAAAAAGGTATCCATCCAACTCATTTGTTCTTTGCTGATGATGCATTTATCTTTTGTAATGGTGCTAAAAAAAGTATGCAAAATTTTATGGAATTACTTGATCAATACCAATCTAGCTCAAGACAATGCATTAACAAGGTTAAAAGTAAGTGTTTCATTGATGGAGTAAGCAATGAACAAAAGCAGATAATTAGTGGAAGATTGTGAGAATGAATGTAGCTAAATTTCCTGATAAATATCTTGGAGTGATGCTTGCTCCAGGTAGAGTTACAGTATCCATGGTATGGCCTATGGTAGAAATGCTTCAAGATAAATTAGCTGTGTGGAAGAGAAAAATGCTATCTTTTCAAGAAAGGCTGGTCTTAATCAAATAAGTACTGAGTAGTGTTCCATTATATAACATGACAATTTATAAGTGGACTGCTCCAGTAACTAAAATATATGAAAGAATCATTATATAATTTATGGTCTGGGGATGGTGATGTAAGAAAAATCAAGACATTATCATGGAAAAAAGTGTGCACTCCATTCAATGAAGGAGAATTAGGCATAAGAAGACTAGAGACAATGAATAAGGCTTTTCTAATAAAAATGATGTGGAATATACTAAACTCAAAAGAGGAATGGGCCATGTTCTTCATTGCAAAAAATACTGACAAAAATGGTCAATGGGATACAAATTGGAAGCAATCCTCAGTTTGGTCTAGCCTAAAATGGGCTTGGTCTTCATTGCAAGATGATGTCAGATGGTGCATTGGTGATGGTTTAAGAATATCAGTATGGTTTGATAACTGGTTAGGAGAAAGGCCTCTCATAAATGACATTGGTTTTAATGACTTTGTTAAAATAAATATAGACATGAAGGTTAATGAATTACTTGATGGAAAAAACTGGAGCATCCCTGGTGAAATGATAGACTATTTTAGCTCCGTTAATCTCCCTGAAGTTAGTGGTGGACATGATATCATGGTATGGAGTGGTGATTTAAAAGGAAAATTCTCAACATCTGCAGCCGTGGAAAGAATAAGATCAATAGAACCTAAAGTAAATTGGCCTGCTTATATATGGAAACCATTTCTACACCCAGCTATTGCAAGCAATATATGGAAGCTTCAACACTAAATTTATGTGGATGATGAAGTGATGAAGAAAAATGGTTTTGAAATAGTATCCAGATGTTGCATATGCACTACAAAGCAAGACTGTATGGATCATACATTGTGGAACTGTCATTTTAGCTTGAATGCATGGGTTTGGATTTGTTCAATCTTTGACTTTGAGACTCCCCAATCTTTCAATGATATCTGCAAATTAGCTCAACATAAAAGTCCCTTGATTAAGGAAACATGGATGATTGTTGCTTGCACAATCATGAAGGAACTATGGTTTCAAAAGAACAAGAAGCTCTTTGAAGAAAAATCTCCTCAATTCAATGAATTTAAAAGAAAATATGGCAATCTGTGCATGAGGGTGATTTCAGAATGAAAGGCACAAAATGGGGAAAGAGTTATGATCAGAATATTATTGGTTTCTTTCAACTGGGTGTTAGATACATCAAATACAGTCATATTAGAGAATGCTATTGGGAAGCTCTAGATCAGGGATTTGTTGTGTTTTGTTGTGATGGCTCTTTATTTGGCAATACAGGTGCAGGTGGTTTTGGTATTATTTCCCGAAATTCTTCATGTGAAGTTATTGGAACAATGTCAGGGGGAGTAGGCACTGCAACAAATTATATTGCAGAAATTCTTGATGTGATTTGTGCACTAAAATGGGCCTTTGTGTTGAAAGCCCAAAAGGTGATAATCAGGTCAGACTTAAAGCCGTTGTTAGTGATTTCTGTAATGATTGCATTCCTTGGATGTTCAGGACAAGATGGCTTAATGCAATGCAAAGCCTGGAATGCATTGTATTTCAGCGTAGCTTTTGTGAAGCGAATTTCTCTGCTGATGATTTATCCAAAAGAGGTGCAGGATTAAGAGCCGGTGAAAGAATAATTCACAATGGAAACTTGTAATCATTAGATTCAGTCGCGTTTATAGTTAACTCAGTGTGAGTACCCCCAACAATGTCAAAATCTGATGGATTAGATATTTCAGGTAATACATGAACAACACAAAGAAAAGAGTTTGCCTCATAGTCTTTTCTACTTTTTTTTTTTTAAAGGAGAGGTTTTATTTATAGGTTCAAAATGTCCAGAGTTACATAGTTTAGGAATGTAACACTCCTAGTCTTTACAATCGGGTAGATAAACATAAGCATAATTAATTCCCAATTATAAGCATTCACTTCTGACGGACTTGTTCGAAAATATCTTATCCCCTTGATGGTGTCGATGTTCTTGTGAGTTTTGATTCCGTTTACCTGCATAGTTTCATCACAATCTTGGTCATTTCTTGATCCTGGTAGAATACAACAGTTATAGCTGGCCCAATAGTTGTTGATGTGGTGGTTGTAGATCCGGAGTGTGAAGGTTTTAACACCTTCTTCAATGACTATCCACAACAATAACCTAAATTTTTATTGATGCTTCTTAGTCTGAACCTTGAAGTAATCCCTTGGTGTTGATGATGGTTGTGTAGCCGATGGTTTGGCGGATGGGTAGATGTTGCTACTGTGATGTGGTGTACGGCTCATGTCTCCTCCTTTTGTGAGGACATTCTGTTGCTGTTGATGTAAAACTTACATAGCGGCGTCCTATTGTTGATGGTCCGCATAATCTAAACTATCTGTAGTACTACTAACAAAGTTTTCTAAAAACATGAAAGAAAAATACATAATAGAAAATACTGGTTGGCGATTTTGGTCATTTTCATACTGGTTGACAAAGTTTCTTCGACCACTATCTTTGTTCCTTGAATTCAGCCGCCTATGATGGGGGTGATACCGTGTTGATCCTCGAACATGAAGATAAACGAAGGATGGTGTTTGTACCCCTAATATTCTACTCAAGTAAATGGGCCAACCTAGGCCAACAAAGCTCCTCTTATTAGTTGAGAAGGGGTCATTGGGCCTAAAGTGTTTCCCATGGATCGCCATGTAGGCCTTGCAAAGACTCCATGTGCAAGCCCATATACAACAAACTGAGCTAGGCCTCATTAACAAACACTCAACTCACAAACCCATGGCAAGAAGTCCAAGTTGGGCTAACAAGTCCCACATAAGCGAGCTTTGTCACCAACCGCCAGCTTCCACGACAGCGCATGCCACGTCATCAAAGTACGAGTGCCACGTCATCAAAGTATAGTGCCACGTCAGCAAAGTAGAACGCCACATCAGCAACAGCGATGACGTGGCGCTGAACACGTCAGCAAACAGGATGCCACATCACCAGGGGCAGTGACGTGGTAGGTGAAACGTTTGGAGCTCCGTTAAGAATTAACGTCGTGAGTAACGGCGTTCGAATATCCTAAGCATATTCCGTTAACTGTTGACGGTTCTCGTACTTTCGGTTACATTTAACGGCGTTAGTAACGGCGTCGGCATATGCCTAACGCCGTCAGCATATTCCGCAACGGCTACTAACAGCAGCAGATTTCTGCCGGCGGCCATAGCCGGCGGCTTGCAGCGAGCGGACCTCGGCGAGTTATTGCCTATTAATCGGCTAGACTCATTTTCGACGCTGGAATCCGCGATTAATCGCCGATCAATTGGCGATTTTTTAACGGGACAACTTTGGTGTTGCTCGAGGTAACTTAATCCCATAGCCCCCGGATGTTTGCGCCCAGATGTATTACTCTACGGATGTTTGCGCCCCGTCTTCTTACACTCATTTCTCATACACCTTTGGTTATCCACACCCAATGCGATTTCTTAACCAAAATGGTGGAAGTTTCTGGAATTGATATCTGCATGGACCGTTATTGCATGGACTATTATTGCTGGGAGGCATGCAGGGGCCAGTTATGGCAATTAAGATCTGCCATAAAATCAAAAGAAATAAAACTGAAATTCGCACATACAAATAGACAGTTTTATAACCAAAAAGGTAAGCAATTCATTCCACAAAAACTCCTGTAAGAAATCCAAATACTGACTTTAGCATCGGAGGGTTTTTTGCAGGTACCCCCCCTCTCCTCAATAATCCAATCGAAGATCGATCCATAGATCGATTCCCAACAGCAACATCATACAAAATTCTGTGTTTGGGGTAGAAGTGATTTTACCTTACAAACAGTGGCGCCGACTAACGGTTTCGAAAAAAAAGAAAATCGTATTTTACTAGATCGAGATATGGAAATAGTAAGAGAGACTGCACGAGGGTCTGATTCTGAGAACAATTCCCAACCGCGCAGGAGACGCGAAATGGAGAGGGATGATATTGAGGTTCAATCTGCACCTGTTATACCCACTGGAAACAGACCGGGTCAAGATCATACTCATAACAGATCACTGAATCATGGACGAGATCGAGATCGTTTTCATGACAGATCTACAGATCCAAATCGCAGAAAGGAAAAAAAACCAGTGATCGATAACGAAGTGATCGACGTTGATGGGGAAAACCAAGATATTCGTGGAAAGAGAGGGTATGCGTTCGACAGCCCCTCTAGGAAGAATCGCAATCGACAAGATCTGCGTGATGGCCGCACTGCGACTCCCAGTACATAGGAGGAATAGCTACGGCAGCGGCTAAAGGAGCTAGAGAAGGAAAATGCTATCTTGAGATTACAACGTGAAAACCAACCTCGAAATGGGACCGATGTTTTGAATAAACAGAGGGTACGATCTGTATGGCAACGCCTTGGAGGTCGAATTGAACCACAAGTCGCAGATCCTAATAGAGAAGTAGCCGATCTAGATCGAAGAGACAAGAGGATGCTGGTCACCGGAGATTTACCGAAATGACCTAATCAAGCATGGGATCGGATAGCTGCAACACAGCAGAGTGCGGCCAGAAATACATCTCTTTCAAAACGCCTCAGAAATGAGGAGGAAGAGGATCTAGATTGGAACGATGATGAAGATTTTTCGCCCGATTACGGTGCTCATTCGGAGCAAGGAAGAGCTGGAAAATAACCTGTTGGACCCCATAGAAAAAAAAGGAGATCGGATAATCATATTCCAGAGGACCGGGATTATGAACAGGAAGGCAGTTTCGCACATGAAAACCTAAATGCAATAACAGAAGCTCGTCTTGCGAGGATGATCGAGAAAGTGATGATGAAAAAACAATCCAGAGAAGAAAAGATGGACATGCTACATCGTGCAGCAGGAGCACCGTTCAAGCAGAATATAAGAGAATTCAGACCGCCAATGAATTTTCTAGTTCCAAAATTACCGGAATTCGTCGAGAAAACTGACGATCCAGATCAACACATTTTACACTATGAGACTGCCATGTCCTTGTGGAAGTACAACGACGAATTGATGTGTAAAATGTTACCGCAATCCCTTACGGGAGGAGCTATAACATGGTTCAACCACTTCAAAGACAGATCTATCGGGACTTACCATAAGCTGATTGATGATTTTTTCTCTAACTATAAGTACAACAAACGTGATCGGAAAGGATGCCATTCACTGTTCCTTCTAGGAATCCGGAAGGAGGAAAGCATTAGACAATTCACTAGGCGTTTCAAGCAAGAGTTAGCGGACGTGGATGGATCCAACGACCAAGTTGTAATTGCGGCATACAAACATGCTTACCAGCATGATCAAAGAGATGTGTATGGTTCTTTGGTCAAGAGACCACCAAAAACTTTGGAGGAACTATATGATCGAGTCGAAGAGTACGCCCGAGTGGAAGACGATTCTAAAGCCCGAGAAGAAGTTAACAGATCATCCAATCATCCAAATGATGGGAAGAAGGAAAAATCCAAGAACCGTTCAAACGGACAACATACTGATCGTGGATATGCTCGAGAGAAAAATCAAGGTGAACGCACCGAAACTGGGTACCAGAAGTTTCACGATATGAAGCTGACCCCGCTGAATGTAAGTCTTACAGAGCTTTACGAAAAAATACAAAAGGATTTGAGCCCCCCACGTCCTTTGGAAGCATAAGCAAGAGATAAACGTGATAGGAGCAAATACTGCAAGTTCCATAAAGATCATGGTCACAAAACTGAGAACTGCCGCTCTTTACAGATCGAGATCTAGCGAATGATCGACGCTGGAAAGCTGCAACAGTATGTGAAAAAGGACTTTGGGAAAGGTCCTGGTCAGTTTGGTACTGCACATGTGATTAACTCTCGCGTGATTAACGTCAGTCACGCCAGGATTCATTCAATGACCAGGCGAGCATCGGAAGACGAAACCAGGAGAAAGCTCAGACAGTTGAAAGAATGGTACTTGACAAATCACATTGATTTTGTCAGCGGTAATGGAGCAGAAACTAAGGAGCTTGGGTGCAAAAAGATCGAGTTCTCTTATGCAGACATGGTAGGTGTATATGCTCCATACAACGATGTTGTCTTTATAACTGCTTGGATTGGCATGTTTCGTGTGCACCGGATTTTAGTGGACACTGGAAGTTCGGTGAGTGTGCTGTTTTCAGGAGCTTATGCCTCTATGAATCTCCCACACGACCTGATTGAGGAGGATGAAAACCCAATTATCGGTTTCAGCGGCGAAGTTACAAAGGCAATTGGAAAAGTGAAGATACCGATAACAGTGGCTGACAAGTCCGTCTTGGGAACTTTCTTGTTGCTGGATTGCAGAGCACCCTACAACGTGATCGTAGGACGATATTGGATGCATGATATCGGTGCAGTCACATCATCTAATCATCAGTGTCTGAAGTTTATTACCCCAGACGGAGTTGTGAAAGTTAGAGGAGATCAGATGGCCGCCCATAAGTGTCATGAGAATGCAATGAATGAGTACAAGAAGTCAAAATTCAGTGGAAACCAGATCATGCGGGTCGAGCAGAAATAGAAATTACAGAACCCTCTCCCTCCAGAATCATATAGGGGAGAGGACGCATCTGAACCCCCGACAGTCGAGAAACTGGTCGAGGTCCATATTAGAGATGAGGAGCATAAGACAACGTTCGTAGGGGCAGATCTGCCGGCACATGAACGCGATGATTTGATTACATTGCTAAGGGCAAACGCCGATGTTTTTGCATGGATTTTTGCTGAGATGCCAGGTATAGACCCGAATGTAGCCTGTCACAGGCTAAATATCGATGAGAATTTCCGTCCCGTTCGACAGAAAATCAGGAATATGGCGCAAAGCAAAAAAGATGGAGTGACTGAAGAGGTCGAAAAACTGTTGGATGCAGGATTTATTCGACCAGTGCAATATCCTCGATGGTTGTCCAATGTGGTAGCCGTTCCAAAGAAGAATGGTAAACTTCGTGTTTGTATCGATTTTACCAATTTGAATAAAGCGTGTCCAAGTGATCCGTACCCCCTACCAATGATACGAGATTTGGTGGACAAAACCGCAGGGTTTCAAAGACTGTCATTCATGGACGGTTTTTCTGGGTATAATCAAATACCTTTGTTCGAGGACGATCAAGAGCATACTGCGTTCGTGACTGACAGGGGAGTTCTTGCTATCTTTGTAATGTCGTTCGGGCTAAAGAACGCAGGGGAAACCTACCAGCACTTGGTGGACCATATGTTCAAGGATCTGATCGGTAAGTCTATGGAGGTATACATCGATGATATGGTAGTGAATTCTCAGCAAAAAGAATCGCATTTTCTTGATCTGCAAAAGACGTTCGATATCTTAAGGCGGTATCGTATGATGCTCAATCCAGCAAAATGTTCATTCGAGCTGTCATCAGGAAAATTCCTTGGATACCTGATGAGACACAGAGGAATCGAGGCAAATCCAGATCAAATCAGAGCCATCAGAGAAATGCCATCCCCAAGAACGAAAAAGGAAGTCCAGAAGCTAGCAGGACGATTGGCAGCCTTGAATCGTTTCATTTCACGCTCGTCGGATCGATTCAATCCATTCTTTGATGTTTTGAAGAAAGCAGTGAATTTTGGTTGGACGACTGAGTGCGAAAGGGCTTTTGATGAGATAAAGCAGTATTTGTCAACCCCACCGGTTTTGGTGAGTCCAAAAGCTGGGCAACCTATTGGAGTTTATCTAGCTGCAACAGAGAACACTGTGAGTGCAGTGTTGTTCGTAACGGATCCATATGAGAAGCCTGTTTACTTTTTCAGTAAATCCTTGACGGGGGCGGAAACACGGTACAAGAAAATTGAGAAGATAGCACTTGCACTATTCCATGCATCTCGTCGCCTAAAGCCTTATTTCCAAGGAAGGCAGATCGTGGTATACTCGGAATACCCACTGAAGCGAATCCTGGAACATGCTGATGATTCTAGTCAACTAGCCATATGGTCAAATTTTCTGTGGGCGTATGAGATCAAGTACGAAACCAGAACTGCAGAAAAAGGACACGCACTGGCTGCACTGCTAGAAGATTTTCCGGTGGACGATATATAAACGGTTGCTAGAGAAGAAGAGGAGTTGTTCAAAACCACCGATCCAGTCACTGATCAGACTGGGGGCAAGACTGCAATGGAGATCGATACACCATTATGGACCGTATTTACAGATGGGTCTTCAAACGTCAGTGGTGCTGGAGTGGGATGCGTAATCCTTACTCCCGAAGGTTCGAGGATCGATAAAGCGACCAGGCTAGGTTTCCAAGCATCAAATAATGAAGCCGAATATGAAGCTGCGATTATCGGTTTAAAAGCTGTCAAGCAGTTTCATGCGAAAAACGTGAAGCTGGTCACAGATTTCATGCTAGTGGTTAACCAATTTCTGGGGACCTATAGAGAAAAGGAGGAGAGAATGGCATTGTATTTGGACCATATGAAAGAGATGGCAAATGAGTTCGAACGATTCTATATTGGGCAGCGACCGCGATTGGAGAAAAGGCACGCAGATGCTTTAGCATATCTGTCTTCCGCAGTGCCAACAGATACCGCCAGATTCGTGATAGTAGATTTCCAAGAATTACCTAGCATCTCCGACATCCATTTTGTTTTGGCTTTCGAACACGCTAGTGGGGGCGAGAGGGAAGCTACATCCGCACAGGGAGAAACGGAGAACATCGACAGCAATATGGATATTGACAATCCAGTGACAGACAATTCAGGAGATCATGTTGAAAATAGTGCAGACTGGCGTCAACCTTATATCCAATACCTGACAACTAGAGAACTCCCTGAAGATGAGAAACTTGCTGCAAAGGTGAAAAGGGATTCATGGAGATACTCAATGATCGAAGGGATGTTATACCGCAAACCTGTAGCTTTGGAGCCATTTTTGCGATGTGTATCAGCCGAGGAAGGACAACTGATTCTAGCAGAGGCTCATGAGGGAATCTGTGGAAGCCATTCTGGAGGGTGCAGTCTCGCTCACAGGATACTACCCAGGGATATTTCTGGCCATACATGCAGAGAGATGCTAAAGAATATGCACAAAAATATGTGCCATGCCAAGAACACGCTCCGATTCCGAAAAGGCCAGCCAACGAGTTGCATCCAGTTTTCAGTCCCTGGCCATTCTCTATGTTGGGATTGGATATCGTTGGACCACTTCCAAAATCTCCCGGAGGCGTCAGATTCGTATTAGCCGCTACCGACTATTTTACCAAATGGGTCGAAGCAGTGGCACTGGTACACGTTACCAGACATGATGTGAAAAGATTCATATGGGAGAATATCGTCTGCAGATTTGGAATCCCAGATGCGATAATATCGGACAATGGGAAACAGTTTGATTCCGGAGTGATCAAAGATTTCTGCAAGGGCCTGAATATTCGCCACAATTTCTCCTCTCCATACTATGCTCAGAGCAATGGGCAGGCGGAAGCGACCAACCGCGTTATTATGGACAATCTCAAGAAACGACTGGAGAAGGCGAAGGGAAAATGGACCAAAGAATTCCCAGGAGTTTTATGGTCCTATCGAACAACCCCAAAAAAATCCACTGGTTTTTCACCATATACGTTGGCATATGGGACGAAGGCAGTCATACCTACCGAGGTGCAGCTGAAGACTACCAAAACTCGTGCTGTCAAATCTGGAAAAAATGACAGCATAATAGCTTTAGATAAGGAGTTGCTGGAAGAGAAGAGAGAAACTGCCTTGCAGAATATAGTTCTATACCAGCAGGCAATCAAGTTGGGATATGATCGCAAGGTCAGAGAACGGTCGTTCAAGACAGGGGAATACGTCTTGAAGAAAACCCGAGCAGCCACAATGGAACCGAACTGTGGGAAGATCGAAGCAAACTGGGAGGGTCCATACATAGTGGATAGGACAGCATCTCGGGGATCCTACTACTTGAGGAACCTCGATGGAAAGGAGGATTCAAAGCCATGGAAGCCGTGGAATTCGTTCCACTTGAAGAAGTTTTATCATTAGGAATAGATTCAAATCCTGCTGTGCTATACTCTTTTTCCTTTTTGATGGTTTTATCCCACTGGGTTTTCCACTCAAAGGTTTTAACGAGGCATCCGTTATCAAATCAGTAGGTATTTATCTTGTTATTTCAGTCCAGAAATTTAATTCAACATTATTTTGATATTCCAAACTTTATCAATAATTGATCATGTTAATGTGGATAATCGAATCCGCATCCAGCTTTAAGTGACAAAACAGTACAGTTAAAATCCACTGTCAGCAACGTGTCTGACACCTCGCAGGTAGGGTAAATGCGTTGTTTTAGCAATTTCACCCTATCAAAGTTGTACCCTCGTCGTACGGGACAAAAACGAATGTGGCAAACGTTTTCATCTGTCAAGGCAGTGAGAATGTTCATATCTCGAACTCTGCGCGCATCTTGAATAGCAGGATTGGCCCCCTGTGCAAATTCAAGATAGCAGAAAAACTCAACTCTTCATTCCATGCGTAAGAAAAATGCGGCAGGGAGGTGCACCCCTGCACGAGCATTGAGCAGCGTGATACAAAACACACTGGGGGCGAGTCGTATATCACCCCAACCCTTTGGGGCGAGATACACGACACCCCAGCAAAGTAATTACATCTCTGGGAGCGTGTTGCATAACACTTCGAACGACACGTTCGGGGGCAAGTTATGTAACAATCCAGAAAAATACAAATCCGTAGGGTAACCCGAACTTCTTAACCCATAACAGGTTATGGATTAAGAGGGGGCGATGTTTGTACCCCTAATATTCTACTCAAGTAAATGGGCCAACCTAGGCCAACAAAGCTCCTCTTACTAGTTGAGAAGGGGTCATTGGGCCTAAAGTGTTTCCCATGGATAGCCATGTAGGCCTTGCAAAGACTCCATGTGCAAGCCCATATACAACAAACTAAGCTAGGCCTCATTAGCAAACACTCAACTCACAAACCCATGGGAAAGAACTCCAAGTTGGGCTAACAAGTCCCACATAAGCGAGCTTTGTCACCAAAAGCCAGCTGCCACGTCAGCATGCAACCACGACAACGCCCGCCACGTCATCAAAGTACGAGTGCCACGTCATCAAAGTAGAGCGAAACGTCAGCAACAACGATGACGTGGCGCTGAACACGTCAGCAAACATGATGCCACGTCACCAGGGGCAGTGACGTGGTAGGTGACACGTTTGTAGCTCCGTTAAGAATTAACGCCGTGAGTAACGGCGTTCGAATATCCTAAGCATATTCTGTTAACTGTTGACGGTTCCCGTACTTTCGGTTACATTTAACGGCGTTAGTAACGGCGTCGGCATATGCCTAACGCCGTCAGCATATTCCGTAATGGCTACTAACATCAGCAGATTTCTGCCGGCGGCCAATCCCGGCGGCTTGCAGCGAGCGGCCCTCGGCGAGTTATTGCCGATTAATCGGCTAGACTCATTTTCGACGATTAATCGCCGATCAATTGGCGATTTATTAACGGGACAACTTTGGTGTTGCTCGAGGTAACTTAATCCCATAGCCCCCAGATGTTTTCGCCCCAGACGTATTACTCTACGGATGTTTGCGCCCCGTCTGCTTACACCCATTTCTCATACACCTTTGGTTATCCACACCCAATGCGATTTCTTAACCAAAATGGTGGAAGTTTCTGGAATTGATATCTGCATGGATTATTATTGCATGGATTATTATTGCATGGACTATTATTGTTGGGAGGCATGCAGGTGCCAGTTATGGAAATTAAGATCTGCCATAAAATCAAAAGAAATAAAACTGAAATTCGCACATATAAATAGACAGTTTTATAACCAAAAATGTAAGCAATTCATTCCACAAAAACTCCTGTAAGAAATCCAAATACTGACTTTAGCATCGGAGGGTTTTTTGCAGGTACCCCCCCTCTCCTCAATAATCCAATCGAAGATCGAGCCAGAGATCGATTCCCAATAGCAACATCATACAAAATTCTGTGTTTGGGGTAGAAGTGATTTTACCTTACAAACAGATGGAATGCCTTCTTCTTAGTCTTTTCTACTTACGATGTGGTTCAGAGTAATTTTTTGAAAAAATAAAACAACTTGGAGCGCGAGACAATTTCTATCAGTTAATTTTTGTTTTTTTATTTTTACCCACTTTAATTTTCAATTAGCAGCTATATAATTGCCCTCATAAGTTGTTGTCATGGGACAATTAGCTTGTTGAATATACATCACTGCCGAATGCGCTTAAAAATGGCAAGTGAATGTAGTGAAAAATACGGAGCTAAGGACATTATGGTAACATTTTGTACTTTTGAAGCTCATCATGGTGCAAAAGGCAAATGCTTTCCAGAATGATCTGGCTAATGAATGACGTATAGTATTTCATCCAACGATCACCACCAATCTAGGTTTAAAACAGGGACGGACCCAAAATTCTACAATGGGTAGGGATGCATGGAATGTTATTAGTGTAGAGCGGCCGAAGGCCGCAATTTTTCCCCCCCTGAAACGAGCTATGTAGTTAGTGGCTAATAGTGTTTGACACAATAAATACTAGATATGTAGATAACTAAACGCTAGAACGAACAAAATCATTGATGTAAAAAAATGACAATGGAAAGAAGTTAATAGTTTATCGAAGAAAAATGCGCTAAGGAATGGGCTACTATCACTTTAGACTGGGCTATAAATCACATTTCTAACAAATACATGTACTAAAAAAGTTTCTTCACTTGTGAGGGGCGGGCTAAAGCCTCACTTAACCCCCTCATAGGTTCGTCTGTGGTTTAAAATGATAAAAAAAAAACAATGATAGCGATATGAGTTCCTTCGACCTTCTCACGTGCTGGACCCGAAATTTTAGCTCCATTTAGGTTTTCCAAACCAAACTTTGGCTCTGCTGCGAATTATTGTGCCTAGTCACTCCCTACCCTCTTAGCAAAACTCCAAAGTCTATATATAGATAACAATACATGCATTCTTTGTTGGACTTCTGTTTTCCAGGCTAATCAAAGCAGGCGGGGTCAGAGTTTTATCATCAACAAACGAAGAATGAAATGTTAAAAGAAACATAATCAGCTTCTGTGCTCCCAAATTTGCCGATATATATCCTTTGTACAACTGGTTTCATGTTTCAACGTCATTCAACGTTGTGTTTAGGCAGTACAAGCCTGTTTTACAGAGTGCTTTGTTATCAGCGAGTGGCATAAAAATAGTAGTCTTTTCAAATTAAATGTACGGGACTCAGTTGGCTCAAGGTAGGACTTACGTATACATATATAGCGTCTTCTGGCAAAGTTTTTTTCTCTCTCCTAAATTATTCTCCTCCCTGGCGATTTTTTTGGAGAAAATTTTCCATCTTTTTTCTTTGGGTTCACGATCTTTGATCACCCAGTGGTGATTCAAGATGGAAGACCGATCTGATACGACTAAAACTAAATCAACAACTCTCACATATGCTGAAAAGCTTCGAAGAAAAAAACAATTACCTATAACATCCCAGGATCTGAGCTCTTTGCCCAAACCGGGTGTCAAATATGGAAAACCTGATGTTGTTATTCCGGTGGAATTTTATGAGGAGGGTTGCGAGATATGGAAATTCAGCCTAATTGGAAGATTGGATTTTAAGGAACTTAATTTCAGCAATGTGAAGAAAAACCTGGAGTCTCAATGGCAGCTGGGTGAAGGGGGTGTTCAATTTGTTCCAATGAATAGAGGGTTTATTATCATAAAGCTTAAATCGCAAGAAGCTAAATATAAACTACTTCAGGCACAGGTTTAGATTGTGGATCAACAGAAATTGAGCTTGATGGAGTGGTACCCTATTTTTGATGCTGATAAGCAAAAAACAACAAACGCAACGGTGTGGGTGAAGTTTCCTGGACTTCCGATGGAATATTGGATTGAAAAGATATTATTGGCGTTGGGAAAAACTCTGGGAACTCTAATCGTTGTTGATAAACGTACATTAGCTCACGAATATGGTTATTATGCTTCGGTTCTTATTGATATTAATTTTGAAGATTTAAAGGATGTTGACTCAATTCATGTTTCAGTTGGAGGGTTGGAATTCGTACAGAAATTTGAGATCCACAAGAGGCCGAAGTTTTGCACTGGTTGTAGGATAATTGGCCATAATGATTCGGAATGCAGAAGACGGAATAAACATTCGACTCAGGATAATTCTCAATTTCTCAACCAACAAAAAAATCAACAACAATCTAGAGATCCGATGGAAGTCTGGAACGTTGCTCAAAATAAGAAGAAAGGAAAAGGAAAAGTTCCCCAATCTAATCAACTCATCAATCAAACAGTGGAAGAGGGTGAAATCGGCTCAGGGGAGGGTCTTGAGATGGCTGACTTTCGTTTAAAGGATAATCAAATTGGTAGTTCTTCAAGCACTCCTTTAACTGATGATTTATTCATTCGAGAATGTGTTGTTTCCCCCAATCAATTTGAGGCCCTTAATGCTGAGCTTGGCTTGGTGGAAAATGAAGAACAAGATCAGATAATTAACTCGGTTGGAAGCTATCTGACTCCAACAATTGTTGATCGGTATGCTCCTTCTTTTCCTTTAAATCATATTACTAGTCTTCAGATTAGTTTTGAAAAGGGAGTGATTTCAGAGACTAATAAAAACAAGACAGACTTGGTAAGGGAAACTAGTAGTGTAGGCATCAAAACGAAGAAACCGGGTGACGCCGGTCCTAAGAAAGATACTAGCAGAGCTTCTCAGAGACTCAGGATAAATACAACTAAAAATGATGGTTTTTAATGCGGGTGCTCTTTTGGAATATTAATGGCATTGTGTGAGATGAATCACAATGTAAGTTAAAATAATTGGTTAATGAGTTCAAACCTGATGTTATCGGCATTGCTGAGCCGAAAGTGTCTTGTACTTCTAGGTCTATGCGTCGTTTTCGAATAAATGGTTTTAATAATTCATAATTCCACAGATTCTTCTATTGGTAATCTATAGATTATGTGGTCTCTGAATCTGTCAGATCTAGTGGTGGTAAATAGAACTAGACAAGCTATTACAATTTCTATAGATGGTGTGTATATTTCTTTAGTTCATGCTAGCTCAATTCAGGTTACTAGGAGATCCCTCTGGAGTCAATTGAATCTGGGTGCCCAAAATGTTCCTTGGTTAGTTATAGGAGACTTCAACTGTGTCTTACGCAACAAAGAATAAAAAAGGGGAGTTATTCCTAGGACAGCAGTTGTCAATGAGTTTAGTGATTGGATGGATGATAATAGTCTGATTGAAACTGATTCGCTGGGTTGTTCTTTTACTTGGTCGAATAGGCAGAAGGGAGCTCGAAGAATTATTAGCAAACTGGATCGTGCGTTGTTTAATGGTCCTTGGCTAAATCGTTTTGAGAATTGGCGGTGTAAAGCTCTTCCTAGGGAAGTTTCCGACCATTCTCCAAAATTTGGTTATCCTTTTGTGAATAGTAGACCGAGAAGAACTCCTTTTCGTGTCCAAAAAATGTGGTTCTCGCACAAAGATTTTATGTCGATGGTTCGTGATAGTTGGGATGCTACTTTTTTGGGGTCTCCAGCTTACATCTTCCCTTAAAAACTGAAGCATCTCAAGGCTGACATGAAGGTATGGAATAAACAAGTTTTTGGCAATGTTCATATTCGGTTGAAGCAAGCTCAACTGAGGCTTGAAAGTTCTCTAAGGAATGCTGATGAAGACCATACTAACCTGGATAATCATAATTTGATGAAGCAAGCTTCGACAGAAGTCATTGAGATCCGTATGCATTTGGCTACTATGTTGAAGCAAAAGTCAAGAAACAATTGGCTTTTGGAAGGAGCAAGTAATACAAATTTCTTCCATACGAGTATAAATATTCTAAGGAGTAACAACACTATCTCGGAGTTAGTTAAGGAGAATGGAGAGACAACTATGGATTGTGATCAAATAAGAGACCTTGTTGTGGACTATTTTAAAAGCAAATTTAATGGTGACTCTTTGGCTCCGGTGGATTCCCTTTTTGACTTTGATCATGCAAGTATTTCAATAGAGGAGAGTACTCATATGGATCAATTGCCTACTCAAGAGGAGATTCGGGAGGCAGTTTATAACCTGGGGCGGATAGTGCGCCAGGACCGGACGGTTTTGCTGGTTTCTTCTACAGACATTGTTGGGAAATCATCCAAGTTGATTTGGTAAGGGCGATTTTTTTCTTCTGGTCTAACTAGTTTATTCCTCAGGGTGTCAATTCTAGCTTGTTGTTGCTTTTACCAAAGGAAAGAGAGGCTAACAATCTAAAAAACTTTAGACATATTGCTCTGAGTAACTTCTTTTTCAAATTTTTTACAAAGATTATGGATACTCGCTTGGGGAGTGTTCTTGGTAATCTGATTTCAGAGGAGAAAGTGGCTTTTATGAAGGATAGAAACATCCACAAAAATATCAGCCTGGCGTCGGAAATGATAAATGATCTTTAGATTAAAAGGAAAGAAGGTAATGTGGGTTTGAAGCTTGATATTTCGCAGGCTTTCGACACGGTCAGCTGGCCTTTTATCTTGGAGGTGTTTCAAAGATATGGCTTCTCTCAAAGATGGTGCGAGTGGATCCATCATATCTTGAACTCGGCAAAAAATTCAGTCCTTGTAAATGGGAGTCCGGAAGGTTTTTTCAGCATTCAAAGAGGTCTTCGGCAGGGAGATCCTTTATCTCCGCTAAGTTTTGTGTTGATTGAGGATGTCTTGAGCATAAATATAACGAAACTCTTTCGGGAGGGTAAAATGACTCCAATGGTCACTAGAAAAGGTATATCTCCAACTCATTTGTATTTTGCGGATGACATTATGATTTTCTGTAAGGGTAACAAAAGCTTGAGGAATTTGGTGGGTCTCTTGAGCTCTTATCAACGAGCTACGAGTCAGACCATTAGTCGAGAGAAGATCAAACTTTTCTATGGAGGTTCTTTAAGAAGGCATACAACTATATCTGATTTTATGGGTATGAATGTGGTCTCTTTCCCAGTTTCTTACTTGGGGGTGAGGGTCATGCCAGGGGCAGTTAAATATAATCAGGTGTGTAATGTGGTAGAGAAGATAAAAGAACAATTATCGGGCTGGAAGGGTAGAATGCTTTCGTTTCAGGACAGGGTGGTTCTAGTCAAGTCAGTAATTGCAAGTTACTCAATCCATAATATGGCGGTCTATAAATGGCCGAAGAAGTTCATTCATCAGTGTGAAGTGGCAATTCGAAATTTCTTGTGGTCCGGAGATTCTCTTGTTTATAGGTCTTTTGTGGTTCCTTATGACAAAGTCTGTGCTCTGTACAAGGAAGGGGGTCTTGGAATTATCCAAATGAGGATTATGAACAGGGAGATGCTTATGAAATTATGTTGGAACATTTGCTATTCCAAAAAAGCTTGGGCAAGTTATCTGAGAGCTAGGTTCTTCAAGAAAAGTGGTCAGTTGGTTGATTATGTAAAGTCCTCTATCTTCCCGGGTTTTAAATGGGTATACAATGAAGTTAATGCTAATACTAAGGTGCTGATTGGTGACGACAGAACGACTTCGCTTTATTTTGATTATTGGTGTGGAGAAACTAGTATTGCGAATGCTATGGGCCAAAATTTGGACCGGAATATTCTGGTGGAAAATTTCATTCAAAATGGGGTTTGGTCTCTCACTGATGCAGTAACACAAATTTTTCTGGCAGCTGGGGTACAAATTCAGAACTTGCCTGTCCCTATGGGTGGTGATGATCTAAGGGTATGGAAGACGAACTGCAAAGGAGTTTTTACGGTTAGCTCAGCAAAAAATTTGATTCGTAAAGTATTGACTAAGGAGGAGTGACATATCACCATAGTATTGTTGTTAAAGTTGTGATGCAATTGGACTTTGACGTTGTGTAACGATACTATGACACTGTATAACAATGATTGAGAACTCTTGTTTTCTCGTTGTTATAGCTATGGATTTTCAACAACGATGATGCTAAACTTACAGCCTTTGGGATCATTGGAGTACTTGGAAGTGACGAAGATTTCGAGTAATGTTGAAGATTAGACGACATGTGGAATAGGAGCTACAAAGTTTATTTATATATTTTTGAATTCCATATGTATTAATAGTTTTGCCATTAAAATTGACAAATGGGGAGATTGTTAGAGCACTGCTCGGTCGAACTCGCATGTGTTGTTATCTCAAGCAGGTTTGTCAATGTTAGTGATCAAAACTATAAAGTCTTGATTTCTAGTCTACTATAGCAAGGTCTCAGACTAGGATAGAAAGTGTAGTTGAGCTCAAGAACTCCAGGGAGATCATCATATATGACGAAGGACTACTCAAGGAACCAGTGGATCTTCATCGACTAAAAGGTATGTGGATACTTGAACTTATCTATCACTCAAAAGTCTATATACTCTATCTCCTATCTTGAGACAAAAGTCGTATTACTATATAAACTAAGATTATACACATGTGATATTTCGAGCTGAGTATATGTCGCTTATCTATTTCTAAAAATATGTGTTGGTAAAGCTTTCGCTTTAGCCAAGTTCATCTTTACCTAGTGACGAAAGTTATGTTATGTTTCAATCACTTTGAAAATCGATCTGACGAAAAATAGTTTGTGAATAACAACTATATATAAGGTTATCACATCAATTCATGGTGTGATACATTTCTATTTTTTTATACGAATTCGACACTAAAAGTCCGGCACACTAAAATTATTAAAGCGCAAATAAATTCGTATTAGAGGATACCATAACAGTAGAGAATGTATTAAAAGAATGTATTCAAATTATTAAACGCAAATGAATTCTATGACCTAAATAAAGCAGAATGCAAGCAACAATAAAAGAAAAAAAAATAGAAAAATGCATATCAATGATTTGGTGCCTGGTCTTCTTCCTCTCTCCTCTCCGCTTTGCGGATCGGTGAAAATACTGAGTTAATTCAGTAAACAAAATTTTTTCCTTCTTTTTGATTGGATATATTCTCTTCTTTCTTTAAATTCGCCTTGATTGAAAGGTTCTTCGTGTCTCTTTTTCAAAATCATTCAGTTTGATCCACGGGTTTATATCCAAATTTATCGTTAGGTTCTCCTAAAAATGTATCTTCTTTAGAGTTGGGTTTTAGTTTTTGAACGTTTCTCCTTGGTTTGTTTTCGGATCGGTTGTTACTTAACTTGAGGCAAGATACCAATCAGTTCTTCCTTCTCGACTGGCTTGGGTTTTAATCTTCTTATTAAGTGGTTTCTTCTTCGTAGTTATCAGGATTGATTTACCAAGTGGGTTGTGCTAAACTTGAGACCGGTGGTTCTTAGGGAGAAGTTTAAATGGAAGTGGATGATATTTGTTTTCGTTTTCGTCAGCTCAACGTCAACAGTTCAGTTCAAGATGACGAAGATCTTCTTTGTTTCATGTTTGGTCGATTAACAATCGACGGTAAAATGGGAATTCCTTTGGTGGATGGTTTTGCCGTATTAACTAATCCTTTGCCAAAGATCAGTTTCGTAGTTCCTGACGGAATTTGCCTGCTAGTCAAGAGGTATTCCGGTGATGCGTTTATACCTCCAGCGATCTATAACACTTTCACGTTTCTATACAGTGAGGCGGTGAGGAATCTAATTCCTAACTGGGACCTTCATGTGGGTCCTATGTTTCAAGGTAGGAGCCAAATATAGGTTGGTATTGAAGCATATTCTTTTCAACAATATTCGTGCAGGTTTATGTTCTTAATCCGGCAAATCCAAAGGGATCTCTATCTTTACAAGAAATATGTTGTGTCCGAGGGTGTGCCTGTGACAGGGAATTTCTCTCAGTCCCATGTAAGTATTCATCGTTACTCTGCAGTTTTCTTGTTTTTGGATCATCAGATTCAATGGGATTTCTATCTCTTCACATCAGATAGGGGTAGCAATATTACTAAAGCTAGGGAGGAGCACGATCGACTAATAGTTAGAATATTTGAATTTTTCATATTAACTGCAAGATATCAGGAAAATATATATAGTAATATGTTTCGTAAAAGGATTAGGTTTATAAGAATAAGCTTCATAGAAATTGAAGTTCTTACTATCACTAGGCTTGAATTTGGAAGCGATTCTACCTGGAAACTAAAAGGTTTTCATCTTAGTAACATCTATATTCGCTTGAGAGGTAGAAGATTGAGAGAAATTAAAACGTATCATCTTCCCACTATATTACCCTTTTTCTGGTATCACAGTTGTTCAAATTCACCCCAATTACATTTTGATACATACATGTCCTTTGTTGCTATCCTTGTTCAGTTCGGGTCTTTGGACCTTTACCAAAAAAAAAAAATTGTTCAAGTTTGTGGCTTTGAAAAGTTAAAAATTTACCGATCTTTTGATGAGAAGACTGGTTCGATCCCCAACGGCTTAAACTCTCTGTAATGGAGGCTTCTTAGGAAGGCCAGGGATCATCTTCGGGTTAATATGAATTCTATGAAGTTTGTTAACCTTTTTATCTTGATAGATTTATCTCATGGGGTAGCACATATGGAAGTGGTTGTTTATTTATGTATTGATAAGGGTTTGTTTGTTGTGATTCCAGCTGATGATTGTGACGATCTTCACTATTATTATGTATAAGGTCGATCTCCGATCCACATTTTTGTGTGCAAATACTGTGTTGTTCCATAAAGTGTCTTATGTTGAGCACGTGAATAACGAAAGTTGATTATTTTGATTAGCTTAGTTGTTATTCCGTAAGGTACTTTGTGTTGAACATGGCCAATTAAATTGATTACTTTTGTGATTAATTTAGTTGTGTACTTCGATTAGATTAATTTTGGGTTCTCTTTTGATTAATCTAATTGATTTCTTAAGTCTCCATAAGTTTACTTGTGTTGAGCATATTTAGTTAAATTAATCTTAGGTTCGCTTACGATTAATTTGATTGAATATTATTTTTGGATTTCAAATTCATACTCGTATGTGATTTGTTGAGTCCAAAGAAATCATTCTTTTCTTTTGAAATTAAGGTTGCTCTTGTTGTTCCCTTGGGAATGACATTTTATGGGGGAGAGTTCTTTTGAACTTGTGCTTAATTGCCAAATCTTTGTGGGGAGTGCGGCTGTGGAATTTTATAGGGGTTATCTTTTATCTTTATAGACTCCTTGATGAATGCATTTAGCTTCGGATTTATGATTGCATCTAAACAAGATGATATACATTTACCTTTGGTCATAAACCGTCTCTTACGGAAATTTCATTAGGATCCCGTCCTTGTACCTTTGCCAATTTTATTGGCAAAAAGGGGGACAATTAATATGTAGTTCACACTACAAATACATATGGTTTTCGGATCATTATGTAAGGGGGAGTGGTTTCCATGTGAGATGGAGTATTGACTAAGGGGGAGTGACATATCACCATAGTATTGTTGTTAAAGTTGTGATGCAATTGGACTTTGACGCTGTGTAATGATACTATGACACTGTATAACAATGATTGAGAACTCTTGTTTTCTCGTTGTTATAGCTATGGATTTTCAACAAAGATGATGCTAAACTTACAACCTTTTGGATCATTGGAGTACTTGGAAGTGACGAAGATTTCGAGTAATGTTGAAGATTAGACGACATGTGGAATAGGAGCTACAAAGTTTATTTATATATTTTTTTAATTCCATATGTATTAATAGTTTTGCCACTAAAATTGACAAATGGGAAGATTGTTAGAGCACTGCTCGGTCGAACTCGCATGTGTTGCTATCTCAAGCAGGTTTGTCAATGTTAGTGATCAAAACTATAAAATCTTGATTTCTAGTCTACTATAGCTAAGGTCTCAGACTAGGATAGAAAGTGTAGTTGAGCTTAAGAACTCCATGGAGATCATCATATAAGACGAAGGACTACTCAAGGAACCAGTGGATCTTCATCGACTAAAAGGTATGTGGATACTTGAACTTATCTATCACTCAAAAGTCTATGTACTCTATCTCCTATCTTGAGACAAAAGTCGTATTACTATATAAACTAAGATTATACACATGTGATATTTCGAGTTGAGTATATCTCGCTTATCTATTTCTCGAAATATGTGTTGGTAAAGCTTTCGCTTTAGCCAAGTTCATCTTTACCTAGTGACGAAAGTCATGTTATGTTTCAATCACTTTGAAAATCGCTCTGACGAAAAATAGTTTGTGAATAACAACTATATATAAGGTTATAACATCAATTCATGGTGCGATATATTTCTATTTTTGTTATACGAATTCGACACTAAAAGTCCGGCACACTAAAATTATTAAAGCGCAAATAAATTTGTATAAGAGAATACTATAACAGTAGAGAATGTATTAAAAGAATATATTCAAATTATTAAACGCAAATGAATTCTACGACCTAAATAAAGCAGAATGCAAGCAACAACAAAAGAGAAAAAAAAAATAGAAAAATGCATATCAATGATTTGGTGCCTGGTCTTCTTCCTCTCTCCTCTCTGATTTGCGGATCGGAGAAAATATTGAGTTAATTCAGTAAACAAAATTTTTTCCTTCTTTTTGATTGGATATAGTCTCTTCTTTCTTTAAATTCGCCTTGATTGAAAGGTTCTTCGTGTCTCTTTTTCAAAATCATTTAGTTTGATCCACGGGTTTATATTCAAATTTATCGTTAGGTTCTCCTAAAAAGGTATCTTCTTTAGAGTTGGGTTTTAGTTTTTGAACGTTTCTCCTTGGTTTGTTTTCGGATCGGTTGTTACTTAACTTGAGGCAAGATACCAATCAGTTCTTCCTTCTCGACTGGCTTGGGTTTGAATCTTCTTATTAAGTGGTTTCTTCTTTGTGGTTATCAGGATTGATTTACCAAGTGGGTTGTGCTAAACTTGAGACCGGAGGTTCTTAGGGAGAAGTTGTAATGGAAGTGGATGATATTTATTTTCGTTTTCGTCAGCTCAACGTCAACAGTTCAGTTCAAGATGACGAAGATCTTCTTTGTTGCAAGTTTGGTCGATTAACAATCAACGGTAAAATAGAAATTCCTTTGGTGGATGGTTTCGCCGTATTAACTAATCCTTTGCCAAAGATCAGTTCCGTAGTTCCTGACGGAATTTGCCTGCTAGTCAAGAGGTGTTCCGGTGATGCGTTTATACCTCCAGCGATCTATAACACTTTCACGTTTCTATACAGTAAGGGGGTGAGGAATCTAATTCCTAACTGGGACCTCGCTGTGGGTCCTATGTTTCAAGGTAGGGGCCAACTATGGGTTGGTATTGAAGCATATTCTTTTCAACAATATTCGTGCAGGTTTATGTTCTTAATCCGGCAAATCCAAAGGGATCTTTATCTCTACAAGAAATATGTTGTGTCTGAGGGTGCGCATGTGACAGGGAATTTCTCGCAGTCCCATGTAAGTATTCATCGGTACTCTGCAGTGTTTTTATTTTTGGATCATCAGATTCAATGGGACTTCTATCTCTTCACATCAGATAGGGGTAGCAATATTACTAAAGCTAGGGAGGAGCACGATCGACTAATAGATAGAATGTTTGAATTTTTCATATTAACAGCAAGATATCAGGAAAATCTATATAGTAATATGTTTCGTAAAAGGATTAGGTTTATAAGAATAAGCTTCATAGTAATTGAAGTTCTTACTATCACTAGGCTTGAATTTGGAAGCGATTCTACCCGGAAGCTAAAAGTTTTTCATCTTAGTAACATCTATATTCGCTTGAGAGGTAGAAGATTGAGAGGGATTAAAACGTACGATCTTCCCACTATATCACCCTTTTTATGGTATCACAGTTGTTCAAATTCATCCCAATTACATTTTGATACATACCTGTCCTTTGTTGCTATCCTTGTTCAGTTCGAGTCTTTAGACCTTTACCAAAAAAAAAATTGTTCAAGTTTGTGGCTTTGAAAAGTTAAAAATATACCGATCTTCTACTGAGAAGACTGGTTCGATCCCCAACGGCTTAAACTCTCTGTTATGGTGGCTTCTTAGGAAGGCCAGGGATCATCTTCGGGTTAATATGAATTCTATGAAGTATGTTAACCTTTTTATCTTGATAGATTTATCTCATGGGGTAGCACATATGGAAGTGGTTGTTTATTTATGTATTGATAAGGGTTTTGTAGTACCAGAATATCGCCACAACGATATTCTCGTGGTAAGAATAACGCTTTCACGAGAAGGTCAAATATTCCTATAAGTATAAATGACATTGTTCACGAGAGTGTCGTAAGGATTCTTCAGCAATATTTGGCGAGCGTCACAGGGAAGCTTCATAATAGCTGACGATTGAAGAGACATGTTATGAGAGTGTTGTTTCACGAGGATTAAAAAAGTTGGCGAACATTAACATTGCAAATACCACGATGAGATCGCTAAATAGATCCGAAAGAAGGGGAAAACTTAGTTGTCACCCACTATGTAATTTCCTATATAAAGGGTTCAAGTAAGTCCAGAAAGGATGATGTATTTTTTAGAGTTGAGAAAATCTTGAGGAGAGAGAAACTCCAGAAAAGAAAGTTGTAATTCTGAGTTTGAATATTTTCTGTAAACATTTCTGAGATCTAAATAATAAAAGTGTCATTTAATTCTTCAATCTTCAATTAGTTTCACTTAGATTTCTATAGGATCTTAATAGGGGTGTAGTGTGGGAAATCCTGCTACTACATTTTGGCGCCGACTAAGGGGAACTCAAGATCCAAAATCTCTAATTACAATTTGAAGATTTGGAGAAATTGAAGAAATGGCTGGAAGAAGGAGAAGAAATACATCAGAACCACCAACAATAGTGAGAAGAAGTAAAAGACTTGCAGGTGAAGAAACAAGTGTATTAGGAGAATCTTCAAGGATGAGAACTAGGAGGAATAGAACAAGGAATGAAAGGGAAAATTCAATTCAACAACCAAACCAATCAACATCGGTACAAAATGGAAGAGTGGATTATGATAGAGTAAGCGTGCATACATGGAGATCAGATTCAATGGGAGAAGAAACAAATCGACAATTAAGAGAAGAAAATGGAGTAGGAAGAAATCAAGAGGTAGAAGAAGGGTCGATTCATCAAGATGAAGATGAAACAGCAGAGGAATTAGGGCAAAGAATACAGGAAGAAAGAAGGTTAGAGGCGGTGGAACGTGCAAATTTAACAAGACAAAATCATGAGTTGAGAATGGAGAACTTAAGGTTACAAAGAAGAAGATCAAGAAGTACAACTAGATCAAGTTCAAGATCACTTAGAGAAATACCAAGGCGAAATTCCCTCATAAGAAATGATGGAGAAAATGTACAAGAAGAAACGCAAAATCCAAATAGAAGGCAATGCCAGGGAGAAGAGAGAGTAAATAATGATTATAACAATCCACATGGGGAAACTTTAAATGGAAGACGAAATATTGAAAATCAAAGAAATGAAGGTAATCAAGATGGTGAAGAAAATCACGAAGAAGTTAGAAGAATATTACATGGACGCGAGCACGTCAGAAATCAAAGAATTATTGAGAATGAAATAGAGAGACATTATGCTGAACAGGCACGTCTAGCTTGCGAGAGAGAGAAAGGTTTGAGAAGAAATGGAAGAACAAGAGTTTCAAGAGGCAATAAGGCAAAACAATCATGATAATCGAGAAAGAAGACGTACACAAAATCGTGAAAATGGCAATATTCGGGAAGAGTATGACAGAATACAGAGAAGGATAGAAAGACAACAAAGAGAATTGGTGAGAAATGAAGAAGTTGGTGGAGAAGAAATTAGGAGACAAAATCATCTGCGAATTTTAGATAGAAATGAAGAGGAAAATCGCAGGAGAAGAGAAAGTGCGTTAAAAAGGCCAATAGAACAAAGCCCAACTGCAAATGAGCAAATTTTGAGGGAATTAGCAGAAATGAGAGGAATGATAAATAATAGAAGAGAAGGTGGAAGAAGGAAACTTGATGAAGCAATCGAAGAAGCAGCTAGAACTCCCTTTACACAGGAAGTACAACTAAGAGGAATTCCTCCAAAATGCAATTTGCCAGCACTAAACAGTATTTTCGATGGGACTACTTGTGCTATTCAACATGTTAAAGCTTATGTTAGGTGTATGCTGCAGTGGGAGAATCATGATGTTGTTTTATGCAAGTACTTTGCATCCAGTTTGACTGGCGAGGCGCTAAAATGGTTTGAGGGATTGCCGAAAAATACTATTACTTCTTTTGATCACTTACAAGCTACATTTTTGGGTGCATACATAAGCAACAACTCTTCACGACCAGGTATCGAAGATGTGTTTGGATTAAAACAGAGAATTGGCGAGAGTCTAAAACATCTAACCATAAGATGGAAGACAATGTGTAGTGAGATGGCGGGAAGAGTAGATGAGAGATATCTTATTTTATCCTTCATTAATGCAATGTTTGCGACCAATTTGCTCTACATACAAATTTTCATAATCAAAAACACCATCACAATGACTGAACTAAGAGAACTACAAGAAGAGTACATTGCTTTGGAAGAAAAACAAAATGAAATGGAGTCATACCCAATTGCAAACACCAGTTCTTTAGTGGCTAATGGAAGTTTGCTTCCCAAAATGATTAATAATGTGGCGAGCACCTCGCAAGTTCAAGCAGAGAAAGTGGCGAATAATGACAAACAAAAGCTAGTGGCTATGGGAAGTCGTGATCAAGAAGAATTTGAAAGAGAGAAGAATTATTACAATCGTGGAGGAAATAGTCAAATCCAAAGGCTTGACCAACCCCAAGAAACTTATGGTGGACAAAAGCAAAATAATTTCAGAAATCAGGGGAGCATGAGAACCATATGGGAGGAGATTAAGATGCCACCCTTGAATGCTAGTGTAGAAAAAATCTGGGAAGCTATCATTTTAATGGAAAATATACCCTCGCCATGGAACATGGGGAAGGAACCACATCCTAACACTCGTAATCAAGAATTCTGTCCTTATCATCATTTTCATGGGCATTCGATAAATAATTGCAGAAATGTAAAAAGAATAATCTTAAGAATGATCGATCAGGGGAAGCTAAATCATTTTCTAAAAGGGCATCAACAATCGCAACAATTGCCACCACCACCAGACGATCGCAGAATGACTAATGTAAAAGGAGCAGAAACTTTTGTTATAGAGGTTGGAACTAAAGCAAAGAATTTATTTTGTAATTCTATTGTGCATTCTTTCAGAACCATCGAAGATTTCCACGATAATGTCTTAAGTAGAGTCTTCGCCAGAGATATGGATGGAAAAGAAATAATGAATATAGCGAGAATCTCGCCATTAGAAGAGTGGAAAAAAACAAGTCCTTTCTTTTACAGCACAAGAAGTACCAGAGCCTGGCGAGCTGCATGATAACCCATTGGTGGTAAGGTTGGAAATAAAACCAGAACAAGCAGAAGAAGAAGAAGAAGAAGAAAATAAAGAAAACAATAACGAAATGGAAGAGTCTTGGGCCATTGATAGAATCCTAATTGATCTGGTAGTTAGTAGATATCCTGTTCTACCACACCTACAGAACCATGGGTGGGAAAGATGAAGATTTGATACCATCGACATACAAAATCTATGGTTTTAATGGAACGCCAACAAGCCTAAAGGGGAGATCACAATGAGAATTCCGTTAAGAGGAATGACTTCCAAGATTTTATTATGTGTTGTCGATATTGAATCACCATATAACGCCTTGATTGGTCGACCTTGGTTACACAGGATATTGGGTGTTGCATCTACCTTTCATCAGTGCATTAAATTCCCTCATCCAAATGGTGTTGGAGTAATTAAAGGAGATTGGGGAGAAAGTAAGAAATGTTATGAGATAGATATCAAGTCTTGTGAGGAAAGAGCAGGGAAGAACAACAATTGGAAATACAGAATTAAGCAACAACAGAGAAGTGACAAATTAATGGTTGATTCAATAGAAAAGCATGAAGAAGTAACTAACGAGTCCCTCACAGATATCAAGCAAATAATAAAACGCAGCAAAGGTACAGGTATAAAAAGCATAAAAGGAGGAAATGACAAGCAACCTGCGGGAAAACACTAAGTAAAAGAACAAATGATAAGGAAGATGAGAAGAATGAAGTGATAGAAAGATGAAATATGACGAGCAGATCGCTAGAAGTGGAAAGGTAAAGTTGTTTTTTTTGTTTGAGTGAAGAAAATGAAATTGAAAAGTTGAAAAAAGAAAAAGAAAAGAAATTATTGAGATTTGAAACTCGCAAGAAATTTTAAGAAACGCGAATATAATTTCGCAGAGATTAAGAGAACGGGACAAACCTTTATGGCGTGCACCTTAGTTCGCGAATACAATTTCGTAAGAGGCAAATGTAAGACCTACAAGCACGTCATAAAGGGGGTATCTCTTTATATGATTCAGGGATAAGGTTATACCGCTTTGGAACCCGAGTCATATAGATGTAGGGGTTAAAGAAAACCTATCCGGAGAGAGATCTTGGATTTCCAGCTTTATAAGGTTATACCCTGGTTGGACGACTGAGAGTCTCTTCCAAGAAGTGCAGAGTATGATCAAGGCGCCGAGGTACACGGTTTAGCCAAGGATGCCCGGGACGGACGAACCTACCCTGGCCATCTTTGGTAAGTCTTGGCTACAATGCACTTGGCCTGAAGAAAACCCCACCTAGGGTGCAGTCTTGTAACTATAAGCCATATAGGCATAAATGACAAGAGGCTGCGAAAACAACTGGTTGTTGGTAAATCTGGATGGGAGGAGCTAGTCTTGTATGGCCGATGTGCCCTCCTTGAATGGGCAACCAGGGGGAAGATAAGGGCGGCACCCTCCATTAGGGAGCTGATAAGTGTCTTAAGACGGCAATGTCATGGGGCTCTAAGATCGCAAGATCATTTAGGCCTGTCATATTGTCGCGTAAATTATCTGAGAGGCAAAAAGCCATAAAAAAAAAAAGTTAAGATGAGGTCAAGGGGTTTTTACATGCAAATGTGAAGACGTCCTGCGATTTCATCGCAAGACGGCAATGTCACGAGGCTTTGTTTTCGCGAGAAAACTTAGGCTCGTCATATTGTCGCAATACAATAAAGAAATGCAGATAAGACAAGATCAATGGGTCAATACATGAAAATGTAAAGACGTCCTGCGATCTTGTCGCGGAGAGAATACTATGGCAAAGTAAGACCTTTAAGTAGGAAGGCATGATAAGACCATAAGATCGCAAAAATATCAAGGTTTGCGACAATATCGCAGAAATTATGAAATTCGCCAAAATATTCATTTATTAACTTTCTCATATTGAAGATGAATAATAGAGGCAAGTATGGGAATGAATAGAATGGTAAAGATTATTATTCATCACCATATGAGAAATTTATATGGATATTAAGGCACAGATAATTAGCAGATGCAAACTATATTGACCAAGTTATATTGCAAAAAAAGAGGTTGTTCTTTCATTCATACAGATAAGGGGGCAAAGAAATTTACACATTAAATTGAAGAAAGTTGCAGCAAATTGAAGAAACTCGCGATTGATTACATCAAAGAAAGAAGTTAGACAGATACATTGTTTCACTTATCAACATTGTTATCTTTATCAGATTCTTCTTCTTCACCAGATTTCTCTTCTTCATTATCTTTGTTGGATTCTTCATCATCGCCAGAATTTGTTTCTTCGTCATTATTCTCTTCTTCACCTTCATCAAGATCTTCATCAGTATCAGAGACATCAAGATCTTGAACCATTGATGGTATTGCATTTGCAAGATCAGGATACAAAGAATGAGGAATTCCATGATCATCACAAACCTACCTAGTAGTATTATTACGAGTAATGAGGAGGGATCTGTTAAAATTTGCAGAAGTAATCCCAAATTGAGCTTTTAATCGCGAGTATTTATTGTTGCGAGCAGTAAGATCGTTCGCGAGTTGATGATTAATATCTTCTAGTTCTCTCATCCTTACACGGCATCTGTCTTCAGAATCTGCGAGAATAAGGCATCGATAAGATAGAAGTTATAAGAAAGAATAATAAAAAGCAAAAGGTTAATAGAGTAGAGTGGTTAACAACCTTCTTTTTCAGAAATCAAGTCCCTAATTAAGGCTGATTGATCAGCATGAAGGCTAACGTCTATACCTAAATTATTCCTAGCATTATCAAGAACCTGTGCTGCCCAAGAAAACTCATCATCGCTAGTAATAAGAAGGCGAGAACGAACTTGAGTTTCTCTTGCAAGAAGATTTTTATTCTCAAAGATAAGCTTATCTCTTTCCCTTTGAACTTCGAGAAGAATTTTGTGGAAGTCTGCTAGAGCTTCACTGCCATTTCTAATTGCCTGATCTTTCTCATCAACAAGATCACTATTTCTATCTCTTAATCCATTGATTACTTCTTTTGATTCATGATAAAGACGTTTAAATTTATTAGATAATCCTAAATTATGTCTATGTTCAATGGTCAGGAGATTAAACTTAAATTTAAGTTCCTCTATAGAGAGGGATTTAATTTGTTCGTCAGCAAAATTACTTAAGGAGTTATTAAGGCGAGCAAGAAGAGTATTATCATCTACAGGTTCGGGAAAGGTTTGAAGGAACGTAGATTCGTCAGTTAGACCATAAACATCTGCAAAAATGATTGCTTGGATAAGCTATATAAAAGAAAAAATAAAAAATCTAAAAGAAAGAAAAAGTAAATCATACCATAAAGTTGTTTGTTGGCATTGTTAAGATCCAAAATCTTCTGTTTATCAACTGAAGCTTCAGTTTCCAACAGTTTATTTTTTTCGCGAAGCTCAGCAATTTCAGCTTCTAGTTTCTCTTTATCTTGGCGAAGGTTAACAACCTTTTTCTTAAATGAAGCACATTTGTTATCTAAATCAGAAGCATTAGCAAAAGAAGCTCTCCCAACCTGCAACAAGAGTTTTATAAGTACAAAAAATTTGTGAGAGAAATGGCAATTTAAGAAACAATTAAGAAAACATACAGAATACCAAGTGCATTTAAGAAGCTTGGAGTTAGAGTTCCAGAAATTCCACGAAGAGAATTATTATCAGATAAGATTGGAGCATCGCACACTTTGACGAGCGCTTGAGCTAGCCCATTAAGAGTCTCATCACCATACTCATTCGCAGTTCCACGAGAAGAATCGCCAAAAAGCATGGACAGTTGGGTCATGGAAGAATCAGAGGAATAAGAATTTTTTACAGAGGAACTTCTCTAATATCGTCAAATTCTTCGATAAATTCATCATTAGATTTATTACTAACGATTGAATCCAATTGGGTATGTTGAGAAGAAGAATGCTGAGTTTTATTCTTCTTCAAAGGAGGCTCGTTGGATTCTTTATCACGAGGGAAGAGCATCTTCCCTTCACTTGAAACAGTAGATTTACCTTTACGATTAGTTGAAGGTTTCTCCTTAGGTTTTGGCTCTAAAGGTGGTAATTCTTCAATTACCTACAAACACAGATAAAGATAAGAAATAGGGGCAACAATATATTGTTAATTAATAAAGGAATATTTCTTACTTCATCTGTGAAAGATCTAAGAGCTAGAAGAGTGTTGGGTTTCCTATATTTCTGGTAATTAAGTTTCATTTTGGCAACCTGCAAGATAACGGAAAAGTTAGCGAGAGTGTGAAGGAATAAATAATAATAGCATAAGAAGATGAGAGAATATACATCGGAAGACCTATCAGGCCAGTTGAAAGTCCATGGTTCATAGTGAGAGAGATTCGCAGGAAGTTGGAGAGAACCGGATATATAAGGACCTTTAAGGCATAAGGGAAAAATAAACCACTTATCGTCATTAGAATGACGAGGGCCATAATTTGTATTGGTATGAAAATCAATGTCTTGCATAAGAGCATTTTTAGCAACGACCTTCTTTTTATGCAAACGGACACCCCAACAGGTACTATCCCTTACCATGGGGAGTAACGGGTAATTTCGAAAAAAGTTATCTACAGTATACTTTGCAGGGATAATCGGAATATGTTTATATTTAAGACTTTTATGTTCTTCGGAATATTGGGATCCTTTGCCAGCACCACGAGAGGCATATTCCAGTAATAATCTAATACAATCCCCGCCAAGTTGATACACCGCTCGTGAAAATCTCTTATCAGAAATTATTTGGTAAAAGAGTGGAAGTTCAGGGTTGTAGAGAGGAAGTGGAAGACCAGCTTCAAGTTGGCCTAACGAAACTATAATTTTTTCACGAGAACACTGGAAGTTAGAAAATAATTCAAGAGAAAGAACAGATTTGGGACTTTGATCTGGGATTAAAGATAAGTCAAATCCTTGATTTTTAAGTTTTTCTTGCATCAAATTGAAAGCAATAAGATTTTTAGCACCAGCATCAACCATTTTGAGAGAATGGGAATGAAAGGAGATTGAAAAAATGGCGAAAGATAGTAGATGCGCGATTTGCGGGAAAGCAATGAAATTTGCAGAGAAGAAGAAGGAAAGAGAATGAGAAGAAAGAAAAAGAGAAGAATGAGAGAAGGTATTTATAGCAGAAGAAGTTTCTCGAGAAAATAAATATAGTTAATACAATGAAAGGACGTGAATGGTCAAATTACAGTGGTTTAAGATGACGTGTCAAAAAATATATGGATGATAAAATTATATGAATACAGCTGGTGAAAGGTTTAGAGACATGTCAGAATAAAGATGGAGGTGAAAAGATAGGAGATTACGGCAATTTATTCTCACGATCTTCTCTTCTTCGCAGAAAAGACATGAGAAGAGGCAAGATGTAGTACCATAATATCGCCACAACGATATTCTCGTGGTAAGAATAACGCTTTCACGAGAAGGTCAAATATTCCTATAAGTATAAATGACATTGTTCACGAGAGTGTCGTAAGGATTCTTCAGCAACATTTGGCGAGCGTCACAGGGAAGCTTCATAATAGTTGACGATTGAAGAGACATGTTATGAGAGTGTTGTTTCACGAGGATTAAAAAAGTTGGCGAACATTAACATTGCAAATACCACGATGAGATCGCTAAATAGATCCGAAAGAAGGGGAAAACTTAGTTGTCACCCACTATGTAATTTCCTATATAAAGGGTTCAAGTAAGTCCAAAAAGGATGATGTATTTTTTAGAGTTGAAAAAATCTTGAGGAGAGAGAAACTCAGAAAAGAAAGTTGTAATTCTGAGTTTGAATATTTTTACGTAAACATTTCTGAGATCTAAATAATAAAAGTGTCGTTTAATTCTTCAATCTTCAATTAGTTTCACTTAGATTTCTATAGGATCTTAATAGGGGTGTAGTGTGGGAAATCCTACTACTACAGGTTTATTTGTTGTGATTACGGCTGATGATTGTGACGATCTTCACTATTATTATGTATAAGGTCGATCTTCGATCCACATTTTTGTGTGCAAATACTGTGTTGTTCCATAAAGTGTCTTATGTTGAGCACATGAATAACGAAAGTTGATTATTTTGATTAGCTTAGTTGTTATTCCGTAAGGTACTTTGTGTTGAACATGGCCAATTAAATTGATTACTTTTGTGATTAATTTAGTTGTGTACTTCGATTAGATTAATTGTGGGTTCTCTTTTGATTAATCTAATTGATTTCTTAAGTCTCCATAAGTTTACTTGTGTTGAGCATATTTAGTTAAATTAATCTTAGGATCGCTTATGGTTAATTTGATTGAATATTCTTTTTGGATTTCAAATTCATACTCGTATGTGATTTGTTGAGTCCAAAGAAATCATTCTTTTCTTTTGAAATTAGGTTTGCTCTTGTTGTTCCCTTGGGAATGACATTTTATGGGGGAGAGTTCTTTTGAACTTGTGCTTAATTGCCAAATCTTTGTGGGGAGTGCGGATGTGGAATTTTATAGGGGTTATCTTTTATCTTTATAGACTCCTTGATGAATGCATTTAGCTTCGGCTTTATGATTGCATCTAAACAAGATGATATACATTTACCTTTGGTCATAAACCGTCTCTTACAGAAATTTCATTAGGATCCCGTTCTTGTACCTTTTCCAATTTTATTGACAAAAAGGTGGAAAATTAATATGTAGTTCACACTACAAATACATATGGTTTTCGGATCATTATGTAAGGGGGAGTGGTTTCCATGTGAGATGGAGTATTGACTAAGGGGGAGTGACATATCACCATAGTCTTGTTGTTAAAGTTGTGATGCAATTGGACTTTGATGATGTGTAACGATATTATGACACTGTATAACAATGATTGAGAACTCTTGTTTTCTCGTTGTTATAGCTATGGATTTTCAACAACGATGATGCCAAACTTATAACCTTTGGGATCATTAGAGTACTTGGAAGTGACGAAAATTTCGAGTAATGTTGAAGATTAGACGACATGTGGAATAGGAGCTACAAAGTTTATTTATATATTTTTTGAATTCCATATGTATTAATAGTTTTGCCACTAAAATTGGCAAATGGGGAGATTGTTAGAGCATTGCTCGGTCGAACTCGCATGTGTTGCTATTTCAAGCAGGTTTGTCAATGTTAGTGATCAAAACTATAAAGTCTTGATTTCTAGTCTACTATAGCTAAGGTCTCAGACTAGGATAGAAAGTGTAGTTGAGCTCAAGAACTCCATGGAGATCATCATATAAGACGAAGGACTACTCGAGGAACCAGTGGATCTTCATCGACTAAAAGGTATGTGGATACTTGAACTTATCTATCACTCAAAAGTCTAACTACTCTACTTCCTATCTTGAGACAAAAGTCGTATTACTATATAGACTAAGATTATACACATGTGATATTTCGAGATGAGTATATCTCGCTTATCTATTTCTCGAAATATGTGTTGGTAAAGATTTCGCTTTAGCCAAGTTCATCTTTTCCTAGTGACGAAAGTCATGTTATGTTTCAATTACTTTGAAAATCGCTCTGACGAAAAATAGTTTGTGAATAACAACTATATATAAGGTTATCACATCAATTCATGGTGCGATACATTTCTATTTTTGTTATACGAATTCGACACTAAAAGTCCGGCACACTAAAATTATTAAAGCGCAAATAAATTTGTATAAGAGGATACTATAACACTAGAGAATGTATTAAAAGAATGTATTCAAATTATTAAACGCAAATGAATTCTATGACCTAAATAAAGCAGAATGCAAGCAACAAGAAAAGAGAAAAAATAAATAGAAAGATGCATATCAATGACTTGGTGCATGGTCTTCTTCCTCTCTCCTCTCTGCTTTGCGGATCGGAGAAAATACTGAGTTAATTCAGTAAACAAAATTTCTTCCTTCTTTTTGATTGGACAGAGTCTCTTCTTTCTTTAAATTCGCCTTGATTAAAAGGTTCTTCCTGTCTCTTTTTCAAAATCATTCAGTTTGATCCATGGGTTTATATCCAAATTTATCGTTAGGTTCTCCTAAAAACGTATCTTCTTTAGAGTTGGGTTTTAGTTTTTGAACGTTTCTCCTTGATTTGTTTTCGGATCAGTTGTTACTTAACTTGAGGCAAGATACCAATCAGTTCTTCCTTCTCGACTGGCTTGGGTTTTAATCTTCTTATTAAGTGGTTTCTTCTTCGTGGTTATCAGGATTGATTTACCAAGTGGGTTGTGCTAAACTTGAGACCGGCGGTTCTTAGGGAGAAGTTGAAATGGAAGTGGATGATATTTGTTTTCGTTTTCGTCAGCACAACGTCAACAGTTCAGTTCAAGATGGCGAAGATCTTCTTTGTTGCATGTTTGGTCGATTAACAATCGACGGTAAAATGGAAATTCCTTTGGTGGCTGGTTTCTCCGTATTAACTAATCCTTTTCCAAAGATCAGTTCCGTAGTTCCTGACGAAATTTTCATGCTAGTCAAGAGGTGTTCCGGTGATGCGTTTATACCTCCAGCAATCTATAACACTTTCACGTTTCTATACAGTGAGGCGGTGAGGAATCTAATTCCTAACTGGGACCTCCCTGTGGGTCCTATGATTCAAGGTAGGGGCCAACTATGGGTTGGTATTGAAGCATATTCTTTTCAACAATATTCGTGCAGGTTTATGTTATTAATCCGGCAAATCCAAAGGGATCTCTATCGCTACAAGAAATATGTTGTGTCCGAGGGTGCGCATGTGACAGGGAATTTCTTTCAGTCCCATGTAAGTATTCATCGGTACTCTACAGTGTTAATTTTGGAAAAAGAAAATCAACAAAAGGAAGAGGTCAAAGCTGCTGATAAAAAGAGCAATAACGTAAAACATGACAGATCACCATTTAAGAGTACGAATAAAATTTAATTATGTAAGATCACCATTTAACGTAAAAATTCAATTTTGTAATTTTGTAAATTGAATACATCAGAAATAAAAGTTAATTATGTTGACCATTTTCTTTTTCAACGGAATATGTTGTCAATTTTGTTTCATATATAAATCCACTATACATTTTAAATTAGTAGTACAAGAATGTAGATTGGAACCTTGTCAATGATCCTAAGGCGGCGGTTCTTCAAACAAAGTGTTACTTAAGGATATAATAGGTTGACGGTTACCATAATAAACCGTAACAAATACATCTCATGTTGACGTTCATTTAGGAAAAATGGCGTTTCTATTGAGGAACCGTTAGAGATTTTTCTTGCAATGACGGTTTTAAATAGAAGATAACACTTTTAATGGGTTAATTGTAACGGTTATGTGACAGTTCGGAACCTTCATTATAGAAAGACCCCTACGGTGACATCGACATTGGTGACACTTTCAAATTTCACTTGAACCGTCATGGAATTGATATAATGACAGTTTTGAAATGTCACCTATGTTGATATTTGGCCTAGTTCAACCAATAACAAGAGGATACGTGGACAGGGGAGCAATTAATTTTTTAAAATAAATAAATAAAAAATCTCTCTCATTTGGAGAGGAGAGGGGGACAGGGGGGGCAGGGAGAGACAGAGGATTCGTTCTCGTAAAACCTCTGCACGCCGATAGTTCTAGTTTGGGAAAGTTTGGACTTTACGATATTTGAGATAGTCCACGTCCGACACGACTTGGTATCGATGACATCTAACGGCTAATAAATTCATAGAGAATAGGAAAACACGAATCTCGATAAGATATTGGTCGACTCGGTTGTCCTTCTTGACGGTGTTACTTAACGTCCAATTAAGTATTTGGTGTAAACCAGGTGTAATTTTTTAATTAGGTGTAAATCAACACATAAGTCTTGTACACCCACGTTTTTACTAACGGTTTTAGTATTAGGCCGTTAAAATCAGGGGGCTTGGACCAATGACGTTCTCTACTAAGGGGATGTTTTGTAAAAAAAAAAATCTTCGACAAATAACGTTACGACATTTGTCTTCTCTATAATTGTTGTAGTTGAAAGCTTTTATCTAATTTAATTTTAGGTGGGTGTCACACTCATCGTGTAACACGTGGGAGCTCATATGACTTAGCCTTTAAATAAGGAGTGATTTTAGCTCAATCCTAGCTCATGAATTCAACACGGATATAGAAAAGAGAAATTAAAATCCACTAAGGAGCTGGTTGTTGTTGACTCTTATCTTCATGTGTTTGTTGGGAACTTTGTTTACTGAAGTGATTCAAGTGAAACCATGGAAGATATTCCGCCACGTGTTGAATGCTTGAAATCACTCAATAAAAATTAAAATCCCAGATTCTCTCTAATGGTCGGGCGGTGGCTAAACTTAATCGCTCAAACAGGTTCGACCAACCAAACACATTTTGAGTCGCCGGTCATCATATCTTAAAGTAAGTAGCTACTTACCCTGAAAAGTGGTTGCTATATATTTAGCTGGAAAAATATTTTACCGACAAAACAACTATTGGGGTCGCTAAAATTAGTGGATATATATTAAGAGCGACTTAGTAATCCGGTAATCATGACTTTAGTTTCTTGAAAATCTCATATAATCTCTCTAATTAACGGGTGGTCGCTAAATTTAGTCGCTCAGATAGGTTTGACCAACCAAATACTAATTGAATAAATCTGGTCATCCTAGATCGAAGTAGGTAGCTACCAAACCAAAACGGCGGTTGCTATATTCTTACCGGGAAAAGCATTTTACCGACTAAACTACTCTATATGATCGCTCAAGTTAGTGGATATATATGAATACCGAGCCGCTAGTTTGATGGTCGCAAGTTTAGTAGGTTGATTCTTAAAGAGACCAAAATTTTGGGTGCTTGCTAAGATTTTAGTTGCTTAAGTCATGTTTTCTTGTAGTGTCCATACGCCCTTTGGAAGAAAGAAAACAAATATCACTGCAAAGGATATTCTATATATTAAAGCAGCCTTACTGTTACCCCTATTTACGATTGATTGCCACCAAAAAGCTTCTACTTGTTGGATTTTAAGTATTCGATGGTTCACCATCACCAATTGTGCACATATACCGTAGATTTGGTTTACCATCACCACTTTAATAATGACTCACCTTGTTGGATGGAGGAGATCAACTCGTTGTGTGAAAATACTAATATAATAGTACAATAATGATGAGTTTTCTTCTTATGTTTAAGTTTAAACATGTTATTCATGCAGGCAAGAGAGTATCGTAAATAAGATGTGCATGGAATCACCCTTCTTATAAATAAGTATCATATTTTTTTGTTCAACGAGGAGGCTCATCAAAATGTACATATATGTTCTTAAATGACACATAGTCATTTTATTTTGTTTTTAGTTCTGATGAGCAATTCCAAATTGTGACGTAAAAGAGGCTAAACAGCTTGTGGGGTTTGCAATCAGTAGATGGCTTTCTTTTGTTTTTGTTCTATTTGGATCCGGAAAATTACTGAAGAGACTAGAAAAATTGCTTGTAATTCAACCGCCATGTGCAAGACACCAAAGGAAAAGAAACATATAGTACAGTAGTAATTGCAAACACTGAAAAAGCTCTCTTATTAGGAAATGATTTTCTTTTTTCTTCTTCGGCTTTGCAACTTTGCACATTCAAAAAAAGTAATTTTTCCAATTCAAATGGTAACTAAAAATAGAATGGTTTTAGAGTCCCGTGACTCTGTAATGCTTGCAAAAAAAAAAAAAAACAATCTTTTGACTACAACCTAGCTTGATCTTTTCTAACATGACTGCTTTCAACCAGTCACAGTCAATTTCCTCTCCCAAGAGCTCTTCTCCAATTTCTTCTTGACCAAGTAATCTTATTTTGTGATATAAGTTGAAGAGATACGGCTTGAACAAAGCCTACTTTCAAGGGATACTGCCAATTTCTCTCTTTATCAGAGTGGTTCAGTGGCATCAACCCGGCATCAAAAAGGGAGCCACCACAGACGCGTGCAGTGATTTTAAGGTTTAATTATTGACATGTTACAACACTTTCAACAACCATATTGAGTGGTTCGCTTGTTTGGTGGCAACATGCATGATGACTTACTTGACTTATTCAGAATCAACAACCATATTGAGCTGTTCTCCCATTTCTTCATTTCTATCATGACTATTCAACCCGTCACAGTCATTCAAGGGTCCCTCCCTCCTCTGTAAAAAAATTTGTGAGCTAACACAAAAAAATTAGCTAGCAAGTTGCCCACGGTCTCCATCCCAAAGCCTACTTTGTAGGGATACTGCCAATTTCTATCTCGATATCTGGCCAGGCCTCTTAAAGTTCATTATTTGGCTTCTTTCCGTATCAGTGGCATCAACCTAACCTAACATTAAAAAGGGAGTCACCGTCTACGGTCCGTGAATGTAACCTAACAAATCCTAGACACATAAGAACAAGTAAAACCGATATCACATTTTGGGTACAAGTAGCATCCGATATCACATTATGCTTCCTCATTTCTAAAATAAATACCAAAGGAAGAAATACGTATATGAATTATCTATTTTTTTTCTATCAGCAGACGGATCTGCTTGAACACCCAATTTAGGCAGACGTTACTAGTCCCAATTCTTCAGACTCACTTAACCAAATTTTACAATAGAATCTAGAACATGGTTGGTGTCTCTAGGCAAAATGATTACAACTCCAACAAACGAAATTTGCCAAGTGTCATCAATCACATTGGATGTTGTCCAATGTCCATTTGACATTGGTTTTCCAATAAGGAGGATCACAAGAAGTTTCCCATGACTGATAAGCGTTAGCGCGCTTTGTATGCACATGCCTAGCAACATTATTGCTAGAATCCCTTTGAGTTGAATTCCTTTGGTTATTTTACCACTACAATTCCTATGAGCCTCCAAAAGTTCATTTGTCTAGGACATTTGGATCACTTGAGATAGATTACGGTCAGTCCCATCCCAAATCCCTCCAGCAAAGCTAAAATCAATAAAGTGATAAATGGACACATGATGCACAATCTCCATCCCATTTCCATTACAACAAAACATGCTTTACATAATAGTTTACGGAAACACGCCTTCTACATAGATAACCATTTAACCACTTGCTAAATTTAAGAAGGTTGTTTTTAGGCATACATAAAACTTTCTAGGCATACTCAATAAAGATAAAAAGAGATGTTAAATAACAAAATAAGAAGGCCCCTTAACCAAATATTTTTTAATGGCAAATCTGCCCTTTATGTATTAGTGTTAGTAATCTGGATTAAGATAATTTTTCAGAATTATAAAGTTTTGGATGGATGAAAAAATTTGGGAGAAAAAAAATATTCTTGATTCATGGAAGATGAGGAGGGTCATTATTCATCTAAAAAACCTAGAAAAATACACATCAACTACAACAATAATTCCCAAATGGCTGATTTCTTAGATTATGAGAATGATTTTACATAAACTCAAACTCAAACTCAAACTCAAGCACAAACTCAAACTCAAGGTGATGCTTTTTATGAGCCAAATCCGGATGATGAATACATATATGATGAACCCAATACTTCTAATACACATGTACACTTCTATCTTATGTTTAATCTCACTTTTGTAGCTTAAAATCATAAAATTTTGTATTTTTTCACTAAGGTTCGGAGAGTCTGGAATATGTTCGCTTAGTTTATCAGCCGAACCCACCTGGATATTGACAACTAATGAACAGTTCGGCTAACCCGTAAAACACAATATGAGCCGAATCCATTTTCTAGACCCTAGTTCGGCTTATAATGAAAATTGATAACAAGCTGAACACATTAACTCAAGGGTTCGGCTAACCCGTAAAACACAATATGAGCCGAACCTACACCTAGTTTATTTTGCAAACTAACAGAGTATGGTTCGGCTTAAATTCAATATTCTATTTCAATCCGAACTGTTCATATACACTTTCAGGCTGAAAATTTGAAGAACAATTCGGCTTAAAGAACAACAACATTATGCGCTGAACCTAGGTTCGTCTCACAACGCACCTAAATTATGCGCCGAACCTAGGTTCGGCTCAAAACGCACCTAAATTATGCGCCGAACCTGATTCTGAAACTATCTAAAACCCTAAGTTTTATGGAATTAACCCTATTGAATCGATTAAAAACATCAAATAAGAGATTGGGTTCGTAACACTTACTTTCTTATCCTATGGAACTTACTTATTTTCATGAATCGATGATTAATCACGACGATGAAATTTTTATTTCTCGCGAAGGAGAAGTAGGGTTCGGCTAGAGAAGATGAAGAAGTAATATAAAAACAAATTTTGATTTTCTTAAAACTTATTTAGGTTTTTATATTAAGGGCAAGGGTAGATTAGTAATTAAAATGGTTGGAGGGTATACGGGTAATTGAACTACCCAAGGGATACCCCTTATAAGATAACCCAAGGTGGGACTATTGTTTTGTATGCCCTAAAATATTTTCGTATGCCTAAAAACAGCCTTCAATTTTAATCAGTCATCTAAAACAAGTTTTCCTCTCGGACAAGAGTAACACGAATTAAAACAAGCCCAAATGAGTTTTCCCGGGGCCCAAAACTTTCTCTCGGACTCGGTTTCAAGAAAACAACCATCCAACTCAGTGCTTTTATCTCGAGATGTTAGATTTGAACTCATTGTTGTTTGGGTTTTACGGCGAAATGACTCAAATCATATATGATAGTGTCCATGGACCCTCCCATCTTTATTGATTACCTTACCAAAAAAATGGTTTATGGGAAAATATGTTATGTAAACAGGTTTATCAATATCATCCGAATTACCATGATCTTTCCAAACATTTTTTTGCTTCGTAACTCATAAGTAAGAAGTTTCTGAAAAAGCGGGGGTCTAAAAACCACACCCAATATTTCGTTCGGCAATCTGTATGGACTAACTCCAATATATTTCCAAGAGAATAAAATAGACAGTCAGACTCAATCAAGGAAAGATATCCAAGAGTTATATCTCTTTCTCAAATCAATCAACAAATCAACAGGATGGAATCCGTGAACTGATTGGTATGAGAATAACTTGGACGGTATGAAAAACCAATGTCAAAGCGTCAATCAATTTCTATCCAACAAACAAGGTCGGATTTACCAATTGATTGAACTACATACAACCTATGATATTTCAATTATATAAAATATAATGCGAAAAAAAAAAACACAGACACCAGAAATTTTGTTAATGAGGAAACTGCAAATGCAGAAAAAGCCCGGGACCTAGTCCAGTTTTGAACACCATAATGTATTAAGACGCTACAGACACTAGCCTACTACAAGTTAACTTCGGACTGGAATGTAGTTGAGCAATAACCAAGTTTCACACCGATTAAGGTACAGTCGCGTTCTTTACGCCTCTGAATCCCAGCAGGACTCTACGCACTTGATTTCCTTAGCTGATCCCACCTACAACTAACAGTTTCTGCGACCCAAAGTCGAAGACTTATACACAAATATGTCTCCCACAGATAAGTCTATTCTAATAGATAAATCTTTGGCCCCACAAAAATACATACGAAGTTTTTGTTACGTCTTTTGATAAATCAAGGTGAACATGAACCAATTGATAATCCGGTCTTATACTCCCAAAGAGCAGCCTAATAATATCAATCACCTCACAATTACTTAATTATATGGTAGTACAAGAAGTTATTGTGGAGTCACAAAGAATGAGACGAAGAGATTTGTGATTACTTTTTATATCTTACCTATCGGAGATAAATCTCGAGAAAATCTTAGAGAAGATAGTGCTCAATCTGATAGAACAAGTAAGATCAGAATACACAACTACAGAGAAAATAGTTGGATCTGGCTTCACGAATCTAAAATGAAGTCTTCAAGTCGTTAACCTAATACGGTTTTGGAAAAACCTAGGTTAAAGGAAAATCAACTCTAGCGCAACTAGGACACATGAAAGTGTCGGGATTAGATTTTCCAGTTGCTAGAGTTTTCCCTTATACAATCTTTCAAATCAGGGTTTTCTTAGAATCAAAGCTAAGATAGCTTAGTAACAAAGCATTCAATATTCACCGTTAGATGAAATCCCGATTTAAGATTCAATCTAAGTTTGCTTAAAACCAAAGAAACATCTCTCCACCGTTAGATGGTTTTAGCTTGTTACGTACAAATAAAATATACCTTCATTTAGATATGGGTAACCGTACCTTAACGTGTACTGAGTTGGCTCAACAATAGTTAACCGAAGTTAAACATATGAACACTTTTGTCTTAACCACATTCATCTAACACTTCTAGATCAAATATGATGATCAATCAATCATGAAAGATAATAAAATCAATCTAATTACGTTTCACATAGAGTTGTTCAATTGTTCGCTATTGTTTGTACCGTGTATAAAATACACGGGAGGCATGCAAATCAATACAAGGAGTTATGCTTGGCAGATTAATGCCAGGAGCCATGCATGGAGGTTTCATGCAATATTAATTCCGGGAGTTACGCATGAAAGATTAATGCCAGGAGTTATGCATGGCAGATTAATGCCAGGAGCCATGTATGGAGGTTTCATGCAATATTAATTCCAGGAGTTACACATGGCAGATTAATGCCAGGAGTTATGCATGGCGTGTTAATGACAAGAGTTATGCATGACGGATTAATACAGGAGGCATGCAAGGAAATTTAATTCAATTTATGTTATTTCGCAATTAAGAGAGGAGAGATTTCGCAACTGTATAAATAAGGGGAATTATAACCTTTGCTAAGGGGGAAGAAAGATCCTAGTAGAGAGAAAACCATTGTAATGAAATCAAGAAAATAAAATACTCTCCTTAGGGAGATTAATCCGTAGACGTAGGTAGAATGCCGAACCACGTTAAATTCTTTTATCTTTCTTGTTTTTTCCTTCGATTCGTTGCTAGCCCTAATTTTACCCTAATTCTCAATTATCATCAATCAAATCAAACGTGTTTGTGCCTAAAAGTATTTTTTTTGGTATAAATTAACATTGGCCCCGACTAAGGGGAATCGAATGAAAGGAACGTGATTTTACAGAGACTTAGGAGTTCAGTTAGTGAAAGAGGAGGTTCGTTTTATTCATCAGAAGGCTCGTCAGATCAGCCGAGCTCGCTCAAGTTACATCAGTTGTAGATCCGGTTGAATATAGTTGAAGGGATAGTACGGAGGTTCAGTCCCTTAACCCTCCATAGATCTCCTAATAATAAAAAAAGGGAGCTTAAAGCATCTCCGAAGACATCATAAATGAAGATGAAGTCAAAAGATAAAAGCCCCATCAACTTTCGTTTGAAGTCGGAAGTTTAATAGATAAACCTCGTAAAAATCGGTTGCAACAACTCATGAAGGAAATCTCCAGTGCAGCATTTGAACGTCTTCGGAGTCAGGGTGGTGTCATCCTCATTATTCGATTGATATCGGTTAAACACACTGGTTGTAGCAATCGAGTTCATAAACGAGATCAGCATAGCAACAGGCTTCAGAAGCATACAGCTCATACCAACAACTCGCATGGCGCAATCGATGAGGATAAGCCTTATATTTTTACCCTTAACCTTTTTGAATTATTTCTTTTGGTTTTATTCCGTAAGTTAAATCTCACAATGAAGAAACATATGGGTAGTGGAATCCATTAGTCTTAACTTTAAACTTTCTAGCTACTGAATATAGGAGAGGAGTAGTTGATGAATTAATAACATGTTTGTCTGAGACCCTAAGCACCCATAAGTACCGTAGTAGTCCTCCACCACCTATCTTACATAAGGAGGCTCTCTGATATACAATTTATCCATTTGAAGGACGGTTACAGTTTAGGCAGTTAATGAAAAAATGTTGACATATATATATAGCCGATGATACAGCCGTTACAGATACTGCTGGATTATGAAGATAATTAAAGCCGTTACGGAGCTTGAACTGTGCATTTTTACTTGAAAAATCATTTAGCAATCGCTAGCTATCCAATGCTTATCGCGTTAGAAATTGAAATTCAGACTGTGATTAAATGATCTATACGGCACCTAACTTGCAACTGAAAATCACAGGAACTTTAAGAACCATATGGTAAAACTCTATTGATGCTGTCAGATTTGTTAAGGCGGACATCGATGCTAACTGCGAAGTTGCACCAACAAGTTCAATGTGCTAGATGATTCCCTTTTGCGGAGGACGAATGCATTGAGTAGCTTCTGGTGATCCATGTATCAGTTACTAGCAAGAGATTCGCTTTGCTTTCGCCTCACTGCACCAAGGCTAAACTGGTTTGCGTGTACAGTTTCTCTTACCTATATATTCTCATTATGCACGGTGACCATATACATATACACATACATATATAAGATCTAACAACACCAGCCTTTTATGATTTGCTATATGTGTTCTTTCTCTTGTCAAGTATGTGCATACAGAGAAACACTCAGCTTTAACAGTACTTCTTTGAAATTAACAAAGAGCTATTGAATGTTTTAATATGGCCGCATATATAACTGCTAATTGTAGCCATGCATGAAACTCTAGCAACCTGGATATCATCCTTCTCCAGTTCAATAATTTGATTTTGGTCAACTTTGCAATTTTTATATTTAGTTTGACTAAAACTGCTATTTACGATGTTTACTTGATTCAATATGAGACCTGAGATTTCATTGAGAAACAGGTTACGCCAAGAGGTCGATAACATCTTTTATATATATCACCGACGGTTGCTTGTCATGGTAATAAAGGCGCACTTTCTTCACCAGCCAACTATATCGTATGGAAACTACTTGAGTTCTGCTGAAGCACGAAGGTTCGGAAAATGGTGCAGGGCTAGTGTAACCAAGAATACTGTCTCTATCTATTCACCCCTGTTTACCATTCACCTTTTAACCATTCACTCTTATCTTATATGCTGACAATTTTAGTTCTCAAACTATCATAATATACTTTGAAATTCATCTATTCAGCATTGGAGTCTCAAGCTATCCGGCGTCCGTGCCCGGAAATCTATGTCCGAGGGTCAGTTCCTTCGTATTCGTATATGCCAGTGGGGGCGACTACATAATTAAGGTAGTTTTCCACGCCACTGTCGTCCTGTGCAACACAAGGGAAGCGTGATGGATGCGCATTTGCTGTCAGACAAGTGGTATTAGAAATAGTATAAAAACATACTTTGGTTGTGGATTGGTCGATAATTACACAAAAAGACAAGCTGCGTATACATGCATATACAAAATGCTACTACATCTGCAGTAAAAGTACTTACACTAACTGACCCCTCTGTATCATTCCTGATTACAACGAAGGAATTGAAAAGTCAGGCAACTGCTGTGGTTCTTGGAAAAAATATGCAGCGGGGGTCAAGAAAAATTATTAGCCTGACAAAGTCAGTTTGCGCATACGGCCTACGGTATTGCAGAGAGCATGTTGGCATCGGCTAAGGATGCTGACAAATCCTTCTTGATTCGATCCAGGGTCTCTTGAGATTTTGAAACCTGCAATTCCTGATATACTCGAGAAAGTTTGTTAGTTCTAGCTAGAAGAAACGACTCAGGTTCAGGGATCTTTTTTCTAGACTCGCTGCACTTAAGAGAGGTGGCTTTTAAATCCTTGTGACAAGAATGGATGACCTTCTTATTGCGAGATATCTCTTCTTTCTGGTCTGTCGAAGCATTCTTCAACTTGTCAACCATGGTCTTGAGCTCCAGAAGTTCTTTCCCCATTTCAAATTCACGATCGGTCCATGAAGTACAGTGAGAGCATGGGCTGTTCAAGAATGATATGGAGTTCATTATCTGCTATCAATAAATAAAAAGGAAAGACAGAAGGGATATATATATATATCCATGGCAACACCTGAAGATAGTAAAGCTCCCAAAATACCTCAACAAGGGATTCAGTTGATAAGTTACACAGAAAAATCCGTCAGTGTCTGACTCCAACAAACATCAGCAACATTTTCCCCTCCGGAGAAGTGTTTTTCAAGTAACAAGCACTCGTAGTATTTATAATTTCAGATGACAAAGATGGAGGACAAGAGAATGTTCGATGTTGCCATTACTTCATTCAAGTTTTAGTTCCTAGTGCAGCGCTATGCAGATCGTAGCAACATGGAGGAGTAGGATTTGGGATTTACCTGGTTAAAGTTCTCCTTCATATTTTGCATGAGCTGAGGGAAGTCTGGGAAATTGCACAAAGGACCAGATGCTAGAGATGTTGGACGCCGAGATTGGATGACGAAACAATCTACATGGTTGGAGAAGGACCAGCGTACAACTATGTGTTCATCCTCCGCATGAGACTGCTTGCGAAAGCCACTACCTTTAAGTCCGTGGCCTGAGTTTGTAAAAGAATCATCCAACGCACCAGTACAGGCTTGCCTTTTCGAGCAAGGCGCAGGAGCAGAGTCGGAAGCTTTCCGCTTTTTTGATCAAACTTGCATTGTTCGAGTATTTATGGGATCTAAATTTGGGGACACTGGAACACTTTTGGAGGTGGACGCCTGATCCCCACCTTTCTGGTTTTCGTTAACATCGGGAGCATTCAAAGCATCATCTCGAGAACAACCAGAATTATCTACATAAACCAGCAAGCAATAATTGATTGACAGGTTAATAACCATTCCAACAAGTTAAAAATCAGTTGCACCAGATAATGAGCCTGACAAAATTTACACAACAAACTTCATAAGAGAAAAACATACCAGTAAGGGGCGGAAACGGTGCAGTTGCGATGAGTGCAGGAATGTCGGCATTGCCTGCCAAATCATCCCTGGAGAAGGGAATGGATCAACAGTAGGAACCACCGTTGGGGGATCGTCCTCAAGGGGATTCTCTGAATAACCACCGATTGCCGAGCTGTTGGGGCTCTCGCTCTCAATGTTCTTTCGGAGAGGAACAAAAAAGTCACTATGAGAGTCGGCAGAGCTGGGGTCGTCATATGTGTATTTTACGTTCGTATTAGCACGACTGCTACGACGCATGAGATCCGAGGTCATGCACCTGATTGGCTGCGTCTTATAGATATTCCGAAGGATTCTCATTATACTAGGAGAAGAAGAAGACTCCTGACTGCAAATGGGTATTCAGTGGGTTCATGTTTTCAACCTTAGCAAAACTACATTCGTCACTATCGGAGTATGAATCAATGACTGTGACCCCTGGCCTTCGATTAAGAGGAACTACATTGGTTGGAAAAGAGACTTCATTTGCATTCCAATATATGTTGTAGCGCCATTCAACATACTCGTTGGAAAGAGACACGTCAAATAAACTATCCGGTAAGATGAAGAACTTGCCTCGGTATCAGAATCTGAAGTTGAGTAGCTCATCTCTGCGAGTAAAGTACACATTCACATGAAATCATTATATATATACAAGCCTACAGGGTATGGACAAGGTTAAATTATGCTGTGACTAAAACAAATTACTCGAGTGAAGACAAACGACAAACTAAAAAAAGTTAGGTTATTAACTTTACAAGAGTCAAAGTTCTTGCAGTGGACGGGGTCATTTCTCAGCATGGTTTAATTAGCTTGGGGGTTTACAAACTAAGTGGATTTTGCAAGTCGTGATTTATACATGAAGCTCCAGTAACGGCTAAGGGAAATAGTGAGATGTGACTACCTATTCCACCACGTTGTGTCTATGGATTGTGAAAAGCGCACCCCTCATGAGATTATGAGGAGAAATCGATAACAAGCCATGAGTAAATCGATAACAATTCAAGCTAAATACAACCCCACATCTCGGTAATTGGAAGGAACAAGAAAATCATAACGGAAGAATTGAAGCAAGGCATCATTTTCGAGTCTATTAAATTCGAATTTTGGGATGAACTAATCCAAGAGGCAAGAGAAATTCAAGCCAAAAATTCAGGAGATTTAGTACCTTGAAACATCAGCAGAATTCCCGGGATATGGTTTCTGTTCTTCTCGGTGGCTAAGATCCTTCGCAACGGCGGGAGATCTGATTTTACCAGTGGATACTTCTTTTTGCTGGGATACCAAGAGGAGAAGATGAAAACTAAAAATTATTGATTTTTCCTCATACATAGATCGAGCAGCACATAGGAATATCCGTGGGAGTTAAATGGACCTGCGCTGGAAGGGCTCAGTAAGCAAGAGAGTCTTGCGCATCCGTACATAGGAGACACGGCACCAGTGTCTACCATCCACCGTACTCCGAGCCAGATATTGTTGTTACTGACGGGGGAGACCAGAGGTTTTAAACAAAATTCTTAACCCCCAACGAGTTGGAGGTTAAATGGGGGCGATGTTTGTACTGTGTATAAAATACACGGGAGGCATGCAAATCAATACAAGGAGTTATGCTTGGTAGATTAATGCCAGGAGCCATGCATGGAGGTTTCATGCAATATTAATTCCGGGAGTTACGCATGAAAGATTAATGCCAGGAGTTATGCATGGCAGATTAATGCCAGGAGCCATGCATGGAGGTTTCATGCAATATTAATTTCAGGAGTTACACATGGCAGATTAATGCCAGGAGTTATGCATGGCGTGTTAATGACAAGAGTTATGCATGACGGATTAATGCAGGAGGCATGCAAGGAAATTTAATTCAATTTATGTTATTTCGCAATTAAGAGAGGAGAGATTTCGCAATTGTATAAATAAGGGGAATTATAACCTTTGCTAAGGGGGAAGAAAGATCCTAGAGAGAAAACCATTGTAATGAAATCAAGAAAATAAAATACTCTCCTTAGGGAGATTCATCCGTGGACGTAGGTAGAATGCCGAACCACGTTAAATTCTCTTATCTTTCTTGTTTTTTCCTTCGATTCGTTGCTAGTCCTAATTTTACCCTAATTCCCAATTATCATCAATCAAATCAAACGTGTTTGTGCCTAAAAGTATTTTTTTTGGTATAAACAACTATCTCATAGAAATATATATGAACCAATTGAAACAAAATTGGATTGATTCGTAATTGTACAAAGTACTTATACCGAGATTAATTCATGAACATTAAGCCACGATTTGCAAAGATTGCATTCCTTAATTCATAAATGTATTTTTTCATGAGTATGAAAACATACTTAACCGATTTTAGAACTTTAACTACTAAGTTTGCAAACTGGTATGCAAACTATAGCATATGGACTTCTGTCTTGTCCAGCTGTTTGTAAACTGGTACGCAAATAGCCGTCCCGGACCTAACTCAGGTAGAACCGTTCGCATACTGGTATGCAAACTTGGTTCCCGGAATTTAACAGTTAAAACCGTTCGCATACTAGTATGCAAACAAGGTTTCCAGACCTGAATCATACCACAACAATTTGCATATTGGTATGCATACTGTGTTGTATCCAGACAAAGGTTAATTGTTCTAAACTCCCATTTGATTGAAACATCCTTAGAAGACGAAAATGGTTGTCTCATACAAACCATTAGCTTAAAGAGTAATTTTCAAGTGATCGAATGATCAATACGAAACTTTCCGAGTCGACATCAAATGATTTTCTCACACAAGTCATATAAGATGTTTTAAGGAAATTTTCACATGATTATTTTTTGAATTATTATTTAGTTTCCAACTAAACTCGTCAAGAATAATGATGAACGTAGCTAAAGCAAAATGCCTTCAACTCGTATTTCGAGAAATAGATAAGCGAGATAAACTCGGCTCGAAATATCAAATGTGTATAACGTAAAAGTCTATATAGCTATACGACTTAGTCTCAATAGGAGATAGAATATAATAGACTTCTGAGTGATAGATAAGTTTTAGTCTCCACATACCTTTTTTTGGTGAAGTTCCTCCAAGCTCTCCTCAGTAGATCTTTTTCTTCAATCGATGAACACCGTGAAGTCTAAAGTTCAACTACACATTCTATCCTAATACGAGATATAGATATAAGTAGATTAGAAATAAATACTTATAGTTTTGATCACCTAAACTTGACAAATAACCTTGACATAGTAACGCTTGCGAGTTCGACCGAGAAATTGTCTAACAATCTCCCACTTTGTCAATTTTAATGACAAAACTATCAATTCATATAAATTACAAAATAAATAAACTTTGTAGATTCTCATCCATCATGCTTAATTTCCTTGGTTCTTCAACATTCCTTGAATTCTTCGCCACTCCAAGTACTCCATTGATTCTGAACGTGTTCAATTCAACATTATTATTGTTGAAGATCCGTAGCCATAACAATAAGAAAACAATTGTTCCAAATGCATCACAACTTTGACAATAATACTATGGTAATCAGAACGTGTTCAACTTTGACAATAATACTATGGTAATCACAATAATACTACGATTATACTTCTGGTACATGAGGATTCCTCTGCTCGTCTATCCTTATGGTAATAAGATTGTCTCCACCCCATTTGTATATAAATTGAAATGGGGCAAGTAACAGTCTGATTAGTTTTGTGTATTTGTATTATGGGTTAGTTTTATTTTTGAAAATGATTATTTTTTTCTTTGAGAGAAAAAAAACTTTCTCAATGGATTCCTTCATGTCCACCGGAGGTTGAATGATGCTTTGTAGTGTTGCACTACGTTCTTCATCACACTGGTTTAACTCCTCTCGGTGTGCGAACCTCTTAGTTCAGGTTTAGAAATGAAATGTAGTTGGGTTTCCGAACCGGTACGAGTCCAAGCCCACTACTATTTTTGAAAAAGTGGGGGTCTAATAACCTCACCCAATATTTCGCTTAGCAATCTGTATGGACTAACTCCAATATACTTATAAGAGAATCAACTAGACAGTCAGACTCAATCTCAACAAAATTTTATCAAAGAGTTATTATCTCAATCTCTTGATTCAATTATTACTCAAGCAAATATAATCTGCGAGTCTAATTAAACACAACAGAAAAAAATTGAATGGTACCAAAGACCAATGTTCAAGGATCAATCAATTTCAATCAACATCCAAAGGTTGGATTTCATAATTGATCGATACAACACACAACTTGTGATATTTCAATTATATAACAAAATATATTGCGAAAAAGAAATAACAAAGACACCAGAAGTTCCGTTAACGAGGAAACTACCAATGCAGAAAAACCCCGGGACCTAGTACAGATTGAATACACACTGTATTAAGCCGCTACAGACACTAGCCTACTACAAACTAACTTCGGTATGGACTGTAGTTGAACCCCAATCAATATCACACTGATCCAAGGTACACTTGCTCTCCTTACGTCTCTGATCCCAGTAGGATAATACACACTTGATTCCCTTAGCATATCTCACCCACAACTAAGGGATGTCAACGGTAGCTATCGAAACGGATAATGGCCATACCGCATCCGTTACCGTTAATTTTACCGGATATCCGCTATCCTATAATATTCGACGGATAATGAAATTTTCATTCGATATTCGTTCCATTAAGAGTAACGGATATTCGATAATATCCTTTAATTATCCGTTTCCGATAATAAATCAAAAATAACTAATTAAGCAAGTAATTTGGGTAACAGACTAACAGTTTGAAATGTTGAATAAAGACTTTTAAGTACTGCAGTGTGCAGATCTTTTCTTACAAAAATAAATGAAAAAAAAGAGTATCTATTCTGCTGTTCATTCAAACAAAAAAAAACAAGGATATACAAAAAAGTTGAAATTCCTTGTCCTTGATCAGTTCTCAGTTGATCTTATCACACATCTATGACTTCCTTAAAATATTTTTTTGTACTTCCATTATATCCCCTCCTTAAAAACATACCTGCAAAACGATGAAATGAGTTAGTTTGTAGTAAACAAAAACATACATAACAAGGGATGCAAATTCAGCAAGAGAGCAACAAAATGGACAGGAAAATGAAGAATGGTTTTATGATAATCATCCACCCAAGGAAATCTTTCATTTCCTGAACCAGAGAACTGTTAAGTTATTAGTTTTACGACCATTGCAGTTGTCTAGTATGAATTATAAGAAAGAAAGAAAAAAACGTTTCATTTACTGAAGGGAATAAAGCTATGGGAACTGGAACAATTTTGATTTATGGTGCAGGGGAATGTAATGCTAAAGTGAGTAGTAAAGCACGTGATGATACAAGATAATCAAGCTAGCTAGTATCTAGAATTGTAAAATTACTAGAGCAATTAGTCGGTCCCATGAAGCTCTAGAAAGTTCTGTCAGTAGAATACATATTTAGCGTGTACAAGAAAATAGAAATATGTAGAGTACAATAGTTAATTAGATAGCTAACTACATGGTGAGTCTAAAATTTCAGCGTTCATAAAAGGAGAATGAGTAATTAAACAATTCTAAGGGAAATGAACATCATTATGCTGGCATTGACTCTTATGAGGAAATGAATCCTCATAAGTATACTTCATAATTTTCTAAATTGATTGCCAGGAGACCAAGGGTACAGGATATGGTAATGCAATTCATCACCGCAACGAATGCGTATGTGCATTATATCCACTGACAGGGGTTAACTACATAGATAGACTCACCATTTTGCATTTCAACATCCAACAAAAACAGTATGTTGGGGATAAGCAAAATTCAAACAGTATGCTTCCCCAAACAAATTAAAGGGAAGGTGTCTGTGAATAGATGTTGCAAATCAAACAATTCAACTAAACAAAAACACATAGCTCAATTTAGACATTCAATTCTAGGTTCTACAGGAAACTCATTAATTCAACATGCAAAGGATGCAAAATTACATGATTCAAATGAAGTCAGAGCCTCGTACATGCAAGGGAAGCAAAATTCAAAAAGATATTATCTGCACTGACTGAGTACTTCAGCTAAGCTTGTTCATCATCATCGTCTGAAATAACAAAAAAAAACTATGAATTTCGAGAGACAAGAATGTTTATAAATGATTCACCAATATAAGAAAGTTAGAGATAAACCTATAAAATCAGGCAACCAATCACTTAAGCAAAGTAAGGATTGAACAGCTTCTGGAGTTAGTGAACTCCTATGTGTTGTAAGTACCCTACCTCCATCGCTAAAGGTGGATTATGATGCTACAGTTGACACCGGAACAACCAAGACATCTCGAGCAATTTTGGCAAGTTTTGGGTACATAGGGGCATGATTCTTCCACCACATCAATAAATCAAACTGCGTTTCATCATCTCCTTCTTCAAGCAATGGTTTATTTAAGTACTTCTGCAATTCTAACTTATGAACATTAGCAACACAATCTTGCATCATATACTCCTTGAATTCAAGTTGAATTTCATATTTTGAAGGAGCTTGAGTATTCTCATGGTTAGATGACCGTGTTCTACTACTAGTAGAGGAGTTGATAAAATAATCAGGAACATCACCACTTGAAGACTCATACGCTGAGAAAAGAGTATCCAAATCTTCACGAAAAATATCCATTTTAGATCTGCTTATCATTTCACCATACAATTTCCTGTAAGTAAACTCCACCAACCGCGCCTTATACCGTGGATCTAAAACCATCCCAATACTCATCAACAAATTACTTGTACTCCAATATTTGTCAAACTTCTTTCTCATTTCCTTTGCCATTTCTCTAATATAATTGTGGGTACTCCTTTCCCATGTTTGAATGTTGATGTTAATTTGAAAAACACTTAGAAAGTACATGTTGGTTGTTGGATATTTAACCCCCTGAAAATTCCTTTGTGATATCATACAAAACTTCCAAACACTTGCAGATAATTATTCCTTATTCCCACTCTTCTGAATTCGGCAAAAACTTGAAACTATTATCTAAATCTGATAAATGCATAAATCCTTGGCGCAACTCAATAGCACTCTTTAGCATCAGATAAGTAGAGTTCCATATATTGTCTGCATCTATAGATACATACCATATAAGAAGTCTCATTTGCAGCAATGCACTTTCAAATTTCTCTTGTATACCTTGTGAAGACCTGACATACTTGACACATTCACGAATCTTTGTTATAAAGCCTGCAGCTACTGCCATTCCATCTTGCACAACTAAATGTAATATATGACAACTGCAACGCATTTAAAACATACTCCCTTCAAGAACCAAAGATCCCTTACTATTAAGCCAGTCCTTGAGTCTACCCATCATCACATTATTAGCGGAAAGATTATCAGCAGCTAAAGCAAACCATTTATTATCAACATTCCACTCCAAAGCTATTTTTTTAACAGCTTCTGCCAAAGCTTCACCCATATGTGGACATGGCACCAAAATATATGCAAGATTTCTCTTATGCAACTTTCAATCATCATCTATATAATGACATGTAACACAACAATAACCATCTCGTGTATGCTTAGATGTCCACATATCCGTCGTGAGACTGCATCTAGAAGTCAATGAATCTAAAGTCCCTTGTAACTCAGCTTTAAACACAACATAAATCTTCATAATGTCCTCTCTAGTTGTATTCCTCCCAAGTATCTTGGCCGATGGTTGGAGAGACTTCACAAACTCTCGAAAATATGGATAGGTAACCAAATTAAAAGGTAAGTCATGCTTTGCAATCATTTTAGCAAGAAGGTATCTGGAAACTTCGGGATTAAACTTCCAATTAGCTAACTTTGTACCTTGGTTACCCGTAATCACAGAAGTTATTTTTCTTTGGCCAGGTTTATTCTCAGGATTTTCCTTGCATACTTATAAATGGTTCTTCAAGTGGGTTATTCCTTTTGTACTCTTCGAAGGAGTTTTAAACCCACAGTGATCACATACTGCCATCATTTCATCCACCACCTTCCCATCTGGCAAAATATTCTTCTCAGTACCCTTTTAAATTCATCCCATACTGCTGATCTTAATACACGTAGTTTTTTCACTCCGTCACTTGTCTGTACAAACCCTCTATAGTATTGTCTGCTTCTAATTCTGGTTGGGGATTCTCTGTATTTGGTTCTGGTTGGGGATTCTATGCTTCTGGTTCTAGTTGGGAACGTTTTCTCATTGATGATACACTTGCTTAGTTGTTCTGAGTACAAGAATTTGATGTGACAACATTATTGGATGTTATATTTGACATTGACACTGACCTACAGTAAAACCAAAAAAGACTAAAGGAACTCCCAAGTCAATTATGAGTTATCAAAAAGATAATGTATATCCAAGTATGAATTCTAAAACACCAGGGCCTAATTCCTCATAGCATATAATCTGTACATCTACATCATACATGAAAAGATTCAAAACATATACTCATTCTAAAACATCAATAAGTTCTCAGAGCATATACTCACTTCTTTCTCTAAGTATAGTTCAAAACATCAATGTATAATCCTCAAATCACCAAACCCAGTCTTTAATTTCTTCTTCTTTATCACTAAATCGCAACTTTAATAAAATCCAAAACCTTAACTTAAGAGATTCGAGTGAAAGATTGAATACCTTACTGTAAAAACACCTGCTCAAATATCTGAAAGATTGGTGAGATAGAGAAAACTTTGTTGGAGAGAACTTCACTTCAATCCCTAAAAATCGAAACTAAGGAATAATTATTTAGAAAATAAAAAATCAAACAACAATCATGTGTTTAAATCAAACAAAGTAAGAAACAAACTTACTGTGTTGGCTTTGGAGGAGGAGATATTGAAGAATTGGGAGAAAAATCAAGGTTTTCGGTGGTCCGGTGGAAGAAATCTTCCCTGAGAGACTGAGACTCAGTGTTGTCACTGCTAGTAAAATGAATCTAATGGTATATCTCTACCGACTCTATTCTTTCTCCTTTACTCTTTTAGTAAAACCTAATGGTATATTGGTATATCTAAATTACACATATACCCTCACTATCGGATACGGATAATTATCCGTCGGATACTAACACAACCGAATCCGTTTCGTTAATAGTTGATTATCCGATAAGATTATCCATTACCGATACCGATATCCGATAAGTCGGATAATATCTTAACGATTCGAACGAACTCGAACGGATAGAGGATATTCGGGTATCCATTAACATCCGCTACGACCCAAAGTCGAAGACTTTAATAAACAAATCTGTCTCACACAGAAAAGTCTACGGTAATAGATAAATCTGTCTCCCACAGAAGTACCTACAAGTTTTTATTCTGTCTTTTGATAAATCAAGCTGAATAGGAACCAATCGATAACCCGGACTTATATTCCCGAATAACATCCTATAATTATCAATCACCTCATAATAATCTAAATCTTATGGAAGCGAAACTAGATATTGTGGAATCACAAACGATGAGACGAAGATGTTTGTGACTACTTTTATCTTGCCTATCGGAGATTAAATCTCGAGCAAATCTTAGAGAAGATAGTACTCAAACGATAGAATCGAGAAATATCAGAACACACATCTACAAAGAAAATAGTTAGGTCTGGCTTCACAATCCCAATGAAGTCTTTAAGTCATTAACCTATAGGGTCTCGAAAAGAAACCTAAGGTTAAAGGAGAATCAACTCTAGCTAATACAACTAGTATCACACAAAAGGTGTGGGGATTAGGTTTCCCAGTTGTTAGAGTTCTCCATTATATAGATTTCAAATCAGGGTTTGCAATCTTAGTTACCTTGGTAACAAAGCATTCAATATTCATTGTTAGATGAAAAACCTGATTCAACCAAGCTAATATCTTTCAACCGTTAGATCAAATCTTAGCTTGTCATACATAAATAAAATGTGACTTAGGTTTGAGTAACATTACTTAAACGTGTACACCTAGTTGGTTTAACAATAGTTAACCAATGGTTAGCCATATGTGCACTTTCATATCAACCTTATTCATCTTCACCATAACTAGTCCAAATGACTCAAATGAACTAGTTTGAGAGTTGTTCAATTGCTTAGATCTCATAGAAGTATACAAGACACAATCGAAGCAAAAACAGTTTTGATTTAAACATTCGAGGAAATCATTTTAACATAAAAGGATGAATGTTGAGGATGGAAAAGAAAGAATTTCAAATATGAAGATCATTTCTGCATCCTTAAAGACTTTTTCATAGCGTGTTTCGGATATTAAATGTTATGTAAATTTATTTCGGCAACGTCCTGTAATAGTTCGTCAATGTCCTGTAATTTTAGTTCCTAACCGAACTTCTATTTGTGAACTCAAATTTAGAAGTTGAAAAATATCCAAAAATTTCATTTCATTAAATCCAAAAGAAGTGGCCAAAAAATAGTTCGGTTACCTGGTGAATTTTTTCAGGTTGCCGAATTGTACTGCAAAAACGGAAGTGGCCAAAAAATAAATTTCGAGAATCTGAAATATTTGCGTAGGTTACCGAACTCTTTTTTTGGAAATGTCCTGTAATCATACTTTCTAACCGAACTATTATCTGTCAACTCAATAAAATACTAAAATTAACCCAATAATTAATACCACACTTCAAAAAACATAGTATTTGATTGTTAAGCATACATTGTTCTATTACATGTGTCATTTAATCATCCTCAAGAACAATTTGACCTTCATGTACAATTTCATCCAACTTCTTCAAAGCTTTACACATCTCCATGTTATTCTCATACATAATACACCAACCCAACATTATATCGGGGTTAAATGAAGGCCAATAAGAGGTTCCGGAGATCGAAGGCAATGGAAAATCGGGTTCTAACCGGAGGCCTATAAAGTGGTTGTTGTCAATCAATGGAATCACACATCTCCTTTGTTTGAGTTGCTCGACACATACCGTTGTTTTTGGGGTGAATGTGAAACTAGCATATTTTGAGAAATAATGAACCACACAATTAAATGCCTCAGCGATTAAGTGTCCACATATCGGCATGCCCATATAATAATCCCTTGTGATTGGATGGCCCCCATGAAGATGACTTTGATACCTAACAAATTTCTCGTTGATACTACCCTCCCAACACAACATTGTCTTGTAAAAGGACGGATTCTCCTTTAGTTTCCATAAAAACCTTTGCCTTACATGAGTAATTGCGCACCCATTATATCGCTTGGAACATTCGATGAAAGGCCCTAGTTGCTGTACGACAACATGAAAACCACAATTACCATCCGGAGCAACGTTGTCGGTGGATATAACGAATTTTCTAATGTATAGAGGTAGCTCTTCCAAGTAGTCTTTATTAATAAATGTCGGTTTACCATCATTTGGTTGAGGCTTTTGTTGTATGGGGCACGTTAGATCCTTAAGCTTCACGTCTTGGGAAGATGGTTGACTAGGTGGAAATTGAGTTGGTTGGCTTGGTGGCGATGGACAGATCAGACCTTTTTTCTTCAAATCTTGCTCACTTGTTTCGCCTTTCTCCGCAACACTTCTACCCCATTTCTTAGAGTCATCGAAGTACTTTGCATTGATCCACTCACGTTCACAAGGATCTCTAGTAGTTGCATTTTTCTCACTCTTCTTCTTATCCAACACCTTTGCATATTCTCTAAGTTGTTGTTTTTGTTTCTTTATAGTGTGGCCTACCTTTCCCTTTGCCTTTTTGCGGTTCATGAACATTCTCCGAAGTTTGTGGATATATGATTGTCCTCATGTCATCCCAAAAGATTTGTTTTTGGAGTTTTTTCATTCCTCAATACATCTCTATTACGGTTCTTCATATTTCGTTGTCACCAAACTCTTCTCCGATTTCTTCTCCATTTGGAGGAGGGATAAAACTTAGATGCTTCCAAAATGGATCAATGTCGCTTAAAGGGATTACGCCATGATCGTAGTTGAGTATCATATGGCGATAAGGAAGTCCCATAGACTTTTTCATGTTACAAACACGCACCTCATCCAGGTTGGTTTCCTACTTTTCAATCAACTCGACTTCTAAAATCAATAAATTCATACATTGCCGAGATACGTTGTAATGGATTTCCTTGAATAGTTGGTAATTTGCATATTTTACCGTCATTTTGAATATATGGCTTTTTTGGAACTTCTCTTTAATTCTATCAAAGTCGCGCTTGAATTAATTTTCCATAGCATTCCACAAGGTTACAAAATTATCAATACATCCAAAAAGATTATTCTTCAACCGGTGGTGAGACGACTCTACCAAACTGATCGCTTGATTTCCCAAGTGTTTATAATGGTTGGTATGGGTATAAACAAACCTCTCTTTGTGCGGTTCCAACCATTGGCGAAGAACATACGATACAATATTAGGGGTAATTGAGAGTATCCTAATGGGCGATAAACACCTCAAAATTTATTCCTCGGTAAGACACCAACACAGTGACTCACATTCACCGTTGAAATCAACCCATTTAACATAATTTAGTTCGTATAGTTTTTCAACTTTCTCTTTTGTATCCGGTCGTTTATCTACCGGTAGCTTCTTAACCACATCATATCCTTTTTTTTTCTTGGGTGGACATATTATTGGCTTGCACCTATTGATCAAATTACACCATATATGGAACATACAAAGCATATTATGGGCTAATGGGAATACTAACTCTATTGCATTCATCAATTCAACTTCATTGTCGGTCATTATAACCCCTGAAATATCATCACCTTGGAAGATTTCCTTAACTTGTTGTAGTGCCCAAATGTAACAAGGTTCTTGTTCATCCCTTAATAAACAAAACACAATGGTAAACGGTGACTTCGTCGAAGTACGCCCAACAATATTCAACAATGGCATCTCGTAATTGTTTTTCTTATAAGTTCAATTTATTATTAGAACTTCATGAAAGCATTGAGCCAATTGAACACTCTTCGGATGCGCAATGAAGAGTTGTATTATCTCTCCGTCCGAATCCACATCCTTTTGAACCGCGTAGTCTTTCTCTTTGGTCAAGAAAAACAATTGTTGCATCACTTGTATATCTCTTCGTTCCTTCCTTTTAATTGTCTCAATTGCATTGTAAATGGTGGACAACGATGAGTGGTTATCCTTGTTATCTTCCTTTAGTATTTGGAGCATTTAAATCGGTGAAATACCCATTTTCCTCATTTTCCCTACCTTGAGGAGTTAGCTTTTCCACCATGAAATTTCCTTCAAGATGCTCCGGACGAGGGTGGTTATGACGACCTTCTATAACCCGGTAGATAACCATCCATCCAAATCTTTGTTATGATTAAATGATAGCTTGAATGGGAAATTAATCTTCTTTGAGAAAGTTTTATTCTTCCTTTTTTTATTTCCCTTATAAACATAACCCTTCCTCTTGTGGCTTTTGTCGGGATCACCGCTTCTCTCACACACCATTTCAAAACGATTTTTTGTTTCATTCACATTCAAAACTAATATGCACATGTCTTTTTGTGCATGTTGTCTAGCCCTACTCTTTGCATCCGCCGGATCTTTGAATACCAAGTCACTCATGTAGTGATGGGATGTGTCCTCGTACAAAATATCAACTGGAGAAGGTTGATTTTCCATTGGTATTGGATCATATTCAACCTTCGAGAAATAGCACAACGTTAATGACAACCACAAACAAGAAACACTTAAAGGTTTGGCAATGTAAAAAAATTATCGGCCTTACCGAACTTGGAGTTCGGTTATCTTGTCACTAGAAATATTTTACGACCTTGAAGAAGTTTGGATGACCAATTTTCTACTTAGAAGTTCGGCAATAACATTAATACACACGACTAAACCGAACGCTGATTTCGGCAACCACAATAGTATACTATACTAAACCGAACTATTATCTGTCTACTCTAAGCAAATAGTTCGGCAACGTTTTCTGGAAAAATATAACCGAACTCTGAAAAACCTCCATTAAAATGGAGTTTGGTTACCTGCGTCTGCTACAAGAATTAACCGAATTGCACATACAAAAGAGTTTGGTAACATGGCAATGCATATTAGGTAACCGAACCATTTTGACCTAGCCGAAATTTGTTCCTGAAATTTTCAGTTTGGGCAATTTTTTGCACAATTAAACCTACATTAACTAAATTTGAGCCATACCTGAGTACCCATAACTTCATCTTTTGGTTGTGGCTGATAAAATCCATCATTTGGGTGGTTAGGTTAAGTTTGGGGTAACAAGATTTCATCATCTAAGAGATAACTCATACCCGAATCGTTATAAGTATTGACAAATACTTTAAGAGATGAAGGAGGTTCAGATTCCGAGGAGGAGTTATCATCAACATTTTGAAAACCGGACCGGATGTCAAACTGGTGAAGTTATTGGGTTAGGATCAATTGTTTTAACTGGGTCAATAATAATAATATAATATAAAAACTTGGTAATGAACACATATATAAACCGGAGTAACACAAAACGTAGGGTTTGTAATATATATTAATAGAATTCAAGGATGTATAAATAATATTAATATACATACTTCTCGTCTTTTTCGTACCCAACAGACTTTTTCCACGACCAAACTTCTCAAATAGATTTTTCTTTTGTTTCACTTTTTTTCTGCCCTAATTTCATCCTTATCTTCTTCCTTTTATTTTTTCATCTGGGTTTTTAATTTGTCCCTTCTTTTATTGTATTAGAATCTTTCTCCTCCTTTTGGGTACTATTATAATGTCTTTTTCTTCTTGATTGTGAGTTTGATTCTATCAATATGGATTCTGATTTCTTTTTGTTTTGTCTTCAGTTCTTTGCAACTTAAAAGCTTGTTTTCAAATCTTTGATGTGTCATTTCCTTGATTACTAATCAATTTCTTTTATATGAATGGCAGATTAGTTCTCCTCCATGTTTCCATGCACTGTTGTATCAACAATGTCCCGTTACATCAATTGGTTTCTCCTCAATTGGCACAATTTCAGTTGGTATGTTCACATTTGGCCTTTTCTTACTGCAGTGGTGCAATTACTTTTCATCATTATCCTCATCGACATGTATCTGCTCTGGGTAATTCATATTGGTCCTTCACATTCTCTTAGCTGGTATTTTGAATTCATCTTTATCCTCTTTTTAACTTCCGATGATGCTTGGATTCCCAAACTTACTCTCTGTATAACACCTTTCGCTACTATTTTTCTTATCACCATACCTGTCATTTAAAAAATTATCACCACCATGTCTATATAAACCTCATTCCCCTGTATTTGTTTCTTCATACCCTTCACTTTTTTTTTCTTCTTCTTCTTCTCTTTTCTTTATCCCACATGGCTAGGCATCATCTTAATAATATAACTCAACAAATGGAGGATACTTCTATTAGTGAAGAACCTATAAGAAGAAGGGTTGTTACTCACTCTAATACTGCCATTCTCACTGGGATTAGGGATATAGATATAGTGTAGCTGGAAAACTATATGCGTCGGGCATCATGATCTGGCAGGATGCTGAGAGAGCGGCGAAATTTACTTGGCCTCATCTACGCATAAATAATCGATGGTTAGTTCAGGTATGATTTCTTGAGCCTAATATCTTTGTAATCAAGTTTCAAGAATCAGATGATAAAAAAGCTATATTGTTTGGGGGTGCTTGGAATTTTGATGGCCATTTAATAGTTTTGAAGCATTGGAATTTAACAATGGACTATCATCTGCTGGATTTCTCTATTTATCCATTTTGGCTTGAATACAAAAAACCTTTACCGGAGTTTGAATATCCTGACATTCTTATAATGTTTGGTAACATTGTTGGTGAGGTTAGAATTGTGGAACCTGATGGAATCAACCCTCCAACTTCTTCTAAATATAGGGTTTTGGTTTTGATTGATGTGTGCACACCTCTTTTCTCTGGAATATATGTGGCTAATGCAGCTGGTATTACAAGATGGGTAGGTTTCTTTTACGAACAACAACCATATCGTCTCTGCCCTGCTTGTAAAGTGCCGAACCATGAAGCCATTGATTGCGTTGATATGACACTCCGAAGACAATAAATTGAAGAAATTGTTAGAGGTTTTGGTTTTGCGGAACCCATTTTACCTCCACAAAGAAATCATCAAGAAGAAGCTCAGCTATTTTTACATCATGGTACTCAAAGACACTCTAGATTGAGACAACCTACTATGCAGAATCAACCGAGACCTTATGATGGTATGCGTATTTCAATTTTCACTGCAACTAATACCTAAGTGGCTTCTTATTCAGGTACTCATTAGAATCGTCACTTCTCTTCTCTGTATAATGAGGTTTCCAGTTCTAGTGGTCGACACTCCTCTGATATATCTAGTGCTAATGTTAGTACAAGCGGAACCAAGAAAATATTTCGTCCAATTAACACTTTGATTGTAGTTGATGAATCTCAGATTGCCGTGTCTAATACTAATAATGCCACTGACCAAAATCCGGATGATAATATTGGCTCTTCTCCTGGTGATGATAATTAGGACATTGCTGTGGCATAGGATTTTAGTGATCAGAATCATTCTGATGCTTGGCAACATGTCTTTTCTTTGAACTTCTCTAAATTATTAGTTCCTAATTTTGTTTTGTTTTTTCCAGTTTTCTTGTTTACTTTTTTTCTTATTTTCAATTCTCTTTTTATTACTTCTTTCAACATGAAAATTGTTTCTTGGAATTGTTAGGGTATAGGGAACCCTCACACTAGAGATTACCTAAGACTTTGCTTGACTCAATATGACCCTGATATATTTTTTCTATCCGAAACTAAAGATGAGACTCTATATTACTCACACAAAATATCCTAATTTTTGGTTTTATCCTTCCATTGGTCTCTCTGGTGGTATTGTTATAGCTTGGAAAAACTGTGTAGATTTAGAAATTATGCATACAACTTAAGATACAATTCATGCTATTAGGGCTGGCAACGGATAGATATCCGTCGGATATTAGCAAATCCGGTAAGGTTAAGGTTAAGGGTTATCGGATATCCGATATCCGATAACATCCGACGGATATCACAAAATACAATACGATAAGGTTAAGGTTAAGCTATCGGATATCGGATTTTTATCCGTTAACATCCGATAACTATGAAAAAAACTAAAAGCTTGAAAAAAAAAACAGAACAGTCTTTGTCTTCTTAAGTTCAAAATGTTTAGTGAAGTATAAACCCACACAAGCACAATGTTTAGAGTTAAAGAGTTTACTCCCAGTCTAGTGAATGCAACATAAAGTACACAACAGTCAACATGCTACAACAAAGACAAGAAAGAAAGAAAAAAATGTCTAACAGTAGTGTAACTTAGTGTGAATGTGTGATCTTGCTTGGCTGCCTGTCATGTTGCATCATTGCATTGACTTCACTTCAGTCCACTATTTCCGTATCTGCATTCACAAATTATAATTATCATTCTTAATTTCGAAATAGGTGTTTCATGTGGCACAAAAAATGAAACTAACAAGACTAACATGCCATGATAGTACACTAAATAAGGAGCTTGCACATAAAGCGTAAAAATGGAACGTTACTAAAAATAACGGTAAATAGCCTACCTCAAGTGGTTCAAGGACCCGACCGACTCATCAAATCTCATCTGAATTTGTTTTTCCTTGTAGAACTTGTGTCGTACATCTTATGTGCATTTCCTGGTGGTATCCTATTGCGTTTCTTCACCCTTTTATACATCTACACCCTGCAAATTCATTTTCGAAAAAGAACCCAAGTTTCCTTAACATTTCAAGGCGCTAAAACAATCAATATACAAGTTGCATATCACCTAAAATCAACAGAAGTAGCTCACCTTCGACGTTGCTTCTTGCTGATTTTTCGAGTCCAAAATTAACACAAGCCCTCAACTGATTCATACCCAAATGAACATTAATCTTATTTTACATACATACATCACTTGAAAGAGAATATGAAACATAATACTTGTGAAATCAACCATCATTAACAGAATCAACAACTTCACCAATAAAAAGTACACACAAGTACCATATCAGTTATTTCTTGGTGTCTCAGAAATTAAACCCATAATGTTTCAGATCCCCATTCAAGAATCCCTAAATTCCTCAATCATAACCAATACCCAATAAAACACCACCACAATCTTCACCTGTTTCATCAAATCGAACCCTATCAATTCCAGAAAATCTAATATCAATTCAACCATTAATTCCAAATCGAACTCATCGTGATCAGTTCAAAAACCCAATTTGAAAACCCCAATTTTTCTAATTCAGATTTAAAAATTCAAAATTAATTCAAACAAAAGAAAAACTTAGCCCAAAAATTCGAACAAAAGCAGAATCGATGCTTCCAAATATCTCAGATGACCTAAAATCTTATATCATTGCTTCCAACTGCAAATCGAGATATTACACTGAACATATGAAATTCATGAGAAAACATACACAGAACAGAGAGCAAAGAACAAAAAACAAACGATTATAACAACTATAACCTATCACCTAAATTCATCTTCAGTAGAACATAAGTTCTTCTTTAGAGCAAATCGAGAAGAGATAAAAGAGAGTGAAAAACCTTTTATGGATGAGAAATGAGATGGAAAAATCTAGAAGGAAAAGATAAGGCATATAAGAGTCATCTGCCCGACTATGATAATACCCTAGGGGTAGGAAATTACAAGTACACCCCTAGGCTATCGGATATCGGATATTAACCTAACGGAAGAAGCCTAATCCGATTCCGATTCCGATAAGAGATATTATCCGATAGCTTATCGGATTCCGATATCCGATATGTCGGATTAAATCCTATAGGATGTCGGATTTTCGGAAATGGATCTCGGATTTCGGTTATCCATTGCCATCCCTACATGCTATAATTTATACCCATGACAATAAAACTGACTTCTTGATTTATTTTATGTACGGGGCTCACAATGCTGTTGATTTTGATAACCAGTGGCATTATCTTCTTAACATGAATAATAATGTGGATCTTCCTTGGTTTCTTATTGGTGATTTGAACTTTACTATGAATGATTCTGAAACCCATAGCATTACTAATAATCCTCATCATGCTAGTCATGTTAGAAACTATGTTCATCAATTAGGTCTCATTGATTTAGGGCATTCTGGTCATGATACCACTTGGTCCAATCATAGAACTGGAGATGCTCATGTATTTGTACGACTTGATAGGGCATTGGTTAATACTTAGTGGTTAAATAATTATACCAATTCTTACCTTCAACACCTAATACCCATTGCATCTAATCATAGTGCCATTTTGTTACATACTACCCCTAGTTCTAGTAAACATTCTCCCTTTAAATTGTACAAATGTTGGTTTCGACTTCCTTCTTGTACCGAAACTATTAACAAGAGTTGGAAACTTAATTTTTTGGGTTCTCCTTCATATCAATTTTCTAGTAAACTGAAATTTATTAGAACCGAATTTCAGAAATGGAAAAGATTGTCCTTCGGTAATATTGAATCATCGATTCATAATGTTTAGACTCAAATTCAGAAGTGTTATGATAATAATTTGCCTCCTTCTCATCCTGAAGTTCAGCAGTTAAGTAATTCTTTGCAAACTTGGCTTACTATTCAGAAAGAATACTTCATGCAGCAAGATGACGATAAATTTCTTGAGGTAGACAAAAATTCAACTTATTTTCATTCTTTGGCCAATTTCAATAAGAGAAGAACTAATATTCATGCTATTCAGGGTCCTCTAGGAATTTGGTATGACACAAGAACTGAAATTGAAACATTATGATATCTCATTTTCGACAGATAACTGCTACTTCTAACCCACCTATTTGTCAAGATATTCTAAACTTATTTCACCCTTGCATTTTTGAAGCAGATAATTTCAGTCTTATTCATTTGCCTGATGCTCAGGAGATCAAATATGTGGTTTTTAGTAGCAGACTTTAGGCTTTACCTGGAAATTATGGTTTTCAGGCAGATTTTTATCAACAATGCTAGGATACTATTAGCTCTGGGGTAATCTCCATGGTCCAACACTTTTTCATTCATAAACATATGCTCAAAGTTATTAATCACACTTATCAAGTTCTGATTCCTAAGACTAATCATCCCCAAACCTCTGCTAATTACCTACCAATTAGTCTTTGTAATGTTAGCTATAAAATAATCTCAAAAAATTTAGCTAACCGTTCGAAACCTTTTTTACCAAACATCATTTCTCCTACACAAACAACCTTTGTTTCAGGAAGACACATCCATGATGGTATTGTAATAGCACATGAGTTACTGCATACTATGAAGACTAAAAATTTAACCCAGCTCTTATTGGTTTGAAATTGGATATGTCGAAATCTTTCGACAGGGTGGAATGTTATTTTTTTATTTCTATTCTTAGACAGTTAGGTTTCCATTCTGATTGGCTTAGTATGATTGAACAGTGTGTTTCTATAACTAATATGTCATTACTGATTAATGGTTCTCCTACTGCTTCTTTTACTCCAACTCGAGGTATTCGTCAAGGGGACCCGTTATCACCCTACTTATTTTTGTTCATCATGGAAGCTTTTTCTATATTTCTTCAGCATAGTGTCGATTCTGATCATTTACAAGGTCTTATAATTAATAAGCATTGTCCTGATATCAATCACCTATTTTTTGCAGATGATTATCTGCTTTTCTTTCAATCTAATGTTATTCAGATGAGACATCTTCAACAGCTTCTTCATAATTTTGGGCAAGCCTCTGGTCAAGTTATCAACATGCAAAAATCAACAATTTTCTTTGGTAAGCATATTTCTCAGACTCAGAAATATAGTATTACTAGTATTCTTAATATAAAACTGATGGGTCTTGGAGAAAAATACCCGGGAATTCCTCTTTTGCTACACATGTCTCGCCAGCAAAATTATCAAGATATTCTTGGAAATATGAATCACAGACTTCAAGGTTGGTCAAGTAAATTTGTTAATCAAGCTGGGAAAACTACTCAGGTAAATGATGTTATGAGTTTTATGGGAATGTACCAAATGCAAGTATTCAAATTGCCCGATTCCACTATTCAGAATATGGACAAGATTGAGAGACTCTATTGGTGGAATAATTTTGGTAATAATCATAGTTATCGTCTTATTTCATGGGATACAATGAGATTACCTAAAAGTTTAGGTGGCCTAGGTATTAAGAAACTGAGTAACTATAATTTAGCTTTCTTAGCTAAATTAGCACGGAGTCTGCTTCATCATCAAGATGATTTTTGGGCCAAGATTTTAAAGGGTAAATATTTCCCTCACAATGATATTCAATTTTTTGCTCCCCCGGAGAACACAAATTCCAGCTGGATTTGGCAGAGCATATGTATTGGTCTTCATATTATTTTGAAGTATGCTAAATGGCAAGTAGGAAATGGAGAAACTATCAATATCTGGACAGCAAATTCTATCCCTTCAATGACAACAACTTTGCAAAATTGGAATGATCTTCATTTAAGCAACTATCAATGGGTTTCACAGTTGATAGACAAGCATACATGCCAGTGGGATATTGCACTTCTGCGTCAGCTCTTTACTGATGCTCAGGTGAATTCAATCCTTACTATTCCAATTCTGTCGGATCAAAAAGATTCTCTTATTTGGCCTTTCACTTCTACTGGTATGTTTTCAACCGCCTCAACTTCTCTGAATTTGTCTTCTCAATTTTGGTTGAAGTTCTGGAAATTAATAATTCCATATAAGTTTCAAATTTTTATGTGGAAAGGTCTTCATAATGGAATTCCGGTCAAAGCTAGACTTTTTCATCATATGGACTATTCTCATAAGATTTGTGTTATGTGCAATAATGCTACCAATGAAGATTTGGATCATTTGCTACTTCATTGCCCTTTTTCTCAAGATATTTGGAGATATTTCTTTCCTCACAATTTTACTTCTATGATGCAGCATTCAAGTCTTCTTTCTTGGGTTCAGAACTAGCAATCGAAAGATTCTCTTGTTAGCATTTACAATACCCCTATCACCATTCATGTCATAGCTTGCATTATGCACAACATCTGGAAACATAGGTGTAGAGTAATCTTTAGTAATCTTACCCCTAGCACAAACATTGTTATACATCAGGTTAATCACTATATTTCTAAGCATATTTAGATATAAATTCTGATCGTATTACTCAGTCCATAACTGTTAGATCTTTTGTGCATAGAAATTGGAAGCCGCCATCTTTTAATGTGCTCAAAGTTAATATTGATGCTTCTTTTAGTCCTCATTATCTTTTAGCTAGTATTGGTATTATAACTCAAAATCATGCAGGACAATATGTGGTGGGAAAAGGGACAGTAAAAAGATCTATTAATATACATCAAGTAGACTCTTGGGCTTTAACTGAAGCAATGGAAATGTCTAGATACTATGGGTGGAATCAAGTGATCTTTGAGACTAATAATCTGAATATCAGTTCTTATTTGCATCAACAATCTACTATGTCTCCTTCGCAGAGTGTCCCTCTTCTTAAGAGGTGTGTAAAATTATGTAACAATAACTCTATGTGGTCTTGTGTTTTTGTTTATAAAGAGTGTAATAAGGTAGCTGATGCTTTAGTTAAAGCTGCTCGGAAACATAGTCTGTGTGGGGAATGGTGGTCTGAACCACTTGATGTTTTAATTTCTCATATCGATTATGATGTAAACAAGCTTTCTGTTTAATATTAAGTCTCTTTGTTTAAAAAAAAAAACAGACTTTTTCCACTCTCAATTCTTTTTCCCATTCTCCATCTCTCTGTAAATTTGTACCATGAGTTGAAACTATGACCTTTTTTTTTTTCCCTTCTTCATTCATTTAACGTTTTTGTATTACCTTCAAGATTAGCTTCCTTCATACCATGTTAGATCTGATGATTATATATGTTAATCTAAGACCAACTTTTTAGATCCTAAATAAGTGAATGGATATGAAGGATAATGAATTTGATTCTTGAATACATAATTCTTCTTTCAATTAATATTTTTTGATCATAATTCTTCTTTATCTCAGGAGAGAAATAAATCACAAAAAACAATCTCAAAAAAACAAAATTTTCAGATTTGAAACGGGCATCAGATTTAGATATACAATCGGGTGAACCAGTTAAAACCAGCTAGGTCGACTGGTTGGATCGGACAGTTCATCTGGTTCACTGGGTTTTAAAGCAGTTTAGTGGGTCAAGGTTAACCCAGTCCGTTTTTCCCACTGGTTTACTGGTCGAATCGGTCGGTCCAGTCCGGGTTTTAAAACACTGGTTATCATCACAAGAATCACTCATATCATATTTACCGAACTGAAAAGAAAAAAATTTGGGTTCTTCATTCTTTTTCTTCTTCTTCTTCAATAATTATGATTCTAACAAAACTATCCTATTAATAACACATTAATCACTAATTAATCATTACACTAATACTAAGTAATCATTACACTAACACTAATTTAATTACAAAGGGATTATTTGGTATTAAAAAAAAAAACTAAGATAGGAGGTGACTCAAATTTACTTCAAATATCCATCCCAAAAAAAACTAGTAGTCCCCCACCAAAATGGGCTAGTGCCCAAGAAATCGTTCCATTCAGTGCATGTGTTTGAGAAGCATGAATAGGAGCCCAGTAACATTTCTTCTGGCACTGTAACCATTATGAAATGATGAATCTACAATTAGATTTATGTGAGTTTTGAAATATACACTTTGCTGTAAAATCAAAATTATTTAGCATTATCTTTTCATGCTCACACCGTTAGAATACAAGGTTCGATCTTCAGAGACGATAACCACTCAACCAGTGCTCCGTTAACCTGCTCTGGGACTTCATCATGTGGGCAGTGTACCTGCTTGCAGATTCACAAGGGAAGACTTCCGATAAAACTCTTTGATTTGGTTAGCCTTAGCTGGTCCAACCCAATGATCCAAGTCACCCCAAAGCAGTAAGAGAGGGCATGACAGCTTAAGATGATCTCAAGGGGGTACTTTGTCTGATTCGACATGAACCGTGACATCAATCCGTAATAAATCAAAGCAATAACTTGTCATGCCATCAGTCAAATAAATCAGCAAACTAGAAATCTAGAACATGTGATCAATAGAATTTTCATCATGAACGTGACAACAAGTATGCAGGAAACCGCAAATTTTAAATTAGTAGAAGCTTTCGTTTTGGGAATGTTAAACTTCTCCTGGTACCTGTAATTAACACTGGGAATGAAATAATTAACGCTGGTACCTGTAGTAAACTTCTCCTGCATTGGGGTCATTGGTTATTGACTGCACAAGATAGTCATCCACATTGGAAGAATTAATTGACAAGGAAAATGTTTGCACCGATCAGAATTTCGTATGTATGACAAAAAACGGTCTTAAAATAGTATGTTCAACTACCAACATCAAGAAGTTTCAAGTTCTGCAAGACTTAAGGTATCAGATGAATCCTCATTGCAGTCTTTCCATATATTAAATTCCCAGAACACATAATTTATTTGTCACATGTAATCTACAACCTGCACTAGGTTTGTGGCTATGCTCCTATGACATAATCTAGGCCTGAAATTGTTAACCAAGGGTTTTAGTGTTACATGTTCTCGGCCGAACAGACTAAGAATACCTAACACTCTTGACTTTCATGCTTCTGGAATATCTTTTAAAGCATAGGAAAGTTGGAATAGGATGTAGCTTACACTTTTTAAGACTGATTTAACTCGGGCCGGCTGCTTTGCTGGCCAAAACACGATCCCCACGACTACCCTTTGAAAAGCTTCCTTCAGTGGCTTTAAGAGAAACTTCTGGAACCCTGATTCCTCAGTAACTTGTTCAGTTTCCGGATTTGCACCTCCAAACTGTCCAGCCATTAATTGGAGAACAATCATTAAATCTTACGGATACATTGAGTCTAGATTCCGTTTTAGTCGTTCCCTCTCTAAATTATAATCTATTATCAGTTTCCCAAATTACTAAAGTCTTAAATTGTGTTGTTATCTTTTGGCCTAATTCTTGTGTGTTTAAGGACATTCGAACACGCGGACGATTGGATATGGGGTTAGAAGAGGAAAGCTATACTATCTAGATTTGGAGTCAAAAATTTCCAGAAAAGATTATCTAACGCTTTAGTTGTGAATGGTACTCAGGGGAGAAGGAGAAATCACAAATTTGGTTATGGCATGGCAGACGGTTAGGGAATGCTTCTTTTGGCTACTTAAGAAAGCTATTTCCTAGTCTATTTTCAAAGATTGATGTTTCTAGTTTTCAATGTGAAGAATGTGAACTAGCTAAAAGCCATCGTACTTCGTTTCCATCAAGTTTAAATAAAAGTCCTATTCCATTCATGATTATTCATTCGATGTTTGGGGGCCGTCTAAAGTTAACACTCTTGGAAGCGCACGATGGTTCGTCACCTTTATTGATGATTGCACTAGGATGACATGGGTTTGCTTGATGAAATCAAAAGATGAAGTGAATAATTTATTCGAGAGGTTTCACAAAGTAGTCAACACACAATACAATACAAAGATTCAAGTTCTTGAAGTGACAACGGAGCGAATATTTAAGTACTGATTTCAACATTATTTAAAAGAATGTGGTATTGTTCATCAGACAACTTGTCCTAATACTCCTCAACAGAATGGGGTAGCTGAAAGGAAAAACCGTCACTTGCTTGAAGTTGTGCGCGCTTCATTAATATCATCTCATATGCCGTTAACTTATTGGGTGAAACTGTTGCCTCTGCAGATATGTGATCAACCAGTACACCTTCAAAGACTATCATTTTTCGAGACACCTTTCAAGCTCTCAGGTGAGGTAACAGTTTCAGTTTCAACAGTTCCAAACTTGCCTCCACGCATATTTGGTTGTGTAGTATTTGTGCACTTACACAAGAACCAACGGAGCAAGTTATCTCCCGAGCTTTAAGATGTGTCTTCGTAGGATATCTTGCAAGTCGAAAGGATATAGGTGCTACCATCCTCCAACTAAACGAATGTACATCACATTGGATGTTAAGTTTCACGAACACGTGATGTATTACTCGAAGTCTTAACTTCAGGGGAGTATGAAAAAAGAAATTCAGACTCTTGACTATGAAGAAGACATAATCGAAGAAGATGTTGTTCTTGAAATTCCAAAAGAACAGAAAGTTAGTGGGGAAGAAATTAACTGAGATAATGAAATTGAAGCTATAAATGAAGTTGAAGAAGATAATGCATATAGATCGAGAAGATAATGCAGATGAAGTTGAAGAAGATAATGATAGATCACCAACCCCAATCCAACCGTTATTGAAGATGTTCTTGAACCTGTAAAGAAACAATTGCGAGAACGTCGGAATAGAGGTATCCCTAAATCTATGTATGAACCTGATATTTCATCAAAAGCTAAATATCCCATGAGTAATTATATCTCTAATCACCGTCGACCGAATCAAATAAGTCATTTGTGAATCAATTATCTCTGTAGTTATTCCTAACAGCGTGCGGGAAGCATTATCGATCCGAAATGGAGGAATCTATGATCGATGAGATGAAATCCTTACAAGAAAATAATACTTGGGACATGGTTGAATGTCCGAAGGAAAGAAAGTCGTGGGATGTCATTTGGGTTTTTACAATCAAATACAAGGCAAATGGTGAAATTGAACGCTTTAAGGCAAGATTGGTTGCTAAAGGGTATAGCCAGACTTATGGTGTAGATTATAATGAGACATTCGCACTGTAGCTAAAATGAATACAGTCGAGTCTTGTTGTCTCTTTGCAAATTTGGGTTGGCCATTACAACAGTTTGATGTCAAGAACGCCTTTTTACATGGAGATTTGTCCGAAGAAGTGTATATCGACTTCCACAGGGAATGATGGAGTCGAGTTGCATAACGGAAAAGTTTTGCAGGTTAAACAAGTCATTGTATGGTCAGAAACAATCTCCGAGAGCGTGGTTTGGAAGATTTACCAAGTCTATGAGAGCATTTGGTTATCGTCAGGCAAATTCAGATCATACTTTATTCTTAAAGAAAATCGAGGTAAGATTACAGCTTTAATCATATATGTAGATGACATGATAGTTACGAGGAGATGATCCAGGAAGAAAGAAAGGCTCTCCAAAATTATCTATCAAGTGAATTTAGGATGAAGGATCTTGCTTCTTTAAAATACTTCCTTGGAATTGAAGTATCTCGATCAACAGAAGGAATATTCTTGTCACAAAGAAAATATGCCCTTGATTTGTTGGGGAAACAGGTATGACAGCATGTCAACACTGTGATACACCACGAGAGAGCCAGGTTTGAAATTATGTTCGGATGGCAACCAAGTACACATTGATAAAGGAAGATACCAAGGCTCGTGGGTAGACTAATGTACTTGGCACATACAAGACCCGATCTTGCATATGCATTGAGTATTGTTAGTCAATTCATGCATAATCCTGGAGAAACACATATGAATGCGGTAATGCGAATCCTAAGATACTGAAGTCTGCTCCGGGAAAAGGGATCTTGTTTAAGAAAGGTCAAGACTTCAAAAGTATGGAGGCATATATTGATTCGACTATGGTGGGTCATGTGATGATATGAGGTCTACTTCAGGATATTTTACCTTCGTTGGGGGTAATCTTGTTACATGGAGAAGCAAAAAACAAGGAGTTGTTTCACGATCAAGTCAGAGGCTGAATGGCGAGGTATGGCGGGTATCTGCGAAGTTATGTGGTTAAAACGTCTTCTAACTGAATTGGGGTATCCTCCTAGGAAACCAATTCGTTTGTCTGCGATAACAAAGCGGCGTGTGATATTGCACACAATCCAGTTCATCATGATCGCACAAAACATGTGGATATAGATAGGTTCTTCATTAAAGAAGGCAGAGTTCAGCAGTGCAACTCCAACAACTTGATCAGCCAAGTCTGCTGCTGAAATCAGAGCTGTAAATCCTCCAAGACTGAAATATAAAATAAAGTTCTAAATAGTGTAGGTATGATAACGAAACAAAACTAATTGTAAATCCTCCAAGACTGAAATATAAAATAAAGTTCTAAATAGTGTAGGTATGATAACGAAACAAAATTAATTGGGCCGACCGAGCGAAGCGAGGAAAGACCTTATATGGCCATTTTTTTGTAAAATGTAAGTCATCAATTGACACAAAAAGATTGGATTTCTTTTTGGTAGTGTGCACCTGAAAATTCAAAATTCCCATCCCCTTTAGTCAAATTACTATAACTTCTTATATATCCTACTTTTTCAGGGGTATAATTGGAAAATAAATTTTAATATAACACACCCAAAAATCCGTGTCTTAGAATTTTGCAAATTTTATCTCGTTGGAAAGGTTTTAAAAAAATTTACGCAATGAGTACAAACAACAATATCAAATTTAGAGTTCTTACAAAAAATTCTGAGGTGTTTATCATCTTAGGCACAATTTTAGAAAATTAAATGTGCATCCCTTATGAAAACCACCACAAAGGATACATAATACTTTATGTAGCCATATTTTGGTTTATGCATTAACTAAACCACAATTTCCGTTGTAACTAATAAAACGCATGCTACATGCTTCACAAAAAGAAAAAAAAAACATATGTACTCCCTCCGTTTCATGAAAAATGATACTCCTACTTTAACTTTAGTCACAATTTTTGAAAATTAAATGCATAGCCGAAACGGGGCAAAAGTATAAATTTTTCTGAAACGGGACGAAAGTAATTGCAGACAAACCCATCCTCAGATTCTTCTTCGGTCGGCCCTCCCACCGTGACAACGGTTGTACTAGTTATAAGTGTCTTCTACTGGAATGATAATGTAGACTAGAGTTTTGTTAAAGATTTAACGGTAGATTATAAGTGTCTAAGGGTTTACAGTTGGCCAACGCATCAAAGAGTAAGTAATAGCATATCAAATGGCACATGGGTTATTTCCAACCAAAACTGCTGGTTCTTTCACCACTTCATGAAATCTACCACCAAATCTCTCCATATCATGGCATCATAGTCGATAAGTGCTTTCTCACTCCAGCCAAATCCCAGTAAGTTTACCCCATACACTTTGTAATTCTTAGCCAACTCTGGTGTGCTGTATCTGCTCACATAGTAATTGACATAGCTTAGCTATACATTACAAGAACATAGAACCAAAATAGGTAAAACCTTGAACAATAAATAGGTACGACGAGTTAGTCCCCAACCAATAGTTAATCCATTTATACAGAATTAACATAAGGTGATGGCAAGTAAGACTTCACTAAAACAAACCCTGTAAGTTGCAATGCTGGTAGGGCTATTGCACAATCAAAAAGACCAAGACATAAGATGCCAAAGGGTCGCATAATTCCTTGAAGTTCAGTAAACAAATATGTGCACCTAGGGTTCGTAATTCAAACAACTTATCTTTAGTCATCCATAAACATGATGAAAATGAGCAAGAAAAATACAAACCTCCAATGAAATGCGGAAGCACCAAACCCATGGATTAAGACAATAGGAGTTGCTTGTCCTTGTTCTACATAATGTATTTGATGACCTCTCCATGTCCAAAAATTGTATCCTTCTGGCTTCAAAGGTAACATTTCCATCCCTACAAACCCCAGCAGGTTTTAAACAAATTAAGTGACTACTTTACTTACAAATTCCTAAATTTAAAGAACAGAAAAAGACCAGGAAGAAAGAAAAAAAATGAAAATTAGAAAAGATACCTTGAACAGGACTGTGTCAGTAGCTAGAGAAGAACCAATAATCGACGTGCCCGCAACAATAATTCCTTTGACACCAAAATCCCGTCTAAGTATTCCACACTTGCTTTCTTCAAAATGAAATGAAACGAAGTAGGAAATGATAATCATAAGAACCAGAATATCAACAATTTGTACTTTACATAAATCAAAATTGAAAGAAAAAGAAAGAAAATGTTGCTTACTAGTACTAGTTTGGTGATGATAAGTCTTTGATGGTGTGATGTATTTGCGTCCAAATGGATTAGTAAGTAGTTCTGATCTTATCGAAGAAGAAACAGCACATGAAGAAGACATTATGAAACCAACCGAGCAAAAAAAAAAAAAAGACATTATGAAACCTATATGGGTTTGATTTATGGAGAGTAGATCTCTTTTTCTCAAACACTGTTTTTGTTTTCCTGTGGTTGGTATTTAACCAGATGTCCAAAGCTGTGGCTGTGTTTTGGCCAACCGAAACTAAGAGATATTTTATTTATTTTCCCGGGAAATATTTACTGTGTGGGCACTACTAGAAAGACTAAAAACTTTTAAATCCAGGAAGGTTAGGAAAACAGAAAGTCTAGATACACTTCGGTTTTACACCGACTGAAACAACCGATGGGCCCTATTTTTAACCCTTTCTAATCCTAGTGCTGAGAGCGTTGGTGCTAGCTGTCCATTCCCTCTTGGTGTAAGTCGAAGTATCAAACTTCGGTGTGTGTAGAACAACTGTTAGGAAAATCCCATCCACCTAGGTTGTGCGAGTTTTGAACTTTTATCTTTTCTAATTTCGATTAAGTTTTTTTTTATGTCCTGAAAGATGGCTCAACTGTAATTTAGTGGTAAAGTCATTGCGTGATGATAATCGATCAAAAGAAGAAAAAAAAGATGGCTCAACTCATAGTTCTTGTTCCCAAGTATATTCCAGAAGAAAAAAAAATTATTTGCAGAAACCATGTACTCTTATAATTTCAACTTGGTGCAGCATATTCGACGAGTTTGAATTTCGAACACAATATTCATGAAAATTTCTAACACAACAACAGAAAGTCGAGTCCTCGTGATGCATCTAGGTTACAATGTTTTCAAAAAATTAGTGAATTTATAGGTGTAACCCTGCAAATCAAGAATGATAGGAGAAACTGGTGTTAATTTGGTAAGAAGTTCTCTAGAGGAATGACAGCAGTGGAAAAGCAAAGCTTTCGGTTACGAAGGTTGTTTCGAAATCTTTAAGGTGTTGAACAAACTCAAACCCCTTTTTGTTGGATGTTGCTCCACTCCGTACATCTTAATGAAGATTTAACTGGCAGACGATCTTGTTTTCCACGGGATTTTATCTATATTGAGTAGTTAATTTTAATTAGATAAAATATAATGTTTCTTTGAATTTAATCTTAATTTTAATTATATGTAATTTTATTTCAAAGTAAAGTAGTAGTTTTTGAAAAGACGATGTTACCGGGTACATCATCAATTCTTTTGCAATAAAATATATCAGACAAACCTTGTATAATCTTTTCAAAACAATAATGTCTCGAGATTTTTTTTAACAAGGTGATCTTCGATATAATATGGATCGATCAAGGAATATATTACATGAATCGGTCCAAGGTGTTTGTTAACGTACAAGTGAATTTACTTTAATTATAACTATAACAATTATAATTCAAAAAATAAAGTAAATCACACGACCTACAAGATTTTGTTAACAAGGAAAACTTCCTGGCAAAAAAATACTGGAACTTAGTCCAGTTTTGAATACTCGTATAGTTGAGACCGAATAAACTACTCCTAGTTATTCAGTTTTCTCAATATCCATGCACCTACAACCAATCCGGCCAACGCACGTGAATCTCCTAACATATCCACTTCCAAGTGTTGCTTTGTACCTAAAAATACTTATGGTTCCAATTTAACAATGAATCCATAATTGATTGCTCACCGCTTACTAATCCAATCACAATATCGAAGATAATATGATCAATTTTTGAGTAATGGATCTTCCCGTTAGATCTATAATACTAACATAAACAAGATATAACAAATCTAAAGCTTCATGTTCAAGATCAATCGAAATAATGAATCTCTATTCTAGAATACCAACCTTTTTTCCCTAGACACACGGATAATCACGTTCAGATCAAAAACACAAAAGAACTTCAAATCTTCAGAGTCTTCAATCTTCTTAATCTTCAATAGTTATAACCTGGACTTGATTCCACTAATGACTTGTCTTGCAAAACGGTGTTTGTTAACTTTGGAAGGCTCTATCCCCAACAAATCTAGAATAACTTAAATATCCAATATTTAAATATTGAAAGGCTTGAGTGGCTTTATATCAAAACAGAAAGATCATAGAATAGTCAATAACTTATCTTGAATATAACTATACGAGTTACTTCAATAATCAACCGAAAACTAAATAAAAATATAGGATCCCACCAACGATACTTCTAGTGATTCTTGATCCCCAAAAGAAGACTTAAAATGCAAAGCACTTTCATCCATAACCAAATTGATCTTACTCGCAACTATGTTAAATGAATCAACAATATCAAAAATATTAGCCAAGGATGAGTTTGTAAGAATACAACCCAATATTTATAGTGTCATGACTGAGGCTTGTTTGGGAAAAAAGAAACCCTAATTTTGAAATTCTCAAAAGATATTCTTGACAATACCAAATTCAAAAATAGAATATGATTATATTTCTTAGATATTTATAACACAAAACAAATAGGGTTTTTGAGCCTTGGATGGATGGTCGGATAACATTTTGAGAGGCAAACGTCGCATCCGACCATCCAAATATGATTCCAAACAAACACATCCGACGGATGTAGGATTTGTATCCTCCTTCAATTATGGATATATGCATTGATAACCCTCATAATTAGTTCCTCATAATTGTAACATCTTTTCATTATAAATATATATACTTTGAGTGGGTTCCTCATAATTAAGATCATAAATAAAAAAGTTAAACTAAATGTGATTTTTTTTAAACCATTACTTTCAGTTATCTCATTATTTTAATCTTTTACATTATATTCTCCATCTACAAATAAATAAAAATCCAAACACCAAAATATCCTCAAAATCAAGAATCACGAAATTTCATTTAATTTCACAAATAAATGAAAGTTAATTTATCTTCCGTCCATTGAAGAACTGGACATAAAAAACGTTAACTCCGACCATTTCAGTCTCATCCCAGCCAAATAAATCTGACGGATGCCAGAATTGTAACATTTTTAATTATGTATATAGGGGTAATTTGCGTTACCTCCCCTAGAAAGATCGCTCATTTGAGTTACTTCCCCTACAAAGATTAAATTAGCAAAACCTCTTTTCGTTACATGTTCCGTCCAGTTCCTAGTTAATTGAGTCACCAGTTATACACACGTGGAAAAAACGAATACGTGTCACATTTCTTACCTAAACCTAAAATACCCTCCAACAAATAAATATGTACCAACTGTTCATGGCTATAACGGCATGAACAAGGTTAGTTTCAGCGAGAACATCAAGTTCTTTTGTTCCCCATTTGTTCATGACTTCAACCAATTGGTTTATACCTAAGCTCCATCCCGTCTCTTTCTTTCTCATACTGCACCTGAAACCAAGAGATAAGGCATGGCGGCTCTGTTAAATCCAAAGAAAAAGTTGTTGATACAGAGATCTTGAGCAAAGAAATCAAGCTTCCATCGTCAAAAGCAAGAAATTGAAGAAGATTCGGAAAAAATTGAATAGATTGATGGTGTTGTTCGATGCAGTTATGAAGATCTTGACATGGGTTTTCTGGGAGAGGATAAATTATATAGAAGATGGTGGAAATATGATGGGATTTGTTGGTGGTCGTGATGATTATTTTCAATGATGTTGTAGTAAAAGGTTCGTTAAGACTTGTGAAGGAAGATTTTTTAGACTTAATTTTTATAAATAAAAATAACAAACTCAATTAAAAAGTGTTGTAAAAAAAATATGGAGAGACCGGGGCTAGGATTCCACCAATTTCCACACTCATATGGTTCATATATCAATTCTAAACAATAAAAGCTCAAATGATAAAGTTTTATTGACTCTAGTTCATTGCCTAAGGTAGATTTCGAAAGCAATGGGTGTAAAACTAAAGCATGGGATATCAAAACATCTAATCTAAGCATGACCCATCAATTATAATCACAACCATTCAATGAAACTCATAAATCAATTGAATAATAGTGCAAATAATCGTAACAATAATTGATAGAGTTACCACATTTGTGAAACTTGGCTTCCTCTGTCGCCCCAGAGGATGGGTTTAGCTCATCATGTTGGAAACACGCTCAAAAGTTGATTTCATTGCTCCAATAGGTGTTTACAAGGATGAAATATAGAGAAAATGGTTAAAACCGGGTGTTTGCAACGTTTATAATTGTTGCAAAACACTGTTACAGAGAACGATAAAAGGTTATTGTCGCTGACACTGTATCATATACGACCGTTTGCCACTTGTCTTTTTCACTGTAGAAAATACGACTGTTCCTCTACGTCTTATGTTCTTCGTGTTCTTGGTGCAGCAGCAGCAGAATATAATTTTCTGTAACTTGATTTTCTCGCTTTGTTGATGCTCTGTAATCTCCCCAAACTCTCCCTATAGACTCTATTACTCCTCAACTCCTTATATAGCCTCTCATGCACAAGAAATATCCTTCATAACTCCATAAAATTCTCCATTAATGACCTTTATTCTCCACGGGATAATTTCCCTCTTTGAGCTTCTCACGATGTTCTCTCCGGACAACATGTTCCAACATGTTCCTTCATCTTCCCAGATAACATCAAACATGATGCTACTCACGTAAAAACTTTCCAAAATAACAAAGAATATCCGAGAATAATAACCACCCCTTGTTTCTTGAGATTCCCACATATCTTCCATTTTAGTTGATTCCACGACACACACCTTCCCTGTTTTAGTGAAACAGGTGTATCCCTAAGAAATCTCGTGAAAAAATCTAACTTAAACTCGTGTAAAAATCAAACAGAAGTTACGCAAAACCAAAATAGTTTTCCCGCCAAATGAATTCATACGTGAAGATGATGAGGTTTCCCTGAATCCGAGGAGCGGGTGCCTTTAACAGATGGGGTGCCATGGGATGCCCCTTATCCAAATTGAGGGTGCCTTTAGTATTTTTCTCCAGGGATCCAAATAGCACTTTTTAAGCAACTTTTTCCACACAAGTGTATTTTTCCAAAAACACCTACACAAACGTAAAAACACCATAATAAGTACAAAATCAAGCACCAACAATAGAGACACTGAGCACAATTCAGACACAAAAATGTGTCTATCAAATACCCCCAAACTTATTATTTGCTAGTCCTAGAGCAAATTTAATCTAGAAAATAAAATGACTACACTTAGCACGTGCAGCAAGCCGTTAAACCACTAGGTGGCCCTTGCGGCGGAGTGTTGTCTTCGGAGGGTTTACTAGAGGTGTACCCACAAAACCTTTACTCCAGACCCTAGATATCTACGCAGAACCTTGGAAGGCACTAAAGAATCTCCTTGGTTGGCATACTCTCATTGACTACAAGAGGAAGTACCCTGATGAGAAATTCCAATTACTGTACACGAGTTTGCACTCAAGCATACTAAAATTCATATATAAGCGACACAACTCCACTTATATAGTTTCTGGAAATCATAATCGGAGTCAACCAATCACATGGAAAGATTAAGAAGATGGATATAGATAAAAACATAGATAGTTTTTATGTGAACGGTGTTTCCCATTTTTTTCTGAAGGCCTCTGCTAAGATGAACCTATCCTAATAGACTGAGATATCGGTCTAACTAATATCAACACAGCGGGCATATACAAGGGGACCAGCGGTCGATAATTCTAACTCTAAGTCAACACAACTGGCATATACAAGGGGACCAGTGGTCGACTTTATTGAATTTATTCATGTTGGTCTGATGGTCTGGTCTCAATTATTATTTTTATTTTTATTTTTTGTTGGGTATCTCAATCACTCTATTTCACCCTAGCAATGGTAACTACTTGAATCGTTTGCCCTACAAAATCACTTATAAGAAAATAAAAATAAAAAACAGAAGGTGAAAAGGATTCTAAAAAAGGGGGGGTCTAACAACCTCACCCAATATTTCGATTAGCAATCTGTATGGACAACTCCGAGTTGTTTTCTAGAGAATCAACTAGACTCAATCAATAGAAAATACTCAAGGAGTTATTATCTCAATCTCTCAATTTGATTTACTCAAGCAAATATGATTCGCGAGAATTAATCAAAGAGAGAGATAACTTGGACGGTACCAAAGACCAATATCCAAGTGTTAATCAATTTAAATCAACAACCAATAAGGTCGGATATTCTAATTGATTGAACAATGCACAACCTGTATTATTTCAATTATATAAAAATATAATGCGGAAAAGAAATAACACAGACACCAGAATTTTGTTAACGAGGAAACCGAAAATGTAGAAAAATCCCGGGACCTAGTCCAGATTAAACATACATTGTATTAAGACGCTACAGACACTAGCCTACTCCAAATTAACTTCGGTCTGGACTGTAGTTGAACCCCAATTAATCTCACACTGATCCAAGGTACAGTTATCCTCCTACGCCTATGATCCCAACAAGATATTGCGTACTTGATTCCCTTGACTGATCTCACCCATAACCAAGAGTTGATACAACCCAAAGTCGAAGACTTTAATAAACAAATCCGTCTCACACAGAAAAGTCTACAAGATAGATAAATCCGTCTCCCACGAATAAACCTATGGGTTTTATTCCGTATTTTGATAAATCAAGGTGAACAGGAACCAATCAATAAAAACAGACTTATATTCCCGAAGAACATCTCAGTTTTATCAATCACCTTACAATAGTATTAATCGACGCAGTGAAAAAAGATATTTTGGAATCACAAACGATGAGACGAAGATGTTTGTGATTACTTTTATATCTTGCCCTATCGGAGATAGAAATCTTAAGCCAATTATTACAATTGTACTCGTATGATAGAAACATCAAGATCAGATCACACAATTACAAGAAAATTAGTATCAGTTTGGCTTCACAATCCAAATTAAGTCTTTAAGTCGTTAACCTGGTTTTAGAAGAAGAAAACCAAAGGTTAAAGGAGAATTGACTCTAGCTTAGAAAACCAGTATCATACAGAATGTGTGGGGATTAGGTTTCCCAGTTTCTAGAGTTCTCCCTTATATAATCTTTCAATTCAGGGTTTGCAATCAATGTTAGCTTAGTAAAAAATCATTCAATATTCACCGTTAGATGAAAACCTGATTAGATTCAAGCTAATATTTCTCAACCGTTAGATCGAAAACTTAGCTTGTCATACACACATGTACTTGAATATTTTGGGTTTGTGTAACCGTACCCAAACGTGTACAATAGTTGGTTCAATATTAGTCAGCCAAATGATAACTTTCATATCAACCATATTCTTCTTCACCATAACTAGTCCAAATGAACTAGTTAGAGAGTTGTTCAATTGTTATGAGATCTAATGTACTACACAACACACAATTGAAGCAAAAACGATATGATTCACTCGAATCGATTCATGAACTATAAAGCCACGGTTTGCAATAGCATTCCTTAGTTAATTAAGATAAGTTCACGAACATCGTTTTTAGACATAACCACTCAAGTTCGCGGACTGGGTTCGCGGACTCAAGTTATACCGGTTGGCGTTCACAAACTCCAACAGATATTCTCGGGTTCGATAACTTCTATCATTTCGCGGACTGAAACCGAGTTGTAACTCCAGCAGAAATTCTCGGGTTCGAGAACTACGCATGTTCACGGACTGAGTTGACTGCTCACGTTCCGGTTTCACTTGATCAACAAAGTTCGCAAACTTCGGTTCAAGTGCTAAGGACTTATACATATATGTGTAACCACAACAATGTTTATATCCCCCAAAGTTTATATTGTCTAAACTCTCATTTTAATCATTGAAACATTCTCAGAGGACGTTATATAGTTGTTATTCACAAACTATTTTTCGTCAGAGAAATTTCCAAAGTGATTGAAACATAACATGACTTTCGTCACTAGGTAAAGATGAACTTGGCTAAAGCGATAGCTTTACCAACACATATTTTGAGAAATAGATAAGCAAGATATACTCAGCTCGAAATATCACATGTGTATATTCATAGTATATATAGTAATACGACTTTTGTCTCAAGATATGAGATAAAGTAGATAGACTTTTGAGTGATAGATAAGTTCAAGTCTCCACATACCATTTAGTCGATGAAGTTCCAATGGTTCCTTGAGTAGTCCTTCGTCTTGTATGATGATTGCCATGGAGTTCTTGAGTTCAACTACACTTTCTATCCTAGTCCGAGACCTTAGCTATAGTAGACTAGAAATCAAGACTTTATAGTTTTGATCACTAACATTGATAAACATTCTTGAGATAGCAACGCATGAGAGTTCGACCAAGCAATGCTCTAACAGATTCAACGAGATATGGCGAAACTACCATGTTTTTTTTTCTAACACCTGAGCTATGTGCTTTTATGAATAGACTCTATAGATGTTTCCATCCAATCAGATTGGTTCCTCAACTCCTCCAACCAAGATGTTTCCATCCACTTAAATTGGTTAGTGCCATCCTTAATAGGCATAAATTTCTAGGCTCTGGAGTTTTATTTATGCAACTAAAAAGTTTCTCCCATACCCCCAAACTTAAATCTAACATTGTCCTCAATGTTCTAAAGATGAAATTAAAAACATGAACACGGAGAAACCATTACCACTAGAAGGAAATGAGGAAAAATATTACCGTGTTGCAAGAGCAAGGGATACCTCCCAAGGAGTGCAAAGTTTAAACTCTTCAGCTAGACATCAAATACCTCAAAAAGGATCTTCACCTTCCAAAGTCATACACCAATAGCCGAAATAGTTGTGGGTCCATAGACCAAATAGAGCTAACACCAATATGAGACAACTGCACTGGTTCAGAAAAATGAATAAAAGGAGCACATCCTCATCTAAGGTTTCTGTCAAGACAACTGGGTTTATTTGGGACGCATCATTGAGTTTCATATGTGTGTCTCGATAAATAGATTCATCTAAAAAATGGGTCTTTAATGCCTGGGTTACCTTATGTACAGTATCAGGAGGATCGGGTTGTGGAGTCTGAATAGACTCAAGTAATATCTCAGGCGCATGCACAAGGCTCGATTCCTAAGTTAGGGACTCTAATTAGGGATATTTGACGATCACAAGAACCACTGATACCCCCAAACTTAGGGTTTTCATTACTCACAGACAAACCTCTAACTATTGCTTGAATTTACGGATCTTCAGAGTCCTTAAAATACTCAAGAGCTTCTTCTAGTTCTCTACCCCCAAACTTAGGGTCATCATTACTCTTAGAAAGACCTAACACTATTGCCTGGATTTCTGGGTCCGTAGAGTCTTTAAAATACTCAAGGGATTCTTCTAAAGATTAATCACACATCTGGTCTAAGAGAATGGTTTCCTCAAATTCATCTAAAGAATATCCCAGTAGAGTGTCATGTCAATTATCCTGAACTAAAGTGTTAATCATATTCACTTCTTCTAAATCATCATTCTCAGAAGGTTGTCTAGTAACATTAAAGACATTTAGTTCAGTTGTCATGTTACCAAAGGATGTGTTCATAAGCCCGGTCTTACAGTTGATTATAGCGTTAGCTGTAGCTAAAAATGGGCGACCTAAAATCACCGGGATTTGAGCACTTGGGTCCTAAACAAGATGGGTGTATAGAACAACAAAATCCACTAGATAAATAAACTTATCAACCTCAATCAAAACATCCTCTATGACACCACGAGGGACTTTGACAGACCTATCATCTAATTATAGTGTTATTTTAGTCGGTTTCAACTTACCAAGACCTAGCTGGGTGTATACATGATACGGGAGTAAGTTAACACTAGCTCCTAAGTTAAGTAATGCCTTATCGACCATGTGATTACCAATTGCACAAGATATGGTGGGGCATCCAGGGTCCTTATACTTAGGGGGTGTTTGGTTCAGAAGAATGGAACTTACTTGACCAGCTAAAAAGGCTTTCTTTTGGACATTAAGCTTACGCTTTCGTGTACAAAGATCTTTAAGGAACTTGCCATAAGCAGGAATATTCCTAATTGCTTCTAACAATGGAATGTTGATGTGCACCTACTTAAATGTTTCCATTATCTCGTTGAAAGTCGACTCCTTCTTTGTTGGGGCTAACAACTGTGGATATGGGGATCTAGGCACAAAGATAGTCCTATTAGGAATTTCTTGGGACTCCTTAGAAATTGTTTCAGTTTCCTCAGCTACGGGTTCCTCTTGGGAAGTAGAAGGTGGAACTACAGCATGTTCACTTTCAGGCATGGCGACCTTATTGTCAACTTTATTTCCACTCCTAAGGGTTATAATAGAATTCACATGATTGTACGATTTCTCTCCTTTGGGGTTAGGATCAGTATGACTAAGGAACCTTACATCTTCTCTCTCACTTATATACTTAGCTATTTGGCCGACTTGAAGTTCTAATTTAGCAAGATTCTGGGAATTATTCTTCAAATTCTGCCTGGTTTCTTGTTGAAATCTAAGGTGGTTATTTGATAACATACCATGGTTCTTTGCTAGCATAGTAAGAGTTTCTTCTAAGGTAGAGATCTTTTTCTCGGAAGTGTTCTGAAAATGGGTTTGACCTAAAGAGTTTTTATTATAATCAAAAACTGGAGGAGGTTGAGAATTACTAGACTGACCTGGGTTGTGGCCCTTAGACCAAGAAAAATTAAGATGGTTTCTCCAACCAGGGTTGTAGGTCTCTGAGTATGGGTCAAACTTCTGATGGTTTTCAAACCTAGCATTGTTATAAACAACATGGGATCGCTCTTCACTAACGTGACCTTCCCAAAACGAGCTATTGGGTTCTATTACATAACTAGAAACTTGAGAGGCTCTAATCCTATCAACAGGTTCAACAAGAGACCTATGTTTAGACTGATTCAATTCTAAAGCTTCTAACCTTCTAGACAAAGCAGTAAACTTAGCATCTGACCCAAAGCTTGTATCTACCATATTGGTGCTACTTTTATTGACCAAGAGTCTCTTAGGGGGTTGAACACAAGGTACCCATTGCTGGGATTTGTCAGCAACAACTCCTAAGAAGGTAAAAGCATCATCGGAATTTTTACTAGTGAACTCACCGGCGCACATAGATTCGACCATGGCTTTGGTCGAATAGTCTAAACCATCATAAAGAATCTCTACTAGTTTCATTTTCTCAAACCCATGGTGAGGACATTCGGATAGTAGATCATTGAATCTCTCTAAAAACCTATAAAGAGATTCTCCCTCTTGTTGCATACTTGAGCTAATTTTCTGCCTAACAGTTGCAGTTTTATGCTTAGGCTAGAATTTCAAATAGAAAGCAGCAATAAGTTCCTGCCATGTTTCTATGGATTCATATTGTAGGTTGTTAAGCCAGTTCTTGGCTTTATCTCTTAAGGAAAAGGGGAACATCCTAAGTTTCAAGACTTCATCCGTAAGGTCCTTAATCTTAATTGTTCCACATATTTCTTCAAAGTCCCTAATGTGAAAGTAAGGGTTTTCATCATCTTTTCCTAAGAATATAGGCTAGAATTTCAAATAGAAAGAAGCAATAAGTTCCTTCCATGTTTCTATGGATTCAGATTGTAGGTTGTTAAGCCAGGTCTTGGCTTTATCTCTTAATAAAAAGGGGAACATCCTAAGTTTCAAGACTTCATCAGTAAGGTCCTTAATCTTAATTGTTCCACATATTTCTTCAAAGTCCCTAATGTGAAAGTAAGGGTTTTCATCATCTTTTCCTAAGAATATAGGGATCATATGAAGAATACCAGGATTTAACTCATAAGTATCCGTAGTGGCTGGAAATTGAATGCATGATGTTCGGTTGGTCCTAGTTGGGTACATGCAGTCTTTCAAAGTAGCCATTGCTGGAATAACTGAAGTACTTTCCTCACGAAGAGACAGATTCTCAAAACTGAAGTTTCCAAAAACGGGGCTCTCAAAAGAAGAGTCTTCGAGCTCCTCGCCTTCACAAGAAGACCTACTAGGTTTGTCACTAATCAAACGACCTAGAGTGTTTATTTTCCAAGCCCGTTCTCTAATGACCTCGGGCATACACTAGAAAAAACAAAAAGAAGAAAAATCCTTAAAGGAAAGGAAGATCTATGCAAACACAAACAAGAATGACTCCACCACAAAAAACATATTGATTTCAAGCAAACAAAAAGCATGATGGCTCGACTTAGATTGTTTCTAGACCAACTTCTAATCCTTCGAAAGGGAATTCGTTACAATTTAAGAAGACCCCTCTGGAATCAATCTAAGTTAAAGTAAGCTAAATAGATACGAGGGAAGCTCGATGGAGCTTTGATACCCAAGGCCTCACCGGCATTACAAGGCGGAGCATTCAATTTACAAAACCATCATGAAATTCGAAGTATGCTTAAAAGAGTAACCAATATTTTTCGAATGACTTTCCTATAAAGCTCGTTACCCTATCGGTCTCATTCTAGTCAGTATTTTAAGCTTGGGTTCGCGTTTGGTATCATTTTACTAAAGCGGGCAAGAGGAGAACGGTGATGAAATCCGAACCCTTATCTTGTATGGCCAAGCCTTTCCCTTTACTAGGAAATTAAAGAATCCGTATTCAGTTCCTCGATATATATGCAAACGAAGGAATACAGTAAACCCGCTAACAGGGGATTCACGGGTGTTTCGATAAACTTACCTCCCGTACCAGACGGGGTATGAACCGCTGAAGTCGACTCGGTCCACCGACTTCAATGTCAGTGTACGAACCCGAGGGGCCGAGGCAATATAGTAATTGTCATCCTTCTCTGCAAACAGTTTAATATTTAATATACTACCCTTCCGTAGGGTTTAAAAATAAAAGAATGTCCAAGTCCAAAGTCCAAAGGTCCAAAAAATAAAGTCCAAAATAAAAATAAAATTACAAAAATAGAGAATATCCTAATACAATTTCTAAAAGCTAGAAAAAATCTAAAAGATAAAAACAAAATCTAATAAGATTCTCTCTCTCTTTTTTTTCTGATTTTTTTTTTGTTCTTTTCGCTTTGTCTTTTGACTCCAAATCTTTAAGTGGTCACCAAAAGCTTTGGAAACTCTTTTTTCTTTCGCTCCGAAATCCAAGAATCTGTAATAAAAAGACAAATACCCAAAAACATAAAATAGAACAAAAAAACCTAAAAAAAATTCTAAAAACTCTAGCCTAAAGACCTAACTATTTACAAAATCAAAAATACTAATTACAATATTCCACAGCCGCTCCCCGGCAACGACGCCAAAAATTGATGGTTATTTTCAATGATGTTGTAGTAAAAGGTTCATTAAGACTTGTGAAGGAAGATTTTTTAGACTTAATTTATATATATAAAAATAACAAAGTCAATTAAAAAGTGTTGTAAAACTAATATGGAGAGACAGGGGCTAGGATTCCACCGATTTCCACACTCATATGGTTCATATATCAATTCTAAACAATAAAAGCTCAAATGATAAAGTTTTATTGACTCTAGTTCATTGCCTAAGGTAGATTTCGAAAGTAATGGGTGTAAAACTAAAGCATGGGATATCAAAACATCTAAGCTAAGCATGACCCATCAATTGTAATCACAACCATTCAATGAAACTCATAAATAAATTGAATAATAGTGCAAATAGTCGTAACAAGAATTGATAGAGTTACCACATTTGTGAAACTTGGCTTCCTCCGTCGCCCCAGAGGATGGGTTTAGCTCATCATGTTGGAAACACGCTCAAAAGTTGATTTTATTTCTCCAATAGGTGTTTACAAGGATGAAATATAGAGAAAATGGTTAAAATCGGGTGTTTGCAACGTTTATAATTGTTGCAAAACACTGTTACAGAGAACGATAAAAGGTTACTGTCGCTGACACTGTATCATATACGAATGTTTGTCACTTGTCATTTTCACTGTAGCAAATACGACTGTTCCTCTACGTCTTATGTTCTTCGTGTTCTTGGTGCAGCAGTAGCAGAAAATAATTTTCTGTAACTTGATTTTCTCGCTCTGTTGATGCTCTGTAATCTCCCCAAACTCTCCCTAGAGACTCTATTACTCCTAAACTCCTTATATAACCTCTCATGCACAAGAAATATCCTTCATAACTCCATAAAATTCTCCATTAATGACCTTTATTCTCCATGGGATAATTTCGCTCTTTGATCTTCTCACGCTGTTCTCTCTGGACAGCATGTTCCAACACATTCCTTCCTCTTCCCAGATAACATCAAATATGCTGCTACTCACGTAAAAACTTTCCAAAATAACAAAGAAAATATCCGAGAATAATAACCACCCCTGTTTCGTGAGATTCCCACATATCTTCCATTTTAGTTGATTCCACGACACATACCTTCCCTGTTTTAGCGAAACAGGTATATCCCTAAGAAATCCCATGAAAAACTCCAACTTAAACTCGTGTAAAAATCAAACATAAGTTACGCAGAACCCAAATAGTTTTCCCTCCAAATGAATTTTTAAGTGAAGAATATGAGGTTGCCATGAATCTGAGGAGCGGGTGCCTTTAACAGATGGGGTTCCTGGGATGCCCTTAATCCAAATTGGGGGTGCCTTTAGTATTATTCTCCATGGATCCAAATAGCACTTTTTCAGCAACTTTTTCCACACAACTGTATTTCTCCAAAAACACCTATACAAACGTAAAAACACCATAATAAGTACAAAATCAAGCACCAAAAATAGAGACACTGAGGACAATTCAGCCTCAAAAATGTGTCTATCAGGTCGTTGTTAAGAAGATGGAGTCGAAGTTGGGGTTTGTAAAGGATTTAAGAGAGATGCTCGGAGATGTACAAATATTGGCAGTGATGAATTAATTGAATCTGGAAGTTAGGGTCTAGTGTTTCTGAAATGGATTGATGATTCAAGGGATTTGAACAAAAAAAAAGAAGCAATAAGAGATGTTGCTGGGAAATTGAGATGGGTATGTGTTAGAGCATTGCTCGGTAGAACTCGCATGCGTTTCTATCTCAAGCATGTTTGTCAATATTAGTAATCAAAACTATATGTCTTGATTTCTAGTATACTTATGACTAAGTCTCGGTCTAGGATAGTTAGGTATAGTTGATCTCTAGACTCCATGGCAATTATCTTACAAAGATGAAGAACTACTCAAGGAACCAGTGGAACTTCATCCGACTAAAAGGTATGTGGATACTTGAACTCATCTGTCACTCAGAAGTCCATCTACTACTCTTGAGACAAAATTAGTATAGTATGATAGTTTTCATACATACACATTTGCTATTTCGAGCCGAGTTTACTCACCTATCCTTTTCTTGAACTATGTGTTGGTAAGATTTTCCTTTAACCATTTTCATCTTTACCCGTGACGAAAGTCATGATGACGTTTCAATCTTGAAAATAGCTTTGATGACGATAGTCATGAATAACGATTGTTATAACATAATTGAAGACTGTTTCAATGATTGAAATGTAGAGTTGAGATTACCATCTATGGATATAAGCATATATAGTGTGTTCTCACATTAGTGTATAAATCCATGTGCCGGAAACCAAGTGCATGCATATGTGTGCATGCGGTATTGGTGAAGGAGACAGGTTGGGTACGCGTACTGGCGGAAGTTTTCCAACCGAAATTTTTTGTTGAGTTTGTAAGTTTGCAAACTAGTAAACCAGTTACCTTAGGTACGCGTACCCGTACGTGTACCCACGGAAGTTTTCAACCAAAAATTTCTACTGAGTTTACAAGACCAAATTCGGTAGCTATGGTACACGTACCCGTACACGTACCCAAGTTGGTTATATATATGAAATCGGTAGTTAATGAACTTAAATAATAAATCAATAAGGAATGCAATCGTGGCTATATCGTTCATGAATTGATTCAAGTGAATCAAACCGATTTTGTTACAATTGTGTCTATGTATAAAGACCTAAGAAATTAAATAACTCTTGAACTAGTTCTTATGAGTCATTTGAACTAGTTATGAGAAAGATTAATACGGTTAATATGAAAGTGCTTATATGGATAACCATTGGTTAAATATTTGTGAACCGACTAAGTGTACACATTTGGGTACAGTTACTCAAACATAAATGAATACATTTTATTTGTGTGTGTGACAAGATAAGTTTCGATCTAACGGTTGAAAGATATTATCTTGGATAAGTCAGGTTTTTCATCTAACGGTGAATATTGAATGCTTTGTTGCCAAGGTAACTTAGATTTCAAACCCTGATTTGAATACTATATAAAGGAGACGTCTAGCAACTGGAAAAATTAATCCCCACACCTCCTGTGTGATACTAGTTGGTTTTGATAGATTCGATTCTCCTTTAACCGTAGATTTCTTCTCGAGACCGTGTCGGTTAACGACTTAAAGACTTCATTGGGATTGTGAAGCCAGGAGAAACTACTTCTCTTGTAGTTGAGAGATATGATCTTGCTATTTTCTATCATACGATTTCAATTGAATAATTGACTTGAGATTATGTCTCTGATATGGCAAGATAAAAAGAAATCACAAACATCTTCGTCTCATCATTTGTGATTCTGCAATATCTAGTTTCTCTAACATACAATTTAGATTATTGTGAGGTGATTGATAATTCTAGGCTGTTATTCAGGAATATAAGTTCGGGTTATCGATTGGTTCATGTTCACCTTGATTGTATCAAAATATGGAACAAAACTTGTAGGTTTATCTTTGGGAGACAGATTTATCTATTATCATAGTCTTTTCTGTGTGATACAAATTTGTTTATTAAATTCTTCGACTTTGGGCCGTAGCAACTCTTGGTTGTGGGTGAGATCAGCTAAGGGAATCAAGTGCATAGTATCATGCTGGAATCAGAGACGTAAGGAGCGCAACTGAACCTTGAATCAGTGTGATATTGATTAGGGTTCAACTACAGTCCAGACCGAAGTTAGTTTGTAGTAGGCTAGAGTCTGTAGCGTTTTAATACAGTGTGGTGTTCAATTTGTACTAGGTCCCGGGGGTTTTATGCATTTGCGGTTTACTCGTTAACAAAACTTCTGGTGTCTGTGTTATTTCTATTCCGCATTATATTTTTTTATATAATTGAAGTATCACAGATTGTGCGTTTGTATCGATCAATTGTGAAATCCAACCTTTGGTTGTTGATTGGAAATTGATTGATCCTTGGATATTGGTCTTTGGTACCATCCAATTTTATCTCTCTTGTATTGATAAAGACTCGCAGATTTCTATTTGCCTGAGTATAGATCAAATCGAGAGATAGAGATATTAACTCATTGATATACTTTTTATTAAGATTGAGTCTGACTGTGTAGTTGATTATCTTAAAAGTATATTAGAGTTAGTCCATATAGATTGTTGATTGAAATATTGGGTGAGGTTCTTAGACCCCCGCTTTTTCAGTATGAGCAAAAAGAAGAGCTTGGATCTGGAATTTAAGGTGTTGCCATTGATTTTTGGTAATCTAGGGAAGTTGATGAATCTGGCTTCAACCAATTAATGGCGGTCACAATTGTAAAATAGTAAGATTGTATTTTTTTTTCTTCAATTTGATTTCTTCATCTTCAATTTTAATTTGATAGGGTGTTTTTTGTTTCCGGTTTAATAAACCAGAGAAGGTGAGGATATTTTGCGTAGTTGATCTTTTTTTTTCTTTGCCACTTGTATACAGTTGGTGACTCAACTAACTGTTCTTGGACGAAATATGTAACGAAATGAGGTTTTGCTAGTTTAATCTATGTAGGGGAGGTAACTCAAATTAGCGATCTTGCCAGGGGATGTAACGCAAATTACCCCATGGATATACTTTAAGTGGGTTCTCTTATAATTAGGATCATTAATTAAAATTAAATTAAAGATACAAAATAGATAAATAAAGCAATTATCTTTAATTGCCTCATTTTTTAAAATATATTCTCCATTTATAAATAAACAAACCTGTAGATGGGGAAAAATGATTTGTTGGTTTTTACGGAATTGAAGAGTCGACCGTGTGAAGACTCCTTGAACCGAGCAAAATGTTGAACCTCACACAGATGCACTGCAAGAAGGGAGTGATTTAAGTTCGAGAGATCAATATGTAGGACTCCGGACTAAACCAAGAACAATGGCCGTTCCATAGTCAATTCGGTCACAAGAGATGATGGGTTGATCTGTAGGAGGGAAGATGAGAAATGCGTGAGATCAATGGTGATCTGAGATTATAGGTGTATTGTGAATTCAGCGCAAAAATACTCTAAATGATTGAATTTTGCTCAATTGAGAGTGGTTTCTCTGAGTTCGTGTAGACGAAAGATTGTTTGTATGAACTTTGATAAGAAATTGCTCGTTTTGGCGAATGTTATTCGAGTGTTCGAAAAACTTGTTGTTTCAATCAGGATTCAGAGACATTTTATAATGTTGGAGTTGAAAACACCATGATCCCATGAAGTGTGACAGTTTGCTAGAATCAAAGAATGGGGAAGTGGGAAATCGTGTGAAACCAATTACTCATAGTGCAGAGACTTGGTTAATTTTCCACCCACTACTTTGCTAACTTTTCCAACTGATTGCACGACTTTATCACATTCTCATCGTGGGTGAACACACGTGCCGTAAACCACCAGACCAAAACCCTATTTAATATCCCCCATGTGACACGATTGAAATCTCGTGATTGCGGAGTCAGTTGCTGACTTTATGGACGATGAGTCCATGTAGTGCGGAGTTGAACATGATTAGCAAATGTTCTGAAACTCATGAATTTAACGTGTCTGCTGAGACAAGGTATCATTATAACCTAAAATGAGCAAACTGTGTTGCTGAACTGGTGAACATTGATAGTTGAACCAATATTCTTTGATCTGAGCGAATATTGCTAGTCTGAGCGAATATTGCTAATTTGAATAAACATTGCCGGTTTGAGCGAATATTGCTAGTTTGAGAAAACATTGCTTTTTGATGAATCGTTGGTAGCAAAACCAAATAAAATATTAATTTAAGTTACATACTACTGGGTCGAGCAAAATAAATAAAGCGTTGATTATGGAATCAACATAAAATTATCAGAGTGTTTGAATCTGCTCAGAATCACGTTTCTGCAGAGCTCTGGATTCAAAACCCTAATTTTACCGAAATGATGATTTATTGCAAATCAATATAGAGTGACACATGGACTGGATACATGGGATGACGGGTTCACCATATATCGCCCAAATGCTCGAATGAGCAACATACCAAAGTCTCATGAGGACCAGTTGGTGAAAGAATGATTAAATGCTAATTTAATCACTGAAATAATGCTCATGTGAGCGACAATTAATAAAACCTAGTATTATGGAAATATAAAGGACCGACCAAGAGGTCATGAGACCGGATCTTGGTGGGCGTGGGACCAGTGGATGGTCGTTTGAGCAAACTCCCAATTGTTTGGATAGAGTTTGGACCTAATATGAGCAACATAGCAAATTAGGTTAAAATCATTAAAACATGCGGGACCAGCTATTTGCAAGCCTCAAGTTCACCCTTGGTCAGTCAAGGGGATGTGCCCGTGTCACCATGGTGTTCGCGATTCAGTCCTGAGAATTTTGATATTTTCTGGTGCACGTTTGAGCAATATTTTGAGAAAATATGCAAAATCCATGGTTTTGCTGAAACTGGCAAAAATACATGAGATGATGAAAATAATAAATAAAACAGGGAATTACAATGTGTGGGACCGGCCACGGCTAGGGCATGACCAGCCGGTTGACACACACAGTCCCACATGCTTTTCCAGTTTTATGTATTTTCTATAATTTGAGGGAAATTCCATGAAACATAAGAGTTTGATGAAATTAGGGAACTTCCGTGATATGAGAGAAATAAATTAATAATAAAATAAGCTTGAATCTTAAATCAGGTTTCATCTAACGGTGAATATTGATTGCTTTGTTCCAAAGTTATCAAACCCGGATTTGAAGACTATATAAGGGGGAAATCTAGCAACTGGGAAACCTAATCTCCACACCTTTTGTGTGATACTAGTTGCGACTAGAGTCGATTCTCCTTTAACCTAGGTTTTTCCTATAACCATTATTATAGGTTAATGACTTAAAGACTTCATTGAGATTCTGAAGCCAGATCTAACTATTTTCTTTGTAGTTGCATGTTCTGATCTTACTTTGTTTTATCGTATTGAGTAATATATTCTCTAATATTTTCTAGAGATTTATCTCCGATAGGTAAGATATAAAAAGTAATCACTAAGCTCTTCGTCTCATTCTTTGTGATTCTGCAATAACTTGTTCTACTACCATATAGTTAAGCTATTTTGAGGTGATTAATATTAATAGGTTGTTCTTCGGGAATATAAGACTGGTGTATCAATTGGTTCATGTTCACCTTGATTCATCAAAAGATGGAACAAAAACTCGTAGGTATTTCTGTGGGAGACAGATTTATCTATTCAATATACTTTTATATGTGAGACAAATTTGTTTATCAAGTCTTCGATGTTGGGTTGTAGAAGCTCTTAGTTTTGGGTGAGATCAGTTAAGGGAATCAAGTGCGTAGAGTCCTTCTGGGATTCAGAGGTGTAAGGAATGCGACTATACCTTAATCAGTGTGAGATTGGTTAGGGCTCAACTACATTCCATTCCGAAGTTAACTTGTAGTAGGCTATAGTCTGTAGCGGATTAATACAATGCGGTGTTCAAATATGGACTAGGTATCGGGGGTTTTATGCATTTTCAGTTTCCTCGTTAACAAAATTTCTGGTGTCTGTGTTATTTTTTTCCAGCATTATATTTTCTATATAATTGAAATATCACATGTTGTGCGTTGTTCAATCAATTGGTAAATCCAACCTTTGGTTATTGATTGAAATTGGTTGACACTTGAACATTGGTATTTCGTACCGTTCAAGTTGTTTCTCATAATAATTAGGCTCACGGATTTCTACATGCTTGATTTGTTGATTACATTTAGAAACAAAGATATAACTCTTGGATATATTTTCCTTGATTGAGTCTGGCTGTCTAGTTGATTCTCTTGGAATTATGTTGGAGTTTGTCCATAAGATTGCCTAAATGAAATATTGGGTGTGGTTGTTAGACCCCCACTTTTTCAATTGGTATCATAGAAGGCAAACATGTTTAAGACCTCATAAGTCTGTGTTTGTAGAAATCAGACTCTATGGACAAAAACGTTATCTCTATAAAAGTACCACAAATCTTCGATTGCTCGAATTACTTATGGTAGAAAATTGTTATGCGTGCTTTTCTTAAAGCACCTGATTTTCAATCATGGGTTCGTGTAGTTAATGGTTATGATCTTCCGGTTATTATAGAAGGCGATATAACTGTTCCAAAGGATATTGGTGCATATGATGATCCTGCCGAGATTCTAACTACAAAGAAAAATTTCGATGGATTAAATGTGATCATACATGCCATTACCCTAGATCTTCAACACCATGTGACTACGTGCCCTAAGTCTAAAGAAGTCTGGGATATCTTAGAAACTATACCCGAAGGAAATTCCTCTAAAAAAGAAGCTAGGCTTCAAAACCTAAATTATGATTGGGAAAACCTTCGTATGGCTGATGAAGATTCGTTTGATGAGTTTAATCACAAAGTTTCTGATATTGTTAATACATCCTTTGCATTGGGTAAGACTATTCCTGGAAAAAAACATTGTGATGAAAATTCCCAGATCGTTGCCAGCCAAATATGTAATAAGAAACATGTCATCGTTGAAGGAAATAACCTTGATACTCTTTTTAGAAATACTCTTGTTAGGAAGTTAAATATCTTTGATCATGATCATATGTCTGAATATGAGAAGGATATTGCTTTCAAAGCACGAAAGAAAACTAAATTGCTTGACAAAAGTAAAAGTGTTGACAACTCTGTTGTTGATCCTATTGAGACTGATTCATCATATGAAGATCTTGACAACTCAGTTTTACTGATCACAAGACAGTTTAGATATCTTCTTTTGAAGAGTATTAAACGGTTCATCAGAGATAAACCTAGGTCATCAGTCAAACCTCATGACCTTGCTCCTCCTAAAAACAGGGAAATTGTCGATACTAATGATGAGGATATGCCATAGTGCTTTAAGTGTAAAGGTTTTGGTCATTTTGTTAATGAGTGTCCAAATCGTAGAAAATACACTTGGAATAAAGGTCTTGCTGCAACTCTTGATGAGATGTCTGATCACTATAATTCATATGAAGATGAAAAGTCAAGTGTTGCACTCCTTGGTGAAAATATTAATTTTGATAATTGTAGTAATACATACATCAATCTTGATATTCTTCCTGGAGAAACTTCGTCAACCACTATGGAGGATAAAATTGATTTTTCCCTGTCTACTGAAAATTATATTTCACATGTTTCAGGTACCTCAATTTGTTTAGCATCATGCTCAGCTATGGCGTCTAAACTGTCCTCCACATTGGTATGTTCTTATTGTACTTTTAAGGGTCATGAACTCTATAAGTGTTACAAGTAAAAGCATAAAATAAGGTATGTCAACAAATTTCAACGGAGAGCAAATCGATTAGCAAACAAGCTCAAAAATTTTCAGAAGCCTAATTCACTTGAGGTATGTAAACTCAATACTTCGCCAAAAAAATTAATTTCTAAAGAGAAAATTATACCTCTACTGAAAAGAACAAGGTCTAAACATTTTGTGAAAAGGGGTATTAAGAATTTCGCACAAGAATTGAATGGTGGATAGATTATTGTTCACCCCAACACAGCTTAATCGTGTTAAAGGTGAATCTTGTCTGATGTGCCTGGTCAAAGAGACAAGATTTGAGCACTGTTCAGGCTTTAAGAAAATAAAAAATTTGTTTTACTTTTTTTATTTTTGGTTTTCTGGAATTCCGTTGATCTTTTCATATCATAAATTGTTATTAAAAAGGATTTCTCTTTTGTTTATTAAAATAGGGTTAAATTCGATAATTCATCATTTTTTCTAGGGTTGTGAATTGGTCGTACGTGAATCATTTTATTTGTATAAAGGTTTTGTAACCATACATTTCTTTTTCCTTCCCTGAAAAACTCTTTTTATCACAAGATTGCTTGTTGAGCTTTAATTGTGTATTTCTCTCACAATTCCATATTTGAATGGAGACTCCAAGCATCATATATTTTGATAGAAAAGATGTTAATATGATTTTTAAGCCATCAACCATGAAGGAAAAAGATAAATCTCTTTCCTTTACAACTTTGAAAAGAAAAAAAAAAGAATATGAAGAAACCAAGGGTTATCCCCTCTAATATTCAGAAGTCTGGTGTTCTTGAAGAGTTGAAGGAAACAAGGAAAGAGATTCAACAAAAAAAGGCTATTATTTTAAGGACTCTTGAAATTCAGAAGGCCCTGGTTCGCCATCAATCAAGAAGGTTTGTTGGAATTGACTTCTTTCTTCATGAACCTTATGTTCCAATGGCTGTTGACGATAAGGAGTTTGGGGACGATAAATAATTTTTCAGAGGTCTTAATGTCTAGTAAACTTCTTATGAGAATTTATTCTTGTCTTTAAGAAGGATAACTAGGGTTTGGAATATCCTATATTGTGATTACACATATCTATTGCCAACGATTTTCATCTTTCAATGTTTTTAGATTTATTTGTTTAAATTCTAAGTTATTTGGAAGATGATTTTGCAGTATTAATCTTTATTGGTTTCATATATTGCAAATTATGTTATGGGATATATCTGTTTACGTCCATGAACTATGATTGTCATATATATGTCAAAAGTTAAGTCTATTATGTCATTATGAAAATATTGATGGAAAATAGAATGAACTTTTGATTTATATGTCAAAGATTAAGTCTATGGTATCATATGTCAAAATTTGTTGTGACCAGTTATAACATGATTCCCAAAATATGTTGTAATCGGTTACACCTTGCTCCACAAAGTAGGTTGTGAATGGTTACACCTTGCTTCCCAAAGGTAGCTTGTGACCTGTTACGACTAACTTCCCAATTCATCTTGTGACTGATTATACCTTGAATTCCAAAGTAACTTGTGAACGGTTACAACTTGTATTCCAATATAGATTGTGATAAGTTACACCTTGAATTCCAAAGTAACTTGTGACCGATTACAACTAGTTATATGTCATAGGCTATGACCGGTTATACCTCAATTCTCAATATAAGTTAAGAAAGGTTCTACCATTATTATCGTCCATTGGTCATCCAAAATATATACAATAAAGAAAAAGACCAATCATGGTTTCCCTTTCGATTATAAAAACAAGTTCATACATATACTTCCTTAAGCTAATGTAATAATACATAGTTTTCTAGGATGAAATCACACCTATATAATGCACTGAAAATCAAGTAATTAAATACAATAGGTTGTGTGGATATCGTAGTTACGAAGTTCCAAAAGATAAGCGTTTATACTTCGTAATATGTTTCCTTGATACTTTGATCATACTGTTATGACTAAGTCTGATCACTAGAGTATTATATACAATATATACAGCTTCGCATGGTATGTTTTCAATATAGCACGACTTGAAAGATACGTTAGGAATGGAAACACGATCAAGTCAATATTACTAACCTCAAGTGGAAGGATGATGTCCTTGTTGTAGTCGTTACTTCTTCTCATTCTTCAGGTATTCAAAGTAATACTTGTATATCTCAACATTCGTAGACTTTCTAGTCTAACCTAAACGAAGTTGACTCTAGTGTTCAATCAAGCGACTCTAGATGAATTTTGATACTAAAATATGACAACCAAACTTGACATACCAATGCTTGGTGGGTTCAACCGAGCTATGCTCTAGCATGTTGTAACCATTTTGAAGACGGTATTTTTTGTAAGAAATCCTGACTTCCGTAACTCCTTCAAAAAACACATGCCAATCTCACTAAGGATTTTAAGCCAACTATCCGATAATAGAGGTTTTGCAGGTTTGCTTTTATCTTCTAAATACATTCCAACTGATTGATTGTTTCTCGACGACGTATTAGACCCATTAGAAATAGAAGAAGACACCCTAGAGCTAGATGAATCTACATGAGAGACATTTTGCAAGAAAATATCAAAATTAGTCTTTTTTCACTATGTGTGAGGGATGTAAGAGATTGAAGAAAATAATCACAATTAACCATAAGATCTTTCCCACCTTTTCGGAAGAAGAGACAAATACCAAGTGGAGTAAATTGCTTCAATTGCTTAAAAACTTTGTCCTTAAACTCATCAAGTGTAGTTTCAACATCAACACGAGTGGTAATGAAATTTTCTAAGTAACGAACAACATCAATGCAACTCATAGCATCCATGACAACCTGAAAAAACAAACATACAATAAAAATTTCAAAAAACAAAACTAAAGAAATTCACTCGGGGTCGTTTCCCCCTCGTGAGAAATATATCCTACGCGGCAAGTTAAGCATAAAATGAGCAATCAACATAATCAACAACGGAAACAAAATAAAAAATGTGTCTTAAAGATACAAATGCTATAATTGTTTAAATTACACATGCTACAGGATAATATGTGTAACTTCAAGTTACACATTTTATAAAACAACATCTCTACCTATATTTGCTGTTCTTCTTCAAAAATAATGTTATTTATTCTTCCTCTTCTCAGTATAAACAAATATTAACAACAATTATAAACCAAATTCAGCTAGTACTAAATCTCTTCCCAAATCAGACGTGCAAATAATCCAAAAACAAAACTAAAAATCGTAAAAAAAAAAAAAAAAAAAACTTGAAATAAAGAAACATCAGAATTCGTTCCTAGTTTTGTAGTTATTCTTTTAAAACAATGTGGTTTCTTCTTCCTCTTCTCCGTATCAACAAATTCTAAATCAAAATATCAAAATCAGTGAAAATCGAAATAAAAAACAATAAGATTTGAAAATATCGATGTTAGAGCACTGCTCGGTCGAACTCGCAAGCGTTAATATTTCAAGTTTTTTTGTCATGTTTAGGTGATCAAAACTTTAAGTCTTGATTTCTATTCAACTTATAGCCATGTCTCGGATTAGGATGGAATGTGTAGTTAAGCTTTAGACTTCACGGAGTTCATCGATTGAAGACGAAGATCTACTGAGTGGAGATTGGAGGAACTTCATCAACAAAAGTTATGTGGAGACTAAAACTTATCTATCACTCAGAAGTCTATTCTATTCTATCTCCTAATGAGACTAAGTCCTACAGTTATATAAACTTTTATGTTATACACATTTGATATTTCGAGATGAGTTTAGCTCGGTTATATATTTCTCGAAATATGTGTTAGAAGATTTTTGTTTTAGATACGTTCATGATTATCCTTGACGAGTTTAGTTGGAAACAATTTATTTGTTGGAATCTAAATAATAAGTCAAAAGATGATCATGTGAAAATTGCCTTGAAACATCTTACATGATTTGTGTGAGATAGTCATTTGATGTCGACTCGGAATATTTCGTATTGATCATTCACTCACTTGAAAACTACTTATAATATAATAGTTTGTGTGAGACAGCTATTGTCATATACTAAGGATGTTTCAATAATTGAAATGGGAATTTAGAACAATTAACCTTTGTTTGGATTTAACATAGTATGCGTACTAGTATGCAAATTGTTGTGGTATGATTCAGGTCCGAAAGCCTAGTTTTCATACCATTATGCGGACGGTTTTAACTGTTAAAGTCCGGTAACCAAGTTTTCATACCAATATGCGAACGGTTCTACCTGAGTTAAGGTCCGGGACAGCAGTATGCGTACCCGTTTGCAAACTGCTAGACAAGACCAAAGTCCAAAACAAAAGTTTGCGTACCCGTTTGCAAAATTAGTGGTTAAAGTTCTAAAATCGGTTAAGTAAGATTTCATAAAAATGAACAAATGCATTAATAAATTAAGGAATGCAATCTTTGCAAACCGTGGCTTAATGTTCATGGATTGATTCTTGAATAAGTACTTTGTATATTCATGAAACAAATCCGATTTTGTTTCAATTGTGTCTTGTATACTTCTATGAGATATAAAAAATTGAAAAACTCTATGAGTAACACAATTAGATTCATTTGATTATATTTCATGATTTATTGATCATCATATTTGATCTAGAAGTGTTAAATGAATGTGGTTAAGACAAAAGTATTCATATGGCTAACTTCGGTTAACTATTGTTGAGCCAACTCAATATACACGTTTAGGTACGGTTACATATATATAAATAAAAGTATATTTCATTTGTGTGTAACAAGCTAAGACCATCTAACGGTGGAGAGATATTTCCAATCAAACTTAACTTGAATCTTAAATCAGGTTTTCATCTAACGATTACCTAGCTTTGATTACCTAGCTTAGGTATGGTTACCTAGATTTGATTGTAAGCAAACCCTGATTTGAAATACTATATAAGGGAGAACTCTAGAAACTGGAAAACCTAATCCCGACACTTTCTTGTGTCCTAGTTACGACTAGAGTCGATTCTCCTTTAACCTTGGTTTTTCCAAAACCATTATAGGTTAATGACTTGAAGACTTCATTTGGGATTCGTGAAGCAGACCCAACTATTTTATATCTGTAGTTGCGTGTTCAAATCTTACTTGTTCCATCGGATTGAGTATTGTCTTCTCTAAGATTTGCTCGAGATTTATTTTCGATATGTAACATATAAAAAGTAATCACAAATTTCTTCGTCTCAGATTTTGTGGTTCCACAACAACTTCTTCTACTACCATATAGTAAAGTTATTATGAGGTGATTGATATTTCTAGGCTGCTCTTCGGGAGTATAAGACTGAATTATCAATTGGTTCTTATTCATCTTGATTTATCATAAGACGGAAAAAAATTTCATAGAAGTACTTATGTGGGAGACAGATTTATCTATCAGAATAGACTTATCTGTGGAAGACAGATTTGTTTATAAGTCTTCGACTTTGGATCGTAGCAACTCTTAGTTTTGGGTGATATCAGCTAAGGGAATCAAGTGCGTAGAGTCCTGCTGGGATTCAGAGACGTAATGAACATGACTGTACCTTAATCGGTGTGAGACTTTGTTAAGGCTCAACTATATTCCAACCCGGAGTTAACTTGTAATAGCCTAGTGTCTGTATCAGCTTAATACAATGTGGTGTTCAAAACTGGAATAGGTCCTGAGGTTTTTTTTGCATTTGCGGTTTCCACATTAACAAAATATCCGGTGTTTGTGTTATTTCTTTTCCGCATTATATTTGTTTATATAATTGAAATATCATAGGTTTTGCGTAGTTTAAACAATTATTAAATCCAACCTTTGGTTGTTGATATCATTGACACTTGAACATTGGTCTTTGGTACAGTTCAAGTTATTCTCATACCAATCAGTTCACGGATTCCATCATGTTGATTTGCTGAGAAAGAGATACAACTCTTGGATATCTTTCCTTGATTGAGTCTGACTGTCTAGTTGATTCTCTTGGAATTATATTGGAGTTAGTCCATACAGATTATCGAACGAAATATTGGGTGTGGTTTTTAGACTCCTGATTTTTCAATTGGTATCAGAGCAGGCAAACACGTTTAAGACCTCATAAGTCTGTGTTTGTAGCAATCTGACTCTATGGACAGAAGTGTTATTTCTATAAACGTAACTCCATTCTTCGATGGCTAGAATTACTTATGGTGGAAAATTTCTATGTGTGGCTCTCTCCAAGCACGTGATTTTCAATCATGGGTTCGTGTTGTTAATGGTTATAGTAAACAATGTAACTGCTCCAAAGGATATTAGTGCGTATGAAACTGATGAGATTCTCTATGCAAATCAAAATTCTAACGGTTTAAATGCAATCATCCATGCCATTACCCCTGATCTTCAACACCATGTGACCACATGCAATAAGTCTAAAGATGCCTGGGATATCTTAGAAACTGTATTTGAAGGCAATACCCCCGAAAAGAAGCTAGGCTTCAAAACCTAAATTATGATTGGGAAAACCTTCGTATGGCTGATGAAGATTCATTTGATGAGTTTAATCACAAAGTGTCTGAAATTATTAGTGTTTGTTTTGCATTAGGTAAGACTATTCCTAAAAAGGACATTGTGATGAAAATTATCAGATCGTTTGCCTGCTAGATACGATTCTAAGAAATATGCCAGCGTTGAGGGAAATAACCTTGAAACACTTTTCAGAAATACTCTTGTTAGGAAGTTAAAGATATTTGATCATGAGCATACATCCAAATCTGGAAAGAAAATTGCTTTCAATGCACAAAAGAATAAATAAATTACTTGATAAAAGTAAGAGTGTTGGAAACTCTGTAGTTAATCCTATTGAGACTGATTCATCAGATGAAGATCTTGATAATTTAGTCTCACTGATCACAATACAATTTAGAGATCTTCTTTTAAAGATAAGTATACGGTTCATCAGAGATAAACCCAGGTCATCAGTTAAACCTCGTGATCGTGCCCCTCCTAAAAACAGGGACACCGTCGACAATGATGATGAGGGCATGCCACAGTGCTTTAAGTGTAAAGGTTTTGGTCATTTTGCTAATGAGTGTCCAAATCATAGAAAATACACTGGTAACAAAGGTCTTGCTACAAGTCATGATGAAATGTCTGATCACTATGATTCAAATGAAGATAAAAAATCAAGTGTAGCACTCCTTGGTGAAAATATTAATTTTGATAATTATAGAAATACATACAAAAATCTTGATATTATTCCTGGAGAAACTTCTTCAACCACTTTGGAGGATAAAATGGATTTTACCTGCGTACTGAAAATTCTATCTCACATGTTTCATGTACTTCAATTTGTTTAGCAGCATGCTCGAATACGGTGCCTGAACCGTCCTCCTCTTTGACATGTTCTTATTGTACCATTAAGGGTCATGAACTCTCTAATTGTTTCAAGTACTAAACAAAAAATAAGATATATCAACAAACTTCAACTGGGAGCAAATCGATTAGCAAACAAGCTCAAACTTGTTCTGGAGTCTAATTCATCTGAGGTATATAAATTTAATTCATCTCCGAAGAAGTTAAATTCTAAAGGAAAAAATAGACCTCTATAGAAAAAAAACTAGGTCTAAATGTGTAACGATCCTCAAGCTCGTCAACGCCATTAGACCAGTCACGACACAAATAAGCCGCTATTGACCCAATTAATTAGAGACGAATGTTAATTAATAGAAATTAATTTAACAATGATCTAGTTATGAAACTAGTACCTCTAGATAGATATATGAAAGTTACGCGGAATGGACTGCTCGAACGTGTCATTCAGACACCGGACGAGGAAGATAACATCAGAACTGGACGAGGGGAAAAATAATCATTTTTCATCTAAACCGCTTGGTTGCCCTTATCAATTCATTGTGTGCCTTTATCATTTTCGTTGGCCTTATCATCACCAAACGTGTCAAGAGAAACTCATTTCTATTTTCTTCTTCTCTTTCCTTCCTTCTTTCTTCTTATATTTTGTTCCTCTTCTTTCTTTCTCTGTCGAACTCAGTTCATAAGAATTGAGTTGTTTTCGTGTGAGGTGTTCATAGAAGCTTGTTAGTAAGTTGAATTGAAAGTGGAGATGTTGATTATGTGGTTGATTTAGATCGGGATGGGAAGAAGAAGATGATGTTAATGTTGATTTTAAGTTAGGTCTTCTAGAATTAGGGTTCATATTGAACGGATGACACATGGTGTTGCTGATGGATGAAGAATTGAGCGGTTATTACTTAATGGATAAGATGAAGTTGTTTCGGTGAAGAATCTCAGGCAAGGTAATCTAGGGTTTATAATTTAATGAAATTCCTTTATGAGTCTGTTATGATTTGATTGATTATAGAATGTGTTTGTCTTTAATTTATGGTGGAGTCGATTGCATGGAGTTAATTTGAGTTTCTTTAGGAATTAAAAATTAGGGTTTCCCCCTGTTCTTCCCCAAATTAAGAAATCAGGGTTTTGTTGGTTTTAGAAGGATGAGTTTCTAATTGTAAGGAAAAGGTATAAACTGGGGTTGAACTGATAGAAGAGGGAATGACAAGGTTAAATGGTATGTGAACTGAATCCAGTGGGTATGAATTGCAAAGATGAGTTTACAATGATTTTGTTGTTGTCATGTTGATGTTGTTCAGTTGTTAGAAAAAGATAATTGAATTGCAGGTGAAGAACATGAAGAGACTCTTGGTGATCAATATGTAGAATGGCAATGTGTGATATTATGAAGGAAACTTCAGAAAGAATAGAATTAGTGTTACGAGTGGTTGATGTGGTGGCATGAAGTTATAGATGTGAATATGGTGTGAATATGGTGATGAATGTATAGGAGTATTATACAACTAGTGTTGCAGGTAGTTGTAATGTTGAGTGGTATCTAAAGAAGATGGTGTTGTATGCGTATTTGCAATGGCAGGAGTTATGGAAGGTGGAGCTGAATTGTTGTTGATCTGGATTACAGATGTGGTATTGAACTGGTGGTGAAGGGACTGGATATGGAAAGATATTGGTGATGTTGTTGTTGCTGATATGAAGATATGATGAATGGCTGGATATTGGGTTGGTGGTACAGGTGAAGCTGTTAGTGCTGACTAGTGAGGACAATGAAGATAATATTGTTTTGAAGTTAGAATTGCAGAAACCATGGTTCAATGAATAGAAAAATGAGAGTAATCAGGTTGTGTATAGTTTAGGTTAAATTCTTTACGAAGTTGTATTTGGGTTTCGAATGTTAATGTATTTCTGTTTTTGCTTCTTGTTTTTTAAACCTGTTAGTCATCCCAGTCAGTTGTCTGGATGACTCTGTTCTTAAATGACTTAGTTTATCTGACTGAGTTGAATCAGTCTAACCCTGAGTTGACTCAATAAACCAGACCTTGACTGGGTCAACCTTGACTGGTGCCAGTTGACTGTTGACCAGACTTTGGTTAGTTTTACTAGTTTTACTTGACCTTGACCATGTACTTTGACCTTGACATTAGACGTTGACAGTTAATTGACCTCTCTGACCAGACGTTGACGGTTAGTTGACCAAGCCTTATGTTAATGGGCCGAGCTTAATGGGCTGGGGCTTAGGGACATGTTATCTTAGTTTGAGGATTTGGACCTCTTATGGTCTGACTTAGCATTTGGTTCCTTCTACAAAGATGTAGATGTTTATAAGACATACCTAGTGAACTATAGAACCAATCTAATTGAATTAGTAAACCTTTATTGTGCTAGAGATAGATAATGAAAAGGTGTAGAATCATAAGTGGGCTTAGAACTATTAGATAGTTCACTTAGTTTATAACTAAAGAATTGTATGAGATTATGTTATGAGCCTTTTGGATAATCTTTAGAGTGCTTGTGTGATTATCAGTTAATCCTTATTAACAACGATCGATCTAAAGAATGAACCAGTGGTGTAAGGACCCCCAAGCTCGTCAACGCTGTTTGACTGGTCTAGCGATGATCCAGAGACGAATTAACCGCGAATGACTCGATTAGCTTAACACGAATATTAATTAATAAAATTAATCTAACAACGATCTAGATACGAATTTAGTATCATTGAATAGGTCTCGAAAAGTTATGCTAAATAGACTACTCAAACGTATCATTCGGATACCGGACGAAGAAGATATCATCAGATTAATGTGAAGGGTAAATCGACCTGGCAGCCCTTATCCAAAATGCGTGTGTTCCAGTAATTTTCGTTGGTCTTATCATCACCAAACGTGTCGAAGGGAAATCATTTCCCTTATACTTCTCATTTCTTCTTCTCTTTCCTATTTCTTCTTCTTCTTTTCTTTTCTCTTCTTATTTTCTCCGTTCCTCTGGCGATTCTGAGTTTTGATTCAGAGATAGTAATATCGATGGAAACTTAGGGAAAACCTTAAGAAAGGATTGTTGGTGATGGTGTTGATGTTAATTGAGCTCGGGAGAAGGAATAGTGGATGTTGATGTAAGTTTAAGAGTTAGGGTTTCTCTGTAAATGGATGAGGACGAGGATGATAATAAGATTGAGACTAAGAAATGAAGAGTAGAGAAGATTCAAGAACAACTAATGGTGATGTCGTTGATCCTGGTGTTGATACTAACACGTGAAATTCAGGAAGAAGGTAATTAGGGTTTATTTGTTTAATTTCGCTTAATTGGATATAACTGAGGAAATCTTAGATTGGTATTGCTTGAATTGAAGTTGTGTCAATTTTGAGAAGTTTAATTTTTAATTTCATATCGAATTAGGGTTTTCCCCTGTTCTTACCCAAATTAGTAAATTAGGGTTCATCTTATTAAAGTTGTCTAATATGGAAGTGAGTCTATGGAGAAGTAATTGAACTCAAAGAAAGGTGTAGGGACAGAATATTGTCACAACAATATTTTTGCGAAATAGACAACAGTACTACGACACATCAATAATAAACGACTATTATGCGGCACATCAATGGTATTTTGCGACACATTCAAAGATGACTTAAACAATGACGTAATGACTGAAAACGATAGAAACACGAAGAAAATGTGACATGTTTGCGATATGTCAATAAAACCTGCGAAAGATAAAGGCGGTGCCTGCTGCGATTTATCGGAAGAACTCAAATCCGAAATTGAAGGGAATCTTAGCTGTAAATGAGCTGTCATGAGCTGTAATCCACTATGTAAATACCTATATAAAGGAGGTGAATAGTTCCAGAGAAGGGGATGAATTTTTGAGTGTTAGGAAAGTTTTTAGGAGAGAGTAAAATCTTTGTTAAGTGTTATGTGTTCTTGATTTCTGTAGTTCCATAAGATCATATTAATGAAAAAGTGTTCTTAATCTTCAAATTATGTCATAAATATTGGTAGATTCTTGAATAGGGTGTAGTGTGGGAATTCCTGCAACTACATTTTGGCGCTAGAAACAGGGATTGAAGAGTTGAAAATCATAGTAAAAGCTAGGTAAAAGAAAGAAATCATTCAAGAATTGGAAGAATACTTTTGGTGGAAGAGAAGATGATTGAAATCAAAGATAATCAAAAGAAATTGGAGTGTGATGTAATAACAAAGATGATGATAGACAAATTCCATGGAGATATTAAAGGAAGGATACACAAACGTGATTTTGAAGGAAAGAAGATCATGACGGTAGATGAGGCATCACCGCTAAAAGATTGGGAAAAACAGAAGATTACATTTACAGTAGCAGAAATTTCGAAAGAGAATTTAAGTCATACATCTCCATTGGTGATCACAGTGTCTGTTGCACCAACAAGAAAAGAGAAATCAGTAAGATCTACAGAAGAATGGGCTGTGAATAGGACTCTGGTGGACATAGGAAGTTCTGTGGATATAATGTTTTACCACACATTCAAGAAAATGGGATACAAAGATGAAGAAATGTTTAGTCCAACATATCATATTCACGGATTTGGAAAATCTTTAACAAAACCTAAAGGTGAAATTGTAGTACGAATTCCACTGGGGGAAATAGAAACGCATGTCACTTTGAGTGTGATAGATATGAAATCGCCTTATAACATGCTGTTGGGGAGACCATGGATACATGCAATCAAGGCTGTATCATCAACTCTACATCAACGTTTAAAATTCCCTATGCCTAGTGGAATTGGCGAAATTAAAGGAGATGCAGATTATGAGGCGTTATATTTCCAAAATGAAGTAAGGAATTATGAAAATCAAATTCAGTTGCGAAAACAGCGTAGAAAAATGAGGAGAGAAGAAAATAAAGAAGAAGAATTCAAGATTTACATGATAAAATCAAAAGAAGGAAAAAGAATATTCAGCGATGTATCGCAAGAAAACGATGAACCAGCAGAGATAATAAAGACACCAACACCAATGGGAGAGCATGAAGCCAGTTATACCGCAGCAGAACCAACAAAAGAAGTTAATGTTGGCAGTGAAGAAGACCCAAAAATACTGAAAATTGGAACTAAGATGGATGTGGAGGAAGAAGAGCAAACTGTAAATCTTCTGCGAGAATACAGAGATATTTTTGCGTGGAATATGGATGAGATTCCTGGAATAGATCCATCTGTTGCATGCCATAGATTGGAGATTAACAAAAATATGAGACCAATCAAACAAAGAATAAGAAAGATTGCAACTACTTATCATGCTAAGATAGAGGAGGAATTACAAAAGATGCTTGATGCAGGAATTATAAGGCAAGCGATGTATCCAGAATGGATCGCCAATATGGTAGTAGTTCCCAAGAAAAACAAAGGGATAAGAATTTGCATCGATTTTACTGATTTAAATAAAGCTTGTCCCAAAGATAGTTTTCCCTTACCAGATATCCCGCAGATGGTGGAATCTGCCGCAGGAAATGATCGAATATCTTCGTTGGATGGATACAAGGGTTATAATCAAATTCCGATGGCAGAAGAAGATCAAGAACATACTGCATTCTTTGCTCCCAGAGGATTATATTGCTACACAAAGATGCCTTTTGGGTTACGAAATGCAGGGGCAACATACCAAAGAATGGTGGAAAAAGTATTCGCAAAATGGATACATAAAACTTTAGAAGTATATGTGGATGATATGTTGGTAAAAAGCAAAGAAGCTAAAAATCATGTGCAAGATTTGAGAGAAATTTTTGACCAGATGCGGCTTTTTAATATTAAAGTAAATCTTGAGAAATGTACTTTCGGAGTATCATCTGGGAAATTCTTGGGATATATCATATCAAAAGAAGGAATACAAGTTGACCCTGAAAAGGTGCAAGAAGTTCGGGATATGCCAACTCCAGCAACAGTAAAAGATGTGCAAAAATTGAATGGGCTTTTAGCCTCACTAGGAAGATTCATTTCGCGGTCATCAGATAAGTGCAAACATTTCTTCAACATATTAAAGAAGGGAACAAAATTTAAATGGACAGATGAATGTGAGAAAGCTTTTCAAGGAGTTAAAGAATATTTGATGAATATATCCATATTACAGAAGGCTGAACCATGAGAAGAATTGCTGATATATCTTGCGACAACTCCACATGCTTTAAGCGCAGTACTTTTGCGAAATGACGCAGGAGTTGAAAAACCCATTTACTACATCAGTAAAACGTTTAATGTTGCGGAGAAAAATTATTCGAAGATTGAAAAATTAATTTTGGCACTAGTTTATGCAGCTTCTAAACTTCACATATATTTCCAAGCGCATAAAATCAAAGTACTAACAAAAGTACCAATCGAGTCAGTAATGAAAAATTCAAAAAGATCATGCAGAGTTGAAAGATGGAATGCACAAGTGGGGAACTTTGAGATCCAATATGCAATTTTATCTTCGCCAAAATCTCAAATTGTCGCAGAGTTTCTCGCAGAGTTTCCTTTGGAGGATGATGAAGTTGTAGAAGACATGATGGATATAGAAGAAGAATATGGGGATCCTAGAGATCTTTTAACAGAACCAAATAGATGGGAGATATTAGTGGATGGATCATCTAATGGAGAAGGAAATGGAGTGGGAGTCATTTTTATTTCACCAGAAGGTGCAAAAGTGGCATTCGCATTTCGATTGGAATTCGAATCTACCAATAATGAGACAGAATATGAGGTTGTAGTACATGCCTTAAAATTTGCGATAGAAATGAAGGTAGAGAATGCAAGAATTACCAGTGATTCACAGTTGGTTATTCGCCAAATTGAAGGGGAATATGCAACTAATGATTTATCTTTGAGAAAATATAAGAAACTTGTAGAAGAATTATCTGCGAAAATACCAAGACTCAAATGGAGACATATTTCAAGAAGAGATAATAGACTTGCAGATGCTTTTGCGTTCATATCAAGTATGATGGTAGATCCGACTGCGAGAAATATAAAAATACAAACATTAATAGCACCATCAATTGTTAAATTAAAAGAAGAGGAAGCTGAGGCAATGGTAGTAGAAAATAATGGCGAAGAATCAAACCGAATAATCATAGATTGGCGTGCGGAAATTCACGCATATCTAGCAAGGGGGAGTTACCAAGGAACAGATTGGAGGTACATAAATTAAAAAGTAGAGCAACAAATTATGAGTTAAGAGATGGGGTATTGTATCGAAAATCTTTAAATGGGCCTTCCCTTAGATGTTTGACACTAGAAGAAGGAAAACAAATATTAAAAATGCTACATAGTGGGGATGCTGGTAATCACAGCGGCGGTAGATCTTTAGCATATAGAACGAAAATGCAAGGTTATTATTGGCCATATATGCATGAAGATGCAAAGAATTTATCAAGAAGTTGTGAGGAATGTCAGCGATTTGCAAAAAGAATACATGCACCAGGTGAAACATTAACATCTTAAAAAAATGTTTGGCCATTTGGAAAGTGGGGTTTAGATATTGTGGGACCATTTGTGCCAGGAACAGGGCAAAAGAGATACTTAATTGTCGCAACAGATTACTTCACAAAATGGGCGGAAGTTAAGGCAGTACAACATATTCGTGATAAGGACATTTTCACATTTATATTTGAAAATATCATCTGCAGATTCGGAATTCCAGCGCAATTAGTGTCAGATAATGGAAATCAATTTGAAGGACAAAATATAGAGATGTTACTTAATGCATTCAAGATAAAGTGTGGAAAATAAACTCCTCTATATCCGCAGGCAAATGGTCAAGATGAAGCAACTAACAAAACAATTGCAGATATTCTCAAAAATAAGTTAGAAGGGCATCATAAAATGTGGTGTCAACAAGTCCATAATGCAGTTTGGGATTATAATACAACACGAAGAGAAGCAACTGGGGTATCACCTTTTTGTTTGACATATGGGGTTGAGGCAGTATTACCAACAGAAGTAGCTATTCCTACAACAAAAAGAGAAGCTTGGGAAAAGAATCTTAGTGCTGGTATGATTCTAGACAAACTTGATGAGGTAGAAGAGAAGAGAGAAAATGCATTACAACATATGGAAAACTACCATCGCAGATTAGCTCGTGAATATAATAAACGAGTAAAGAAGCGTGAATTCCAAGTTGGAGATCTAGTTCTGCGAGAAACACCAGAATATCAGCGAGAGAATGGAGGAAAATTAGCGAAAAAATGGGATGGACCATATATAATCAAAGAAATAGTTGGAACTTGAGCATATAAATTAATGGATCCCGAAGAAAGAGACATGGGTCAAAGACTTGGCAGACCATGGAATAGACAATATCTAAGAAAATATTATCAATAAAGATTTGAAAGACTAGAATGAATGGATTACATGCAAGAAATTGCGAGAGAATAAAAGAGATATTCTACAAGAACAAAGTTGGCTGAATATAAAAGATGTTTTCCGCAATAATTTGCGAGATAAAAAAAAAAAATTTTTTTAATGCAAATGCATAAGACGGGCGCAAATCGCCTAAAAACGGGACGAACTTTTATGGCGTACACCTTAGTTCACGGATTCTATTCCGTAAGAGGCAATGTCCTTAAAGTGTGTCATAAGGGGGGTATCTCTTTACTTTCAATTATCATAAGAACGGGACGAACTTTTATGGCGTACACCTTAGTTCGCGGATTCTATTCCGTAAGAGGCAATGTCCTTAAAGTGCGTCATAAGGGGGGTATCTCTTTGCATGGATATGGGAAAGGCTATACCGCTGCTGGAACCTAGTCATGGAGATTGGGATTATATAAAATCCATCCAGGAGAGATAACTTGGATTCCCAACTATATAAGGTTATACCCTGGTTGGTCACCCGAGAGTTTCTCCTAAGGAATGCAATGAATGATCAAGGCGCCGAGGTACACGGTTGAGCTGTGGGTGCCCGGGATGGATGAACCTACCCTGGACATCCATGGCAAGTCTTGGCTTACGATGTGTTCGGCCCGAAGAAAACCCCACTTAGGGTGCAGTCTTGTAACTATAAGCCATATAAGGCATAAAGGACAAGGCTGCGAAAACAACGGTTTGTTGGCAGAACCGGATGGGAAAGTGCTAGTCTTGTATGGCCGATGTATAATCCTTGAAGGGGCAACCGGGGGGGAGAGATAAGGGCGATACCCTCCATTAGGGAGCTGTGTATCAAAAAAGACGGCAATGTCATGGGGCTTTATATTCGCAAGAATGTTTAGACCCGTCATATTGTCGCGTGACGAGACAAACAATGTCATGGGACTTTATATTCGCAAGAATATTTAGGCCCGTCATATTGCCGCGTGACTGGCCAAAAAGCCTAAAGAGAAATGTTAAGATGAAGTCAATGGGTTTTTGCGATAAGATCAAAAGATGAGATAAATGAAATCAATAATAAGAGGATATAAATCGCAAAGACGTCCTGCGATTTCATCGAAAATACGACAATGTCATAAGTCTTAAAAATCAAAGAGAGGTTAATCTCACAAGGAGGCTTAGATTTATCATATTGTCGCAGAAATTAAAATAATGATAAGGCAAGATCAATGGATTATTACATGCAAGGTAAGAATGTCCTGTGATCTTGTCGCATAAAAGTGGCATAATAAGACCTTTAACTAGGAAGGCGAAATAAGACCACAATAAAAGTTATATCTGTGAAGCATATAAAAAATTCTTCGCAGGAATATTTGCGATAATATTACAAATTGGTAACAAGAGGCAAGTATGGGATTTCTTACAAGGGTAACAAATAAAATACTTCACAAGGAAGATTATGAAGGGGCAAATATGGGTATTACAAAACAACATTTCATTATCTTCCTTGAGAAGAATCAAAATAATAAAAAAAGGAGGAAGATAATCAAATTTATGAAGATTGGATTCAGAATTAATAAAAATATAGAGCAGGTGATTGGGTTACAAAGAACTTCAATGTTTCGCAAAAAGTGCAGGAAGAAGAAAAATTCGGAAATTACAATTATTCGCAGAATCAGAAACATTTCGCAGGAATACATGATAATTTAAAGAATATTCTTCTCTAATTTCATCATTCTTGTTCACCACTATTATATTCACCAGCATCATCTTTTTCAGTATGAGTTTCTCCATCACCAGTGATTGTTTCATGAGGAGGATTTTGTTCTTCATGAGGAGGATCTTGTTCTTCTGCTTTATTAAGAGGGTTTGTTTCGTCCTCAGGTGGATTTTGTTCATTTTCAGAAAAATCTTCTTCATTACTTGAATAATTCATATCTTCATCTATAGGATGGGGAACTTCATTATCATCTATCTCCAAAGGTTTGATCCTTATAGGAGGTAGAGAATGAGAGAGTAGAACATTATTTATGAAAACCTCAGCGCCTAAATGAGATTTGCGGAGGCAATTCTTTTCCCGATTTCTGATCTCTATATCTTTAAAATATTCAAGATAGTCAAATATTCTCAATGCCCTATTGTGAGAGTTGGAAAGCGCAGTATTCTTTTTGCGAAGTTTGGCTAACCTCATAGATAGATCAGAAATTGAAACTTGAAGATTCTTCTCAAATTCTGCGAAAGAAAAAATTGCATATTAGAGGGAATTTTCGCGAAAAATAAGATGAGAAAATACAATGAAGTAATTAATAGATGAGGCAGTCAAAATGACTACCTTCCTTTCGTGAAGATAAAGTGTGAATTATATTAAAGAAGCAACTCTTCCAGCGGTTCATGGCATCATCAAAATTATCTCCAACCTTACCTTTTAAACGAGATTTTATACTTTTTTCACAATTGCGAAGATAAACATTTTCTTCCTTCAGTCGAGAACAATCATCTTTAAGAGTGTTGACCTTTACACTTAGAGCTAATCTGCCTTTTATAAGCTTCTCTTGTTCAGCGGCAGATGATTCAGTTTTCTTTTTAAGTTCATCTTTCAGTATGCGAAGGGATTGCTCTTGGTCCTTACACAACTTTTGAAGATTGTCTAATTGCTGCGAATAAGTCTTTGTTGTATCCACAAAACCACGTTTCTCTTGGGATAAAACTCTGTTTTCATCTGATAAAGATTCCACCCTCAAGTTAATCTGATTTAGCGAATATAAAAGTTGGGAGGCTTCATTATTTAGACGATCTCGTTCATGAATTAATTGATCGCGTTCATGAATTAGTTGGTTGTTCTCATTCTTAAGGTTATTTATCTCGTCAATTGAATATGTATGAAGAACATTCAAATTATCAAATTGATTTTTCCAAGATTCTTTCCCAGTGCGAGCTTCATCAGCGATTGTTTCCCACTCAAGTATCTTCATTAATTGGTTATGTTTTGAAGCTAAATATGCATCAACAAGTAAATAAAGGAAAATTGAGTACATAAAAAGAAAGATTTACAGAGGCAAAAGTAAAGACAAGAAAATTATACCTTTTAGATCATCATTTCTGCTGCGAAGAATTTCACAGTCTAATTCAGAATTATGAAGCTTATGATCGAGAAATTCACACTCCAAAGTTTTGGCTTGAAGATTCTTCTTCAAGATTTCAACTTCATCTTCTAAGGCAGTTAAAGAAGATGAAGAACCGCAAGACCCAAGGTGCTTACTTAGAATCATATAAATATCCTGTCTCGCAGGATCTGAAGAATATTTCATAGCATCGTTCAAAACTTCAGACAATACTTGAAAAGCAGCTTCAACCCCTGTTGCTATTTCTTGGGAAGAAGGAAGAGAAGTAGAGGAAGAAGTTTTGGCAATAGTAATAGTGGAAGAAGGAATTTGATTGGTTGCAGTTATAGTTTCATTCACCGCATCATCATCCACCGCAACCTCCTTCATTGCAGCTTTGTTTACCACAGTTTTATTATCTACAACTTCATTTACCGCAGCCTCATTAACTGTTGTTTCATTTACCATAGTTTCATTTATCGCAGCTTCATTCGTCGCAGATTTATTTTCAATTATCATAGATTCATCTACCGCAGTTTTCAAAATGTTGGGATTATCAGAGATAGGAATATTAGTATTGATAATTTCATTAGAGGTCGATGAAGGAATAATATGGGTATTGAAATTTACGCAAGGAGAAGAAGAAGATTTATCTTGCGATAGAAAAGGTTCTGCAGGTAAAAATTCGAGAATATCCACTTCATCTGAAAGAGCTTTAACTTGACGTGAACGCTTATGAGGTTTAGGAACATTCTCTTCATTCTGCGAATAATAATGTAGGTAAGAAACAGAGGCAACAATATTGTTATTTCAAAGGAATAGGTGTTTCTTACTACCTTATCATCCTCAGATCTTTTCGTTTTCCCAACGCACCTTTTCTGAGGACCCTTAGGGTTAGGGTTTTTGATAGTAATTTTAATTTGAGAAGTGGTGTTACTGAAAAAGATGATAGAATATGGGGATTATGAATAAAAGAGGGCAATAAAGATAACGTAACGTGAACAAAAAAGATGGAAGACAAGAACATACCTTTGAGTCTCCATTAAAGCAGCAGCAGAAAGAATACTAGGAAAGAAAAAGTTGCAGACAAAGAAGATTTTGAAGAAAAAAGAGAAGGTGAAAGAAGAAAGAAATACTCTCGAGTGGAATGGTATTTATAGATGAAGGATGGGTAACCAGGTAAATCGATAAATATTGACGCGTGTCAGTAGTAAAAGCGTAAAGTAGGGAACTTTGTCGGGTAAAAGATAAGGAGTTGCGAAAAATTAAATTTTTTAATTCTCATAATCTTTATCTTCTTCGCAGAAAAGATATGAGAAGAGGAAAGATGTAGGGACAGAATATTGTCACAACAATATTTCTACGAAATAGACAACAGTACTACGACACATCAATAATAAACGACTGTTCTGCGACACATCAATGATATTTTGCGACACATTCAAAGATGACTTAAACAATGACGTAATGACTGAAAACGACAGAAACACGAAGAAAGTGTGACATGTTTACGATATGTCAATAAAACCTGCGAAAGATAAAGGCGGTGCCTACTGCGATTTATCGCAAGAACTCAGATCCGAAATTCAAGGGAATCTTAGCTGTAAATGAGCTGTCATGAGCTGTAATCCACTATGTAAATACCTATATAAAGGAGGTGAATAGTTCCAGAGAAGGGGATGAATTTTTGAGTGTTAGGAAAGTTTTTAGGAGAGAGAAAAATCTTTGTTAAGTGTTCTGTGTTCTTGATTTCTGTAATTCCATAAGATCATATTAATGAAAAAGTGTTCTTAATCTTCAAATTATGTCATAAATATTGGTAGATTCTTGAATAGGGTGTAGTGTGGGAATTCCTGCAACTACAAAAGGGGGTTTGTGTGAATTAGTCTTTATAATTAGAATTCATGTTGGAATGTATTGCAAGAATGTAAATCAGGTAGTATTGGGAGATTTGGGGTCAAGAGGAGGATGAACTGTTGTTTCTTGAAGACTTGAGTTGAGAAGAAATGGAAACTAAGGTTTGGGTTTGTAATTGGGAATTAACTGGAATGGTATTGGGAGGAAGAAGAAGAGTTATGGAGTAGGAAAACTAAAGGATAAATTGATATTGCTGAAGTTTTGAGGATTAGTGTTTGATTATGGATATTCACTGAATATGGAGGTGGTGTTGCTACTGGTGCTATAATTACAGATCGATTAGAGTTAGTAATGGAATTGTGCTGGTCATAATGAGGTATAGATATTGTTGTTAATGGAACAAAGAGAATTCATTGAGGTAATGACAGAGTAAATATGAGATGTTGTGAAGACTTGGTGTGGAACTGAATTGGATGAATGATGTATTGTAGGTTCAGGTGAAATAGAATGGAGATATAGTTGAGTTGGTATAGGTTGTAGTTGTAGTTTTGGTCATTTTGAGATACAAGGGATATGAAGCTACAATTATAGTTAAGACAATGGCTTGGGAAGCTATGGAGTGAACTGGTGATGTTATACATATTATAGGAGCGGAATATCACAGCAAATAATAACTTACGAAATTGTGGAGAGAAAATACATTTTGCGAGCAAGAAGGACATTTTGCGAGCAAAGGAAGCCACGAAGGTTCGCAAGATAATCTTCAAATCCGAAATGGCGGGACAACACAACTGTCATCTATTGTAAAATCATATAAATAGCCATTTAGGCATGAGAAGTGGGAGAGACACATTTTGAGAGAGGGGATGATTTTAGGAGGAGAGAGAAAATTTTAGAGAGGAATTTATTTTCTTTATCATCTTCTTCCCCAAAATTCTAGAGCTCCAAATATTCATTAATGGAGTCTCAATTGTAAAATCATGTAATCACATACAATCACTAGTGAAGCACCGTGGATGTAGATCACATTGATCGAACCACGTAAAAATCTTTGTGTCTCTTTATAATTTTAGTACCTTAATTCTTAGTTTCATATCAAATTAATTAGGTTTAGGAATCATTTTAATGGATTCTATTGAGGGTGTAGTTGTAGGATATTCTGCAACTACATAATTGGCGCTAGAAACAGGGACCTAATCTTGTTGGTTCAAGAAAGTTAGAAAAATTGGTTATTGATGGTGATGAATTGTACTGGATTTATGAGTTTTGAAGACAGAAATGGAAGTTCTTTTATTGGCATCTTCAAACAACAAACACATTAGTAGTAGTTCAGGAAGAGAAATGTGGATATGGAGAAATCGTCAAGCAAAATGAAATTTACACATGCTACATCAACAATCTCTTCCAAAAAGGACAAATTTCTTCTCACTTTTCTTATTCTTTGTTTCATTTTTCAAAATTTGGGAATTTCAAAACACAAATTGAAAAATAAATTGTTTGCGATCTAAACTTTGCTTTTTGTAGAAATTGGATTTATTATGGAAGTTTTGAATTTAAAAATGTTTTTGCTATAAATTTGTAGTAACTAAATCTCGTTTTACAAATTTGTTTAAAGAATTTCTGGCAAAGTCAAATTTCAAGATTTTCTGTTGGTTAGAGATTTAGAGATTTACATTTCGCAAGAACAAAAACAAGAAGAATATATGTAAAGTTTTCATTCTTCATACGCAAACATTACTCATCTTAATGATCTATAAACTGCTAACCAAATTTACTAATCGTTTGCAGCAAAATTTTTGAAAAAGTTCTGCGTCACTGACGAAGAAATATCATTCCTACGAAGAAACGGGATAAATGTCATCGTGGGTTCGAATCTTACGAACGGAGAAGAAGAATAAATTCAGTAGGACGGGGTGAAGTTCAGTAGTTCACTTTGCACAAGACAATTCGAGTTACATAAACTGTCCAGGGAGATATACGTAAGCAAATAGATGAGAACTCTTTATGCGAAGAAGTATGTTTTCTCTGTCAAATGAAAAGGAACGAATATACAAAGAAGAATTTAGTTCATGATTGCTTTCATGCGAAGAAATAATTTGATAGACATATAATTTCACACCAAATGGCTAAGAAGTGGATGCTGCATGATGAGAGGAACAAAGGATGGTGAAATCCAAGAAGACTACAAACTCATGAAGTGGACTCAGAAAATAGATAAGAAAGGGAGGTGGCAAACTTCTGCAAAGATGAAAGACCAACTCTACTAGATTGCTATAGGCAAAGATAAATGTGTGCGTTCATTTCGCATGATATAGGAAGTAAAGATGCAGTGGACGTCGTCAGTTTCTTCGTTACCAACTAATACGAAGATAGAATAATTTATTAGCAAGACATTTGCGATGACAGTCAAGTAGAACAATGATAGATGGAAAGAAGTCGGATTCACGAGCCATAAATGTGAGCCAACCATCCTAATAGTTTAGGCAAAGCCAGCTAAAATCCTAAAGCAACGAGCTAAGAAGAAAAATGCAGTATTCCATCGAATACCAACTAACGAAGACAAGACAACAAACTCGTGTTAATCAGAGTATAGCACCGGTAACAAAGTCTGGTGAAGGCTCATCAGATAATTATTCAACAACTAATAAAGAATGAAGAAAGACATCTTTCCATTTTCCTACCTACGGATGCAGAAAGACATCTGAGAGTTTGTAAAATATTTGCGAAGGTAATAATTCATGCGAAGTTAATAGTTTCTGCGAAGAAGAAAAACCATCAAAGGAGGGAAATCAAAACGTATATGCATCAGTTCAACATCATACTTCTACTAAGAAACTAAGAATTCCAGGCACGTATTTGTTCAACATCGTTAAGGGAAGCGTGTGAATTCTTGTAAAGTTTCACCACCTATACGAATGAGCTGTTGTTGAAGGTTGCTGCGATTGTTCGTAAAAATAAGGTTATGAAATAAGGTTGAAATAAGGTTGTTAGTGATCTTTGCGAAATTTCTTATACGATTATTCGTAAAAATTGACGGAAAGATGGAAAAATGGTTGTTGAGAACATAATATTGACGTCCTTCACGGGAAGTCTTATTCCCAAGTGGCTGCAAAAAAAAAAAAAAAAGTACATGATACCTCAGGTTCAATTTGAAAGAGTTACTTACTCGAGAAGTTCAGGAAATTCGTGATACCCAAGCACTTCCTCAAGAGGTATTCAACCATAGAAGACAAATGAAGTTTACAATGGTGTTCACACAAACCCTATTGCGAGAAGAAGTCTAAATGTACACCAGACACTACTCATGAAATAATGGTTCGCAGTAAAGAACTTTCCAAGAACTATGAACTCAGAGAACTCGGTAGTGGTTCGTGAAGTTTAATGAAGAAGTTTACTCGTGAAGTTTACAAGATAACTCGAAATCACACTGCCTGCCCGGCGTGAGAACAATGTTATATTTCAAAAGAAAATAGGGGGTTATGGAAAAACAAAAGTTCTGTGAAATTTATCTTCTCAACAAAAAAAGGATTTAAAATTCAAGCAAAGCTTCATTAACAATCAAATCTAGAAGGAGACGTACGATGAAGATGGGAGACAGTCATATTTCACTCAAGGCAAAGAAATAAAGAGGGAAATTCGTAAACATTTACTTCGTGGAATTTTACTTTAAGTACCGAATTTTCATTTTCTTTGTTCGTAAATTTTAACTTCGTGAAAATTTACTTCGCAACCATTTACTTCGCGAATATTCATTTAAGTCCGCAATTATTTAACTTCGTGAATGTTTACTTTGTATATATTTTCCAAGGCTTGCATCAACATAACCTACTTCGGGAAGAAGAAAACTACTTCGTGAACAGCAAGCAATCCAACAGAAGTATGAGTTTCATGGCGGGTCAAAAATTTAATTCTCATTCTTTCTCATTTTGCAAGCAAGCAATTTACTTCGCAAGAGAAAACAACAAGCTGTAAAAAGGTAAGTAACATTTCCTTGAATACTTTATTTACGGAAGACAAAAGATTTTTGATTTTATTTACTAAAACCGATATACTCGAAAAATTTCTACAATTTTTAAGATTTCAAAACATTTCAAAGATTATTATTTTTAGATTGGTGAAAAGTGATACGATCGCAAGATTCAAAAAATGAGTTTATCGCAAAAATTTAACGATCTCAAAATTTTCAAAGACTTCAAAATTACAAAAAATAGAGAAAATTAAATTCCTATATTTCTATAGAACAATTTTGATTAATACTTCTCATACTTTTCATACTTCTTATACTAAACATTTCATGAAAACATTCAACATTTTATGTACATGAAAAATTTACGATGAATTTTTAAAAGGCGAAAAAATACCGCCATTTACGATTAACTTGCGAATAAAAGACCGCAATCTGTGATCAGCCTCCAAAAAAGAAAGAGAGCCGCAGAAAATTTTATACAGGCAAACCTTTGTGGCGTACACCCTAGTTCGCGAAGCTATATTTCGTAAGAGGCAAAGTCCTAAAGTACGTCATTTAAGGGGGTACCTATAAACTTGGCTAAGGGTAACCGGAACACCACCAAGGACCCTTAGTACATGGTAAAAATTTTGGGGTACAACCCAATAATGGGGTACCTATCCAGGTTAGACACCTTGGATTCTCACCTAATCTAGCGACATTACGCAATATAAAATGTGGTGTAAGAGGATTTAGGTTGGGCGACTAAGGCATACTGTCTTTCCCAAGAAGTGCAGAAAACGATCAAGGCGCCGAGGTACACGGTTGAGTCAAGAGTGCCGGGTGAGGTTGAACCACATCTGCCATTTTTGACAAGTCTTGGCAAATGATGCACTTGGCCCAAAGATACCCCATAGGGTGCAACCTCGTAACTATAAGCCCTATAGGCAAAAAGGATAAGAGGTTGCGATCAAAAGCTGGTTGTTGGCAGAACCGGCTGGGAAGAGCTAACCTTGTATGGTCGATGTACGCTTCCTTGAAGGGGCAATCAGGGGGAAGATAAAGGGCAGCACCCTCCATTAGGGAGATGATACGTGCTATAAGACGCAAATGTCACGAGGCTTCTTGTTTGCGAAAACATAAAGGCTTGTCATATTTGTGCAACAAATGAAGTTCTCGAGCCTTCTAAAAAAAAAAAAAAAAAAAAAAAAAAAAAAAGAACTCGCAGAACATAATAAAGAAGTTAAGATGAGATCAATGGGTCACTACATGAAAGTGTAGAGACGTCCTGCGATTTCATCGCAAGACGGCAATGTCATGGGGCTTTATGTTCGCAAGAATATTTAGGCCTGTCATATTGTCGCAACAATTCCTGAAGAGGCTAAAATACTATTCAAAAAAGTTAAGATGAGATCAATGGGTTTTTGCATGAAAGTGTAAGAACGTCCTGCGATTTCATCGCAAGACGATAATGTCACGAGGTTGTATGTTCGCAAGAATGTTCAGACTTGTCATATTATCGCAAATACAAAAGTTTACTACAAAAGAGGTGGCAAAATAAGACCTTTACTTAGGAAGGCATGATAAGACCACAGCAACTAATGAAATTCATTACAATTATTGAAGAAATTATACAATAATATACATCATGAAGTTTTGAAGAGAAGACAACTTCGTCAAGATCATTGAAGAATTTTGAAGAGAATATATATCAAAGAAGACAATTCCATCAAGATCATTGAAGAATTTTGAAGACAATATATATCAAAGAAGACAATTCCATCAATATCATTGAAGAATTTTTACAAGAATATATATCATGAAGTCATAGCAAAAGAGGCGATTTCATTCGCGATCAAAGATGAATTTATAAGAAAATACACAAATAAACTTACGAAGATAATTATATGAATAGATGCAATTCAAAGATATATCAATTTTACCGCAGAAAAATGAGCTAAGTAACACAAACATTAGCTATGCATTATAATAGATAAGTATTCACATCATACAAACATCATACTTGCATCATTCAAGCATCATATTTGCATCATACAAGCATCATACTCGCATCATTCAAGCATCATATTTGCATCATAAATGTATTGCATAAACATTTCATGGCATAAGAATCGCATACGCATTTCATAACATAATCATTACATAAATATTATATTCGCACAAGTATTGTACAAAATTTTACAGGAAAATACCACGAAACTTCGCAGAAAAGTTCATAATTCGCAGGACTATTCATAGTTCGTAACACTATATTCGTAACATTATATTCGCAACACTATGTTTGTAACACTATATTCGCAACAGTATGTTCGCAATAGTATGTTCGCAATAGTATGATTCGCAACAGTATGATCGCAAGTATGTTCGCAAGACTATTCGCAGCACTATTGAAGTTAAATGCGCATAAAAACTCGTGGAATTCGTAGAAATATTCAGAAGATAACAGGGTTACCACTTGAGGCAGAGGAAACATAACAATAGAGATGCAATTTAATTATTCAACATTTTCTCAAGAATTCTCCTTCATAGATAAAGAACAGAGGCAACTATGGATACCCAAGAAAATATTTGATGTTCTTTATCTTCTCAGCAAGAATCCTCACCAAAAGTGGAATAATAATTTCACATGAACAGAGTCAATATTTATCACTCTCATTAAGGATATTTTATACTTCTTATATAATTCAAGGATTAAATACTTCTTATACTTCTTAAGGATATTTCATACTTCATATATAATTCGAGGATTAAATACTTCTTATACTTCTTAAGGATACTTCATACTTCTTATATATTTCGAGGATTAAGTACTTCTTATACTTCTTCAAGGATATTTTATATTTCTTATACTTCATACTTCGTAAGATGATACTTCTAATTACTTCTTAAAGCTTCAGAACTTCGCAAAAGAATAGAGGCAAGTATATACTTTTTGAGTTTGATATTCTTTAGCTCATTCCTTCATCAACAAAGATTAAAGACTACTCCAACAACCACAACAAGTGATTTTTTCTTAAAGATCGCTCTTCAAGCAATATCCAAGAAAAAAGAGGCAAGATGTAGGAGCGGAATATCACAGCAAATAATAACTTACGAAATTGTGGAGAGAAAATACATTTTGCGAGCAAAGAATATTTTGCGAGCAAGAAGGACATTTTGCGAGCAAAGGAAGCCACGAAGGTTCGCAAGATAATCTTCAAATCCGAAATGGCGGGACAACACAACTGTCATCTATTGTAAAATCATATAAATAGCCATTTAGGCATGAGAAGTGGGAGAGAAATATTTTGAGAGAGGGGATGATTTTAGGAGGAGAGAGAAAATTTTAGAGAGGAATTTATTTTCTTTATCATCTTCTTCCCCAAAATTCTAGAGCTCCAAATATTCATTAATGGAGTCTCAATTGTAAAATCATGTAATCACATACAATCACTAGTGAAGCACCGTGGATGTAGATCACATTGATCGAACCACGTAAAAATCTTTGTGTCTCTTTATAATTTTAGTACCTTAATTCTTAGTTTCATATCAAATTAATTAGGTTTAGGAATCATTTTAATGGATTCTATTGAGGGTGTAGTTGTAGGATATTCTGCAACTACACATATGTTATGGCTAGGCGGAGGTGATGATTATGAACTGGCGCTGGTGATATGTTGTGGAAGTTGAAAAGGAGATGGGGTTGAACTTGTTGTTGTTATTCAAGTATGGTTGGATATTGAATTAGTTAGAGTTTACTTAGAATGGGAACTGCAGGTGGTAACAATAAGTAGAAGTGATGATATGAAATGTATCCAAGTGGAACTGCTGAAGCAAGTTATTGTAAAGATATTCTTGTCGATTTTGGTGGGCATATGGCAGGTGGTAGTGAAGATGACTGTAATTGTTGGTCTGGTTCTGCCATTGCAGTCTAGTGGGGTTGATATGTAGAGATGGTGTTGTAGTTTATAAAATGTATAGATGGAGCTTGAAGTTTTTAAGATGAGATTGTTGTTGTTTAGAAATGAACTTGAAGTTGCAGTCCATGAAGATTAGTAATTATAGACTTGTAGAAAGTGATTGTTATGATGCATCATTTAAATGCATTGATTTTTGGCATGAGCTTATGGCTCAGGCCTTGTGTTTAAGCCTATTAGTCAGTTAAACTGACTAATCTATTTGGTTTGGTCTGATTGAGTTGAATATGTTGAACTCAAAGTAGTGACTCGCCTGACTCAGTTAGTAGACTGAGTTAACCTATTGACCAGACCTTGTCTAGTTTGACCGAGTTGACCTTGACCAAGACTTGACCTTGACTGGAAGTTTACCTTTAATTGACCCTGTGACTTTTATTGACCGTTAATTGACTCTGGTGGACTGGACCTTATGTTAATGGGCTTGTTTAGTGGACTTGGGCTTAGGCATAGTTGGACCCTATTGTCTGAATTAACCTTTGGTTCTTTCTACAAAGTTGTAGATATTCATAAGACACATCTAATGGACTATAAAACCATTCTAATTGAATTAGTAAACCTTTAAATGTGCTAAGGTTATACAATGAAAAGGTGTAAACCATAGATGGGCTTAGAATCATTAGATAGTTCATCTAGCTTATAATTAGATAATTGTATGAGATTATGTTATGATCCTTGTGTAAGCCTTCGACTAATCCTAAGAGTGATTGTGTGGTAACAGTTAATCTTTATTAACAACGATCGATTCAAAGATTGAACCAGTGGATTATGGATCTCGAGGTAGGCGTGGTTTGCCTTCAATGTCAGGTGGAAACTCTGTAACCTTCTTGTAATCATTGAGCATTTTTCTATCCGCAAGCATGATGCGTCTTTGTTACTTTATATCCGAATGATTGTTGTGTACTTTGATGCATTGTTCATCTATCTTTCAGTATGATGTATATGTTGAATCTATATGTACGTTTGATATGATGTGTTTTGTCTGTGATATGCATTGTGAGATTTCCCTGCGAGGAGTGTCTGTGTTTCCCCACGGCTCTTAGCTAAGTTAAGTAAGGCGGTAATTCATCCGTCGTCAATATTATATAGTAGGGCGGTAATTCATTCATTTTAATATTATTATATCTATGTTATTTAGTAGGGCGGTAATTCATCCGTTTTAATATTATTAGTAGGGCGGTAATTCATCCGTTATAATATTATTTCTTATTAATATAGTAGGGAGGTAACTCATCCGTTTGAATATTACTTAGTAGGGCGGTAATTCATCCGTTATGATATTATATATACTATTTTATTCAAGGGAAATCACTCGTGTGCATATTATACTTGTTCGTCTAACTTTCTGATCTTGATGGTAATATTCTGAATCATGGTTTGTATGGGCACTCTATTTGGATGATGTTATTATTATTGATTAGGGTTATTCTCGCGTCGTCTTCTCCAATGAGTTTGGCGGGGTTAGAATAACACTTGCTTCTTGTTGCATGAATTGATGAATGCTTAGATTCATTACTCTTTCTTTCAATTTTTGTTCTGAGAACTGTGAATCATGTTAGTGATTACCTGAGAGTTACATGTTTTCATTGAGCACCCTTTTGGGATGATGTGCTCACTCGTTCCCACTTCAATTTCATTTTTCCGAATAAATGGTGTGCTTGAAGACATCCGCTTATGTAGTTGAAAACGATCGCCGATTAAAGAACGTTTTTATATCTTTCATATATATGAATTCTTGTTGTTTGTAAAACAATACACATATATATTAATATCTTTTGAGAGTTCTCATCTATAAAGTATCAGAGTGCTTTGGCATTAGTTTTGTTTTTCTTTATGTAATTATGTTCCTTAAGATCCAAGATCTAGATGTGGTTACTTCAGGTTTAGGCTACAAACCTATTGGCTAAGCAGGCTTAAGATTAGGGGCGTGACAAGTTGGTATCAGATCTCACTATTAGATCTTACATGGGTGACAATAAGAATAACCAGTGTCAATTGGTTGACTATATTAGCCGAGTACTGGGTTGGGTTATGAAATAAATCTTAATCACTAAAATCTTTCAAGAACTAAAAGATTATTGGTTGTTTCTTATCTTGTTATGTGTGTATATAGTATGAAGTAAAGATTGTAGGTTAAACCAATTACATTATATTTTAGAATCTAATAATGAATTAGAGAATAATTAATTTAGAATTAAGAAAACGTAGTCAATTCAACATTGTATGAATAGTAAAGTTTGTAGTTCTTATAGATCTACAATACCCTTAATAGATTATTGAATATCCTTAAATATATTTAGAACCATTAATTTATAGATCAAGAAAGAGACGTTACTTATATTAGTAAATTGATTATCCATAAACTTCATTAGAGCCTTATTCAGTATATCCTAATATACTTAGAACCAATAATCAATTAAAAAGAAAATTATTCTATTGACTCTAGAGCTACAAATTCTAAATATTTAGTTATAGAAAGACATATAGGTTTGTATTTCATTTCTTTTTGTTTCGAACTCATTTGAAACGAGTTGGATTTTCCACGTTTGTAAGTATAAGCTGTACTTGCATTGGTTGGTAGGTCGATTCAATTTTCGTGGACGAAAATTCTTATAAGGTGGAGAGAATGGAAGGACCCCCAAGCTCGTCAACGCTGTTTGACTGGTCTAGCGATGATCCAGAGACGAATTAACCGCGAATGACTCGATTAGCTTAACACGAATATTAATTAATAAAATTAATCTAACAACGATCTAGATACAAATTTAGTATCATTAAATAGGTCTCGAAAAGTTATGCTAAATAGACTACTCAAACGTGTCATTCGGATACCGGACGAAGAAGTTATCATCAGATTAATGTGAAGGGTAAATCAACCTGGCATCCCTTATCCAAAACGTGTGTTTTCCAGTAATTTTCGTTGGTCTTATCATCACCAAACGTGTCGAAAGGAAATCATTTCCCTTATACTTCTCATTTCTTCTTCTCTTTCCTATTTCTTCTTCTTCTATTCTTTTCTCTTCTTATTTTCTCTGTTCCTCTGGCGATTCTGAGATTTGATTCAGAGATCGTAATATAGATGAAAACTTAGGGAAAACCTTAAGAAATGATTGTTGGTGATGGTGTTGATGTTAATTGAGCTCGGGAGAAGGAAGAGTGGATGTTGATGTAAGTTTAAGAGTTAGGGTTTCTCTGTAAATGGATGAGGATGAGGATGATAATAAGATTGAGACTAAGAAATGAAGAGTAGAGAAGATTCAAGAACAACTAATGGTGATGTCGTTGATCCTGGTGTTGATACTAACACGTGAAATTCAAGAAGAAGGTAATTAGGGTTTATTTGTTTAATTTCGCTTAATTAGATATAACTAATGAAATCTTAGATGGGTATTGCTTGAATTGAAGTTGTGTCAATTTTGAGAAGTTTAATTTTTAATTTCATATCGAATTAGGTTTTTCCCCTATTCTTACCCAAATTAGTAAATTAGGGTTCATCTTATTAAAGTTGTCTAATATGGAAGTGAGTCTATGGAGAAGTAATTGAACTCAAAGAAAGGGGGTTTGTGTGAATTAGTCTTTATAATTAGAATTCATGTTGGAATGTATTGCAAGAATGCAAATCAGGTAATATTGGGGGATTTGGGGTCAAGAGGAGGATGAACTGTTGTTTCTTGAAGACTTGAGTTGAGAAGAAATGGAAACTAAGGTTTGGGTTTGTAATTGGGAATTAACTGGAATGGTATTGGGAGGAAGATGAAGAGTTTTGGAGTAGGAAAACTAAAGGATGAATTGATATTGCTGAAGTTTTGAGGATTAGTGTTTGATTATGGATATTCACTGAATATGGAGATGGTGTTGCTACTGGTGCTGTAATTACAGATCGATTAGAGTTAGTAATAGAATTGTGCTGGTCATAATGAGGTATAGATATTGCTGTTAATGGAACAAAGAGAATTCATTGAGGTAATGACAGAGTAAATATGAGATGCTGTGAAGACTTGGTGTGGAACTGAATTGGATGAATGATGTATTGTAGGTTTAGGTGAAATAGAATAGAGATATAGTTGAGTTGGTATAGGTTGTATTTGTAGTGTAGTTGCAGAATAATCTACAACTACACCCTCAATAGAATTAGTAAAAACTCAAGAAGTTTTTGATGGTGAATGATAACTTTCTTATTAATTCTCTTAGTTGATTACATAGAATTATCAAAATGGAACTAGAATAGTTACAACTTTTTCTATTCTCTTTCCTAAGATAATTTCTTACACTCATTAAAAGAACCTCTCGAATTTTACATTTGAACTCCTATTTATAGTAAAACTTATACATTTTGTATATGAATTGAAAGTATCGCAATTCATCCTCATAAAATTATTTCATCCTCGTAAAACTTCATATTTCCCCGCACTACTTCTATCATCATTTCATTTTATAACTCTTTCCTCCTTTATTTATTACGATACTCGTGAACTATTATCTTGCGATATTCAGTACCTACATCTTGCCTCTTCTCATGTCAATTCTTCGAAGAAGAAATGTCATGAGAATCCCTATTCTCGTAAATTTAGTGTAGTTATTACCACCCATCAAGTTCGCAACACGTTTTTTTTACTTTTCCCTTATCTTTTTGACACGTTTCTTCGTAACCGTTCTTTTCAACCGTTCATGCTTACTCGTATTAATGAGTTTCTATCTTCATCGAACTCTCTCTATTTATAAATATTATCCTTTGTTTTTTCTTTTTATTCTCTTATCTTATTCATCTTCTTCACCACTTTCGCGCTCTGCAATCTCTTTTATCTTTTTCCTTTCTATTTTCCATCTTATATTCAATGGCACCAAAGAAGAAAACTATTGAACAGATTAATGCGGAACTTGTTGATAGGGACCTCATTCTCTCTGAGATTGAAGGTTATGATAATAAATCTTCTCTCTGTGTGAAGCTCTTTACCAACTATGTTTGGGATGATTAGAAAATTTTAATCTCACGAGGTCAAATCCTCGCAGGTCTTCCTCTTCCTCTTTATGATGTTAACTTTCCTCTATTCTATGAAATTATTTCCCACCCCAGTTTTTCTTGCGCCATTTACCAATTGACTGGTGATTGTATTCGCCTCTTAGTTGAATTTGCAAATCGTGCCACTTTTGGGAAATATTTGTATTCAGTTGATCTTAGGAAACCTGGATTTGAAAATATGGAAATTGTTGCTGCGAATTATACAGTTGAGGGTTTCTTCAAAAATTACACACTAATTCCTGCGAGGAAAGAAGATAATCGTTGGGGTGTTCGTATTCATCGTAAAGCTAATATCGCAGCAGATGATCTTCTCATGCACGATATTGATTATGCTTCGGGAAATAATAAAACACCTCGTCATTCTAATGATGAAGATTGGTATAAGTACCCTTTAATATTATTGGGTTCTTATATTTCTGGGATAGTAGAACTTCCTGCGAACCTTCGTAACCGCCATTATCAACCTTGGGTTTTTAGAAATGTATGTACTTCCATCTCCTTATCTTTTTGTTACCCTTTAATTTCAAATGAGGTAAGAAACACTCTTGTATTTTTCTAAACAATATATTGTTGCCTCTGTTTCTTATCCTTATTTGAATTTGCGTGTTCCACTTCTTCCTGAGATTGCTGAGTGAAAATAAGAGTTCTACTTCTTCTAAAAGGTTTACTGCGAGAAAACAAACTCTTCGTTCTGCGAAGGTTACCCAAGCTTCTGGTATTCAAGATGATGCTCTTCGCAAAGGGAAAAGGAAATTTCAAGATGTTGTTTATGAGAGGAGGAAAAAGAAGAAACTCTCAACCAAGTCTCATTCCAATGTATTCTCTTGTAATGAGAATATTGAGGAAGATCTTGGTGATGAAGATGATAAATTTCCTGAGAAGGACTTTAGTTCTAATTCCGATACCCTTTTTGACGAAGGAGATGATGATAATGATGTTGATGAATGTGGAAATGAAGATTGCAGTATCCCAGAAACTTTTGCCTCAGCAATGGTTAGCATCTCTGAGGCTTTCCTCCATTCTTCTCGTGGATTAGGAAATTCTCCTACAACGAATGCTCGTAAACTTATTGCGAAGGCTTGTAAAGTTCCTACTGTAATTGATAATAACTCCCTCAAAGGCATTTCAAGATTCGTCTCTCCTGCTTCACTATATGCTTTAGGTAGCATGGTAAGTTTCTTCTCTATTCCTTGTTTATTTCCCTTATTTTGTTGATTTCTAACCCCTTTTTTCTTGTTTAGGTTGGAAGAGTTAGTTGTTAATTGCTTCTGATTGGGAAAGACGTCATTCTATTGCTGAGAAGAAAACTTTGAATCGTTGTAAGAAGTTAGAGGTTGAAAATTCAAATCTTCGTCAGAAAGTAGAGGATTTAAGTATTGATAACGCGGAATTAATATCCCGTCACGAAGATAATTCACAATCTGCGAGTATCGCAATTGATAATTCTTCTCTTCTTGAGGAGAATAATCAATTAAAGCTTGAAAATTCTTCTCTTCGTAATGATAAGAAGCAATTAGAAGGTAAATTCTTTGCGATGGTAATTATTTTGATTACTTTTCCTTCGTAATTTTCTAACCAATTCCTTAATTTCTCTCCTTGCTGCAGAAAATTATGCGAAGATGAATAACGATCTGGAAACTATCCTTGCTAATCGTAATAAGAAAATTTCTGATTTGAGATCTCAGCTTCTAATTTCTAAGCATAACCATAGTTTATATGTCAATCGTTTTCGAGCTAAGATGACTCGCAAGATTTGCGAAGATAATGAAATTCCTCTCAAGAAGTACCATACGCTCCTTTCCGAAGAAATTCCTGAAGATACTCCATATCTGGAAATCTCTGATAGTGAAGTTGAAGAAGAAGATCATTTTGATGGGAATAGATCGCCTGAAAAATAACTTCACTCTTTTTTGTATATCTGTTCTGTTCTATTTCTTTTCAATACAACACTTTCTTCTTGATTGCACTTTTAATCAATCCAACAATTTATTTTTCAAAGCTTAATTTGAATTAATCTTTCTTTGATTGATTGTTTCCCTTATTCGCATAACTTGATCATGTGGAGAGAAATAATATATCTTAAAGACTTAGCTTAGTATTCCCCTTCCCCTTATTATTGCTCTTCAAATGATAAACTATCGCTGGAAGTATTAGAATATCCTTCTCAATTTATCTTACGAAGTTTCGTCTTATTGTGATTATGAATAAAAAGTCCTCCCTTTGAAGTATAAGAAATATAAGCCTTTGCCTTTTTATGGAATGTTGCGAAGTAAATAATAAATCTCCCCTTGAAGTATAGGAAGTATGAAGTATACGAAATATGAAATACCCTTAAGAAATATAAAATATCTTTGAAGAAGTATTAGCAGTATTCAATTCATGAAGAATTGCCCAATATATGAAGAAGTATAAGAATTATTACTCACTGTATAAAGAAGTATAATAAGTACTTAACCTTCGCAAAATTAAATATCCGTTGAAGAATTATAATAAATATGATATATTCTTGAAGAAGTATAAATAGTATTGAATTTGTGGAGAAATATTCAATATATGGAGAAGTATAAGAAGTATGTAATTCTCGTAAAATTTTACGAGTATGAACTTATCTGTATTTGATTGATATCAAAATCGCATCTTTTATTAAGTCTTCGTGAAAATTCTTCAATGATGTTATCTTCTTTGATAAGACTTTTTGTAAAAATTCTTCAATGATATTGACGAAGCTGTCTTCTCTTCAAAACTTCATGATGTATATTCTTGTAAAATTTCTTCAATGATATCGACGAAGTTGTCTTCTTTTCAGATCTTCATAATGTGTATACTTGTATAATTTCTTCAATGATTTTGATGAATTTCATTAATTTCTGTGGTCTTATCATGCCTTCCTAAGTAAAGGTATTATTTTGCCACCTCTTTTGTAGTAAATTTTTGTATTTGCGATAATATGACAAGCCTGAACATTCTTGCGAACATACAACCTCGTGACATTATCGTCTTGCGATGAAATCGCAGGACGTTTTTACACTTTCATGTAATAACTCATTGATCTCATCTTAACTTCTTTGTTTCATTCTGCGAGTTCTTTTTGTATGTTTTCCTTCTCTCTTCTTTTTTTTTTTTTTTTTTTTTTTTAGAATGCTCATGAGAACTTCATTTGTTGCACAAATATGACAAGCCTTTATGTTTTCGCAAACAAGAAGCCTCGTGACATTTGCGTCTTATAGCACGTATCGCTCCCTAATGGAGGGTGATGCCCTTTATCTTCCCCCGGTTTCCCCTTCAAGGAAGCGTACATCGACCATACAAGGTTAGCTCTTCCCATCAGGGTTCTTCCAACAACTTGACTTTTGATCGCAACCTCTTATCCTTTTTTCCTATAGGGCTTATAGTTATGAGGTTGCACCCTATGGGGTATCTTTGGGCCAAGTGCATCATTTGCCAAGACTTGTCAAAAATGGCAGATGTGGTTCAACCTCACCCGGCACTCTTGACTCAACTGTGTACCTCGGCGCCTTGATCGTTTTCTGCACTTCTTGGGAAAGACAGTATGCCTTAGTCGCCCAACCAAAATCCTCTTACACCGCATTTTATATTGCGTAATGTCGCTAGATTAGGTGAGAATCCAAGGTGTCTAACCCGGATAGGTACCCCATTATTGGGTTGTACCCCTAAATTTTTACCATGTACTAAGGGCCCTTGGTGGTGTTCGGTTACCCTTAGCCACGTTTATAGGTACCCCCTTAAATGACGTACTTTAGGACTTTGCCTCTTACGAAATATAGCTTCGCGAACTAGGGTGTACGCCACAAAGGTTTGCCTGTATAAAATTTTCTGCGGCTCTCTTTTTTTTTGGAGGCTGATCACAGATTGCGGTCTTTTATTCGCAAATTAATGAAAGTTTAATCGCAATATAAATTTTGAAATTCGTAACTTTTCCCAATTTCCTGCGAGCAAACAATATTCGTAAAATTTATCACGAAATAAAAAAATTTGTTTTGCAACATACCTCATTTCCACGAGCAAACATACTGATTACCTTCTTGTTTTATTATTTTCCTTCTTCTTTCTTCGCAAATCACAACCCCTTATTATTATCGTAAATTTCTTGTATGATTATCATCGTAATTTTATTCTCTTTTTCCTTAATCCTCCGCCATTAAATTTTCACTTCTTTTCACAGCCTTTGCTCTTTTTCTCCAATTTTCCTTCTCAGTAGTTTTTCCTTCGCAAACTTATACTTCTGTATCGTAACATTTTTTCCCCTCAGCCCAATCACCCTTGATAATTCCAATACCCTTCATATGAGGAAACTTTATGCACTGATGTAGAGTGGAAGCTACGCCTAGAATTCCATGAAGCCATGGTCTTCCTATCAAAGCATTATATGGTGATTCGACATCAACAACGCAGAATAGAATTTGGTTCGCATTCCACTTAATGGAATTCGCATGCTCACTTCTCCTTTGGGCTTGTTAGCAGTTCCATTAAAACCATAAATTTCGTAAGTAGAAGGTATTAAATTTGCATCTTTTCCCCCCATAGTTTTGTAAGCGAGAATAAAATAGGATATTGACAGTAACTCCCGTATCAATCAAAATCCTATTAAGACCAATTGATTCTTCCTCCATATCATCTTCGTTTTCTTCCATATTCATGTAGATTGCTAATCTTACTACCAATGGATTATCATTTGCTTCACAACCTTCTGGAATTTCAGTGGCTTCAAAAGAAATTTCACGTTTCTGCCAATCTTCAAGTCGTGAAATTTTTGCGATGTTCATTACTTCCTTTCCTTCACCATCCCTCGCATATACCCCGCTTAACACATTATCATGAAAATCCTCTATGGTTTTATATGAATGAACAATGGAATTACAGAAAACATTCCTTGATTTTGATCCCACTTCTATATGTAGGGTTTCTTCTCCCTTTTATTGTCTTTGTGTTCTCCCTGCGAGTTATGGCTGGAGCCTGTGGTAATTGTTGCGACTGTGTATGCTTAAGTAAAAATTGATTTAGTTTTCCTTGATCAATCATTCGCAAGATTATCCTCTTGATATTATGGCAATTATTTGTAGAATGTCCATGAAAATGATGATATGAACAAAATTCATGACTTCTTGGACCCATTGGTGGTTCCTTTCCCATGTTCCATGGAGTTGGTATATGCTCTACCAGGATAATTGCTTGCCATATCTTTTCTACACTTGTATTCAAAGGTGGCAACTTTATCTCTTCCCTTACCATTCTTTGACCTCCTTGACCGTTGTTATAATTTTGTCTCTGGTTCCCTTGTCCAAAATAATTTTACCTTTGTCCCCCATAATTTTCTTATTGTTGATCTAATCTTGGAATTTGGTTATTTCCTATTCGATTATAGAAATTCCTCTCTCTATCATACTCTTCTTGATCTCTACTACCCATTGCTACCATTTTTGGCTGGCTATCATTGATTTTCTTCTCTTGAAATTTGCGAAGAAGTTTGTGAGGATGTTTGCGAAGTACCATTACTACATTGATTATTTTGGGAAGTAAATTTTCTCCTCCATCTTGATTGCTAGTGTTTGCTCTTTGGATATGATTCCATCTTGTTTTGCTTTTCCTCTAGTGTAATGTATTCTTCTTGCAATTCTCGTAACTCTGTCATCATTATGGAATTCTTTCTTGAAGATTTGAACATATAATTGTTGATTCTGAACATCGCATTTATGAAGGACATAATCAAGTATGTCTCATCCACGCGCCCTGCCATATCACTGCACATAGTCTTCCATCGTCTTACCAAATGCTTCAAACTTTCACCCACTCTTTGTTTTAAACCAAATACATCTTCAATACCAATCCGTGAAGAGTGATTTGTGATATATGCTCCAAGGAAAATTGCTTGCAAATGACTGAATGACGTAATAGTGTTCTTAGGGAGTCCTTCGAACCACTTTAAATCTTCCCCTGTTAAACTCGATTTGAAGTACTTGCATAACACAGCATCATGATTCTCCCATTGTAACTTGCATCTTATGTATGCTTTAATGTGCTGAATAGCACATGAAGTCCCATCAAAGATACTGGTAAGTGTGGGCAAATTGCATTTTGGTGGAATTCCTCCCAATTGTACTTCTCTAGAAAATGGAGTCCTCGCAGCTTCTTCTATTACTTCATCTAATTTCCTTCTATCTCCTCCTCTTCTATTGTTTATCATCCCTCTCATTTCTCGCTAATTCTCGAAAGATCCGTGCATTTGCCTTTAATTTTCATCCATTGGTCTTTTTAATGCATCTTCTCTTCTTCTCGTTCTTGCTTCCTCCCTTGCGATCCTTCGCATTCTATCATATTCTTCATTAATGTTTTCATTTGCATAATTTTGCAAATATCTTCTTTCTAAATTATCATAATTGTTGATCACGTGAGCATCTTGGAATTCTTGTTCTTCCCTTTCTATTCTTCTCATTCTTCTCATGCGAATATCGGGAATTTCTTATTCTTCATTTCTCCTCCTTCTGTGATTTATTTCTTCTTGATTTGCTTGTACTCTGATTCGAGAGTTTGGTTCATTCCTCTCCACTTATGTTTGTTGATTTACAATTCTTCTCTTAATTCTTTCATATTCAACATTTTGTTTGTTACGAGCCTCTTCATATCTTCTTACTCCATTCTCGTGATTGTTTTGATGTACTGCTTGTTGTCTCTCAGTTTCTTCCATAAGTTGCTGTTCTTCCTATCGATTCTGATTGTTTTCTCTAGGATTTGGTCTTGTTCGTAAATTCTCCATGTTTTGTTCGTGGTTTGGTATTAAAATGAAACGATTCTCTTGATTTCTTTCACCTTGATTCTGCGCTTGTTCTTGCATATTATTTTCATTATTGATTATCGGTGAATTTTGTCCTTCTCTTTCTGTTCTAACATTTGATCTTGCAACACTTTGAGATTTCCTTCTTTGTAGCATCTCTTTTTCCATCCTCAATTCTTGATTTTGTCTTGTTAAATTGGCACGTTCTTCAGCTTCGATCATTCGTTCTTTTTGGATTCCTTGTCTCAATGTTTCTAACATCTCCCTTTCTCTTTCAAGAATTGTTCCTCCCATAAACCTCCCATTTTCTCTGATTTGTGGTTCTCTATCTTCTTCTTCTGGTGTATCAGTTCTCCAAGTGTGTATACTCACTCGATCATGATCTATTGTTTGTTGAGCTTGATTTCTTCGATTACTCCTTCTCCTACTAGGTTCTCCTGTTGTATTTGCTTCTCCTCCTGCGAGTCTTACACTTCTTATTACTTCAGTTAATGGTTATGATGTGTTTCTTCTTCTTGTCATTTTTCTGGTACAGGAATTCTTCAAATCCCTGTTTCTAGCGCCAATTATGTAGTTGCAGAATAATATACAACTACACCCTCAATAGAATTAGTAAAAACTCAAGAAGTTTTTGATGGTGAATGATAACTTTCTTATTAATTCTCTTAGTTGATTACATAGAATTATCAAAATGGAACTAGAATAGTTACAACTTTTTCTATTCTCTTTCCTAAGATAATTTCTTACACTCATTAAAAGAACCTCTCGAATTTTACATTTGAACTCCTATTTATAGTAAAACTTATACATCTGTATATGAATTGCGAAGTATCGCAATTCATCCTCGCAAAATTATTTCATCCTCGTAAAACTTCATATTTCCCCGCACTACTTCTATCATCGTATCATTTTATAACTCTTTCCTCCTTTATTTATTATGATACTCGTGAACTATTATCTTGCGATATTCAGTACCTACATGTAGTTTTGGTCATTTTGAGATACAAGGGATATGAAGCTACAATTATAGTTAAGACAATGGCTTGGGAAGCTATGGAGTGAACTGGTGATGTTATACATATGATATGGCTAGGCGGAGGTGATGATTATGAACTGGCGCTGGTGATATGTTGTGGCAGTTGAAAAGGAGATGGGGTTGAAGTTGTTGTTGTTATTCAAGTATGGTTGGATATTGAATTAGTTAGAGTTTACTTAGAATGGGAACTGCAGGTGGTAACAATAAGTAGAAGTGATGAGATGAAATGTATCCAAGTGGAACTGTTGAAGCAAGTTATTGTAAAGATCTTCTTGTCGAGTTTGGTGGGCATATGGCAGGTGGTAATGAAGATGACTGTAATTGGTGGTCTGGTGCTGCCATTGCAGTCTAGTGGGGTTGATATCTAGAGATGGTGTTGTAGTTTATAAAATGTATAGATGGAGCTTGAAGTGTTTAAGATGAGATTGTTGTTGTTTAGAAATGAACTTGAAGTTGCAGTCCATGAAGATTAGTAATTATAGACTTGTAGAAAGTGATTGTTATGATGCATCATTTAAATGCATTGATTTTTGGCATGAGCTTATGGATCAGGCCTTGTGTTTAAGCCTATTAGTCAGTTAAACTGACTAATATGTTTGGTTTGGTCTGATTGAGTTGAATATGTTGAACTCGGATGGTGACTACTTTGACTCGAGTTAGTAGACGAGTTAACCTATTGACCAGACCTTGTCTAGTTTGACCGAGTTGACCTTGACCAAGACTTGACCTTGACTGGAAGTTTACCTTTAATTGACCCTGTGACTTTTATTGACCGTTAATTGACTCTGGTGGACTGGACCTTATGTTAATGGGCTTGTTTAGTGGACTTGGGCTTAGGCATAGTTGGACCCTATTGTCTGAATTAACCTTTGGTTCCTTCTACAAAGTTGTAGATATTCATAAGACACATCTAATGGACTATAAAACCATTCTAATTGAATTAGTAAACCTTTAAATGTGCTAAGGTTATACAATGAAAAGGTGTAAACCATAGATGGGCTTAGAATCATTAGATAGTTCATCTAGCTTATAATTAGATAATTGTATGAGATTATGTTATGATCCTTGTGTAAGCCTTCGACTAATCCTAAGAGTGATTGTGTGGTAACAATTAATCTTTATTAACAACAAACGATTCAAAGATTGAACCAGTGGATTATGGATCTCAAGGTAGGCGTGGTTTGCCTTCAATGCCAGGTGGAAACTCTGTAACCTTCTTGTAATCATTGAGCATTTTTCTATCCGCAAGCATGATGCGTCTTTGTTACTTTTGGACAAGTTTGTGTGCATTTAATTTATATCCAAATGATTGTTGTGTACTTTGATGCATTGTTCATCTATATTTCAGTATGATGTATATGTTGAATCTGTATGTACGTTTGCTATGATGTGTTTTGTCTATGATATGCATTGTGAGATTTCCCTGCGAGGAGTGTCTATGTTTCCCCACGGCTCTTAGCTAAGTTAAGTAAGGCGGTAATTCATCCGTCGTCAATATTATATAGTAGGGAGGTAATTCATCCATTTTAATATTATTATATCTATTTTATTTAGTAGGGCGGTAATTCATCCGTTATAATATTATTGCTTATTAATATAGTAGGGCGGTAACTCATCCGTTTGAATATTACTTAGTAGGGCGGTAATTCATCCGTTATGATATTATATATACTATTTTATTCAAGGGAAATCACTCGTGTGCATATTATACTTGTTCGTCTAACTTTCTGATCTTGATGGTAATATTATGAATCATGGTTTGTATTGGAACTCTATGTGGATGATGTTATTATTATTGATTAGGGTTATTCTCGCGTCGTCTTCTCCAATGAGTTTGGAGGGGTTAGAATAACACTTGCTTCTTGTTGCATGAATTGCTGAATGCTTAGATTCATTACTCTTTCTTTCAATTTTTGTTCTGAGAACTGTGAATCATGTTAGTGATTACCTGAGAGTTACATGTTTTCATTGAGCACCCTTTTGGGATGATGTGCTCACTCGTTCCCACTACAGTTTCAATTTTCCGAATAAATGGTGTGCTTGAAGACATCCGCTTATGTAGTGGAAAACGATCGCCGATTAAAGAACGTTTTTATATCTTTCATATATATGAATTCTTGTTGTTTGTGAAACAATACACATATATATTAATATCTTTTGAGAGTTCTCATCTATAAAGTATCAGAGTGCTTGGGCATTAGTTTTGTTTTACTTTATGTAATTATGTTCCTTAAGATCCAAGATCTAGATGTGGTTACTTCAGGTTTAGGCTACAAACCTATTGGCTAAGCAGGCTTAAGATTAGGGGCGTGACAAGTTGGTATCAGAGCTCACTATTAGATCTTACATGGGCGACAATAAGAATAACCAGTGTCAATTGGTTGACTATATTAGCCGAGTACTGGGTTGGGTTATGAAATAAATCTTAATCACTAAAAGCTTTCAAGAACTCAAAGATTATTGGTTGTTTCTTATCTTGTTATGTGTGTATATAGTATGAAGTAAAGATTGTAGGTTAAACCAAACACATTATATTTTAGAAGCTAATAATGAATTAGAGAATAATTAATTTAGAATTAAGAAAACGTAGTCAATTCAACATTGTATGAATAGTAAAGTTTGTAGTTCTTATAGATCTACAATACCCTTAATAGATTATTGAATATCCTTAAATATATTTAGAACCATTAATTTATAGATCAAGAAAGAGACGTTACTTATATTAGTAAATTGATTATCCATAAACTTCATTAGAGCCTTATTCAGTATATCCTAATATACTTAGAACCAATAATCAATTAAAAAGAAAATTATTCTATTGACTCTAGAGCTACAAATTCTAAATATTTAATTATAGAAAGACATATAGGTTTGTATTTCATTTCTTTTTGTTTCGAACTCATTTGAAACGAGTTGGATTTTCCATGTTTGTAAGTATAAGCTGTACTTGCATTGGTTGGTAGGTCGATTCAATTTTCGTGGACGAAAATTCTTATAAGGTGGAGAGAATGTAAGGACCCCCAAGCTCGTCAACGTTGTTTGACTGGTCTAGCGATGATCCAGAGACAAATTAACCGCGAATGACTCAATTAGCTTAACACGAATATTAATTAATAAAATTAATCTAACAACGATCTAGATACGAATTTAGTATCATTGAATAGGTCTCGAAAAGTTATTCTAAATAGACTACTCAAACGTGTCATTCGGATACTGGACGAAGAAGATATCATCAGATTAATGTGAAGGGTAAATCGACCTGGCAGCCCTTATCCAAAATGCGTGTGTTCCAGTAATTTTCGTTGGTCTTATCATCACCAAACGTGTCGAAGGGAAATCATTTCCCTTATACTTCTCATTTCTTCTTCTCTTTCCTATTTCTTCTTCTTCTATTATTCTTTTCTTTTCTCTTCTTATTTTCTCTGTTCCTCTGGCAATTCTGAGATTTGATTCAAAGATCGTAATATCGATGAAAACTTAGGGAAAACCTTAAGAAAGGATTGTTGGTGATGGTGTTGATGTTAATTGAGATCGGGAGAAGGAAGAGTGGATGTTGATGTAAGTTTAAGAGTTAGGGTTTCTCTGTAAATGGATGAGGATGAGGATGATAATAAGATTGAGACTAAGAAATGAAGAGTAGAGAAGATTCAAGAACAACTAATGGTGATGTCGTTGATCCTGGTGTTGATACTAACACGTGAAATTCAAGAAGAAGGTAATTAGGGTTTATTTGTTTAATTTCGCTTAATTGGATATAACTGATGAAATCTTAGATGTGTATTGCTTGAATTGAAGTTGTGTCAATTTTTAGAAGTTTAATTTTTAATTTCATATCGAATTAGGTTTTTCCCCTGTTCTTACCCAAATTAGTAAATTAGGGTTCATCTCATTAAAGTTGTCTAATATGGAAGTGAGTCTATGGAGAAGTAATTGAACTCAAAGAAAGGGGGTTTGTGTGAATTAGTCTTTATAATTAGAATTCATGTTGGAATGTGTTGGAATGTATTGCAAGAATGTAAATCAGGTAGTATTGGGGGATTTGGGGTCAAGAGGAGGATGAACTGTTGTTTCTTGAATACTTGAGTTGAGAAGAAATGGAAACTAAGGTTTGGGTTTGTAATTGGGAATTAACTGGAATGGTATTGGGAGGAAGAAGAAGAGTTCTGGAGTAGGAAAACTAAAGGATGAATTGATATTACTGAAGTTTTGAGGATTAGTGTTTGATTATGGATATTCACTGAATATGGAGATGGTCTTGCTACTGGTGCTGTAATTACAGATCGATTAGAGTTAGTAATGGAATTGTGCTGGTCATAATGAGGTATAAATATTGCTGTTAATGGAACAAAGAGAATTCATTGAGGTAATGACAGAGTAAATATGAGATGATGTGAAGACTTGGTGTGGAACTGAATTGGATGAATGATGTATTGTAGGTTCAGGTGAAATAGAATAGAGATATAGTTGAGTTGGTATAGGTTGTAGTTGTAGTTTTGGTCATTTTGAGATACAAGGGATATGAAGCTACAATTATAGTTAAGGCAATGGCTTGGGAAGCTATGGAGTGAACTGGTGATGTTATACATATGTTATGGCTAGGCGGAGGTGATGATTATGAAATGGCGCTGGTGATATGTTGTGGCAGTTGAAAAGGAGATGGGGTTGAAGTTGTTGTTGTTATTCAAGTATGGTTGGATATTGAATTAGTTAGAGTTTACTTAGAATCGGAACTGCAGGTGGTAACAATAAGTAGAAGTGATGAGATGAAATGTATCCAAGTGGAACTGCTGAAGCAAGTTATTGTAAAGATCTTCTTGTCGAGTTTGTTGGGCATATGGCAGGTGGTAATGAAGATGACTGTAATTGGTGGTTTGGTGCTGCCATTGCAGTCTAGTGGGGTTGATATCTAGAGATGGTGTTGTAGTTTATAAAATGTATAGATGGAGCTTTAAGTGTTTAAGATGACATTGTTGTTGTTTAGAAATGAACTTGAAGTTGCAGTCTATGAAGATTAGTAATTATAGACTTGTAGAAAATGATTGTTATGATGCATCATTTAAATGCATTGATTTTTGGCATGAGCTTATGGCTCAGGCCTTGTGTTTAAGCCTATTAGTCAGTTAAACTGACTAATCTTTTTGGTTTGGTCTGATTGAGTTGAATATGTTGAACTCAGTAGTGACTCGCCTGACTCAGTTAGTAGACTGAGTTAACCTATTGACCAGACCTTGTCTAGTTTGACCGAGTTGACCTTGACCAAGACTTGACATTGACTGGAAGTTTACCTTTAATTGACCCTGTGACTTTTATTGACCGTTAATTGACTCTGGTGGACTGGACCTTATGTTAATGGGCTTGTTTAGTGGACTTGGGCTTAGGCATAGTTGGACCATATTGTCTGAATTAACCTTTGGTTCCTTCTACAAAGTTGTAGATATTCATAAGACACATCTAATGGACTATAAAACCATTCTAATTGAATTAGTAAACCTTTAAATGTGCTAAGGTTATACAATGAAAAGGTGTAAACCATAGATGGGCTTAGAATCATTAGATAGTTCATCTAGCTTATAATTAGATAATTGTATGAGATTATGTTATGATCCTTGTGTAAGCCTTCGACTAATCCTAAGAGTGATTGTGTGGTAACAGTTAATCTTTATTAACAACGATCGATTCAAAGATTGAACCAGTGGATTATGGATCTCGAGGTAGGCGTGGTTTTCCTTCAATGTCAGGAGGAAACTCTGTAACCTTCTTGTAATCATTGAGCATTTTTCTATCCGCAAGCATGATGCGTCTTTGTTACTTTTGGACAAGTTTGTGTGCATTTAATTTATATCCGAATGATTGTTGTGTACTTTGATGCATTGTTCATCTATCTTTCAGTATGATGTATATGTTGAATCTGTATGTACGTTTGCTATGATGTGTTTTGTCTATGATATGCATTGTGAGATTTCCCTGCGAGGAGTGTCTATGTTTCCCCACGGCTCTTAGCTAAGTTAAGTAAGGCGGTAATTCATCCGTCGTCAATATTATATAGTAGGGAGGTAATTCATCCGTTTTAATATTATTATATCTATTTTATTTAGTAGGGAGGTAATTCATCCGTTATAATATTATTGCTTATTAATATAGTAGGGCGGTAACTCATCCGTTTGAATATTACTTAGTAGGGCGGTAATTCATCCGTTATGATATTATATATACTATTTTATTCAAGGGAAATCACTCGTGTGCATATTATACTTGTTCGTCTAACTTTCTGATCTTGATGGTAATATTCTGAATCATGGTTTGTATGGGCACTCTATGTGGATGATGTTATTATTATTGATTAGGGTTATTCTCGCGTCGTCTTCTCCAATGAGTTTGGCGGGGTTAGAATAACACTTGCTTCTTGTTGCATGAATTGCTTAATGCTTAGATTCATTACTCTTTCTTTCAATTTTGTGAGAACTGTGAATCATGTTAGTGATTACCTGAGAGTTACATGTTTTCATTGAGCACCCTTTTGGGATGATGTGCTCACTCGTTCCCACTTCAGTTTCATTTTTCCGAAGAAATGGTGTGCTTGAAGACATCCGCTTATGTAGTTGAAAACGATCTCCGATTAAAGAACGTTTTTATATCTTTCATATATATGAATTCTTGTTGTTTGTGAAACAATACACATATATATTAATATCTTTTGAGATTTCTCATCTATAAAGTATCAGAGTGCTTGGGCATTAGTTTTGTTTTACTTTATGTAATTATGTTCCTTAAGATCCAAGATCTAGATGTGGTTACTTCCGGTTTAGGCTACAAACCTATTGGCTAAGCAGGGTTAAGATTAGGGGCGTGACAAGTTGGTATCAGATCTCACTATTAGATCTTACATGGGCGACAATAAGAATAACCAGTGTCAATTGGTTGACTATATTAGCCGAGTACTGGGTTGGGTTATGAAATAAATCTTAATCACTAAAAGCTTTCAAGAACTAAAAGATTATTGGTTGTTTCTTATCTTGTTATGTGTGTATATAGTATGAAGTAAAGATTGTAGGTTAAACCAATTACATTATATTTTAGAAGCTAATAATGAATTAGAGAATAATTAATTTAGAATTAAGAAAACGTAGTCAATTCAACATTGTATGAATAGTAAAGTTTGTAGTTCTTATAGATCTACAATACCCTTAATAGATTATTGAACATCCTTGAATATATTTAGAACCATTAATTTATAGATCAAGAAAGAGACGTTACTTATATTAGTAAATTGATTATCCATAAACTTCATTAGAGCCTTATTCAGTATATCCTAATATACTTAGAACCAATAATCAATTAAAAAGAAAATTATTCTATTGACTCTAGAGCTACAAATTCTAAATATTTAGTTATAGAAAGACATATAGGTTTGTATTTCATTTCTTTTTGTTTCGAACTCATTTGAAACGAGTTGGATTTTCCACATTTGTAAGTATAAGCTGTACTTGCATTGGTTGGTAGGTCGATTCAATTTTCGTGGACGAAAATTCTTATAAGGTGGAGAGAATGTAAGGACCCCCAAGCTCGTCAACGTTGTTTGACTGGTCTAGCGATGATCCAGAGACGAATTAACCGCGAATGACTCGATTAGCTTAACACGAATATTAATTAATAAAATTAATCTAACAACGATCTAGATACGAATTTAGTATCATTAAATAGGTCTCGAAAAGTTATGCTAAATAGACTACTCAAACGTGTCATTCGGATACCGGACGAAGAAGATATCATCAGATTAATGTGAAGGGTAAATCGACCTGGCAGCCCTTATCCAAAACGTGTGTGTTCCAGTAATTTTCATTGGTCTTATCATCACCAAACGTGTCGAAGTGAAATCATTTCCCTTATACTTCTCATTTCTTCTTCTCTTTCCTATTTCTTCTTCTTCTATTCTTCTTTTCTTTTCTCTTCTTATTTTCTCTGTTCCTCTGGCGATTCTGAGATTTGATTCAGAGATCGTAATATCGATGAAAACTTAGGGAAAACCTTAAGAAAGGATTGTTGTAAATGGTGTTGATGTTAATTGAGCTCGGGAGAAGGAAGAGTGGATGTTGATTTAAGTTTAAGAGTTAGGGTTTCTTTGTAAATGGATGAGGATGAGGATGATAATAAGATTGAGACTAAGAAATGAAGAGTAGAGAAGATTCAAGAACAACTAATGGTGATGTCATTGATCCAGGTGTTGATACTAACACGTGAAATTCAAGAATAAGGTAGTTAGGGTTTATTTGTTTAATTTCGCTTAATTGGATATAACTGATGAAATCTTAGATGGGTATTGCTTGAATTGAAGTTGTGTCAATTTTGAAAAGTTTAATTTTTAATTTCATATCGAATTAGGTTTTTCCCCTGTTCTTACCCAAATTAGTAAATTAGGGTTCATCTTATTAAAGTTGTATAATATGGAAGTGAGTCTATGGAGAAGTAATTGAACTCAAAGAAAGGGGGTTTGTGTGAATTAGTCTTTATAATTAGAATTCATGTTGGAATGTGTTGGAATGTATTGCAAGAATGTAAATCAGGTAGTATTGGGGGATTTGGGGTCAAGAGGAGGATGAACTGTTGTTTCTTGAAGACTTGAGTTGAGAAGAAATGGAAACTAAGGTTTGGGTTTGTAATTGGGAATTAACTGGAATGGTATTGGGAGGAAGAAGAAGAGTTCTGGAGTAGGAAAACTAAAGGATGAATTGATATTGCTGAAGTTTTGAGGATTAGTGTTTGATTATGGATATTCACTGAATATGGAGGTGGTGTTGCTACTGGTGTTGTAATTACAGATCGATTAGAGTATGTAATGGAATTGTGATGGTCATAATGAGGTATAGATATTGTTGTTAATGGAACAAAGAAAATTCATTGAGGTAATGACAGAGTAAATATGAGATGCTGTGAAGACTTTGTGTGGAACTGAATTGGATGAATGATGTATTGTAGGTTCAGGTGAAATAGAATAGAGATATAGTTGAGTTGGTATAGGTTTTAGTTGTAGTTTTGGTCATTTTGAGATACAAGGGATATGAAGCTACAATTATAGTTAAGACAATAGCTTGGGAAGCTATGGAGTGAACTGGTGATGTTATACATATGCTATGGCTAGGCGGAGGTGATGATTATGAAATGGCGCTGGTGATATGTTGTGGCAGTTGAAAAGGAGATGGGGTTGAAGTTGTTGTTGTTATTCAAGTATGGTTGGATATTGAATTAGTTAGAGTTTACTTAGAATGGGAACTGCAGGTGGTAACAATAAGTAGAAGTGATGAGATGAAATGTATCCAAGTGGAACTGTTGAAGCAAGTTATTGTAAAGATCTTCTTGTCGAGTTTGGTGGGCATATGGCAGGTGGTAATGAAGATGACTGTAATTGGTGGTTTGGTGCTGCCATTGCAGTCTAGTGGGGTTGATATCTAAAGATGGTGTTGTAGTTTATAAAATGTATAGATGGAGCTTGAAGTGTTTAAGATGAGATTGTTGTTGTTTAGAAATGAACTTGAAGTTGCAGTCCATGAAGATTAGTAATTATAGACTTGTAGAAAGTGATTGTTATGATGCATCATTTAAATGCATTGATTTGTGGCATGAGCTTATGGCTCACGCCTTGTGTTTAAGCATATTAGTCAGTTAAACTGACTAATCTGTTTGGTTTGGTCTGATTGAGTTGAATATGTTGAACTCAGTAGTCACTCGCCTGACTCAGTTAGTAGACTGAGTTAACCTATTGACCAGACCTTGTCTAGTTTGACCGAGTTGACCTTGACCAAGACTTGACTGGAAGTTTACCTTTAATTGACCCTGTGACTTTTATTGACCGTTAATTGACTCTGGTGGACTGGACCTTATGTTAATGGGCTTGTTTAGTGGACTTGGGCTTAGGCATAGTTGGACCCTATTGTCTGAATTAACCTTTGGTTCCTTCTACAAAGTTGTCGATATTCATAAGACACATATAAAGGACTATAAAACCATTCTAATTGAATTAGTAAACCTTTAAATGTGCTAAGGTTATACAATGAAAAGGTGTAAACCATAGATGGGCTTAGAATCATTAGATAGTTCATCTAGCTTATAATTAGATAATTGTATGAGATTATGTTATGATCCTTGTGTAAGCCTTCGACTAATCCTAAGAGTGATTGTGTGGTAACAGTTAATCTGTATTAACAACGATCGATTCAAATATTGAACCAGTGGATTATGGATCTCGAGGTAGGCGTGGTTTGCCTTCAATTTCAGGTGGAAACTCTGTAACCTTCTTGTAATCATTGAGCATTTTTCTATCCGCAAGCATGATGCGTCTTTGTTACTTTTGGACAAGTTTGTGTGCATTTAATTTATATCTGAATGATTGTTGTGTACTTTGATGCATTTTTCATCTATCTTTCAGTATGATGTATATGTTGAATCTATATGTACGTTTGCTATGATGTGTTTTGTCTATGATATGCATTGTGAGATTTGCCTGCGAGGAGTGTCTATGTTTCCCCACGGCTCTTAGCTAAGTTAAGTAAGGCGTTAATTCATCCGTCGTCAATATTATATAGTAGGGAGGTAATTCATCCGTTTTAATATTATTATATCTATTTTATTTAGTAGGGCGGTAATTCATCCGTTATAATAGTATTGCTTATTAATATAGTAGGGAGGTAACTCATCCCATTTGAATATTACTTAGTAGGGCGGTAATTCATCCGTTATGATATTATATATACTATTTTATTCAAGGGAAATCACTCTTGGGCATATTATACTTGTTAGTATAACTTTCTGATCTTGATGGTAATATTCTGAATCATGGTTTGTATGGGAACTCTATGTGGATGATGTTATTATTATTGATTAGGGTTATTATCGCGTCGTCTTCTCCAATGAGTTTGGCGGGGTTAGAATAACACTTGCTTCTTTTTGCATGAATTGCTGAATGCTTAGATTCATTACTCTTTCTTTCAATTTCTATTATGAGAACTGTGAAGCATGTTAGTGATTACCTGAGAGTTACATGTTTTCATTGAGAACCCTTTTGGGATGATGTGCTCACTTGTTCCCACTTCAGTTTTAGTTTTCCGAAGAAATGGTGTGCTTGAAGACATCCGATTATGTAGTTGAAAACGATCGACGATTAAAGAATGTTTTTATATCTTTCATATATATGAATTCTTGTTGTTTGTGAAACAATACACATATATATTAATATCTTTTGAGAGTTCTCATCTATAAAGTATCAGAGTGCTTGGGCATTAGTTTTGTTTTACTTTATGTAATTATGTTCCTTAAGATCCAAGATCTAGATGTGGTTACTTTAGGTTTAGGCTACAAACCTATTGGCTAAGCATGCTTAAGATTAGGGGAGTGACAAGTGCATTATGGATCTCAAGGTATGCGAGGCTTGTCATCAAAATAGGTGGGAACTTTATAACCTTCTTGTAATCATTGAGTTTATTCATTTTGCGAGAATGATGTGCTTTTACTATCTATATGAATGTATTTTGTAATTGCATTGAATGATGTTTGTTTTGAATGTAATTGTATGTCTGTGATATGCATTGTGAGATTTCCCTGCGAGGAGTGTCTGTGTTTCCCCACGGCTCTTAGCTAAGTTAAGTAGGCCAGTATGCCATCCGGTTGAATATTATGTAGTACGACGGTATGGCATCCGTCGGCAATATTATATATTTTCTGCTTATGATAGTAGGGCGGTATGCCATCCGTCGGAAATAGTATTAGTAGGGCGGTACGCCATCCGTCGGAAATATTATATATACTATTTTATTTGAGGGAAATCACTCGTGTGCATATTATGCTTGTTTGCTAACTTTTGTTCCTTGATGTGTACATTGCTGAATGTTCCCTTTCACCATTGTCTCTTTTAAATTATTGTTTTATCTTTAGAACTGTGAAGCATGTTAGTGATTACTCGAGAGTTATTTGTTTTCCATTGGGAACCTTGGAATAATGTGCTCACTTGTTCCCACATCAGTGTTTCAGAAATCTGAAGGGATGGAGCGCTCGAAGATATCCGTTTTACAAGCTTAGAGTTTTATCGAATCTAATGTTGATGTGCATCTTTTACTACGTGTATTCTTTCTTATTTTGTAAACAACACATTTATATATTCTTAAAACTCGAAAGACTTTCATTTACATAATATCAGAGAGTTTGGGTTTTGTTAGTTAGCACTTTCTATAATTATGATTCTTAAGATCGGTAATCTAATTTTGATGCTTCAATTAGGTTATAATCCTACCAGATAAGCAGGCTTAGTATTTGGGGCATCACAAAATGTTCTATGAAAAAGGGTACAGAAAATTCCATACGGGGATTACATAGTGGACAAATTATTGTTCACCCCATACAACCTAATTGTGTTGAAAGTGCATCTTGTCTCATGTGCCCGATTTCAAAGAGACAAGAGTTATGCACAAATCGGGTTATAAGAAAAGAAATTTTTTGCTTATTTTTTTCCTTGTGTTTTCTGGAATTCTGTTGATCTTTTCATATCCTAAATTGGTATTGAAAAGGTTGTCCATGTTTGGTCATTAAAAGAGGGTTAAAATCGATAATTCTACCTTATTTTTTTTTAGGGTTGAGAGTTGTTTGTACATGAATCCTACTTAATCTGTATATAGGTTCCATAACCTTACGTTCCTTTTTCCTTCCTTAGAAACCTTTTTTATCAAAAGATTGCTTGTTGAGCTAGTTTTGTGTATTTCTCTCACAATTCGACATTTGAAAGGAGACTCCAAACATCATATCTTCTGATGGAAAAGATGTTAATATTATTGTTAAGCCATTAATCATGAAGGAAAAAGCTAAATCTTATTCCTCTATAACTTTGAAGAGATAAATGAAGAATATGAAGAAACTAAGAGTTAACCCCTCAAATCTTCAAAAGTTTTCTGGTATTCTTGAAGAGTTGAAAGAAATAAGGATGAAGATTTTGCAAATAAATGCTATTGTTCTAAGATCTCTTGAAATTCAGAAGGCCCTAGTTCGGCATCAGTCAAGAAGGTTTGTTGGAATCGACTCCTTTCTTCATGAACCTTATGTTCGAATATCTGTTGACGACAAGGAGTTCGAGGATGATAAATTTTTGTTTCAAGAATCTTATTGTATAGGAAACTTCTTATGAGAATTTATTCTTGTGTTTTAAGAAGGATAACTAGGGCTTGGAATAGTAAATATTGTGATGTGAAAAATACTAGAACCCCCCTACTATATGGGTTCAACATTTACAAGCCCCACAAAATGGATCTTCCACCCTCTACTCCATACTTTAAAATTCTCATATTTCTAGGCCCAGAACTTTTATTTTTGGGGCCAGGATTTAAAATTTTCCGGATTTGCTGACGTCATCGAATCTTTTAATAAATCATAAAATTCCAAAATTAACCTTCAGTATTTATAGACGTTTTATACCTACCGTAAACTCAAAATCAAATCAAATCAAATCAGCTCTTCTTCTCTCCGCTCTCGTTCAAAAACAGAATTGGAGATTTTTTTTCAGACGAGTTCTTGTGTTTGATAGTTTCATACTGAAGTTCGTTAGGTTGATAGGAAGAAAACGAGAAGAAGAACAATTTCGTTGAGCTGTATTCATCTTTTTCGTTGAGCTGAGAAGAAGAAAATGAATCTTTCTATCAATTTCGTTGAGTTGTATTCATCTGTTTTCAGATCTGACGAGATTTGTGAAGGTGCAATGATGAACAACAAATAGGTTTGTTCGATTTATATTTTCTGTTGCTTGATTCACTAGTTTTCTAATCGATTTTTTAATTTCGATGTTCTACTGATTTTGATTTTTTTTTCTGTTTCGAATTTGTTGAGTTTGAGAAGAGGAAGAAGACAGTTGGGAATACAATTTCATAGGAAAATAACAATTGGAAAAATATTTCTAATCAATGTAGGTACGGATTGTTATTTCGTTTTAGTTTCAACTCAACTGATTTTTTGATTGTTACCATTTCGATCTAGTTTTTTCACCTTTTTTATTTGGTTTTGATACTAATTATGTTTTCGTTGATTCTTACACAGGTTTGGTTGATACCGAGAAGAGGAATAGTAAGAACATTGTTTCAGAATTAAGAAAACAGCAAATCTAGGTAAGAATTTTATGTTGTTTTGATTTTAGATCTGTTTTCAATTTTTTTTTGAATTTTTTGTTGTTCTTTCATGTCCGATCTGCTTAATTTGTTGTTTTACTTTTTGTTGATACTGAGAGGAGTATGAAGAAGCAATTTTGTTTCAGTAGAAAAACTTCAATTTGATTTGTTGGACATGCTAACCTAAAGTTACAGGATGTGTAACTTTAGGTTACACATATATATCATGTTCTATTTTTAAGCATGTTTAAGTAAGATGCAGATGTTTTTTAGTTGCAACATATGTAATTTTAGTTTACAAACATATATCCTGTTTTTATTTTTAATCATGTGTGAGGAAGATGCACATGTTTTTTTTTTTTTACAGGATGTGTAACTTTAGGTTACACATATGTATCCTGTTGTATTTTAAGCATGTGTAAGTTGAAGTTACATATATATGTCTGTAACATGTTTATGTGTAAATAGTTGTATTATCGTATCTTTTACTCATATTTAGCTTGCCGCATAGAATATACTTCTCACGAGGGGCAACGCCCCGAGTGAATTGCGTTCGTTTTAAAATTTTGATATTGTTATTGTGTGTTTTGATATTTTTCAGGTTGTCATGGATTCATTAGTTGTTACTGCTGCTATTAGTTGCATTGTTGTTGTTCGATACTTTTGATTTTATTACCTGCGTGTTAACATCGAGATCAGACTTGAAGAGTTTAAGGAACAATTTCTTAGGGAATGGAAGCAGTTTACTTCTCTTGGTATTACTTTCTTTTTTTCGAGAAAGTGGGAAAGATTTCCCGCTTGACTGTGATTTTTCGTTGCAAGCTCTTATATCCATCATAAATAGTAAACAGAAGACCAGTGTTGATATTTTCTTGCAAAACGTTCCTCGTGTTGCCTCTTCCTCCAGCTCTAGGGCAGATTCTTCTATTTCTAATGAGTCTAGTAGTATGTCTTCGTCCAGAAACAATGTTCTTTGTTGCAATGTATTTGGAAGATAGAAGCAAGCCTGCGAAACCTTTGTTATCGGATGGTTGGCCCAAGGTTCTTGGTGAGATTGGTCATGTGTTTGTTGAAGGAGTTAAGAAAGTCGGGGTTGCTTTCACCAAGTATCGTCTTCGCACTGGTTTTCAAATGATTGTAACTCACAATGAGCGTTCTAGGTTCACGGCTAAGTGTGCAGATGAAAAATGCGTCTGGAAATTCCATGCAGCTTCTATCGATGAAAGGAACGAAATGTTTCAGGTAGGTTTTCCGTGTTCTGTCATCTAATGCTTAGCATATGTTATGTTTTGTTACAGTATGTGTAACTTTGGTTTACACATGATGTTTTCTGCACCATATTGTTTTCTGGTTGAATTTTTTACTTTATATTTTGTATGAACCTCTTCAGGTCAGGTCTTATAACCCTGAGCACATTTGTGGTGCTGGTGGCCGCAACTTGAACCAAACTTACTCCACCAGCTTCTCGTCTACTTTGATTGAGGAAGAAGTTCACAAAAATCCTCACAAGAAGCCCAAGCAAATTGTTGCTGATTTCCAGACCAACTACGAGATTAACATGGAGTACTATCATGCCTATAATTATAGGGAAAAGGTTTATGAGACGATTTACAGAGACGATGTCAAGTCCTACTCGCACTTGGTATGGTATATTGATGCTATAAGGGAGACCAACCCTGGTAGCGTGATAAAGTTTGAACGTGAAAATAAACAGTTCCAACGGATTTTCATCGCCTTTGCTGCATGCATCAAAGGGTACCGGTTTTGCCGTCCAATGGTATACTTGAATACTACTTTCCTTACTGGTACATTCAAAGGTTGCTTGATGGCAGCTACTGGGATCAATGGTGGTAAAGGTATGTTTTTTTTCTTTTTTTTAACAACTTCAGTTGACAAATAACTGAGAGTTACACATGTGTAACTCTCAGTTACACATTACTTTTACTCAGTGTGTAACTAAGAAAATAGCATATGTAACCTTAAGTTACACATTTGTTTTAGCATGTGTAACTTGTATTTACACATTCTTTTCTGTTTGTGTTAAACTTATTATTCTTTCGATTTTTTTGTAGGATTTTTCCCCCTTGATTTTGCACTAGTCGATTCGAGGTTGACAACTGGGAGTGGTTTTGAGGAATTTGGCTGAAGTTGTTGGTGATGGGAGGCCAATCACCTTCCTTTCGGATCGCCATGAAGGACTCTTGCGGGGTGTTCCACTTGTCTATCCGGATGGGTTCCACGGCTCCTCGCTACTATCATTTGAAGAAAAATATACCTATCACCGCTGTAGATCCTAGGTACTCTCTTGTTATGGACCATTTCCGAGAGGCGACATACGCACTCTCACCGAAAACCATGCGAAAGCCATACAGAAGATTAGAGACTTGAACTGCGATTGGGTGGCTGATTACATCGAGACCATCCCACCTGAAGCATATGTGAATGCCTATTTCAAAGGTTGTCGGTATGGACGAACATCTAGTACTCTAGAAGTAATCGGTCAATAGTGGGTTCTTGTTCACAAGAAGATGCATCGCATCTGCTCTTCTTGATCAAAGTTAATTAAGTGTGTGTGTTTTTAGTTGTTTTGTTGTCTTTTTTATTTCTTGTTTTGTCACTCTATGTATTCAAAAGGTTTTTTTCCTTTTCAGATTAGGAGGAAAATAATGTGTTTGATGGCAGAGCGTCGTGAAATTGGCGCTAATATGATGACTCCATTAACCCCTGAGTACGAGGAAAAGCTTGCGGCTCTTCAAGATGAAGGTTTGGCTTGGGAAGTATTGGTTGCTAGTCCTACCGTGTTTGAAGTTATTAGTGAAAGGTCTCACATGGTGGACCTCGAACACGAGACTTGCACCTGTCAAAGGTTTGGTTTCTTATGCTTTTTCTTCTCTCTGTATGCTCTTTTTTTCCTTTTCAGATTAGATATATGCATGTGTAAATACTAGTTACACATATATTTTGCAAGTGTAACTTAAAGATACACATCCTGTATATGCACCTATAACTAGCTAATTTTGATTGTTTTATGATTTGTATGTGCAACTAACTGATTTTTTGCTTGTTTTTGTTTTGGGTTATTTGGTTTTTGGTACTTATTTTTTGACCTAAACCTGGGTTTGGTCTAACATTTGTTCAGGCTTTGTGTTTGGTCTAAAGACCAACGTTGACCTGCATTGACCAGGTTAGACTTTAACTTCTATTTAAAAATTAATTAAAGAAAAAACAAAAAATAAAAAGAATTTAAATTTTAGGGGAGTTTACCATCTTACCCTTAACTAAAGACCAACCATTACTCTTTCCCTTCTTCGTCTTAAAACGAGAGATCGAGAGATTGAGAAAGGAAAAGCCGAGAACAGAGAATCCAGCTGAGGTTTGAATGGGTTCGATTATTTGAGATTTATGGGTGGAGATGGATTCGAAGCAACATGAAGCTATAGTATCAGAAAAATTATAAATTAGGGTTTTGATATAATCTGCAAACAGGAAAGGAAGATTCACGAAGATATTGGTTATTGTTGATTGATTTAGTCAGAGATAGAGAAGATTCAAATGGGGTTTATGGAGGATTTGAGTTTAGCATCAGCTGAGAAACAGAAATTTGAAGAAATTGGAGGTGTTCTTGAGTAGCCGGAAAGGAAGATTTGTGAAGAATTGATTGCTATTTATTGATTGATCGGAGATATAGAAGATTCAGATGGGGTTTGAGATAGATTTGAGTTTTGCATCAGCTGAGAAACAAAAAGATGGAGAAATTGTAGGTGTTCTTGAGCTGCAGAGAAGATCAGAAAGGCAAATTCATGAAGAATTGGTTGTTGTTTATTGATTCAGTCGGAGATAGAGAAGATTCAAATGCGGTTTGAGATGGATTTGAGTTTATCATCAGCTGAGAAACAGAAAGTTTGAGAAATTGTAGGTGTTCTTGAGATGTATATTCATGGGTTTTGAGCAGGTTGTGAGTAATAATGATAATTGATTGAATTACTTCCTCTGTTGAGTTAGAGAGAAAGAATTACAGGCCGTGAAGAAGTTCGATCTGAGAAAATGGATTTTGATTTTGTATGTGACAGAAATTGATTTGCTGAAGTAGTTGTAGTGGGTTTGTGTTGTTGGTGGTACTAGTTTGGTGGGGTTAGATGCATTCGTCGTTGAATCTGGTGATGGAATTCAGATGGTGTAATTGTTGGAAGTCAGGTGAAGTCCTGCATGAGATGTAAGAGAAGAATGAAGAAGTCTGGCATGGTAATGAAAGAATAAACTAGATGAATGTTAGGAAATTGTTGCAGGGAAATGAGCAAAGAAAAGGCTGAAAAATTGGTCCGAAAATGCCTAAAAAGATAGAACTCAATAGAGTTTTTTCAAGGCGAGTCAACTCGACATCTTGTGACGAACCAACTCAAGGTTTAAATGATAGCCGTTGGATCGATTTGAAGTTTAGATGTTATATGTTAGCCATTGGATTTTAGACCCATTTAAGGGTTATAATCGTAAACTCCTTATTTTTATTTTTATAAAACTAATTAAAAAGCCAATATTTAAACACATCATCATATAACGGAGTCAACGCTAGTCAACGTTGGTCTTTAGACCAAACGCAAAGGCTGGACAAATGTTAGATCAAACCCAGGTTTAGGTCAAAAACTAAGTACCAAAAACCAAATAACCCTTTTGTTTTTTTCAAGGTGGCGCGTATATGGTTTTCCTTGTGCTCATGCTCTTGAAGCCATACGGAAGATTAAACGTGAGGCTATTGATTTCATTTCACCGTATTTTACAAGAGACTATTTTAGGAAGACTTATATGCATGACATCCAGCCGATTCCCAACTACAACAGGCCTGCTGAATATCATCCAGACGACAACGTCATCCCGCCTACCATGAAGAAGCAACCAGGTAGACCTCCAGGAAATAGGATTATAAGTAAACGTGAGAAAAAGGTGAAGAGAAAAGTTCGTTGCAGCAACTGCAAGGAAACTGGTCACAACAAGGCAGGTTGCAGGAATCCTCGGAAGTTCACACCTCACTAGCTTGAGCCTACCAAAGTTCATTTCTGATAGTAATGATCTGATGTGTGGATTCTTATTTGTCTTTGATTATTTGTTTTTTAGTTTTCTTCATGTTGGTTTTCATGGACCAAACGCTTTTATTTTTCTGCAACGTTGATTATGTGCAGGGATCATTCATTCATATTTTAAAATATTGAGTTTTTATATTTTTGTGAGTTCACAGGTGAAATGTGTTTCTATTCAGAAGGGAAATGCATGTGTAACTTTGGTTTACACTTATAAAATATGGATGTGTAACTATTGATTACACATTGTTATTTTCTCATGTGACACTGCGAATGCATGTGTAATATTAGGTTACACATGATAAGTGCATATGTAACTTTATTTTATTTTTGATTTACTGGGCAAGTCCTATCAATGGCTTGTGTAACTTGAGTTTACACTCAAATATATGCATGTGTAACCAGAAGTTTCACATGATAAATGCATGTGTAAACTCTGGTTCCACATTCTGCATCAAGTTAAGATGTATAGTTCATGGTGCATACTTTCTGAAACCTGTACACACGGCAGTAAAAGTTCTAACAAGATAAAAGCTTTTAATTCAAAGAATTTCAATCCAAAAATATTTCCAAAACCAAGAACTGCTAAAATCTACTGAATGATGAAATTTAAAAGTTTCTAACAACATATTTTCCAAGTCTAACATCTGCTTGTGGCTAACAACATATTTGCAAGTATAGATTTTTTTCTAATCCTAATGAGTGCTTTACACATCTCTGGATGCATCCTCAAGTCTAACATCTGCTTGTGGCTAACAACATATTTGTAAAACCCAAGTCCCTATGTGTAACTTATGTTTACATAATCAACTTATGTTTACATAATCACCTGCTTCCTCTCATGCGGTTCAGCTTGTCAGTCCACCATAGCATCATACTTGAGGATAATGTTTTGTCAAGTGGTTTTTTATTCATCCTGATCTTCATGTAAGCGCATACACATGGAAGACAGTCAGGAATTGTACCTTGTGAGGGCGAACCGATATACTTGGCCTTATCATTCATCCCAAGAGCATAAGGACACATGAGTTGTAGTTCTGTAGTAATTGCATACGCATATTTTCGGGGCTTGAAAAAGGTGATCCCTCCTGAGTTCCTTGACATTTGATGAGTTCATGTAGGACCAAGCATTAGAGCTCTTCAAGTCATTCTCCCAACAGTGTGTGTAGTGTGTGTCGTTGTTGCACATTGGGGCGAAGAGTCCGATCGCATTGTTCTTGTACTTGGTATACTCCTTAGCAAGCTTTGGAATCCAAAATCTCTTGAATCAGGATAATCCCCCAAGTAAGCTTTCAAAAAACCATTTGGAATGTCAAACTCACATTTTTAATAAATTTTTTACAAATGAACAGGTGATTATGTAAACATAAGTTACACATAGGGACTTGGGTTTTACACTGGGAAAATAAGAATGTGTAACTTAAGGTTACACATTATAAATGGTTGTGTAACTTAAGATTACACATTATAATTGTTTTCCGACAAATGTATCGAAGTACTTACGTATGCTTGTGGCGACAAGAATATCGCTTTGTCATACTTGTTGTTAGAATTCATCTTTCTCCTCAATCTGCCAATGTAGTAGTCGATGAATTCTGACTCCAAGAAGGATTCTTTCTTGGTAAGCTGTAGCATCAGTTCTCCAGATATATTAAACAGCTGCCTATCATTCTCGTCTTTTTCAATCCAAGTAATGTCTCTGCATTACAAAGAAGTAAACTATTATTAATAAACATAACATAATCAAGTAGTAATGTACAACAATCAATAACACAATCAATCCTACTTGGATTCAAGCTACTTACGTTTTCTTATGGGTAATGAAATATTCAAGCACTTTCTCCTTTTTCTCGCCTTCTAGCCTTTCGATAACTTCAGAGCCTTTTACATCCTTTCTCATTGTTCCGTCATCTTCTTCAAAGAACCTCATGCATTCTTTTTCTTCTTCTACCCTGAACCGCGTCCATTCTTTCTTTTTCCACTTCGGAAGTGCGGCCATTTTCTTCGTTAACGCTCTTCTTAATCTTCTTTGACCTCTTTTCATACCGCTTGAGATCTTGTGTTGGAATTTTTCTATTCCTCAGCACATGTTGCTGTATTAATGCTGGTTGGTTTTCTCTTATTGTATTCGCAACTTCCTTCAAAGAACTCTCCGTAGGTTTTGGAGTATTATCAATTCCAAGGCTAAAAAGTTCTCCTGTGTTGTAGCTGTGCAAACAAATATAGGCAAATCTCAGTAAAATTAGCACATGTATGTAACTTAAAGTTACACAAGCCAAAATAGTAATATAATGTATGTAACCTCAAGCTACACATGCCTTTTTACAATGTGTAACTTGAAGTTACACTTGCATTCAAACAAAAAAATCCAAAATAATAATGTAATGTATGTAACCTCAAGCTACACATGCCTTTTTACAATGTGTAGCTTGAAGTTACACTTCCATTACAAACAAAACATAAAGGAAAAATAAAATGCAAGAGTGGTTACCACTTGATCTAGGTTCTACATTCTCCATCACTGCAGGTCCAGGTTAACTTTTGTTGATGTCACCCACAATCTCATCTAACATTTCACTCAATGCTCCTAGTTTCACCAACCTGTAGGTCTGAGCATTGTCAGTCTGTGTTTGCAGTATTGTAGCAGTTATCACCATGGAGTCTTCAAACTGTGTTGAAGCAAAACTGTCGTCAATAGTTTCTGATGTTGGATGAGTTGGAGTAGTCAGAACCAAACCGTCACCATTGATTGTAGGTGTATCTTCAATGACATTTGCATCACCACCTGTGGCTTTCTCATGCTGCTCAACCACAACACCACCTTCTGCATCTTTCTTTTGCGGCTCATCAACAACATCAACAACAATGTTTGCATCATCGACATCATCATGTGTCTCTTCATCAGCTTTCTTCTGGGCCTCATCAACAACATTTGTAGTAGTGTTGTGTTTCTTACCAGTGGGCTTATTCTTTGTAGAAGCCTTGCATGTTATCACACTCTGCATACTTGAACTGTCTGTCCTGAGTGTTGTTTTGCGCCCTCTTCCAGTAGTTTGAACTTGCAGAACTGTTGGCGTATTTCAGTGCAAGGCTTACACATGGAAACTGCACAAGTATTGATGAGAAATAAACATGAGAATTGTATCTTCCAACTACATAAACTGATCAAACATGCTATAATGTGTTGTGTGACATAATCTTATACAAGGTGTAACTTTAGATTACACATTATAAATGTTTTTTTTACACATACCAAGGCAAGTCAGTGGCATGGATACCTATCATGTGTAACTCCATGTTACACATGCATCTAAGTAGCGTAACAAGAAGATACACATGCATATAGAATGTGTAACTACGTATTACGCATCCATATAATTAGTGTACTCGACAATGACCAGGTATTAATTTAGTTTGGTACCTCTACACATGCCAACTAATATATCATTATCACTATCAACTTAAAGAAGCGTATTAAAAATGAACAACTACTTACATTCTTCATGGAAGGAAGTTTCCATGTCATCTTTCTCTTTCTCTTGCTCAGGTTCTTTCTCGGACTCTTTTTCTTCATGCTCAGTACCTCCATTTGTTAATTGAATAAACTCTTCCTGATGCTCAGCAACTCCATGTCCTTGGGCACCATCTCCTTGTTGCATATACTCTTCCTGGGTCACATCGTAAGGTTGAATTCCCATTGATAGCATAATCTCGCACGCTAAAATGTGCTTGTCGGTGACGTTCTCATCTTTTATCCCTGCTCTTGCAAGTTTATGTACTGCATCGAACATTTTTTGCTTCGCTTGTAATTGCTCTTTCGTTTTCCATTTTCAATGGTTTGTGTCGGATCCACCCTTGCAATTCTTCTTTCTTTGGTTCCACCGCCGCTATACCGAGATGCTTCTCAAGCCGTGAGAACTCTTCCACAAAGCTAGTTGTTGGTTTGCAATTAACGGATATATAAGTGTATGCATGTGTAAGAAGAGATACAAAAATGCATGTGTAACTTAAATTTAGTAGAGTTCACTGGTGTCTGCATGTGTAACTTGAAGTTACACAAGCACATATATAAGTCTATGATTAAGTTACACATAAAAAGTTTCAGTATAACACAACTAACTTCTGGTGTTTTACTTTAAACTGGAAAATATACACATTTACACATGTTTGCACTATCTATGTAACTTCTGGTGATATTTACACTAGTTCTTTTGAATATTGTATTAAACAAGATATAAAACCCAAGTAATGGCAAACACTTACGGTAAACTCTGTCATGTTTGCATCAGCTATGTAATCTGATATTACTTCCGTGTCCCACCTTCCAATCCTCGGGAGCTTTTGTTCTCTGTTTTCAACTTTTGGGATTATTCCTGCTGGTGTGTGCTCATCAAACAAGATTTGCAACATATAAACAATCAATTTTTATTAGTCCATCTGCAAAAAATACTTACAACTCAAATAAAGAAACTACTTGAAGTTCAATCAAGTAAAAAATATAATCTTTTACCAGTAGGTATTGCACAAAAGCCTTTACGTTTGAAGGACAGACTGCATTTTTTAGTATTTCATCAAACAAATGCTCGTGGATCAAATCTGGCCAGGATACCTTGAGAACAATTTCATAAGTCTCGACAATGGCAAGATATTTAACATTCACTGAGCCAGCATTTTTGTCCCCAAAAAAGAGCACACAACACAAATAAAACCCTATCAAACAAACTACATGCTCATCGTCAAGTGGTGTTCTTTTCTTTTTCTTATTCATAACTTCTTTTATTGCATCCAGAATCTTCTTCTTGGTCACTGCCATTGAATGTGCTGTTTCTCTGATATCAGAAAAGTACTTGTTGTATAATATGTTGTCATCCACTTCATTAAGGTCAAAATATTTTATCAACTTCTGACCTTTTCTGCTTCCATTCCTTTTCATTCCAGTTATACCATCAAACTTTTCCGGTGTAGACTCTATAAGGTTTTCTCCAAATCTAAATGAACACGGTACTGCGCCATCTCTATCAAAGCATTTTAAAAGCTTCACAACCCCATTTTTGTTAGTAGATATTTGTTTCATGTTCTTTGGATTAGGAAGATTGTATTCATCGTAATACATCATAACAAGATCACCGTAAGCCTCTTTCATAAGATACCTTTCAGCTCTCTTAGATAGTCCTATTGGTTTCATTTCTTTCACCAAATCCTGAACTGCATTAAGTGAGTGTCTTAACTTTCCTAAACACATCACACAACAAACAGCAAGAATCGTAAGTTGTGTACTTATCAAACACACTTGTTTTTAATTGCAAATCAAAAGCATTGTACAAAGAATGTGTATCTGCCAGGTACATAAACTCACTGAATCATGCTATAATGTGTTGTATGACATAATCCTAGACATTCTACAAGGTGTAACTTTAACTTACACATGCATATGAATGAGTAACTTTAATTTACACAACCAAATTTTTATGTGTAACTAGTAGTTACACATCCTAAACACAACCAATTTTTATGTGCAACTACTAGTTACACATCCCAAGGCAAGTCAGTGGTGACAAGCTCATTTGGTATGTGTAACTATAAGTTACACAATCAATATACAAACCACAACACATCGGTGCAGACATTTTTGAGTGTGTAACTTATAGTTACACATGTCCTTGTCTCTGTAGTTACATATTGACAAGTATTACATGAGAAATAAACATGAGACCATGACAACAATAGTTTTCACATCTTATTACCTGTAAGTGTATCATCTTTTCCTGGGGGTTTCATTTTTCCTTTCACCATTTTTATTTCAAAAGAAAATTAATTCTGAATCTGCAGTTGATGTAGTAATAAAATCAAGTTAGTTGATTGCAATTCAACTTAGAGTTTCTAGGGTTTTCAATCTGCATGAGTTATATCACATCCATGACTTACCTTTTGTTTCTATTCAATCTGCACAAACGATTGTTATTCTTCTCCGATCTGTAAAATTATCAGTCAAATGAGTTAAGTTGGTTGTAATCTCATTACAAAGCCTAGTTCAGAAAATTTTGACAGACGAATTAGTAACAACAGGACACAAAACTAACAGTTTCAAATCAAAACATACCTCTGTTCGTCTTCTTCTTATTCTTTCTTCGTCTTCTTCTTTGTTCAAAAAAGGACTGAATCAATCAACAAATGAAGCAAAAAGTAGATCGAATTCACTTAGATTTAGTTTCTGAATCTAAAACTGATTAGTGTTTGGGTTTTGAAACAGTAACATCTCAGAAATGAAATACACGAAAGTAAATACAAAAGGAGAAGATCGAAGATAAAAACAAAGTAGATTGAAACCTCTCTTTCTTCTGTTTCTTCTTCGTTCTTCGTCTTCTTCTTCTTTGGATTTGAAAAATTTTGGATCTGAATTTTTTTTTTCTCTCTGCAACTCTCTCTCTCTCTATCTCTAAAACTGTCGAATGTGGTGGTTGTGAGGAAAATGGTAGGTCATGTCATATAAATACCAAGGGTTAATATGGTCATTTCGACCTGTATTAAAATTTATTTTTAATTCGGGGCCTGATTTTAAAACTCTTTTAACTAGGGGCCTCATATTATGGGTTATCCATGGGTGGGGCCTTAGCCTAATTTTCCCTATTGTGATTACACATAGCTATTGTTAACGATTTTCATATTACAATATTTTAGATTGATTTATTTAAATTCTAAGTTATTTGGAAGATAATTTTGCAGTATTAATCTTTATTGGTTTTATATATTGCAAAAACATTTTATGGGATATGTGTGTTTACGTCTGTGAACTATGATTATCTCATATATGTCGAAAGTTAAGTTTATTATGTCTTTATGCAAATGTTGATAAGAGATAAAATGAACTTTTGGATATTCCGCAGTATTGATCTTTCCATGATATACTTCTATGTGAAAGTACTGTATGGCTCCGTAAGTTTTCTTATGTTGAGCATTTTCGATTAAATTAATCATTAAGGTCTTTTTGTGATTAATTTATTCGAGTTTTCTGGATATAAATTCATGTTTCATGGGATTTGTTAATGTCCAAAGAAATCCTTCTTTTCTCGTAAAAGTAAGGTCGTTGTTGTTGTTATTTCGGGAATGACATTTTATGGGGGAGAGTTTTTAATTGAACTTGTGCTTAATTACCAAATCTTTGTGGGGATTGCGGCTGTGGAATATTGTAGGAGTTATCTTGTATCTTTATAAACTCCTTGGTGAATACACTAAGTTTCGACTATGTGAAATCATCAAAACCAAGTTGATATTTTATGTTTTATTCATGAATAATCTCTTTGATAATCTCATTATGATCCCGCTAGTTTTGCAAATTTATATTGACAAAAAGGGGGAGAATTATTTTTTAGTTCACACTACATACATATGGTTTACAGATCATTTTGTAAGGGGGAGTGGTTCTCATTGTGAGATGAAGTATTGGATAAGGGGGAGTGATACATATCACCATAGTATTATTGTCAAATATGTGATACAATTGGACTTTGATGTTGTGTAATAATACTATGACACTGTATAACAATAATTGAGAACAACTGTTTTCTTATTGTTATGGATACGGATCTTCAATAACAATGATGTTGAGTTGAACACGTTCAGAATCGCTTAAGTACTTGAAGTGACGAAGAATTCAAGGAATGTTGAAGAACCAAGGAAATCAAACATGTTGGATGAGAAGCTATAAAGTTTATTTATTTCGTAGTCCATATGTATTGATAGTTTTGTCACTAAAATTGACAAAGGGGGATATTGTTAGAGCACTGCTCGGTCGAGCTCGCAAGTGTTGATATATCAAGCTTGTTTGTCAAGTTTACGTGATCAAAACTATAAGTCTTGATTTCTAGTCTACTTATAGCTATGTCTCGGATTAGGATAGAATGTGTAGTTGAGCTTTAAACTTCACGACGTTCAACAATTCAAGACGAAGATCTACTGAGGAGAGCTTTGAGGAACTTCATCAACAAAAGGTATGTGGAAACTAAAACTTATCTATCAATCATAAGTCTATTTTATTCTATCTCCTAATGATACTAAGTTGTATATCTATATAGACTTTTATATTATACACATTTGAATTTTGAGTTGAGTTTAACTTGGTTATATATTTCTCGAAATATGTGTTGGAAGATTTTTGCTTAGGCTACATTCATCATTATTCTTGACGAGTTTAGTTGGAAACAATTTATTTGTTGGAAACTAAATAATAAGTTAAAAGATGATCATGTGAAAATTGCCTTGAAACATCTTACATGATTTGTGTAAGGAAGTCATTTGATGTCAACTCAGAATGTTTCGTATTGATTATTTAATCACTTGAAAATTACTTATAAGCTAATAATTTGTGTGAGACAGCTATTGTCGTCTTCTAAGGATGTTTCAATGATTGAAATGGGAGTTTAGAATAATTAACCTTTGTCTGGATATAACACAGTCTGCATACCATTATGAAAACTGTTGTGGTATAATTCAGGTCCGAAAACCTAGTTTGCATTCTAGTATGCAAATAGTTTTAACTGTTAAAGTCCAGGAATCAAGTTTGCATACCAGTATGCGAACGGTTCTACCTGAGTTAAGGTCCGGACAGCAGTATGCGTACCTGTTTACAGACTGTTGGACAAGACCAAACTCCGGAACTAAAGTTTGCGTACCCGTTTGCAAACTTAGTGGTTAAAGTTCTAAAATCGGTTAAGTATTATTTTATACTCATGAACAAATACATTAATAAGTTAAGGAATGCAATCTTTGCAAACCGTGGCTTAATGTTCATGAATTGATTCTTGTATAAGTACTTTGTACATTCATGAATCAAATCCGATTTTGTTTCAATTGTGTCTTGTATACTTATATGAGATATAAACAATTGAACAACTCTATAAGTGTACACAATTTGTAGTTGCGGATTATCTCACAACTACACCCTCATTAGAATCCATTAAAATGATTCCTAAACCTAACTAATTTGATATGAAACTAAGAATTAAGGTACTAAAATTATAAAGAGACACAAAGATTTTTACGTGGTTCGATCAATGTGATCTACATCCACGGTGCTTCACTAGTGATTGTATGTGATTACATGATTTTACAATTGAGACTCCATTAATGAATATTTGGAGCTCTAGAATTTTGGGGAAGAAGATGATAAAGAAAATAAATCCCTCTCTAAAATTTTCTCTCCTCCTAAAATCATCCCCTCTCTCAAAATGTGTCTCTCCTTCCTCTCATGCCTAAATGGCTATTTATATGATTTTACACATTGGATAACAACTAATCTTTCCCTTAATTTCGGATCAAAGAATCATCATACGAACCTTCGCAAATTTACTTCACGAACTTCCTTTACTCGTAAAACGTTCTTCGTGATTTCTTTATCTTCGCAAAATATTCTATACTCGCAAAATGTATTTTCTCTCCATAATTTCGTAAGTTATCATTTGCTGTGATATTCCGCTCCTACATCTTGCCTCTTTTTTCTTGAATATTGCTTGAAGAGCGATCTTTAAGAAAAATCCGTTGTTTTAGTAATCTTTGATCTTTGTTGATGAAGGAACGAGCGAAAGAATACTAGTCTTGAAAAGTATATACTTGCCTCTATTCTTTTGCGAAGTCCCGGAATGTTTCGAAGTAAATAAGAAGTATCAACCATTGAAGTATAAGAAGTATGAAGTATCCTTGAAGAAGTATAAGAAGTACTTAATCCTCGAAATATATAAGAAGTATTAAGTATCCTTAAGAAGTACTTAATCCTCTAAATGTAAGAAATATTGCGAACCCATCATGCGAACTCTCACTCCATGTTCTTTGCCTCATGCTATGTTGTAATGCAAATAATAATTTAGATTAGTATTCAACATTTCTTTTATCAAAATTTCTTATTTTTTATTTATATGCTACTTCAAAATCTTTTTGTTTGTTTTGATTTCCTTTGTATTATCTATTTCATCTCTCTTGACAAATATTTTTCCATGGAAATGATCCTAATAGGTACCCCCTCATATGACGCACTGAGGTGATTTTCCTTTTACGAGTATACGCCATAAAGGTTTGCCAGCTACTACTCTCCATGTCGAATATCATATCATTGGAAATAAAGTAAATTTTTCAAGAGAAATATATAAATTGATTTGTGCGAGATGTTTTTCTCGGTTTCTTTTGTAATTGTGAAATCTTGAGATCTTTGTAATTGTATCATCTTTGTAATTGTGAAATCTTTGTAATTCTACGATTGTATCGCTTTTTAAATCAAATCAAAAATCTTTTATTTTTTTGTAAGTAAAATGTTTAAGGAAAGAGGTACTTAGCTTTCATGTGAGTCGCAAAAACAAGTGTGAGAAGTGAGACTTGAACCCTTGACCTGCTTCTTGGATTTTCTCGTGACATACCAACTGTTCTAACCCTTGACCTGCTTCTTGAACCCTTGACCTGCTTCTTGGATTTTCTCGTGACATACCAACTGTTCTAACCCTCTCTCTGCGAAGTGTTTCTGCGAAATAATCACCTATTTTTTCTTGCGAAATAGAATTCTGCTGTTTTGCGGACTTTTGCGAAGTAAACGAACATTTGCGAAGTATTGGTGTTGCGAACGTTCGCAAAGTGAATATTTGCGAAGTGTAAAAGTAGAAATGCTGCTCATGAACGTTCGTAAGATTTGACCCTACGAAGATGATATTCCTAAGTATATGACAGAAAAGAATTTTGATGGGGACCATCTTCGTAAGCACCATCTTCGTAAGAATTTTGATGGGGATCATCTTCGTAAGTATATGAGACCATCTTCGTAAGAATTAATGTGGTAACACTAAAGTGGGGTAATATACTTAATTATATACTTAAGTATATAATCCAAGTAGTTGTATACTGGACTTTGTATACTCCAAGCTGGGACGTATAATCATTTTGCGAAGTAAATAACTTCATCTTTCTTCGTGAATTTGACTTATCTTCCTGGATGAGTTGTCAATGAACACATACATGCTTTCTTGGTCGATTTACGGAACGTTTAATCAATTACTTGTAGTTTTCACAAGTTGAAGCTGTAATTGATCGACTCGGTGGAATTGAATGATCCGCCATTGAGAAATGAACAGATGGAGATCCTTGTACAGATCCAAATGAACTCACACGAGTTAGTGAAGCTGATCCCTGGAAAAAAATACTAGATCGAGATGTGAAATTCGAACTAGACGATGTGAAACCGGACGAAAGGCTTGAATTGGACGATGACGAATTTGTAAACGATGAACCATAACATCTCCCTGAAGATGATATTGAACTAAAAAAATAGTAGAGAAAAGAGAAAAATAGTAGAGAGAGAAGAGGACCAATTATTAAACGAAATGGTTGATCCCATGAATTTACGGGAAGGATAAATCCATTTAATCTTTCCCTGTTTCTAGCGCCAATTATGTAGTTGCGGATTATCTCACAACTACACCCTCATTAGAATCCATTAAAATGATTCCTAAACCTAATTAATTTGATATGAAACTAAGAATTAAGGTACTAAAATTATAAAGAGACACAAAGATTTTTACGTGGTTCGATCAATGTGATCTACATCCACGGTGCTTCACTAGTGATTGTATGTGATTACATGATTTTACAATTGAGACTCCATTAATGAATATTTGGAGCTCTAGAATTTTGGGGAAGAAGATGATAAAGAAAATAAATCCCTCTCTAAAATTTTCTCTCTCCTCCTAAAATCATCCCCTCTCTCAAAATGTGTCTCTCCTTCCCTCTCATGCCTAAATGGCTATTTATATGATTTTACACATTGGATAACAACTAATCTTTCCCTTAATTTCGGATCAAAGAATCATCATACGAACCTTCGCAAATTTACTTCACGAACTTCCTTTACTCGTAAAACGTTCTTCGTGATTTCTTTATCTTCGCAAAATATTCTATACTCGCAAAATGTATTTTCTCTCCATAATTTCGTAAGTTATCATTTGCTGTGATATTCCGCTCCTACATCTTGCCTCTTTTTTCTTGAATATTGCTTGAAGAGCGATCTTTAAGAAAAAATCCGTTGTTTTAGTAATCTTTGATCTTTGTTGATGAAGGAACGAGCGAAAGAATACTAGTCTTGAAAAGTATATACTTGCCTCTATTCTTTTGCGAAGTCCCGGAATGTTTCGAAGTAAATAAGAAGTATCAACCATTGAAGTATAAGAAGTATGAATTATCCTTGAAGAAGTATAAGAAGTACTTAATCCTCGAAATATATAAGAAGTATGAAGTATCCTTAAGAAGTAATTAATCCTCTAAATGTAAGAAATATTGCGAACCCATCATGCGAACTCTCACTCCATGTTCTTTGCCTCATGCTATGCTGTAATGCAAATAAAAATTTAGATTAGTATTCAACATTTATTTTATCAAAATTTCTTATTTTTTATTTATATGCTACTTCAAAATCTTTTTGTTTGTTTTGATTTCCTTTGTATTATCTATTTAATCTCTCTTGACAAATATTTTTCCATGGAAATGATCCTAATAGGTACCCCCTCATATGACGCACTGAGGTGATTTGCCTTTTACGAGTATACGCCATAAAGGTTTGCCAGCTACTACTCTCCATGTCGAATATCATATCATTGGAAATAAAGTAAATTTTTCAAGAGAAATATATAAATTGATTTGTGCGAGATGTTTTTCTCGGTTTCTTTTGTAATTGTGAAATCTTGAGATCTTTGTAATTGTATCATCTTTTTAATTATGAAATCTTTGTAATTCTACGATTGTATCGCGCTTTTTAAATCAAATCAAAAATCTTTTATTTTTTGTAAGTAAAATGTTTAAGGAAAGAGGTACTTAGCTTTCATGTGAGTCGCAAAAACAAGTGTGAGAAGTGAGACTTGAACCCTTGACCTGCTTCTTGGATTTTCTCGTGACATACCAACTGTTCTAACCCTCTCTCTGCGAGGTGTTTCTGCGAAATAATCACCTATTTTTTCTTGCGAAGTACTCTTGCGAAATAGAATTCTGCTGTTTTGCGGACTTTTGCGAAGTAAACGAACATTTGCGAAGTATTGGTGTTGCGAACGTTCGCAAAGTGAATATTTGCGAAGTGTAAAAGTAGAAATGCTGCTTCTGCGAACGTTCGTAAGATTTGACCCTACGAAGATGATATTCCTAAGTATATGACAGAAAAGAATTTTGATGGGGACCATCTTCGTAAGAATTTTTATGGGGATCATCTTCGTAAGTATATGAGACCATCTTCGTAAGAATTAATGTGGTAACACTAAAGTGGGGTAATATACTTAATTATATACTTAAGTATATACTCCAAGTAGTTGTATACTGGACTTCGTATACTCCAAGCTGGGACGTATAATCATTTTGCGAAGTACATAACTTCATCTTTCTTCGTGAATTTGACTTATCTTCCTGGATGAGTTGTCAACGAACACATACATGCTTTCTTGGTCGACGACGGAACGTTTAATCAATTACTTGTAGTTTTCACAAGTTGAAGTCGTAATTGATCGACTAGGGTGGAATTGAATGATCCGCCATTGAGAAATGAACAGATGGAGATCCTTGTACAGATCCAAATGAACTCACACGAGTTAGTGAAGCTGATCCCTGGAAAAAAATACTAGATCGAGATGTGAAATTCGAACTAGACGATGCGAAACCGGACGAAAGGCTTGAATTGGCCGATGACGAATTTGTAAACGATGAACCATAACATCTCCCTGAAGATGATATTGAACTAAAAAAATAGTAGAGAAAAAAGAAAAATAGTAGAGAGAGAAGAGGACCAATTATTAAACGAAATGGTTGATCCCGCAAGTTACAGGAAGGATAAATCCATTTAATCTTTCCCTGTTTCTAGCGCCAATTATGTAGTTATGGATTATCTCACAACTACACCCTCATTAGAATCCATTAAAATGATTCCTAAACCTAATTAATTTGATATGAAACTAAGAATTAAGGTACTAAAATTATAAAGAGACACAAAGATTTTTACGTGGTTCGATCAATGTGATCTATATCCACGGTGCTTCACTAGTGATTGTATGTGATTACATGATTTTACAATTGAGACTCCATTAATGAATATTTGGAGCTCTAGAATTTTGGGGAAGAAGATGATAAAGAAAATAAATCCCTCTCTAAAATTTTCTCTCTCCTCCTAAAATCATCCCCTCTCTCAAAATGTGTCTCTCCTTCCTCTCATGCCTAAATGGCTATTTATATGATTTTACACATTGGATAACAACTAATCTTTCCCTTAATTTTGGATCAAAGAATCATCATACGAACCTTCGCAAATTTACTTCACGAACTTCCTTTACTCGTAAAACGTTCTTCGTGATTTCTTTATCTTCGCAAAATATTCTATACTCGCAAAATGTATTTTCTCTCCATAATTTCGTAAGTTATCATTTGCTGTGATATTTCTCTCCTACACAATTTGATTCATTTGATTATCTTTCATGATTGATTGATCATCATATTTGATCTAAAATTATTAGATGAATGTGGTTAAAACAAAAGTGTTCATATGTCTAACTTCGGTTAACTATTGTTGAGACAACTCAATATACACTTTAGGTACGGCTACCCATATCTAAATGAAAGTATATTTCATTTGTGTGTAACAAGCTAAGGCCATCTAATGGTAGCTTGAATTATATCAGGTTTTCATCTAACGGAGAATATTGAAAGCTTTGTTTCTAAGCTAACCTAGATTTGATTGTAACCAAACCCTGATTTGAAAGACTATATAAGGGAGAACTCTAGCAATTAGAAAATCTAATCCTGACACTTTCCCGTGTCCTAGTTGCGACTAGAGTCGATTCTCCTTCAACCTAGGTTTTTCCAAAACCATTATAGGTTAACGACTTGAAGACTTCATTTGGGATTCATGAAGCCAGACCCAACTATTTTCTCAGTAGTTTCGTGTTCTGATTTTACTTGTTCTATCGTATTGAGTACTATCTTATCTAAGATTTCCTCGAGATTTATCTCCGATAGGTAAGATATAAAAAGTGATAACAAAGCTCTTCATCCCATTCTTTGTGATTCCACAATAACTTCTTCCACTACCATATAGTTAAGTTATTGTGAGGTGATTGATATTTCAAGGCTGTTCTTCGAGAATATAAGACCAGATTATCAATTGGTTCCTGTTCACCTTGATTTATCAAAAGACAGAACAAAAATTTCATAGGTACTTCTGTGGGAGACAAATTTATCTATCAAAATAGACTTATCTGTGGGAGGCAAAAAAATTTATAAGTCTTCGACTTTAGGTCATATCAAATCTTAGTTGTGGGTGAGATAAACTAAGGGAATCAAGTGCATAGATTTCTTATGGGATTCAGAGATGTAAGGAACATGACTGTACCTTAATCGGTATGAGACTTGGTTAGGGCTCAACTAAATTCCAGTCTGAAGTTAACTTGTAGTCGGCTAGTGTCTATAGCGTCTTAATACAGTTTGGTGTTCAAAACTGGACTAGGTCCCGGGGTTTTTCTGCATTTGTGGTTTCCTCGTTAACAAAACTTCTGGTGTCTGTGTTATTTCTTTTCCGCATTATATTTGTTTATATAATTAAAATATCACAGGTTGTGCGTTGTTCAATCAATTGGTAAATCATGTTTTTATAATTGATTGACACTTGAACATTGGTCTTTGGTACCGTTCAAGTTATTCTCATACCAATCATTTCACGGATTCCATCCTATTGATTTGCTAATTGATTTTAGAAAGAGATATAACTCTTGGATATCTTTCCTTGATTGAGTCTGACTATCTACTTGATTCTCTTGGAATTATATTGGAGTTAGCCCATACAGATTGGCCATCGAAATATTGGGTGTGGTTGTTATACCCTAGCTTTTTCAATCGAAATCCAAAAAATCGAAGCTAAATACAAACAAAGAAAACATAATCTTTTTTTTATACAAACCTATATTGCGTTGATCTTCTTCTTAGATAATGCAACGTCTTCCGTTTCCTCAGATCTGAAAATTCTAAATCAATTGATTCCAGCAAAATTGAAAACACTGGAAAAATTGATAGCTTTTTTCAGAAGAATTAAATTCAATAGGGTTTCAGAAGAATGAATGTGAAGAAACGATTTGAATTCACGGGATTAAATTAAAAAAAATCGCAAAATCGCCGGAGAGAGTAGAGAGAAGATTAGATTTAAAATGAAATTGATTTTTGTTTCTGTTAAAAGAGTGAAAATTAACATAAATATCGGAGGTTAATTTTGGTATTAAAAAATTAATGGGGTCAACCTTTCGGGAACAAATCAAAATCTGGCCCCAAAACTAAAAGTTTTGGTCCTACAAATAACAAAATGTGAAAGTATGAAATTGATAGTGAAGGATACATTTTGTGGGGTTTCTTAATGCCATATAGCATGGGATTTACAATAGTTTTTCACTTTTTTCTTAATATGTGAAAACAATTCAAACCTAACTCGTGTCCATTGTGATTCCAATAGATGTTCATACCATTATGAATTTACTATGAAATCCGAACCCATTTTTAACAAAAATTAAACACAATACTGGGTTCAAAGGGGTTGTATGTCAGTTTAAAGTATGAATTCAATATTATCTTATACTATATACTAATATAAAGAAAATAGCTATTTTTGATGGGGAGCCCCTAAATTACTAAATAACCCTCACTTAAATCACCCGATCCTAACAAATCGTGTAAATCCATTAACAACGGAGGATATATCTGTAATAATCGTGTAAATTCCTTAACCCCAGAGGATATATCTGTCAAAAAAAACCACAGAGGCTCCACAATTGAATCTCATGGAACCCAATTTGTTCAGATTTAAAATCACTTCTTCTTTGACAGAATAATTGGTTCACTCACTCAATCACCAATTTACAGCCTAATTTTGATACTGAATTTAATTTGTCATTTCTGTTTTGCATACTCTTAAGTTTATTTTAATGTCATCCAATAGGTAGGGTGTGATAGAGCAGATGAAAGATCGCAGAATGAAATCAAGGGATGAGCTTATTGTTGGGAAATGGAAACACATGAGTTATTAAGGAACAAAAAATCTGTTCGGTAACAACTCTATTCAATCTTAGTGATATGAGTTTGACAAAGGCTCTTCCATTTAACCAATAAACTCCTTTGTCGGTGACTATATCTATCTAATAAACAACTACCAAATTAGTCGGGTTTAGACTTTGAAATCAAATATATAATCCACCAAGATATTATATACTGATGCCGATCTACACAACTAATCAATCAAGTCTATCAAGATAAACCGATATAGTTGAATCCCAGCCGATCAAGTTTTGTGTACACCAAAGATTATGAAACCAATAAGAAATATTTTTTGTCTTAAAATCTTTTTAGATCTTTAATAAACACATGCACACCACAACTTGAATCTCTTGTGATCAATCATGCACTGAATGGAGTTTGTTAACAATAGATTATCACAAGACGTCTTTAGATCTAAAAACATTTCTAAAGATCCCGTTGACACTTCGATCTAGTTTGAGTGAATCTTATATCAGAAGAGAAGATTCTCAAGCATAAAAAAAACTAGGTGCAATCAAATTTCAACAACTGTTAGTCAATCAAATCAAATCGAAAACTAATAATGCTACAATTATCTAGTTTCCCACCAACGGTACTCGTAGAGCTTATTGATCCCAAAGAAGTCTTTAAAACGAGCGTCCATAAGAGATTTCGCCTAATTAGGGTACTTTCCTCTCCGGATAGACGACACCACCAGTAAAAACACAACTAGGTAGTTTTGCTGGCTCTTATAATTAGTTTGCTCGAAATGCAAACTTAGGTATTTATAGACCAAGGAAGTTTGGACACCAAGGAATTTCCAAAACTGAATATTCTCAAGATATGAAATAAATTCCCAAATCATTTTTCATAATTCCTGGAAATGCTTTGTCTAAATATCTCTGAAATCTCACTAGAAAATCTCCAATTAGTAAATGCACATTACCAATTTTTATTTTCCAGAGATATGCATTTAATTGCGGGTAATTAAAAGCATATGAAATTAACAACCTTACTTAAAAGATTTTTAATTTATTTCGGTCCGGGATCTCCTTAAGTTATTAAGGAATATCTTTGAACAATAAAAGATAAGAATTAATGTACATGTTCAAAGTATGTCGACATCTTTCTTTTTGTAAATCCTTTTTCATATTTACAATCTTGGAGCCGGTTTACCACACTTCCAAACGAGTTTAGAATTGGTTCATCTGAATTCCAAGAACTATATGTGACTGATCAATTATCAAATCACTAATCATGGGTATACGGTTCTACCAAAACACAAGGATCGGTTCTACCTCCATATGGTTACTGGTACCGGTTACATCAGTTACCAGGATTGGTTACATCAATTACCAGGATTGGTTATCATATATTCATGATATTGCTTGTGATCGATCACAACAGTTACTAGGATCGGTTACACCAATTACTATGACCGGTTACACTAATTACAAGGATCAATTACACAACTCTTTTGTGATCGGTCACACCAATTACTAGGATCGGTTACACCAGTTACTAGGATCGGTCATACCAATTACAAATATCGATCATACCATATTAGGTGAATACTTAAGATCGGTTATACTAATAGAAGTCATACCAATACATAAGTCAGGCACTATGATTAGTTTTACCAAGATACATAACAGATTATGATCGGTTGTACTAACTCACACATATTGGTAATCCAAAGATATACAATGAATAACAATACCAATAAGCCTAGTGATTTCCATTTTGATTCACAAAACAAGTTTATGAATGTACTTCCTATAAACTAATGTAAACATTGTTTCCTAGTACGAAATATTCACCTTTACCCATATATATAATCACCATAATATTCATACGATTATACCCGATATCTTATATACGAAGTTAAAAACATAGGCGTTATACTTCGTATTCTAATTCCTTAGTACCATGTCTAACTAGAGTATAATCATTCACAGCTTTGCAGTTATGTTTTCAATATAGCACGATTTGAAATATACATTAGGAATGAAACAGTTCAAGTCAAAATATTACTAACCTCAAGAGGAAGGATGATGTCGTCGATGTAGCTCTTTACTTCTTCATATTCTTCAAGTTTTCGACTAATACTTATATGTATCATATCCTAGTTTTTCTAGTTTAACATGTACGAAGTTGACTCTAGTACATAATCAAGTGACTCTTTAAATGAGTTTTGATTCATTAAAATATGACAACCAAACTTGACATACCAACGCTTGGTAGGTTCAACCGAGCTATGCTCTAACACTAGAAATATTTTATGATGATATGAGCTTTGGATAGTATTTTGGATACTCCTCAAAGATAAAACTAGTGTATTTATAGGATTTTGCCAATATATGACCGTTATGGTAGTCAATCAATGCAATTGTACTTGCAAATTTTTGAATTTTGAAACCGCCGGATAGGTCACTGTTACCACAGTATGTCGGCTGACAAACCATCGTCAAGTTCTTAAGTTTCTTACCTTGCCGGCTGAAAACATTTTCATACACAAGAGAGGTCATATTATGATGCATATGGTCGGAAAGGTATGTGTTTCCTAAAATTCCGGCTAAATCATAGTTGGCAGGGTATTTATTTCTTACCCTGCTGACGTTATGTTTTTTTGTAACACAGGAGAAGGTAATTTTCTGTCGTTTTTAGTCGACATGGAATTTGGTCATTATCTTGTCGACTAACATATAGTAGGAAAGGTAGTTCTTTTCTTACCTTGCCGACCTTAGTAACTGCACCATTTCTGCTATCATAGCCGATAGTCTTCCAGTTCACAACCTTGCCGGCACTGTTTTAGTCGGCAATGTAACTTAATAAAACATTCACTCAAAACCCTGTCGGAGGCGGTATGATTGAAACTTAACATAGCTAAACAAACCATTCATTCAACAACTAGAAATCCAACATTTGTCCAAAATAAAAACCCACATGTCCCAAAAGAAACTTCTGTCCAACCAAAATATATTGTTTAACTTATAAATAAAGAAACAAATTATAAATTCATTCATTCACGACCATGACCACTACCATTACCATTTCCACCACCAAGTCCCCATTTAGCCTTTTTGCGACGACCACTACCATTTACTCTGTCCCGAGCCCTCTTTTGTTCAGCATTCCTCTCGTCTTTCACATGCCCACGTGTCTTTGTATCAAAAAAGAACATGTCCACCATCTTGGGGGGGGGTCCCTCGTGGAAGCTCATCTGGATCCAGTATGACTTTCAAGTAACTGGGAAGCATGTGGGAATCAGCTAGTTTAGTGATAACCCGCTTTGGTCTTTCGTTTACGGTTGCAGTTAAAGTTCCAGTTGCAGCTTCAGTTTGTTGATCATTACCTATTTTTTCTCCACCTTCTTCTTCTTCCTCTTCCTTTTCAACAATTTCATCTTGTCTATCTTTATCTTTATTTCCATCATTTTTATCACCATCAACATTACCTCCTAAAACAGGTGGCATGTCTTAATCATTATTATCATGCTCGTAATCCCCTATATTAGTCGGAGTTCTTTCAACATCATTGTTACCTCTTCTAACAGATGGAATTGATTGGTCTTCATATGGAGTTCCATCTGAATCACTTGGTTCGGAAGGTGGTTGAGAATCATTCTGCTCATGGATCTTAAGCATTCTCGGCTCAACTAATGCCCCTCGATGTGTTGCAGTCAAGAGTTTGTCACCAACACGAGAAGGTCTTAAAGGAGGAGTAACATTTTTCTTCTTTGCCTTTTGAAACCTGAACAAAAACAATTAAAAAACATTCAACAGTCGGCAGGGTCGACAACTAGAATACATTCCGGCTAAATAATAGTCGGCATGGTCGATAACTATTATCAATGCCGGCTAAATAATTGTCATCAAGGTCATATTCAACTAACGTTCCGGCTTATAACAACTCTAAACACAGTAGATGGCAGAATTTTCCACACAATTAGTCGGCAGGGTATAAAAACCATACAATGTCGGCTAAGACACAGCCGGAAGGGTGGTATTCAACTACCCTACCGACCTTATGAATTTAGGCATCATGAGGTGCCAACATCTTTCAAAACACACCACCTGTAGGGTAAAAAATTATAACCCTATGACTATAAAAAATAATTTATCGCCGGCAAGGTATTAAGGTTGAATACCTTGCCGAACCTGTAAAAATGCAGTTACGGATATTAAACAACCGACATGATATTCAACCTAAGAGCTTGCATGTAAGTACCCTTAAGTTCGTCAACGCTATTTGACTGGTCCAGTGATAATCAAGAGACGTTTTAGTCGATAATAACCCAATTAGTTTAACACGAACGTTAATAGGAATTAATCTAACAACGATCTAGAGACGAAACAAGTACCACCGGATATATCTCAAAAATTTACGCGGAAAGGACTACTCGAACATGTCGTTCGGATATTGGGCGAAGAAGAAATAATCTGATTTGCATGGAGGGTAAAATAGTCATTTCACACTCAAGACTTATCAAGATAGCCGAGTTATCTTTTGTGGGAACCAAAGGTATGTCTTTGGTTGGGTGCCTTTATTTTTTGGTTGGCCTTATCTTCAGATCGAGAAGATAAACTCGATCTCTATTCTTTATCTTCCTCACTCTTCTTCTTTCTTTTTCTCTCTCTTTTGTTTCTTTCTTCCCTGTTCTTTCTCTTCTGCGAGTGATTGAGAGTTCGAGTGGAGGTTTGATAATCACTAAGAGGTGGATAAGATCATGGAATAGTTGATGGTGGTGGTGTTGTTACTATTTGAGTGTAAGAGGAAGTTGAATCGAGAAATCAAGAAGTTAGGGTTTCTAGATTTGAGGTTGGTCTTGTGTAGAACAATTGATGATGATTTCTAGTTGATAATAGATGAATAATGTTTGGGTTGGTGTTTAATTGATTTTCAGAAACTGTTTTCATGAAGAATCAGAGTTAGGGTCTTTCAGAATTTGAATTAGGGTTTGTAGATTTGATTGTTGTTTGGAAGAGTTAGAAGATGTTATTTAGAGTTATGGATAGATGGAGAATCTTGGGTAGAAGTTTAATTGAAGTTTTGCAATCTAGTTGTTGATGAATTGAAGAATTAGGGTTTTGTTCAAAATTCAGAGAACAATTGAAAGACGAAATTGATGTTCCAAGAAGATTGATTAGAGTTGTGCTTGTCGTGAATTAGGTTCAGACCGAGGAATTACTTGAGTTTATTAGTTAGGGTTCTGGAATTTGGTAATTTGAAGCTGATATTGAAGTGTTAGGTTGATGAGTTGTAGGTGGTAAAGAATTATGGCTCGATTATGTTGGTAAGAAGATGATGAGCATGTTATTAGAGTTGAGATGGTTATAGAGTGGACAAGGAAAGAAATTAGGGTCTGCCATTTTGTTCAAGGAACTCGAATCGAGGGAAGAGATATGTACTGGTGGAGATGGAGGTTGAATTTACATGGGTAATGATTGTAGTTGAGGTCATGTTGCTTTAGTAATGCTGAACTGAGGTAATTGTTCTTTTTAAAGATTAGTCAATTTGTGCATTGAGTTATAAGTTTCTGAATGAACGGTGAATGAAGTTTGATATTGTTTGAAGCTTTAATATTGTATGTATATGGATGGTGTTGTTAGGTGTGATTTGGTGGAGAATTTTATGTTGTTACTTGAGTTTGAGATGATGGTTGTCTGTGTGTTGAAGTTGCAGGGGATGTGAGTGATCTGTTGAAGTTATGGAGTGTAGTTTGTGGTTGTAATGGATTTGAATTGGGTTATGTTGAAGTACATAATCTGAGTTGTGGTTGTGGTAATGGAGTTGAACTGAACTTGAAGGTAACAGAATTGAGCTGGTGGTGTTGATCATGTTAAGATAAGACTAATGTTGCAGGGAATGGTAGTGTTTAAGATTAAGTTGTGATACTATGAATAGAGTTGTAATTGTAAATGGTGGTGATTATAAATGTAAGAACTGTTGCTGGTCAAGAATGAGGCTTTGATCATGGCTAGGAATGATAAGTAGTGGTGATAGTTTGGAAAGATACGGAGTTTTGGAATGGTGAACTAAACTGAATTTCAATAAGTTGCGTGAGTATGTGCTGAGTGTTGTTCAGTTGATGAGAATTTTTATTTAAGATGGTTCAATAGTAGCGAGGTAAGAGTGTTGTTATTGGATTTGTGTTCTCAAGCTATATGTATTTTGGAATGGGAGTTCTAATGAGTTTGTTGTGACTGTAGAATTATGAATGTAGAAAGATATTGCTTAGAGCTGCAATTGCATGTAAAGCTTGAGTTACAATTGTACTTTGAATTATATGAATTATATTGAAGTGAATATTTATGTTTTGATCAATTGGATATAATTGAGTTAGTGAAACTAAACAATAGAGAGCTTCCTTGTTGAATTGGTGTTAGAGTTCTTTTTAGCAAGGGATGATTCTTTTGATTGCCTTGATTTCCTTTACAAGTCAGATGTCTGACTAGTTTAATCTTGTCTGACTCAGTTATCTGACTGAGTCGAATCGGTATTGACTCACCGAGTTCCTGTCTTGACCTGAGTTGACTCAGTGACCGATTTAGACTTTGGACCTTGACCATTGACCCTGACTGTTGACCATTTGACTGACGTTGACTGTTACTTGACCCTTTGACCGTTAAAGAATGTTAGTGACTCAGATGGATTGGGCCTTAGGATAATGGGATGGTCTAGTTGACTTAGGCTTAAGACTAGCTATGCTAAAGTAAGAGAATGGAAATGTGTAGAAACATAATGGGCTTAGAACCATTAGATAGTCCACTAAACTTATAACTAGAGAATCATATGAATTTATGTTATGAGACTTGTGTGAGCCTTTTGGCTAAACTCTTAAGAGTTCTTGTATGATTAACAGTTAGTCTATATTAACAACGACCGATTCAAAGGACGAACCAGTGGATCATGGATCTCGAGGTAGGCGTGGCTTGTCATCAAAAGGTGTGGGAATGCATTTGACTCTGTTGTAATCATTTTTGTTTCTTTTACGAAAGTCTTCGTTTAATAAACTCATGCATTGTCTAGTTGTACATTGCATGCTTTGTTTAAATTGCATTACGATTATTCTGTTAATTCTGTGAATCTTTCCATGATTTGGAAAGGACTTGTAATGTGTTGTCAATATGAATTGAAACTGGAAATGATAATTTCCACTTGTGGTATATAGGATACGCTCCTTCACATTTATATCTACTTTAATTCAGCTTTTATTGTTTAGAGTTGGTCACCATGGTCTTGGTGGCATCCATAGCTAAATAGGTGTGAATTGCCGGTTAGGAATTTATAACCATATTAGTACATTGTTTGACGAAGGAGTTTGTTCCATATACATGTATGATTATTTCAGTGACTTAATCACTGTTTAATGTTTCGGAAAAACATGTACTGTTTTCCAATTCTTTCTTATGATTACTTAGAAGTTAAATGTTAATTATTCCCACTTCAGTTTCTGTGACAGATCAGAGTTGCGCAGCGAAAGCTTCAAGGGTTGAGTTCGCTAGTTGATTAACTTTTGTTATGTTTATTATGTTGTGTATTTTATTTAAAAACCAAATGACTATTATATATATATATATATATATATCATTTGAGAGAAGATCTTGTATATATATTTCTAAGAGGGGTTAGTTTTGGGTTAAGTTCTGTATCGTATTTCTTAATCGAATGCTTAGGTGCATGTTTTAGATTTTAGTGCCTCTATATTTAGTTAATCTCTTGGATTAGTCAGCTGTTAGCTTAGGGGGCGCTACAAAAGTTGGTATCAGAGCTTACTATTAGATCTTATATGGGAGACAATAGGAATAGCCAGTGCCAGTTAGTGAACTAGATTGGTTTAGAACTGGGTTGGGTTTGTGAGATAAATCTTAATCACTAAAATCTATCAATAATTAAAAGATTTATTTGATTGATTGATTTGTTTGTTAGATTGTTTGTATATATAATGAAGTAAAAAAATTTTATAGGGTACACCAGTAAATTTAGATAATTAAGTTTAAGGAATAACCAGACTAAAAAGTATGAACACGTAGACAATCTAATATTATAAAAATAGTGAGATTAGCGTTATTAATAAATCTTGAAAATCACATATAAATTTATTGTATACCCTGACTTATATATAGAATCAATAATTTATAATTACATAAAAGTTAATAATATTCTTGGAACTTAATAATGTTTGTAAGAATTGTTAGACTAATAGTTCAATTATCAATGTTAACAATAAAATATTATTATAATAGTAACTATAAATGATAATAAAAGTAAAGAAAGTTTTAATAAAATTTTGTTAGCATTTATCAATTAATGTCACGTTGCACTTAACTTAACTAAAATTCATTAAAGATATATATAACGATAAAAATAATAATTATGATTAATTAAATAGTTATGGAAAAATTTAATAACACTTGTTTACGGTTAAGTCTTATAAATTAAACTAATTACAAATTAGAGATATAAGTTTACTTTTAATCTAGTCAGATGATCAAATTGTTTAAAATGATGTAAACTATTTATATATTTTACGAAGTTAATTTATCAGACTTACATCAATTACGATAAAAGTTTAGAGACTAATTAATGAAGAATTAATTGGGGGATATGGGAATTAATTGGGGGATATAGCTACGGGACAAAATAGGTGTCCCAATAGCAATTCTGGGTGACCCCTATGTATTTTTTTTTTAATTCCTAATCTAGCCCCCACTAATTAGGATTAGTGATTAAGTATAATTAGTAAAATGTTAAGTATTTGGGGGATAAATTAGTGTGTATTTTTATTTGTGTTTGGGTGAGAGTAGAAGGAGGGAAAAAAATATTTGAGAGGAATTTCTTTTTTGAAAATGGGAAGATGATTGTGATGAGAGAATTACTGATAATAAGAGGTTGAAAAATTGATTTTTTTTCTTTGAATCCACCATTGTTGCAGCTGAAAAAGCTTGGTGCCGGCATGGTATTCAACCAAAAACTCATGCCGGCAATTGTTGGAAATGTTTATAAATTGTTTGCCACTATCCGGGGGGGGTTCGGGGGGGCGTAGCTCTCTCGTTACGATTTTTTTTCCCGGTTTTGATCTTCCGAATGTTGATTTTTTTCTGGTTTTGAACAGGTACCGGCATGGTAATAGTTTTTTCGAGCGTGCAGTATTCGTTCCGGCATAGTATTTTGCTTAAATACCTATGTCTTAGGAATGTAATGAAAAGTATCCAGAATGTTGATTTTTTTCACTTGACTACCGGCATTGATAGGAAATTATCGGGCATCCGTCTGGGTGTTCCGGCATATGGTCTTCATCAATTCGCATGGTATTCCTCACTTCCATTTTGAATTTTCCTGGCTTTAAAAAGCTTGGTGCCGGCATGGTCAGTTGATATGAAGACCAAGCCGGTATTGTTTTTCTGCATAGGAAATAAATATGAAAACTATGCCGGAAAAAAATACCGGCATGGTCTTCATATCGACCATGCCGGTACCAAGTTTTTTAAAGCCAGGAAAAATTCAAAATGGAAGTGACGAAGACCATGCCGGAATTGATAAAGACCATATGCCGGAACCCGGTACCGGCATGGTCTTCATCAATTCCGGCATGGTCTTCATCAATTCCGGCATGGTCATCATCACTTTCAACATGATCTTCATCACTTCCGAATAAAAAAAAAATTTCGTTTCCAAAGTGAGGTGAAGAGAATTTGATATAGAGTGGGGAGAGTTTAGAATTTAAAAGGGAATGGAGAATATTTGGTTTTCAAAACACTACCCCTAAATAAGATTAATAAGAAGTGGAGATGGAAATGAGGGATATGATTTAGATTTTTGATTTTAAGTTTTTAATTTTTATTTTGAGGGAAGAAGTGGAGATGGAAATGGGGGATATGATTTTGTTTTTTGATTTTAAGTTTTTTTTTTTATTTTGAGGGAAGGGTATTTTAGTATATTCATAACCAAAAGTCACCCCTTAACACACACCATGGGTTGGGGGAAGTAATTCATATCCCCCAATTAATTCCCATATCCCCCAATTAATTCTTCTAATTAATCTTAATAAATTAATTTTTTAGTTAGCACTGGGGAATAGTGAGGTTGGTAATTCTTGTGTGTTCAGGTGATACTTGTTACGTAGTAGGCTTTGTCGGGCATCATGAACCTAGACAGGGAAACTACATTCTTGTATCACTAGGCATGGAAGGGAGACTTACTTCAATTAGTAAACTGATAGATCCCAAAATTTACTTAGAAACTGATAGAATATTTTATTTTGTAGTTAGAACCATTAATCTATTGAAATAGAAATTTATTAATAAGAATTTAGACCTAGTCATCTCTTAGAAATTATTTCAGCATAGTAGGCTTAGAGACAATCATCTTATGAAATATAAATTAGATTATCGAACCTAGAGCTACAAATTTTAAATTTTAGTTGTAGAAAGCCATATAGGTTGTGCTATGTTTTATGTTGTTGTGCGCTTAGACAAGAGATGGGATTATTCTATAAGATGGGGAGTTTTTGAAGACCAGAAGGATGGTTTGATTTTCGAGGACGAAAATGATATAAGGTGGGGAGAATGTAAGGACCCTTAAGTTCGTCAACGCTATTTGACTGGTCCATTGATAATCAAGAGACGTTTTAGTCGAAAATAAGTTTAACACGAACGTTAATAGGAATTAATCTAACAATGATCTAGAGACGAAACTAGTACCACTGGATAGATCTCGAAAAGTTACGCGGAAAGGACTACTCGAACATGTCGTTCGGATATTGGGCGAAGAAGAAATAATCTGATTTGTGTGGAGGGTAAAATAGTCATTTAACACTCAAGACTTATCAAGGCAGCCGAGTTATCTTCTGTGGGCACCAAAGGTCTGCCTTTGGTCGGGTGCCTTTAGTTTTTGGTCGGCCTTATCTTCAGATCGAGAAGATAAACTCGATCTCTATTCTTTTTCTTCCTCACTCTTCTTCTTTCTTTTTCTCTCTCTTTTGTTTCTTTCTTCCATGTTCTTTCTCTTCTGCGAGTGATTGAGAGTTCGAGTGGAGGTTTGATGATCAGTAGGAGGTGGATAAGATTGCGGAATAGTTAATGGTGGTGGTGTTGTTACTATTTGAGTGTAAGAGGAAGTTGAATCGAGAAATCAAGAAGTTAGGGTTTCTAGATTTGAGGTTGGTCTTGTGTAGAACAATTGATGATGATTTCTAGTTGATAATAGATGAAGAATGTTTGGTTTGGTGTTTAATTGATTTTCAGAAACTGTTTTCATGAAGAATCAGAGTTAGGGTCTTTCAGAATTTGAATTAGGGTTTGTAGATTTGATTGTTGTTTTGAAGAGTTAGAAGATGTTATTTAGAGTTATGGATAGATGGAGAATCTTGGGTAGAAGTTTAATTGAAGTTTTGCAATCGAGTTATTGATGAATTGAAGAATTAGGGTTTTGTTCAAAATTCAGAGAACAATTGAAAGACGAAATTGATGTTCCAAGAAGATTGATTAGAGTTGTGCTTGTCGTGAATTAGGTTCAGACCGAGGAATTACTTGAGTTTATTAGTTAGGGTTCTGGAATTTGGTAAGTTGAAGCTGATATTGAAGTGTTAGGTTGATGAGTTGTAGGTGGTAAAGAATTATGGCTCGATTATGTTGGTAAGAAGATGATGAGCATGTTATTAGAGTTGAGATGGTTATAGAGTGGACAAGGAAAGAAATTAGGGTCTGCCATTTTGTTCAAGGAACCTGAACTGAGGGGAAAAGATATGTACTGGTGGAGATGGAGGTTGAATTTACATGGGTAATGATTGTAGTTGAGGTCATGTTGCTTGAGTAATGCTGAACTGAGGTAATTGTTCTTTTAAAATATTAGTCAATTTGTGCATTGAGTTATAAGTTTCCGAATGAACGGTGAATGAAGTTTGATATTGTTTGAAGCTTTAATATTGTATGTATATGGATGGTGTTGTTAGGTGTGATTTGGTGGAGAATTTTATGTTGTTACTTGAGTTTGAGATGATGGTTGTCTGTGTGTTGAAGTTGCAGGGGATGTGAGTGATCTATGAAGTTATGGAGTGTAGTTTGTGGTTGTAATGGATTTGAATTGGGTTATGTTGAAGTACATAATCTGAGTTGTGGTTTTGGTAATGGAGTTGAACTGAACTTGGAGGTAACATAATTGAGCTGGGGGTGTTGATAATGTTAAGATAAGACTAATGTTGTAGGGAATGGTAGTGTTTAAGATTGAGTTGTGATACTATGAATAGAGTTGTAATTGTAAATGGTGGTGATAATAAATGTAAGAACTGTTGCTGGTCAAGAATGAGGCTTTGATCATGGTTAGGAATGATAAGTAGTGGTGATAGTTTGGAAAGATACGGAGTTTTGGAATGGTAAACTAAACTGAATTTCAATCAGTTGCGTGAGTATGTGCTGAGTGTTGTTCAGTTGATGAGAATTGTTGTTTAAGATGGTTCAATAGTAGCGAGGTAAGAGTGCTGTTATTGGATTTGTGTTCTCAAGCTATACGTATTTTGGAATGGGAGTTCTAATAAGTTTGTTGTGACTGTAGAAGTATGAATGTAGAAAGATATTGCTTAGAGCTGCAATTGCATGTAAAGCTTGAGTTACAATTGTACTTTGAATTATATGAATTATATTGAAGTGAATATTTATGTTTTGATCAATTGGATATAATTGAGTTAGTGAAACTAAACAATAGAGAGCTTCCTTGTTGAATTGGTGTTAGAGTTCTTTTTAGAAGGGTGATTCTTTTGATTGCCTCGATTTCCTTTACAAGTCGGATGTCGACTAGTTTAATCTTGTCTGACTCGGTTATTGTTGAGTCGAATCGATTGACTCACCGAGTTCCTGTCTTGACCTGAGATGACTCAGTGACCGATTTAGACTTTGGACCTTGACCATTGACCCTGACTGTTGACCATTTGACTGACGTTGACTGTTACTTGACCCTTTGACCGTTAAAGACTGTTAGTGACTCAGATGGACTGGGCCTTAGGATAATGGGCTGGTCTAGTTGACTTGGGATTAAGACTAGCTATGCTAAAGTAAGAGAATGAAAATGTGTAGAAACATAATGGGCTTAGAACCATTAGATAGTCCACTAAACTTATAACTAGAGAATCATATGAATTTATGTTATGAGCCTTGTGTGAGCCTTTTGGCTAAACTCTTAAGAGTTCTTGTATGATTAACAGTTAGTCTATATTAACAACGACCGATTCAAAGGACGAACCAGTGGATCGTGGATCTCGAGGTAGGCGTGGCTTGTCATCAAAAGGTGTGGGAATGCATTTGACTCTGTTGTAATCATTTTTGTTTCTTTTATTTAAAGTCTTCGTTTAATAAATTCATGCATTGTCTAGTTGTGCATTCCATGCTTTGTTTAAATTGCATTACGATTATTCGGTTAATGTGAATCTTTCCATGATTTGGAAAGGACTTGTAATGTGTTGTTAATATGAATTGTTATGGGAAATGATAATTTCCACTTATGGTATATAGGATACGCTCCTTCACATTTATATCTACTTTAATTCAGCTTTTATTGTTTAGAGTTGGTCACCATGGTCTTGGTGGCATCCATAGCTAAATAGGTGTGAATTGTCGGTTAGGAATTTACAACCATATTAGTACATTGTTTGACGAAGGAGTTTGTTCCATATACATGTATGATTATTTCAGTGACTAAGTCACTGTTTAATGTTTAGGAAAAACATGTCTTTGTTTTCCAATTCTTGCTTATGATTACTTAGAAGTTAAATGTTAATTATTCCCACTTCAGTTTCGTGATGATCGAGTTGCGCTTGAAAGCTTCAAGGGTTGAGTTCGCTAGTTGATTAACTTTTGTTATGTTTATTATGTTGTGTATTTTATTTAAAAACCAAATGACTATTATATATATATATATATATCATTTGAGAGAAGATCTTGTATATATATTTCTAAGAGGGGTTAGTTTTAGGTTAAGTTCTGTATCGCATTTCTTAATCGAATGCTTAGGTGCATGTTTTAGATTTTAGTGCCTCTATATTTAGTTAATCTCTTGGATTAGTCAGCTGTTAGCTTAGGGGGCGCTACATTTCCGATTAACCCTAACTATTAAAAGTCGGCAGGGTCGTGAATCAGAGACCCTGCAGGCTGAATAACTGCAGATTCACAGTTTTGATTTTTCTAACCTAATTTGACATGCAAACATAAAATTGAAGTGCTGGAGTGAGTTTAAATATACCCTTACTTTCTCAATGACGTCATTTCTTCGGTTTGAGCGGCGTTGATTTCTTCTTCTACGGTTTTTTTTTACCAAGTTTCTGTTGAACTAATTTTGCTTATCTTGGGTTATATTCATTGTGTTTTCTATTTGTTGGTTTCATACGACTATCCCTCGGCCGCAGCTCCATGTTTGAAGATTAATCAGAATTTTCGAATCGACGATTACGAGAATTAGTCGATGAGGTTTTGATGGTGGTGTGGTAGAGAAGCCGGTATGCAGGGACGGTACTAGGGGGTGGCTTACCCAGGCTGCCCTGATTTCCTTTACAAGTCAGATGTCTGACTAGTTTAATCTTGTCTGACTCAGTTATTTGACTGAGTCGAATCGGTATTGACTCACCGAGTTCTGTCTTGACCGAGTTGACTCAAAGTGATCGATTTAGACTTTGGACCGTGACCATTGACCCCGATCGTTGACCATTTGACCGACGTTGGATCGTTACTTGACCCTTTGACCGTTAAAGATTGTTAGTGACTCGGATGGTGGGCCTTAGGATAATGGGCTGGTCTAGTTGACTTGGGATTAAGACTAGCTATGCTAAAGTAAGAGAATGAAAATGTGTAGAAACATAATGGGCTTAGAACCATTAGATAGTCCACTAAACTTATAACTAGAGAATCATATGAATTTATGTTATGAGCCTTGTGTGAGCCTTTTGGCTAAACTCTTAAGAGTTCTTGTATGATTAACAGTTAGTCTATATTAACAACGACCGATTCAAAGGGATTTAACCAGTGGATCGTGGATCTCGAGGTAGGCGTGGCTTGTCATCAAAAGGTGTGGGAATGCATTTGACTCATTTGTAATCATTTTTGTTTCTTTTACGAAAGTCTTCGTTTAATAAATTCATGCATTGTCTAGTTGTGCATTCCATGCTTTGTTTAAATTGCATTACGATTATTCGGTTAATGTGAATCTTTCCATGATTTGGAAAGGACTTGTAATGTGTTGTCAATATGAATTGTTATGGGAAATGATAATTTCCACTTATGGTATATAGGATACGCTCCTTCACATTTATATCTACTTTAATTCAGCTTTTATTGTTTAGAGTTGGTCACGATGGTCTTGGTGGCATCCATAGCTAAACAGGTGTGAATTGCCGGTTAGGAATTTACAACCATATTAGTACATTGTTTGACGAAGGAGTTTGTTCCATATACATGTATGATTATTTCGAGTGACTTAGTCATTTGTTTAATGTTTCGGAAAAACATGTACTTGTTTTCCAATTCTTGCTTATGATTACTTAGAAGTTAAATGTTAATTATTCCCACTTCGGTTTACATGGATGAGATCAGAGTTGCGCAGCGAAAGCTTCAAGGGTTGAGTTCGCTAGTTGATTAACTTTTGTTATGTTTATTATGTTGTGTATTTTATTTAAAAACCAAATGACTTTTATGTATATATATATATCATTTGAGAGAAGATCTTGTATATATATTTCTAAGAGGGGTTAGTTTTGGGTTAAGTTCTGTATCGCATTTCTTAATCGAATGCTTAGGTGCATGTTTTAGATTTTAGTGCCTCTATATTTAGTTAATCTCTTGGATTAGTGTTTGTTAGCTTAGGGGCGCTATATTTCCGATTAACCCTAACTATTAAAAGTCGGCAGGTCGTGAATCGTAGACCGCAGTCAATAATCTTCAGATTCACGGTTTTGATTTTTCTAACCTAATTTGACATGCAAACATAAAATTGAAGTGTTTGGAGTGAGTTTAAGTATACCCTTACTTTCAATGACGTCATTTCTTCGGTTTGAGCGGCGTTGATTTCTTCTTCTACGGTTTTTTTTTACCAAGTTTCTGTTGAACTAATTTTGCGATTCTTGGGTTATATTCATTGTGTTTTCTATTTGTTGGTTTCATACGACTATCCCTCGGCCGCAGCACCATGTTTGAAGATTAATCAGAATTTTCGAATCGACGATTACGAGAATTAGTCGATGAGGTTTGATGGTGGTGTGGTAGAGAAGCCGGTATGCAGGGACGGTACTAGGGGGTGGCTTACCAGTCGCTTCGATTTCCTTTACAAGTCGGATGTTCGACTAGTTTAATCTTGTTCGACTCGGTTATTTGATCGAGTCGAATCGGTATTGACTCACCGAGTTCCTGTCTTGACCTGAGTTGACTCAGTGACCGATTTAGACTTTGGACATTGACCATTGACCCTGACTGTTGACCATTTGACTGACGTTGACTGTTACTTGACCCTTTGACCGTTAAAGACTGTTGGTGACTCAGATGGACTGGGCCTTAGGATAATGGGCTGGTCTAGTTGACTTGGGATTAAGACTAGCTATGCTAAAGTAAGAGAATGAAAATGTGTAGAAACATAATGTGCTTAGAACCATTAGATAGTCCACTAAACTTATAACTAGAGAATCATATGAATTTATGTTATGAGCCTTGTGTGAGCCTTTTGGCTAAACTCTTAAGAGTTCTTTTATGATTAACAGTTAGTCTATATTAACAACGAGATTCAAAGGGACGAACCAGTGGATCATGGATCTCGAGGTAGGCGTGGCCTGTCATCAAAAGGTGTGGGAATGCATTTGACTCTGTTGTAATCATTTTTGTTTCTTTTACGAAAGTCTTCGTTTAATAAATTCATGCATTGTCTAGTTGTGCATTCCATGCTTTGTTTAAATTGCATTACGATTATTCGGTTAATGTGAATCTTTCCATGATTTGGAAAGGACTTGTAATGTGTTGTCAATATGAATTGTTATGGGAAATGATAATTTCCACTTATGGTATATAGGATACGCTCCTTCACATTTATATCTACTTTAATTCAGCTTTTATTGTTTAGAGTTGGTCACCATGGTCTTGGTGGCATCCATAGCTAAACAGGTGTGAATTCTTAGGTTAGGAATTTACAACCATATTAGTACATTGTTTGTGAAGGAGTTTGTTCCATATACATGTATGATTATTTGGTGACTTAGTCATCTGTTTAATGTTTCGGAAAAACATGTACTTGTTTTCCAATTCTTGCTTATGATTACTTAGAAGTTAAATGTTAATTATTCCCACTTCGGTTTTGACAGATCGAGTTGCAAGCAAAGCTTCAAGGGTTGAGTTCGCTAGTTGATTAACTTTTGTTATGTTTATTATGTTGTGTATTTTATTTAAAATCCAAATGACTATTATATATATATATATATATCATTTGAGAGAAGATCTTGTATATATATTTCTAAGAGGGGTTAGTTTTGGGTTAAGTTCTGTATCGCATTTCTTAATCGAATGCTTAGGTGCATGTTTTAGATTTTAGTGCCTCTATATTTAGTTAATCTCTTGGATTAGTCAGCTGTTAGCTTAGGGGGCGCTACATTTCCGATTAACCCTAACTATTAAAAGTCATAGGTCGTGAATCGAGAGACCTCTGGGGTCAATAATAGCAGATTCACAGTTTTGATTTTTCTAACCTAATTTGACATGCAAACATAAAATTGAAGTGCTGGAGTGAGTTTAAGTATACCCTTACTTTCTCAATGACGTCATTTCTTCAGTTTGAGCGGCGTTGATTTCTTCTTCTACGGTTTTTTTTTTACCAAGTTTCTGTTGAACTAATTTTGAGATTCTTGGGTTATATTCATTGTATTTTCTATTTGTTGGTTTCATACGACTATCCCTCGGCCGCAGCTCCATGTTTGAAGATTAATCAGAATTTTCGAATCGACGATTACGAGAATTAGTCGATGAGGTTTTGATGGTGGTGTGGTAGAGAAGCCGGTATGCAGGGACGGTACTAGGGGGTGGCTTACCCAGGCTGCCCTGATTTCCTTTACAAGTCAGATGTCTGACTAGTTTAATCTTGTCTGACTCAGTTATTTGACTGAGTCGAATCGGTATTGACTCACCGAGTTCCTGTCTTGACCTGAGTTGACTCAGTGACCGATTTAGACTTTGGACATTGACCATTGACCCTGACTGTTGACCATTTGACTGACGTTGACTGTTACTTGACCCTTTGACCGTTAAAGACTGTTAGTGACTCAGATGGACTGGGCCTTAGGATAATGGGCTGGTCTAGTTGACTTGGGATTAAGACTAGCTATGCTAAAGTAAGAGAATGAAAATGTGTAGAAACATAATGGGCTTAGAACCATTAGATAGTCCACTAAACTTATAACTAGAGAATCATATGAATTTATGTTATGAGCCTTGTGTGAGCCTTTTGGCTAAACTCTTAAGAGTTCTTGTATGATTAACAGTTAGTCTATATTAACAACGACCGATTCAAAGGACGAACCAGTGGATCGTGGATCTCGAGGTAGGCGTGGCCTGTCATCAAAAGGTGTGGGAATGCATTTGACTCTGTTGTAATCATTTTTGTTTCTTTTACGAAAGTCTTCGTTTAATAAATTCATGCATTGTCTAGTTGTGCATTCCATGCTTTGTTTAAATTGCATTACGATTATTCGGTTAATGTTAATCTTTCCATGATTTGGAAAGGACTTGTAATGTGTTGTCAATATGAATTGTTATGGGAAATGATAATTTCCACTTATGGTATATAGGATACGCTCCTTCACATTTATATCTACTTTAATTCAACTTTTATTGTTTAGAGTTGGTCACCATGGTCTTGGTGGCATCCATAGCTAAACAGGTGTGAATTGCCGGTTAGGAATTTACAACCATATTAGTACATTGTTTGACGAAGGAGTTTGTTCCATATACATGTATGATTATTTCAGTGACTTAGTCACTGTTTAATGTTTCGGAAAAACATGTACTATTTTCCAATTCTTGCTTATGATTACTTAGAAGTTAAATGTTAATTATTCCCACTTCAGTTTCTGTGACAGATCAGAGTTGCGCAGCGAAAGCTTCAAGGGTTGAGTTCGCTAGTTGATTAACTTTTGTTATGTTTATTATGTTGTGTATTTTATTTAAAAACCAAATGACTATTATATATATATATATCATTTGAGAGAAGATCTTGTATATATATTTCTAAGAGGGGTTAGTTTTGGGTTAAGTTCTGTATCGCATTTCTTAATCGAATGCTTAGGTGCATGTTTTAGATTTTAGTGCCTCTATATTTAGTTAATCTCTTGGATTAGTCAGCTGTTAGCTTAGGGGGCGCTACATTTCCGATTAACCCTAACTATTAAAAGTCGGCAGGGTCGTGAATCAGAGACCCTGCAGGCTGAATAACTGCAGATTCACAGTTTTGATTTTTCTAACCTAATTTGACATGCAAACATAAAATTGAAGTGCTGGAGTGAGTTTAAGTATACCCTTACTTTCTCAATGACGTCATTTCTTCGGTTTGAGCGGCGTTGATTTCTTCTTCTACGGTTTTTTTTTACCAAGTTTCTGTTGAACTAATTTTGCGATTCTTGGGTTATATTCATTGTGTTTTCTATTTGTTGGTTTCATACGACTATCCCTCGGCCGCAGCTCCATGTTTGAAGATTAATCAGAATTTTCGAATCGACGATTACGAGAATTAGTCGATGAGGTTTTGATGGTGGTGTGGTAGAGAAGCCGGTATGCAGGGACGGTACTAGGGGGTGGCTTACCCAGGCTGCAGCCCCCCCCCCCCCCCAATACTAGAAACTCCTTTTTAGCCAGCCTATTCGTAAGAAAAAAATGAAAAAGCCCAGGTCAAAATTATAGTTAGCCCAAAATAAACTATCTATCTATACAAAAATGAAAAACCACAGGCCACATATCCCACTAATAACTCTATGTATATACAAACATACAAGAAAACTAGTCTCTAGTCTTATGTTGACTCCCTCCAACCTTTTTTTCTTCTCATCTTGCATTTCTTTTTAGTTTTTAGGTTAAAACTTGGATCTAAAGCACCAGTGACGGGGGAGAGGGTCAACATATTCATATAACTATAGATTAGCCCGGAGTAAAATTTTTCATTAGCCCATTAGTATGAAATATTCAAATGACTTCTTCCCAATTTAATTGTTATGTTGCCTTTTTTTTTTTTTTACTTCTTTTAAACTTTTGTGTCCTCTTTTGTTTCGGTTAGTGCTTAGAAATTAAATTCAACGGTGAAATTTACTCCAACTCCATCACAATTTGATCTATCCAGCCCACGTTGTTTCCAAATATTTACTAAAACTTGGTCCATGCATACATAAACTAAAAATTAGCCAAAATATCAAAATCTATTACATAATATTTTCCCCATTTTCTTTTGACAAAAAATTGACATTTAAATGTTCTGATGTATCGGCTTTAAATTTCATGAACTGATTTGAAAACCATACAAATATGTAGAAGTAACATTGTAAAAGTTCAAAAATTCGGGCGGCCTTCGGCCGCATTCTAGATAATAATATTTATTTTTATTATATATGTTGTCTTCGTAATTTAAAATATTGTCACTCAGCTGAACCTTACTATATAGAAAATGATAAGCAACATGCAGTGCTTTTATCACTGTATTTAAATTTTAGCATTTAGATTGCTATAATTTGGGTGTACGAAAAAAAATATTAGCCCACCCGGACACAAATTCCTGGTTCCGTCGCTGCCGGTATGGTAGGGTGGAGGATGAAAAAAAGAAGAGAAGAAGATAAAATGTAAAAATAAAATCTAATTAGGGTAATGGCGGTGCTGATGATGATGGGGTGCTGTCTTTTTGCTGATGGTTGGTGTTGCAGTTAAGGTGGTGTTTTTGTTGTTGAATTTGGGGTTCTTCTCAATCTCCCAACTCTATGCTTTGATTGGTGGCTTCCCGATTGAAGGATTTCTGGGTGTTCTCTCTAGCTTCAAGGGATGGTTTCGAGGTCATGGCGGTGCTTCTTTTGTGCTAGAGTTCCAGTTCTCTTTGTTCTTCTTGGGCTGAAAGTGGGTCGGGTCGTTGATTTGGATCAACAGATCTCTGGTTGTGTTGGCTTGTTTTTTTGTAGTTTTTCGTTAGCTTCTTTCTAGTTTGTTGTTTGTAAACCATCGATAGTTGTCTCCACTGGTTTCTGTGGAATCTATTTACAGAGTCGGTTCCTTATGTTTCGATTTGGCTTCTTTAGTTGTCTGCAATATGAATACTAGTTGTCCCTTATGATTTGTTCTGGGGATTTCCAAATAATATGGATTTCCAGTTAGTATTCAGTAGAAGCTTGTCGATTTATGGGTTGCCGTTACGGCAACGGGTTTACTTTGTTATGGGGTCTTGTAACATTGCTCTTTAGAGCTTTCGTTCAATGAAATATATCCCTTTGTTCAAAAAAAGAAATAAGCTGTTAAACTGTTGGTTAGATAGCATTTTCGTTAAATACCGTTATTAACCAAAGACGTGTTGTTTAGAGAAAAAGGGCCACATATACGATGGATGCGTGGCCCGACCAAATTGTAGTCGGAGTGGTTCAGCACCATCGGAGACAGGGGCGGAGCCAAGGGTTGACTAACCCTGGCTCTAGCCCCCCCCTCCCCCCTTAAAATGATGAAAATCATTGTAACACCCTTACATTTAGTCCTATATTCTGATTTTAGCCCACTTTTTAGTTTGGATTTAGTCCACTTAAGCCCATGTGTTTCCATTTTTTTTTTAGCCCCCCTCAACCTTAATATTTGGTTCCGCCACTGATCGGAGATGTAGTTCAATGGTTAGCCCGGTAAGAACGAGGTCGTGGGTACGTCTGCATTTCAACTCGTTACGGTTCGGATCGGTAGGATATATTTCTAAGACGGTATTCTTTTCTGGTGATGTTATAAGCCGTTCTCAACCCTAAATTCTCTTTGTGAAATGCTGTAGAATTTCGATGAACCCGAAGTTACGGTAATTTAAAATTATTGTTCTTTTATGTTTTGGGCGTTTAGGGTTTTATTTCTAATGTTGTTTTGATTGTTCCTAACATCCCTTTGCACTTTTTCTTTACATCTTTCTGTGATCAAAACAGAGGATTTAGAGTGAAAGCTTTTGTTAGGACACCGATTTTATGTTTAGGCTAGACTTACTTATTTTAAGGGTTTTAGCAATTTTTTGTTTTTGTTTTACAGATTTCTGTGATCAAGACAAACCTTTCTGCACTCGGGCTTTAGCATATTATTTGTAATGGAGGCTTGTTTTACAACCTTGCAAGCTAATGCTCACTTGGTGAAAGTTGGCAAAGGAGGAGGAGTTGATAATGGGTTTTGGGGAGAGAAGATTAGAGGGAATTTAATGAATAGTAAAAAGGATTTGAAAAAGAGTAGTTTTTTGAGAAGTGAATTTGGGAAATGGACAAGGATTAAAGGAAATGGTGGTATTTGTGTTGTTTCATCTGTTCGTACTTCAGATCATGTCACTAGAGAAGCAATGGTATGATTAACTGAACTCTTAAAACATTTAACATTATTCTTAAAATATAAAATGATTTGGATTTTTAGTATTTCATTCATGGATCATTATGTTAAATGTGTACTAATCAATGTTATTATATCAAATAAAATGAAATGGGATTCCTTCTATTAAATCTTAATTGTGAAATGTGGTTCGATTTTTTTTTATGTTTTTGATTGCAGACCCATCCAGGACCAGTGTTACCATATAAAATAGCAGACCCCAATACTGTAACTTCAGTCATTTTGGGTGGAGCGTTTGAGATTGACACAAAAGCTCCGTGTCTTCAATCGATGAGGTTGGGTGGGTTGAACGGCTTACCGAGGAACGATATATCAGTGTTAGAAGACAGAATCAGGTTTATTTATCTCATTTACTATTAATAAGATCTTGGCGGCAGGAATGCACTATTAAAATTGTGATCAGAGTTATTTATTCTGTTTCTATTTGTTGTTTATCTGTTGCCCGTCTAGAAATATTCTGTCTAAATTACAAGCTAATGATTTTTTCCTGTTCATCCATAGGTTCCAGTTAGCAATTGCATCAACAGTGGCATAAATAAGATATTTATCCTTACTCAATTAACTTATGCTACCCTCAATCGCGACCCCATCCTTCGGAAACCTGTTCACCGATTCAAGACTGGTTTTGGCTTGGAAGACGGATGTGTAGAGGTTTGATTCAATTACAGTACTTCAGTTATCTGCATAATTTTAGATACATTCAATTACTACAAAAGTTTCACCTAAGAGTAAGTGAAGTCATGTTTTTGTGGATAGACTCTGATGCATGTATTTGCTAAATGTTTTTTCTAATAATTCACTGGAACAGCTCCTGGCTGCGACTCAAACACATGAAAATATAGGAAAGCAGTGGTTCCGAGGAACAACTGATGCCCTGAGACAGATCACATGGGTATGTACTTAAGATTTCATCCTAAAAAAAATGAACAATATCTCTAGACAAATAAAATACACGGGGCTATGCATAGTTGGCTACTTCCATTAGGTATTAAGACATTCCTTCTCTTGAATTGTTTGCATATAGGATGCCAAGAACAAGAACATCGAGCATATAATGATCTTGTCAGGCGATCATCTTTACAGAATGGACTACGTGGACTTTGTGCAGGTATCTTAATTAGTTGCTCGATGTATAAACAATCAAACTAATTCTTTATGATGTTGTGTCGTGTTGCAGAAGCATATTGATACCGGTGCTGATATTAGTGTTTCGTGCATATCCGTTGATGATAGGTATTATTTTTGCCTGCCTGATATGTGATTGTAATTGTTTGTTGGACTCGAACTCAAGTTGAACTATTATCTTTCAGCCTTGCATCAGATTATGGATTGATGAAGGTTGACAGTTCTGGTCGCATTATCCGATTTGCTGAAAAACCAAAGGGAGAGGATTTGAAAGCAATGGTAAGCCGATATCTCCCCCTTCCATTCATACGAATCTTCACCTTTTTTTGTGATTATTTCAACCTTCTTTGTGATTATTTCAAAAGAATGAAAGGATAGTGATACGTCTGAACTCGAGTTCATATATTTTTCTAAATGAAATCTACTTGATTGAACTAGGAATTATTGCTTTAGCTGATGTAATATTTTCACTATGATTGAGAATCTAAAATCTTGGTTGGTTTATTGCAGCAAGTCGACACTGCTGTCTTGGGGTTGTCTCCGGAGCAAGCCATTCGATCTCCCTACATTGCATCTATTGGCACATATTTATTTAGAACAGATGTTTTAATAAAGCTCTTGATGTCGAGGCTTCCCATTTCTGTTGACTTTGGATCTGAAATCCTTCCATCAGCTGTGATGGACCATAATGCCCAAGTAAGGATTAATTGCATTTGGAAATTTGCTGCCTTAGTTTTTTTTTTCCCATTCCTTGATTAAAAATATCAACGGGTTGAGGTCTGCTAGGGTAGTACTTAACTAATGAGTGTGTTGAATGGTAAAACTGAACAGGCTTTATTATTCTGAAGTGATATATGAAGCTTTCGTTGGAATGAGGTTCTCTATGCGATAGAAGCAAGGTGGCAAGCAAAGGGGTGTGACCTTGACTAGTGTACTGTTAGAAGTATACTCTGTGAGGCCTGAGTTTTTGGGTGCTATGGGATGCCGGGATATCCTCCTGTACTGGATTTCGATGAAACAAGACTAGGGTGTGAGATTTCCTGTTATTTTTATTTTTAATGTTATTTGAGGTTTTTATTTTGTTTTGCTCGTGTGATACCTGTCATTTGTGAAGTCTTTGAAAACACCATTTTCATTTGTTTGGTATTGGGATGAGTTCATAGTCGGTTATGTGAAGATTAAAAAAGACAATGAAACTCTGGATTTGGCCAACAATATTATAATGTGATATATGTTGGTTTCTCTGAAGTGCCTACTTTTCATGCTTTGCAGTATCCCCCTTAAACCAGAAATCACGTAATATCTTTGTGGTGTTGAATATAGAAACCAGAAATCACCAACAGCATATCTTTGTGGTGTTGCTCATTAGCCCCCTAGGGTGGATGGAATTTGGTTGGTCACTTAAATTTGAAGAGTGAAAGACCATTTTTTGTGAGATTGAGATAGTATTTGTTGTTTGTTGAAGATGAGACGGTGCCTTGCATTATGTAATCTTAACAATATCCTGGTTTTGGTTTTCAATGCGTTAAAAAAGCAGAGAAATTGATGTCAGGTAGTTTTTATGAGTCTTTGCCCGCGCATTATTTCTGTATTGTTCACAATCGATTAAAACGTCATTTTTTTTTTCAGGACAATGATGATTAAGTCTTTGGGTAATGATACTTATAAATCCGAGTTCGTTTACAAAAACTGTTGCTGAGACAGTCCCATGGACTACGTTTTCACGAAGTTACATCTAGAATGTGCACTTACCTTGAATATTAATGCCATAAAAAACACACTTAAAACTGCCACTTTTTTGAAATAATTTTTTCCCAGTCCCGTGGCAGGCATTTAGAAGGGCTCTAGTAATCCCACAATTGCTCTTTATCTACAAGATTGATTAGAAAAGAGCAAAGCACAAGACAAAAATAGAAAAATGAAAACTCTGAAGACATTTGGCATTTGAGAGAGACAGACTTCTTACATTTGGCGTCGGACTGACTACCAAAAAACCAGTAAGTTTTCATTTGGATCGATTAAGTTAACCTCAAGGTTTACTGAAGAATATGAATCCACAACCAGCTAACCTCTTGTTATTTGGATTCCATTTCAAGAGAGGAGAAAATGTACACCAACTTCACACTCATTATTGAGTCCTTCCTCAAACTCGGATGATATGATACTACAAGTTTAGCCTGGCTCTCGTCCTTTAGAGAGTGCATGAAGTGACCAAAACAGTGCTACATGTAATGGGCCCAATTTGGTATAAGAACGAGCGGGCTTTAGAATTTTGCTATGTGAAAACTATTGTCACCCCATTTTGAAGGCTGTTTTTAGGCATACATAAAACTTTCTAGGCATACTCAATAAAGACAAAAAAGGATGTCAAATAACAAAATCAGAAAGCCCCTTAACCAAAAAAAATATTAATGGCAAATATGCCCTTTACATATTAGTATTAGTAATTTGGATTAGTGATCAAAACTTTTGTTTAGTGATCAAAAGTTTTGTTTAGTGATTAAAACTTTTGTTAGTGATTAAGATAATTTTTCAGAATTATAAAGTTTTGGGTAGATGAAAAAATTTGAGGGAAACTCAAACTCAAGGTGATGCTTTTTATGAGCCAAATCCGGATGATGAATACATATATGAGGAACCCAATGCTTCTAATACACATGTACACTTCTATCTTATGTTTAATCTCACTTTTGTAGCTTAAAATCATATTTTTTTTGTGTTTTTTCACTAAGGTTCGGCGAGTCTGGAATATGTTCGGCTTAATTTATCAGCCGAACCCACTCGATATTGACAACTAATGAACAGTTCGGCTAACCAGTAAAACACAATATGAATGAACCCACTTTATAGACCCTAGTTAAACTTATAATGAAAATTGATAACAAGCCGAACACATTAAGTCAAGGGTTCGGCTAACCCGTAAAACACAATATGAGCCGAACCTACACCTAGTTTATTTTGCAAACTAACAGAGCATGGTTCGGCTTAAATTCAATATTCTATTTCAAGCCGACCTGTTCATATATACTTTCAGGTTGAAAATTTGAAGAACAGTTCGGCTTAAAGAACAACAAAATTATGCGCCGAACCTAGGTTCGGCTCAAAACTCACCAAAGATATGCGCCGAACCTAGATCTGAAACCGTCTAAAACCCTAAGTTTTATGGAATTAACCCTATTGAATCGATTAAAAACATCAAGTAAGAGATTGGGTTTGTAGACTTACTTTCTTATCCTATGAAACTTACTTATTTTCGTGAATTGACGATTAATTACGGCGATGAATTTTTTTTTTCTCGCGAAGGAGAAGAATGGTTCGGCTAGAGAAGATGAAGAAGTTAAATAAAAACTGATTTTGATTTTCTTAAAACTGATTTTAGGTTTTTATATTAAGGGAAAGGGTGGATTAGTAATTAAAACAGTTGGAGGGTATATGGGTAATTGAATTACCCAAGGCATACCCATTATAAGATAACCCAAGATGGGACTACTGTTTTTTATGCCCTAAAAGATTTCCGTATGCCTAAAAACAGCCTTCCCCATTTTTGTTCCATTTTTCTGTTTGCGCGCACCTATTTACCGTGAGAAAATATCGTACAAACCCAAAATTTCCGAAATTATGTTTTCCAAATTAAAACTTTCTCGTGATAAATGCGGAAGCTCTTCTATGTTGGAATTACCTAATTTGTAATGTCCAAATGAAGTCTAAATGGGTTTACAGGTGTTTGTTTAAATACGTACAAACCAAAGTGTGACAATTATGTCATAGCGTGGCAAATCTGTTACGAATTCAGAAATGTGGCAAATCTGGATAAAGTGGCAAATTTGTAACATCAAATAACAAGAAGAAAAATAGTTAGAGCTTGTGGCAGAAGCTTGACGAAATGAAAGATTGTGAGAGAATCTGGATAACTAAAGAAGTGTTACAGTTTTCGAACAAAAGCGTGACTGGAACAAAGATGAATAGAAGAAGAAACAACAAAAAATGTTGTGAAGAAACGGAAGCAATCACCAAGTGGTGATGAGATAGAGAACTACAAAAGTGGGTGAAAATCCTATGAGTTTTCTAAAGAGTACAAGAAGTATTTTACTGAAACGAAGAAGAGGACCGCAATGTCCCTAAACTACGATGGAACCCGTATGTTCTAAAACTACGAAGAGGACCGAAATGTCCCTAAACTACGATGGAACCCGTATGTTCTAAAACTACGAAGAGGACCGAAATGTCCCTAAACTTACAAAGAGGACCATAATGTCCTTAAACTTCCGAAGAGGACCGAAACGTCCTTAAACTATGAAGAGGACCGAAACATCCTTAAACTATGAAGGGGACCGAAACGTCTAAGATAAAGAGAAGTTGGAAAGTAGGTGTTGAGGGGGAGTGTTGAATATTCAACACCAACTTAGTCAAGTGTTCACACCTATCTAGATTAACCTAGAAATATCTAGGATGTCTAGAGTCAATGTTAGACAATTAACATGTGTAAAATGAGTGTTCTAGAGTTAGACAAATCAAATAAGAATACTAGATTGTCTAGTAGTTGGTTTGGTGGAAACCTCCATGGTAGGTAAGCCTCCATAGGCATAGTTGTTAGCCTCCATAGGCATAGTTCTCTTCTTATTTTTGTAGCCTATAAATAGGCATGTTGTATTCATTTGTAAGTAAGGTAGCAAGAATCAATCAATACAAAGTTCAAGTTACAAAATCCTTGCTTCCACCCTTCACTACTAGAGCTCTAGGAGCTCTATACGAGCAACACCACGATGCTCGTATATCTCCGAAAAATATTATCAAGGTTTCTAAGTTCTTGATAAGAGTATAAATTTTAACTTGTTGAATATTCAACACCAACTTAGTCAAGTGTTCACACCTATCTAGATTAACCTAGAAATATCTAGGATGTCTAGAGTCAATGTTAGACAATTAACATGTGTAAAATGAGTGTTATAGAGTTAGACAAATCAAATAAGAATACTAGATTGTCTAGTAGTTGGTTTGGTGGAAACCTCCATGGTAGGTAAGCCTCCATAGGCATAGTTGTTAGCCTCCATAGGCATAGTTCTCTTCTTCTTTTTGTAGCCTATAAATAGGCATGTTGTATTCATTTGTAAGTAAGGTAGCAAGAATCAATCAATACAAAGTTCAAGTTACAAAATCCTTGCTTCCACCCTTCACTACTAGAGCTCTAGGAGCTCTATACGAGCAACACCACGATGCTCGTATATCTCCGAAAAATATTATCAAGGTTTCTAAGTTCTTGATAAGAGTATAAATTTTAACTTGTTGAATATTCAACACCAACTTAGTCAAGTGTTCACACCTATCTAGATTAACCTAGAAATATCTAGGATGTCTAGAGTCAATGTTAGACAATTAACATGTGTAAAATGAGTGTTCTAGAGTTAGACAAATCAAATAAGAATACTAGATTGTCTAGTAGTTGGTTTGGTGGAAACCTCCATGGTAGGTAAGCCTCCATAGGCATAGTTGTTAGCCTCCATAGGCATAGTTCTCTTCTTCTTTTTGTAGCCTATAAATAGGCATGTTGTATTCATTTGTAAGTAAGGTAGCAAGAATCAATCAATACAAAGTTCAAGTTACAAAGTCCTTGCTTCCACCCTTCACTACTAGAGCTCTAGGAGCTCTATACTGAGCAACACCACGATGCTCAGTATATCTCCGAAAAAATATTATCAAGGTTTCTAAGTTCTTGATAAGAGTATAAATTTTAACTTGTTGAATATTCAACACCAACTTAGTCAAGTGTTCACACCTATCTAGATTAACCTAGAAATATCTAGGATGTCTAGAGTCAATGTTAGACAATTAACATGTGTAAAATGAGTGTTCTAGAGTTAGACAAATCAAATAAGAATACTAGATTGTCTAGTAGTTGGTTTGGTGGAAACCTCCATGGTAGGTAAGCCTCCATAGGCATAGTTGTTAGCCTCCATAGGCATAGTTCTCTTCTTCTTTTTGTAGCCTATAAATAGGCATGTTGTATTCATTTGTAAGTAAGGTAGCAAGAATCAATCAATACAAAGTTCAAGTTACAAAATCCTTGCTTCCACCCTTCACTACTAGAGCTCTAGGAGCTCTATACGAGCAACACCACGATGCTCGTATATCTCCGAAAAAATATTATCAAGGTTTCTAAGTTCTTGATAAGAGTATAAATTTTAACTTGTTGAATATTCAACACCAACTTAGTCAAGTGTTCACACCTATCTAGATTAACCTAGAAATATCTAGGATGTCTAGAGTCAATGTTAGACAATTAACATGTGTAAAATGAGTGTTCTAGAGTTAGACAAATCAAATAAGAATACTAGATTGTCTAGTAGTTGGTTTGGTGGAAACCTCCATGGTAGGTAAGCCTCCATAGGCATAGTTGTTAGCCTCCATAGGCATAGTTCTCTTCTTCTTTTTGTAGCCTATAAATAGGCATGTTGTATTCATTTGTAAGTAAGGTAGCAAGAATCAATCAATACAAAGTTCAAGTTACAAAATCCTTGCTTCCACCCTTCACTACTAGAGCTCTAGGAGCTCTATACGAGCAACATCACGATGCTCGTATATCTCCGAAAAATATTATCAAGGTTTCTAAGTTCTTGATAAGAGTATAAATTTTAACTTGTTGAATATTCAACACCAACTTAGTCAAGTGTTCACACCTATCTAGATTAACCTAGAAATATCTAGGATGTCTAGAGTCAATGTTAGACAATTAACATGTGTAAAATGAGTGTTCTAGAGTTAGACAAATCAAATAAGAATACTAGATTGTCTAGTAGTTGGTTTGGTGGAAACCTTCATGGTAGGTAAGCCTCCATAGGCATAGTTGTTAGCCTCCATAGGCATAGTTCTCTTCTTCTTTTTGTAGCCTATAAATAGGCATGTTGTATTCATTTGTAAGTAAGGTAGCAAGAATCAATCAATACAAAGTTCAAGTTACAAAATCCTTGCTTCCACCCTTCACTACTAGAGCTCTAGGAGCTCTATACGAGCAACACCACGATGCTCGTATATCTCCGAAAAATATTATCAAGGTTTCTAAGTTCTTGATAAGAGTATAAATTTTAACTTGTTGAATATTCAACACCAACTTTGTCAAGTGTTCACACCTATCTAGATTAACCTAGAAATATCTAGGATGTCTAGAGTCAATGTTAGACAATTAACATGTGTAAAATGAGTGTTCTAGAGTTAGACAAATCAAATAAGAATACTAGATTGTCTAGTAGTTGGTTTGGTGGAAACCTCCATGGTAGGTAAGCCTCCATAGGCATAGTTGTTAGCCTCCATAGGCATAGTTCTCTTCTTTTTTTGTAGCCTATAAATAGGCATGTTGTATTCATTTGTAAGTAAGGTAGCAAGAATCAATCAATACAAAGTTCAAGTTACAAAATCCTTGCTTCCACCCTTCACTACTAGAGCTCTAGGAGCTCTATACGAGCAACACCACGATGCTCGTATATCTCCGAAAAATATTATCAAGGTTTCTAAGTTCTTGATAAGAGTATAAATTTTAAGATGGTATCAGAGCCATTACAAATTACGGGGGAGTGTTGGAATTACCTAATTTGTAATGTCCAAATGAAGTCTAAATGGGTTTACAAGTGTTTGTTTAAATACGTACAAACCAAAGTGTGACAATTATGTCATAGCGTGGCAAATTTGCCACTTTATCCAGATTTGCCACATTTCTGAATTCGTAACAGATTTGCCACGCTATGACATAATTGTCACACTTTGGTTTGTACGTATTTAAACAAACACCTGTAAACCCATTTAGACTTCATTTGGACATTACAAATTAGGTAATTCCAACACTCCCCCGTAATTTATAATGGCTCTGATACCATCTTAAAATTTATACTCTTATCAAGAACTTAGAAACCTTGATAATATTTTTCGGAGATATACGAGCATCGCGGTGTTGCTCGTATAGAGCTCCTAGAGCTCTAGTAGTGAAGTAAGGTAGCAAGAATCAATCAATACAAAGTTCAAGTTACAAAGTCCTTGCTTCCACCCTTCACTACTAGAGCTCTAGGAGCTCTATACGAGCAACACCACGATGCTCGTATATCTCCGAAAAATATTATCAAGGTTTCTAAGTTCTTGATAAGAGTATAAATTTTAAGATTCTACTCTTGCTTTCGTACTATTTCTCCCTGTAGAGACAAGTTGAGTTTTCTCTCTGCCTCTCCTAATCTCTTATTTTGATTTCTTGTCTCTTTTCTTTCATAAGGTTTGGCGCGACCTCCCTCCCCTTAATCACTAGTTGATTTTATGATCGTGAATTAGGGTTTTCTCTATATGAAGTCATTTTTGGTTTCAAAATCTGTATTCAAATTTGGGATTTTAGGTTTTTTGACTTTTATTATTCCAAAAGACGAAGACGAAATTGAAATTCAAGTTAAAAGAGTAGAAGAAAACTGTTTCCTATCTTAACCACTATGTACATCGAATGAAGTATTCCAGAAGAGTAATGATCTTTCCGCGTTTTTGTTTTTAGATAACAACATATTTTCAATGTTTATGGTAATGGGATCGTGAAATATTAAAAGCTCGAAGTAAGCTAAGGAAATGCTCAAAACATTCCAAGTAATGGGCCCAATTTGGTATAAGAACGAATGGGCTTTAGAATTTTGCTATGTGGAAAATACTGTCACCCTCATTTCAGGGTGAGCATTTGGCCTGTAATCCGCGGATTTAACCGGGACCAACCGTTAATTTTCGGATGGATATCCGGACCGTTCGTCAATGGGTTGGATGCGGATGGAATTTTTGAAATCCAATGGATAACGGATCGGACCCGGATGCAACCTTGAAAATCCGTTGGACATCCATATCCGTTAAATTAAGGGTATTTATGTAGTTTTAGAAAATACTATGAATCATTTAGGAATATTTAAGATGTTTGCTTAGGGTATTGTACATGGAATTTTTATATTTGTATACATATATAGGATATGTAGGTTTTATAAGGAGGCATTTGTGTTAGCTTTATTTTCTTTACGATAAATTTTAGCTAAAACAAATCCATTGAATTATCTGCATCCAATCCGTCCATCCGTGTATCCATTGGATATGGATTGGATGCGGATGCTAAAATTGAAATCCGTAGTGCAATGGATTGGATGCGGATGAGGCGAAAACCGGTCCATATATACCGGCCCATGCTCACCCCTACATTTTTGTTCCAATTTTCTGTTTGCACGCACCCATTTATCGTGAGAAAATACCGTGCAAACCCAAAATTTTCGAAATTATGTTTTCCAAACTAAAACTTTCTCGTGATAAATAGGGAAGCTTTTCTCCTCTTGCTTTCGTACTATTTCTCCCTGTAGAGACAAGTTGAGTTTTCTCTCTGCCTCTCCTAATATCTTATTTTGATTTCTTGTCTCTTTTCTATCATAAGGTTTAGCGCGACCTCCCTCCACTTAATCATGTTAGTGTATTGAGTGTAAGAGAGGTGTAATTCCTGTTTTGTCTATTTCTTATTCTGGGTGTATCTAGATTTGGGGTGTGTTTAGTTTTGCTTTGTTAAGACACTTTAATATCTAGGTCTTATCCAGATGTAAGGAACTCATTCAATATTCTAGTTCCTTATGTTGATGGTATGAATGTGTTGGGTAGTAAATGGGTGTACAAAATTAAGTACAACTCAGATGGTTCAATTGAGAGATATAAGTCTCGCTTAGTTGCTCAGGGTTGTAGTCAACAGGCCGGCGTTGATTGATTTGAAACTTTCAGCCCAGTGGTTAAAATTTCCACTATTAGGTGTGTACGTACTCTATATTTCTCTAGGAACTAGCCTATTCGACAGCTAGACGTTTCTAATGCATTTCTGCATGGGAATTTGACTGAAGTTGTATTTATGAAACAACCTATGGGCTTTGAAGACCCTGTTTATCCTAATTTTGTATGTCGTCTTAAGAAGCGATATATGGTCTCAAATAAGCTCATAGAGCTTGGTTTGAGAGATTTGGCGGATTTTTTACTCGACATGGATTCATTAGATCTGTGTGTGATACTTCGATGTTCATTTATCAATCTGGGTCAAGAATGCTTCTTTTGTTATTATATGTGGATGACATTATATTAATTGGATCATCTCCTGATCTACTTCAGTCCTTCATTGCTTTGTTAAGTAAAAAAAATTATATGAAAGATTTAGGAGATCTCCATTTTTTTCTTGGTATAGAGTGCACAAGGACAGCTGACACACTTCTCTTATCTCAGAAGAAGTATGCACTTACTCTACTTCAGAAAGCTGATATGCTTCTTTGTGGGCCTGCAACTACACCAGTTACTTCTGGTCCACGTGTTTCAGTCCACCATGGAATTTTCTTAGATGATAGTGATGCTATATTATACTGAAGACTAGTTGGTGGACTCCAATACTTAACTTTAACTCGACCTAATTTATGCTTTGTTGTGAACTACGTCTGCCAGTTTATGCACATACCAACTTCTGTCCATCTTCAACTAGTTAAGCGAATTTTATACTATGTCAAGGGAACTATTATTGCTTATGGAGTTACTATTTCTGCAGGGCCATGTGATGTTCTTCATGCTTACTCGGACTCAGATTGGGCAGGCTTCCCTGACACTCGAAATTCAACTGCAGGTTATTGTATTTTTCTTGGGATTCCTTGGTTTCATGGAGTTCAAAGAAGCAGCCCACCATTTCTAGATCTTCTACTGAGGCAGAATACAAAGCTTTGGCTGTCACCAGTGCTGAATGCTGTGTATTTATTATTTACTTACTGAGTTGGGTGTCTCTTTGTCATCCCCTTCTGCATTTTTTATGTGACAACACCAGTGCAGGTAGCTTGGCTGTCAACCCTGTCTTTCATGCCGGAACCAAGCAAATCGAGATTGACTATCACTGCATTCACAATCTTGTTGAAAGTGGATTTCTACAAGTCTCCTATGTTCCTTCTCAACATCAAGTGGCAGACCTTATGACCAAGGGCCTTGGAGTTGTTCACTTCACTCAGCTAGATAGCAAACTTATGTCCTTACAGGTTCATCAGTTTGAGGGAGGTTGTTAGTGTATTGAGTGTAAGTGAGGTGTAATTCCTATTTTGTCTATTTCCTATTCTGGGTGTATCTACCTTTGAGGTGTGTTTAGTTTTGCTTTGTTAAGACCAGTGGCGGAGCCACATTGAGACAAATGGGGTCTCAAGCCCCCACTTGTTTTGTAATCTTAAGGTAAATATGCATGGTTTTCTCTGTAAATTTTAGTCATTGTGGGGGCAAAAGAGGTTAATTCTTATAAATTATTCGCCTTTGCTTCTTTTGACCCCGTCGGCAAAACATCTTGCCTCCGTCACTGGTTAAGACACTTTTATATCTAGGTCTTATCCAGATGTAAAGAACTCATTCAGTATTCAATAACCACTGCAATTGCTTGAATCTGTTTCATCTTATTATTCTTCAAATCACTAGTTGATTTTATGATCGTGAATTAGGGTTTTCTCTATATGAAGTCGTTTTTGGTTTCAAAATATGTATTCAAATTTGGAATTTTAGGTTTTTTGTCTTTTATTATTCCAAAAGACGAAGACGAAATTGAAATTCAAGTTAAAAGAGTAGAAGAAAACTGTTTCCTATCTTAATCACTATGTACACCGAATGAAGTATTCCAGAAGAGTAATGATCTTTCAGCGTTTTTGTTTTTAGATAACAACATATTTTCAATGTTTATGGTAATGGGATCGTGAAATATTAAAAGCTCGAAGTAAGCTAAGGAAATGCTCAAAACATTCCAAGTACTAGGAGGTATGTTTTCATTTCCCGATCAAACTGCTTAATGAAATAAACCAAGTTCAGTTGTTACGAGCCAGTGCATGCATTTTGTTCGAGTTATACTTGATATACGAAACTATAGTTACTGTACTTACCTCCACACATTCGTTCATTCTGGACAACTTAGCTTGATGAGTTGTTGACCCTTAGATCGATATATTGTTGAATGCCACAACAAATTTAATTAGCATCATCTGCTCCATGAACGATGCAGACATTCTGCATGTGCTTTGCTAATGTTCATAGTTTGCTTATTCCGGTTGAAAGTGGAAAAGATCCTCTTGATATAATCGTCTCTCAATTTGATTGTAGGAGGTTTCAGGATTTTGTTTACCGACCGGACCAAGTTACTTATGGTTGTTGGAGGAGTAACAACAGCTGCAGGAGTTTATACTACAAGGTGCACCATGCTATGCCTATCATTTTTCCTTAACGTTCTGTTTTATGCTTATTGCTTGAATAATCAATGACTCGCTATTAATTATTGATTTAGAAAGAAAAAAAAACAGGATTTTGTGTACCGTATTCTGATATCGGTGATCACTTTCTCTAATACTAAATCTGTTGTAAAATGAGAATATGTATCATTTTTCCTCATCGCCCTGCTTTCGTATTATAGATAAATAATAACTTTTTGGAGTTTTAACTTACCAGAGGAAGAAAGTAAGTTAAAAGTCCTTTATTAATTAAAATTGAAGTCGCGAAGCTACGGATGTGTTGGTGTTGGTCATAATGATAAAATAATATGTTATGCAGCTATGAAAACTATTGTATCATAACACGTTATACAATCCCGAAAATGGTTGCATAACACGTTATGCAGCTATTATTTTAGGTGCATGACAAGTTATGCACCTTTTTTTGTTTTTGTTTGCATAGCATGTTAGGAAGCTACTTTTTTGTTAGTGTTGAAACTAACAAAAAAAAAGGCTGCATAACACGTTATGCACCTACAATAATATCTGGATAACATGTTATGCAGTAAAGAAAATGGATGCATAAAGTATTATGCAATCATATTTTGAAAGCACTGAATTAAATTTTTTTGATGCGGATGCATAACATGTCATGCATAAATTAATAGATGCATGAACCAAAATATGGTTGCATAACGTTTTATGCATCTTTTATTGTGTCTGCTTAACCTGTTATGCATCGTTTTTGGTGGCTGCATAATGGTTATATACCAAATTTGCTTAAAAGAACGATCGCATCCGATTTTTTTCGCAAAAAACTTCAATTTGGTATTGTTGTTTGTACTCGTTGTGTAGCTCTCTTAAAAAGCTTTCCAATAATATATAATTTGTTAAATTCCAAGGCGAGGTTTTTTAGATATGTTAAATCCAAGTTGAGTTGCCAATTAATCCGTTGTGCAAACATTTTTCAAAATTTCATATAATTTTGGGTGTCACGGAAGCCTAAATTAATCGTGGGCCTGACAAAAAAAAATATGAACCATCTTTTGGGGACTACCCAAAAAAGGTGGGGGACTACCCAGTGCTACAAATGTCCACCCTAAAATGATAAGGGGTGTCCTAAAATGTGGAAATGACTAACCTACCCTTAACCTATATATATATTACCACCTCCTCCCATCACCACCACCTATATATATAACCACCTCCTCCCATCACCCCGCGCTCACCACCACCACCGACCACCTTGAGCCACCACCACCACCGACCACAATATATAGCTTAATTTAAATCATTAACAAAACAAAATCAAAATCAAAATTATAACAAACCCATTACTTGTCATTCGTTTTTGGTTGCAAAAATGAGAAGTAATCATTAAAATGAGTTGAAAATGTAAGTTGCAGAGAGAAGTTCGGTTAAGAATTATGTGAAAAACTTTGTCGAACTAGCCGAACTCAATTTTTAATGGAGGTTTTTCTTTCAGAGAAAAGTTCGGTTACGTCGCAAATTTTTTTTCCTAACCGAACTTTAGTTCGGTTACGTCGCAATTTTTTTTTCCTAACCGAACTTCAGTTCGGTTACGTCGCAATTTTTTTCTCCTAACCGAACTTTTCTCTGAAAACCTATATATTGAGTTCGGTTACGTCGCAACTTTTTTCATTTTTTTTTTCCCAGCCGAACTTTTAGTTCGGTTACGTCGTAAAAAAAAATTCCTAACCGAACTGTTCTCTGAAACTAAAAATTCCATTAAATCTGAGTTCGGCTACCTGTGTTTTTAGAAACATTAACCGAACTACACTTGCAGATGAGTTCGGTAACCTGTTCTTCAAATGTTGTAGCCGAACTTTGTAAACCAAACGAAAATCAATTTGTAAATTGTTCATTTTTAGGAATGTTTTGGCCAATTCAAGCACCATTAACTAAATTTGAAGTATCCATGAGTACCCAAAACATCATACTCTTGTTCTTCCTATTTCCTTCTTCTTCTTATCTCTCAAAAAAAAAAATGTTAAAAACAAAACAATCCAACTTATAAAACACTAATCACTAATCCCTAATCAGTTTTTAACTAATCACTAATCAGTTTTTAACTAATCATTAATCACTAACTAAGTTTATCATCAAGGGTAAAGTGGATATTAGAAACAAAAATTATAAGGGGTGACCAAATATTACTTCTAATATCCTCCACAAAAACTGATGGGTAGTCCCCCAACTTTTTTGGGTAGTCCCCAAAAGATGGTTCAAAAATATTATCTTTTTTTGGGCCTCAGCCTAAGTTCCCCTTTTGCTATCCAGGAGTATTTGTTTTGTTGACATTCAATTATGCTACGCATGAGAGAAAAGAGAGGAACATTCTGATCATTTTTATTTTGAGTATATAGAAAGGTTAATATGTATAAAGTAAAAATGTAATAAGGCCTAAGCCCCCATTTTGTGTACTGTGATTACATTATCTGCAGTTAATGATAACTTGCCAGAGTGTAAGAATTTCTCTAAATGGAATACATTGAAACCATTTTTGACCACATAAAATACTGTACCAGCCAAACTGGATCCAAATGCAGGAAACTGGAATTTGGTTTGGCAAAGTTGGCAGCTGCTCCACCAGCTAGTTGTAACAAGTTCTAACACTAAAACCACCTGCAAGAGTGCATTTCAATTCATCTGAAGCTTCATCATCTAATAATGGAGGAACACCAAAATCTGCAAGCTTCTCTGGGTGTCTCATTTTGCGTCAAATTCCTACTAAGTTGTATATTCCATGCAGTAAGCAACAAGTATGAAGACATGTGCATACAAAGTTTCAGTCCTAAATGGTGTGCTTTTTACTCGCTACTAAAGAAAAATCAAGACATTACGTTTTTTCAAAGACTAGGCATTACGTTTTTAGCTTTGGGTCCAAGAAATATTCTGAAGCTTTCCGTAATAAAATCAAAGCAGAAAGTTTTTAATGCGCTTACACGCAACATTAAGACCTATAAGGCTGAACATATATTGAATTACCGAGTTGGAGGAACCAGCAAAAACACATTTCGTTTAAGCTGCAAAGCGGGCATTTGTGCGATTAAAGTATGGGAACTTCCAACAGAACATACTGTGCCCATCTCTATTCAAGAAGGGGTTATGGATACCCGAATTTGGGTTGGTAGTGATCATGGTCAATATACGGTTAAGGATGGAATTAAAGTCAACGACGATCAAGGTGAGCCCGATTATCCAATCAACGTTGTTTGGAGTAATGAGTACCCTCACAAAATCAAATTTTTTCTTTGGCTTCTCTCTCATGACCGAGTAATGACGGCGGATAAACTTTTAAGAAGAGGTATGGATGTATCTAGTGTATGTCGCTTTTGTGAGGAAGACGATGAATCGAGTTCGCACTTGTTTTATGGTTGTTGGAGAATTCGGAGAATATGGGACTACTTTGTTGAAGGGTGCCACTTTGGATGGTCATACGATCTTAGTATCATTACATCTATGAAGGCTTGGAAGTTTAATTGGGGAGATGAAAGACTTAGTCGAATATGGAACAACATTCCGGTTGCTATATGGTGGTGTATATGGAAAGAGCGAAATGCAAGAACCTTCGATAACAAAAAGAAAACTTTGGCAAGCATCATAAGAGATATCAAGTTACAAGCTTTTTTTGGGGCTGAATCGAATACAAGTATGTTAGGGCTTACGGCAAATATGAAAATTTCTTTGTGGGATTCATTATACCGGCCTCCGTAATTTTTTTGTGTGTTTTTACTTGGGTAGCCGGATCCCCTTTCGGTTCCCCTTTTTTTTTGGTTCGATTGTAATCATTGGGTTAAGGCACCCCTTAAGCAGGCCCGGTTCTGAGGTGGTGCATGTTGGGCAACGGCACAGGGCGGGAATTTTTGGAGGGCGGGATTTTTTTGGATTAGTGGATGGATATATTACTCCTAGTCCCAAAATTTGGAGGCCTGGGAAGCCTGCTATGTTTATTGTTTAAGTCACACATTTTAGTTGAATCCGACGATCCCAATATATCTTATATTCTTGAGTCATCGCCTTAAACTATCTATTCAAGAAAAAGAAAAAGAAAAACTTGACGATAAACCCTAGCGAGATTCCAGAAGAACGTCGTGAAGGACAAAAGGAGAAAGTTCATTCCAATCCCATATTCCATTCATATGTATTCATATTTCAATTCATAGGTAACCTCTATGGCTCTATCTCTAATCTCTTATCTTATAGTCTTATTATTTTGGTCGCATAAAAAAAATCATAGGCTAATTGCCTAATTCATAGGTAACCTCTATGGCTTTAGTGCTTTTGATAAAAATTCATAGCTTTATTATTCTGCAGACTTGGTTTACTTACAAAAACGCGTACTAAGACGGTAGTACCTGGTGAAAGTGGACATACTAGACGTAAACACAAGGAAAAAAGTGATGCATTCGTACAATCTCAAACGGGAGCTATTGGTAAGTTTGTCACTAAAAAGGCACGTAGTGTAGTAGGAACCTCATCAGCTGGAAACGAAGGGGTTCGTGATGACGTAGGAAATGAGAATGTAATAGATGAAAATGTCAATGTCCATGACTGTGACAATATAAGCCACATGGAAAATCTCAAAATTTCCTTCTTAAACAATTGTTAAAAATTTGTTTGTTTTCATTTTTGATGAAAAATTCCTGACTTATTAATGTTGCTCTTAAGTTGAGCGACATAAATTACTTCATTTTCAGCGTTATGCAATAGATTTTATTTGGAAAACACATAACAATAATTGCGAAAAAAAGAGCATAAAAGGGCGTTCCGTACTTTTTGGCACAAGGTCATCGAAATATCAGAGACGGCCCTGCCCTTAAGTGCCTTTTTCAATGAAATTTCTATTCGATCGATAAAAAAAAAAAACATACTGTGCCCAGAGAGATCAATGGAGGGAAGGGGATTGAAATGAACGAAGAAATATTAAATCAACAATGCACAGCTACATGTAAAGTCAAGTCGGATTCTTATTGGTTTTGTGCATATCATCTTGGAAGCAAATTAGCACTTACTACCCAAATTGGTGCAACTACTAAACGAGAAACGCTTGGACTATAGTTAAGAACCAACAAAGAGTTTTCTTCCCAATTCTGGATAGGTTAAACTAGAATATTCTCAACTCCTACAGAATCAATAGTAGGGAGTTTTTTTGAATGAGGAGATACAGTTTTCAAGCTTAATTACTCACATGTGAGATGCAAAAACAACAGTAACAAGTTCAGCAAACAAACGCATGATGATTTTATGACAGTTTGTACCCCATTGGATTTTCAAAGCCAACAAACTGGTTATTCCGAACTTTCAAGTGTCAACTCTGCACAACCATGAAAAGAAGCTACAACTATCAATTGAAATAATCAATAGGCAAGAGAAGTCGAAACTCTTTTTTTCTCGTGTTCACCCGTCTATGGATGTAAACTCCAGTGAGGTATCTATGTACTTGAAGCTCCAACAAGTCACAAATTGGTTAAACGTCTCATGTGATTCTCTTGCTCAAACCCTTAAGCTAGCTAGCATTCTCAACCACTAGCAGCAGCAGGAGGAGTATTTTCAGTATCAACCACTAGCAGCAGCAGATGAGATTGAGTTGGGGTTTTCAGTTATTTCTAGCAAACAGTATGACTGAATTGTTCAAATCATGATAGACACCTAATGGGTATGTTGGATATTTTTTTGTCTATGACGGGAGCTTTTAAGAAATTCATCAACACCAGAAGATGAAGATTGAGTTGGGGTTTTCAGTTATCACCTGTAAAGCGATGCACACATTCATTCATTTTCTGTGTGGTCACTTGGGAAAGATAAGCTCATATGAGCAAAGTCACCCAATCAAAGTTCTGTTTCGAAAAAATCACAAATCATGATAGAACAAGCAAGCAGAAATATTGGTCATTTAAATCAAGTGCATCTGTTGGATCCTAATAAATCTAAGATTAGAGAACAAAAGAGATCTCTTGCTCAAAATCTAGCATTCTCAACCACTAGCAGCAGCAGGAGGAGTATTTCTAGCAAACAGTATGACTGAATTGTTCCGACACCTAATGGGTATGTAAGTTTTGTAGCTTTTAAGAAATTCATCAACACCAGAAGATGAAGATTGAGTTGGGGTTTTCAGTTATCACCTGTAAAGCGATGCACACATTCATTCATGTGTGATCCTTCATCACTGCTCTACATGACCCAAAATGAAATACTATATAGAAATGAAAAGTAAGCAACAAGCATGAAGACATGTGCATACAAAAGTCATACAAAGTTTCAGTGTGTGCTTTTTACTCACTACTAAAGAAAAATCAAGACATTACGTTTATTTTCCAAGACATTCAATTAAGGACTAGGCATTACATTTTTAGCTTTGGGTCCAAGAAATTCTGTTTTTAATGCGTTTACACGCAACATTAAGACCTATAAGGCTGAACATAAGAATTGCCAAGTTGGAGGAAAGCTGCAGGGCCATTACAGGCTTAAGCTGCAAAGCGGGTACCCACATTACTATTTGTGCGATTACAGGCTTAGGCTGAACATCCAACAGAACATACAGTGCGCAATGCCAGAGATCAAAGTCAAGTCAGATTCTTATTGGTTTTGTGCATATCATCTTGGAAGCAAATTAACACTTACTACCCTAATTGGCTCAGCTGACATAAACAAATTTAGAGTTGTTAGGATAACTCTAACAACTCGTATTCTTACAGGCAGAAAAAACGTTTTGCTTAAGCTGCAAAGCGGGTACCCGTGTTAATATTTGCACGATTAAAAGTATGGCATGGAAACATGCAACCAAAATCTAACACAGCTACATGAAAAATCAAGTCGTATTCTTACAGGTTTTTCATATACCATCTTAGAAGAAAATACTGACAACCCAAATTGGCTCAACTACCATGGTCCATGAGGTTTAAACGAGAAACGCTTGGACTATATATAGCTAAGAACCAACAGAGAGTTTTCTTCCCAATTCTAGATAGCTTAAAACTATGACAGAATATTCTCAACTCCTACAAAATCAACAGTAGGGAGTTTTTGTGTGAATGAAGAAGAGATACAGTTTTCAAGCTTACTCACATGTCAGATGCAAAAACAACAGTAACAAGTTCAGCAAACAAAAGGCATGGTGATTTTATGACTGCTGAATAAAAGTTTGTGTTTTCAAAGCCAGCAAACTGGGATTTCCTAACTTTCAAGTGTCAACTCTGCACAACCATGAAGAACCTACATATTAGACGTACTACCTGGAGTGTGCGGCAGAGACCACATGACATCAGCACATAAAACCCAGTCCTGCAGTTGTATTTTGTTATAAAGTCCTATTCTCCTGCTATTCTTCTGTTGTAACTTAGTCTTATAAAACTTCCTAGTCTTATGTATAGTCTTTCCTGTAAACTCGTACGAATAGTTCTAGGTTAGTTGTTTGTTCCTTATGTAACCAATATAAATATGAGATCAAATATAATCTTGTCTACACAATTGTGAGACATTAAAATCAATAACCTAGAATCTTTGATGGTATCATCTTGATCCAACCTAGGACCTATCTTCATCTCTTCCGCTGAATTATCAAACTCTAATCTCTCTCTCACAATGGTTGATACTTCCGATCAAACTCCTCCTAGTCCAACTTCCGATCAATCTCCTCCAAGTCCAACCCATGAAACCCAAGCCAATTCTTCAGGGAGTGTTAGAACCCTAGATCCTTACATTATCCACCCAAGTGACAATCCGGCCACAGTTCTTTCTTCTCCTCTTTTACAGGGAGACAACTATAGTTCTTGGGTTAGGGGAATCACCAAAGCGTTAAACGCTAAAGGGAAGCTTGGGTTCGTCGATGGTTCACTGCCTCCTCCAAAGGACGCGCTGCAATATCAATGTTGGAAAAGATGTGACGATCTTGTTGGCAGCTGGTTACTGAATTCCTGCCAACCTGATATTCGTGCTAGCTTCCTTTATGCTCCGTCTTCACATGCCATCTAGAAAGATCTCCAGGTGAGATTTTGTATATCTAATGCACCTATTCTCTTTCGCCTTAAGTCTGCCATAGCTGCTATTAGGCAGGAATCGATGTCTGTATCTCTGTATTACACAAAGATTAAAACTTTGTGGGATCAATACGACTCTCTTGTGGCTGTCACCGAGGTTTGTATATGTGGTGCTGCCAAATCTCTTCTTGAGAGGTTCGAACGTGAAAGAGCCATGGAGTTTCTCCAGGGATTACATGACCGCTTCTCCAACCTCAGAAGTCAAATTCTAATGATGGAACCTTTCCCCACTGCTCTCCGCATATTCAATATGGTGCAGCAGGAGGAAGAACAACATCACATTACTGCAACTCCTCTTCCCAGCATCGAGTCGGCTGCCCTCAATATGAATCGCTTTGTTGCATCGTCATCTGCTAATCGCCCTGCTGCGACTCACAACAAAAGGCCCAGACCTCATTGTGATTATTGTAATCGCCATGGACATGTTCGAGACCGCTGCTATCGCCTTCACGGTTTTACATCTACATCTGCTTCACAACCTGTTGCTGCTAATATCATTGTTCCTTCGTCTGAACCACAGCCTGCACATCAACCTGCTTTTCCTGCTCTTTCAGATGGACAATACTCTCGGCTTTTGGCACTGATAAGTCCTTCTTCTGAGGATACTCCGATGGATCCCAGAGTGAATTTTGCAGGTAAGCTGTTTAATACCTTTTTCTTTGAACCGTGGTTTGTAGATAGTGGTGCTACTCACCATGTTTGTAACTCGTTGTCTTATTTTACTTCCTACTCACCGGTTAAGTCTTTGATTCAAGTGCAACTCCCTGATGGTACTTTATCTACTATCAAACACATTGGTGAAGTAGTCTTCTCACCAACTTTGAAACTTTCTAATGTTCACTATATCCCAAATTTTAAATTTAATCTTTTGTCTGTGAGCCAATTAACTCGCTCTCTGAATTGTGTTGTCGTTCTTACACATAAGAGACAATGTGAAACAAAGAAAGAGAGACAAGTCTCAACCGCCTAGCCTGGCATACTCCTCATAATCTTCAAGCAACATTTCACCAGCCTGTTTATTCAAAGCTGATTCTGGAAATGGTTGTACTAATTTGAGCGTACGCATCCCTCATGATCGATTGAGTCTTAATATTTTCAAAACCTATATCCATATTCTCAAAATAGGAAAGTACTTTGATAGATGTCCCTGCACGATGCTCGTTGTGATGGATGGCCTCTCTCACAGAGAACTCTCTATATTTCACCTTATTCATAAGATCATCAAATCCTTTTTCACTTATTAGATGGAATGGAGCCAAGTAGCATGGTTCAGTTTCTCTACTAACTTCTCCTTTACTTCCATTGCTTCGGGCCCTGAATATTAACAAATTATACAAATAATCATAGATTAAAAATACAAAAAATAGTAACCATATAAGTTTGTACAGTTGAAAAAGAGATTAATTACCTAGTAGAGAAAGAACGGTGAACTTGTACATCATAAAATAGAACCATGAGAATCTAAGATCAAAAAAGAAAAGAAAAAGAAGAAGAGAAGAAGTACACCATGATAGAAGTTTCATCAGTAGAAAAAAAAACAAGAAGAGAAGAAAAAGTCATGAGAAGAAAAGAGACAACACTAGTACTTACTTAGTAGAACAAATAGTTGAAAAAGAGATTAATTACCTAGTAGAGCAAGAACAGTGAACAACATGATGGACAACTAACCTCCTGTACATCATAAAATAGAACCATGAGAAGCTAAGATCATAAAACCTCATCCATCAGTAGAAAAAAGAAAAGAAAAAGAAGAAGAGAAGAAGTACACCATGAAATTTCAAAACAAGGTAGGTATGCATACCCAATACGCATACCCTAAGGTTTTGACGCCGTTTAAGGGGGGAGATACGCGTATCCCGTGGGCTTGACATGGTGAATGGATATAGGATGCATATCCAATATGCGTACCCCGGAAACCTGAATTCATGGACTAGTTTGTAGGTATGCATACCCCTATAATTACATACGTACCCAGTACGAACTAAGCAAATGCTTATATACTATTTTCACAAATATTTTTATCCTTGATGCAACTATCATAAACACTTCTCACAAGGATCGATAACACATATACTTGAGATCGGTCACATCAATTTCAAGAGTCGATCACACCAATTACAAGGACCGATCATACCATCACATGGTGATTACTTAGGATTGGTTATAGCAAACCATAAGTCACATATTGGTCATCCAATGAATATACAATGAATACTCGGACCAATACATATTGATTTCCATTTCGATTCATGAAGCAAGTTCATGAATGTACTTCCTTTAAACAAATGTAAAACATTATTTCCTAGGACGAAATCTTCACCATAACCCATAAATATAATGAAAAAATATATACAAGATTATGTCGATGTCATATATATACGAAGCTCAAATGATAAGCGTTGTACTTCATATTCTAATTCCTTAATACTATGATCATTTATTATGATCATGTCTTTAATGTAATATGTACAACTTTGAATGTTATGTTTTTAATATAGCACGGCTTGAAAGATATGTTGGGAATTGAAACAAGTTCAAGTCAATATTATTAACCTCAAGTGGAAGGATGATGTCGTCGTTCTAGTCGTTACTTCTTCATATTATTCGGGTTTACGGAGTAATATTTGTATGTCTCAACATTCCTTAACTTTCTAATCTAACCTAAACGAAGTTGACTCTAGTAAATAATCAAGAGACACTAGATAAGTTTTGATACTAAAATATGGTAACCAAACTTGACATAACAACGCTTGGTGAGTTCAACCGAGCAATTCTCTAACACAATGATTTTTTATTATCTATGGTGATTGGGAATGTTTCAAATCGTTTAAAGAGAGCTTTCAAAATTACTGAGATTCTGGATACATGGTAGATACGCCTACTCAGTACGCGTACCCTATATATATAAATTATGGAACAAGGTAGGCACGCATACCCATCACACGCACCATGAGGCTCTGAGTTCATATAGAGGGGGGAGGTACGCGTAACCCAAGGATCGGAGTTCATGAATAGCTAAAAGTATGCATACCCAGTACGCCTACCTCAGTAGCCTGAGTTCACGGACTGGACCATAGGTATGCATACCCCTATAGTACCCACGTACCCAGTATGAACTAAGCATATTCTCATAGACTATTTTCACAAATATGATTAGCATTGATACAACTCTTTTTAAGATTGTTAAGACAACTTTGATCACTAAATCACCCTATTTTTATGAATCATGTTTTAGGTCTCGAGTGTTAATGATAATTATTCCATACAAAAGTAGATTTAATTTATTCTATGTATTTACAGCCCTTATTAATTGTTGTAAAAATATGACTTTTTCTTGTTGATTTCACATCTTAAAGGATGGATTACAAGTTTCATACTTGCCAGAACTCTGATCTTCTTGGTTTGGGTGCGACTAGATTTATCTTGGATATTGTTTTATGAGATCATCCACGAGCTTTTCTACATAATCAGGTTCACATGTTCCTTAGTCTAGGCATATTGATTATAGAATAGATAAGATAAACTTTATATATTCATATTGTTCAAGGATCTTTAACTTAGATTTACTTGCAATTGTATTATGTTTTTTCCATACAGGTTGCAGCTGTACCAAATTGGTGGTGTACTTGGTATCTTTTCCTTTGCAATTGGTTCCAGAGCAGGCAATCACCGTTATACCTAACAAAGTATGTATTTGTGATAATCCTTTTTTAAGGGTTCCGTGAGCAGACAATTATCTCTATGAGTATGCATCGGCTCTAGGAAAGAGCTGCTTTTAAGGGATCAGCCGTAGAATAAATCCTTTGACTCCTTTTAAACTATGAAAAAAGTTTCAAAAGTCTACTTCCTTAAGAAAGTGAGTCAATATATGGGACTGAAACACTATGTTTTATCCCACAAACTCAAGAAAAATACACCAGAAAATTCAATAGATAACTAAGTATTGGACCTTAATCTTTTAGAAAATGAAAATACAAAACCAACGCAACAAGAAAGAGTGATTTTTGGCTCGTTTTAAACCTCTATCTACACAAGACCTATCACCTATAGATATTAACATCACAAACTCATAATTACCTTCTTCTTTTTTTTTTTTTATATCAAATACTCAGTTATATGGATAGAAAATGGATGAGTAAAATATAGTTTATTTAAAGATGTCAAAATATTCATATAATGATCGAGAGATCATGTGCTCTATTTAATGTACTTCCCCACCTTTTATAAAATTGATCAGAAAAGTGAATATGCACATTCAAACATAACTAGGTTGTGTTGAGGTGAACCTTGCCTTGTTCGTCACTTATGACTAAGATAGAACCATCATCAATCTTGACCTATTGCTTGGTTTGATTTCTCATTTTCTTTCTCTTATTTTAATTCCTTGACTTATGATTAAGTGAGATTGTCATAATATTCATTCGTACAACAAACTTCAAACAACATGAGGTATTGTTTTGAGTCTATTGACTATACATTCAAAATTAGTTTCACCACAAAAAATATTTGATTTTCATTCTTGTGACAGATTTTCAGTTTCTATTTAGTTACTTGTATGTCAGCACCCATTTATAGATGGGTTTTGCAACAACTTTTTTTTCCTTCATTTTATTAGGGAGGTTACCACAGAGGATAGATACGGGATAATCATCATCCATCCATTAGACACCTGATCATTTATATTATATATATACATATATGAAATTATTAATAATAAATTGGCAGGTAATATATAGTTTTCTATCTATTAGGGATTAGTTTTTTCTCTTCAGAGTACTCTGTTCCTACCTAATAAGTTTTGGTTCTTTTTGTATGCACGCCTAAGAGATTTTCATCTTGAAGATGCATTGGCGGTCCCAAAGATATTCCAAAAATATCAATTTTGGATTAATCATAGGCCTTCATGTCGATGAATATTTTAGTTTTAAAGATGTTGCATTACTCTTATTATATTGTAATCACTTGGAGTCCGGTAGTATAAATTTTGATTTTCAATAACCTAAGTTATTCCTTTTAAACATTTACCTTTTTTTTTTCATAACGTGATTGTTCGGAAAATAAGATGAATTATAAATAAATTCGAGTTGAATTACTGAACCAGGTGGGCATTGGCGAACAATTTTGACCTTAATTAGTTCTTAATAACTCAAGAGTGATTTGTGAGTAAGTGGGGTCTAATGCATCGGAAATCTCAATTATTTGTTGAGAACCCTCACTAGATGACAATGCAATTTAGGTGGGTGTTTTATTGTTAGTAGAGGAAGTTGAATCAATGTATTATGGATCAAACATTTGTTGTTTTGTTGGTTTGTGAATGGAATAAAAAAAAAGATAGAAGCGAAAACCAAGGAATTCGATCAATTACTTGTTTTTAGTTGTGCAGTCATTGTTATATGTCTTTATGCTTCTTTGAGCACACTTCCAGTTAATAACATGTGAAATTTCAGACTATGTGGCCATATAGCTTGATTCAAAGTTAAATATATGCACGGGCAGAGAAAGCAATTTTTTATATCTTCATATCAAGGACAAACATGGACTAGTTAGTAAGTTCCCGAATTATATTCCTATAATTCGCGAATCCTTGTAGACCAAATACATAGGTATCATCCGTACAGCTGAAACCCCAACCTACTTTTCCAAATTTCCAGCCCAAAACAGATTGTACGCGTATTTAAGAATTATCGAATCATACGGTTTATATAGTACTTTGCCACCTTGTCACTAGATGAGCATTCTTTATTATATTTTTGACATTCAAAATCTTACATACACCAATCTGATTCCAGTACCACTAACATACATGTTATTGTTGATTGTAATACACATATTATATGTACAGTTCATATAAATTATTAAACCATAGTATCTAAGGAGAGATTATGTTAAAAATGGTTAATGTATACCGAATTCATATCTCTAAAATGAATTATACACGTACGTATTCCATCTCATATCACTGCCGAATCACGAACCATTGACCGGATTTTTGACCGAATTTAACTTTTACGAAACTGTATAATACTCATACATATCTCGTTCCAAACTTTTCTCGTACTCCGAATTGCTAACTAGGAATCACATGGTATGGTATGTGGTAAGGTATTATTTAATTATAAATCTTGGATATAAGAGAACACAGAAGCACGAGATGAAAAGGTTTATAAAATATCTAAAATTAATACAAAGATTATGGTATTACATTTGGTCAATTATTAGCATTGGAAGGCACTGGAGAGATCAACAAGAAAGAAAAAAAAATCATCAACTGGAAAAACCAGAACATGAAAGTAGAATGCTTGAGTCTTATTTACTGGATAAAGAGTTCAAAAGAAGATGTAGAGTCTGATGATGTGCGCGATGAAAAACAATTAAAGAAGCATCTCTACAACATTAAAAAGGTAACAGTTTCTATTTTCCAAATATTGTTTTGAAAAAAATAATACTTAAAAAAATAGATAAATAAGTGATTTCATTCCTATGAAAACAAGAAATTGAGAGAGTATACATAGCACCTATATTAAGGAGTATTTTCCCAAATCATGGATCCGAAGAACAACTAAAATAATATGGAGAATACAATAAGAGTCTATGAGGATGAGCGAACACGATAAGAGTGTATGATTTTAAAATTAAAAGAACATCCACATAAAAATACATTGTCAACATGGATGGAATCTAGAATCGACAAAGACTATAAATATCTCGAACAAAGTCTTATAATAAGTAAAATTGAAGAAATAAGCTGGGAAGTCAGGCACAACCCAAATAAAGATTCAATTTATTTTTTAAAGGGAAGATTATCTAATGAAAATCAACCAAGGGAAAGGTGACGCTTCAATTAAAGACCTTCTTCGAATTTTTAAACATTCTTAAAAAAAAAAAATTATATACCATACATTAAAATGATATTGTTATGACATTTTTTGGGATAAATTTAGCTTATTGGATATGCAGATTATGGAGATATGATCGTACATAAATATGAAACTTTCATATTTAACTTACTAATTGTATAAGTTTTCAAAGTATGATGCATAAAATAAAGATGAGAGTATAATGCACAAATATCTTTAACTGTACATATTGTTTGATTGATAGTTTTAAGTATGGAAAGATATAATATTAATGATGTGTACGTACAAGAATAACAAATTATTATTTATAGTAAAAAAAAAAAAAAAAAAAAAATTCATGATAATTAATCCCACACATCACAACTTTTGTTAGAATACATGAGTTCATTTTTTGTTGTCAATATATCAATCGTTCAAAGCAAGCAGTATAAACAAAATAACATTTAATATTAAAATATAATAGATAATTAAAAGCAACTCATGTAACAAAAAACCATTGAAGAGTCATTACAAGTTTTCCGTTTTATATCAAAAAAGCACCTGACAAGTAATGGAGGAGTTTATAATATATCAAACAATTGAAATGGAATATTGCGAGGACATGATGTAAAATGAAAAATCTAAAAAGTGCCTCACATGGTGAAATGAATAAGAAAAGGTGATCTGCATAATAAAAAATACGAGCTTCAGAAATTTTATTTTTCAAAATTTTGTTGACCCAATTTGAGCACTTTTATTCTATACCAATCTCTAAGTATATCGAATGTGTTTTATAAAATAAAATAAAAAATTCTACAATTGATCTACTTTCATGTGAAAGTAAATTGCTTAAAACTTATTTACTGGGGAAACTTTCAAAGAAGATTTAAAGTCTAATGAGGCCGGATAAGAGAACTACCGATACATCTTTGCAGCGCTAGAAAAATAGACAATTTATGTTTTCCATATATTTTTTTGAAAAACAAAATACTAAAAGAAATAGATGTGGAAGTGATTTCATTCCTAAGAAAATAAGTAACAAAATAAATATATACAGAGCATAATAATAAAAGTTCTTTCCCGAACCATGGATCCGAAGAAAAAATTAGTTTGGAATATATTATTACAAAGATGAACCAGAGGTAAAAAATAAATAAGACATCAACGTATGATGTTAACATTCAAAGAACATCTATAGGAAAAATAGAGTTTAAACATGTATAAAATTTAGGATCGAGAAGAAATGAATAAAAAAAATTTGTCTGCAAATTTGAATATAACCTAATAGAAACAACATCTCTAACTTCATCCACAGAAGGAACAACGCCAAAGATATCATAATATATATTTAATACAATAAAATCATCTTTGTTTTCCTCATTATCTTTGTTAACAATTTCCCATTCTATTTCATCAATAGAATCATATAAATATGAACACGATTATGAATATCTATATGAAGAAGCATTAGAAGTTGAAGCTGATGATGTTGGTGATGATAATAATAAAACTTGATTACTACTATTATTATTAACTGATGAACCACCGTGCGTATGTTTTGATAGGGTTAATACATTCGTATTATAAGAGTTTGGTGTTGTGGGTTTTGTTGAGTTAGTTTTTTTTTATGGTTACATGATCTTGCAATCCTCCAGCAATAGTTACCCTAACTCCTACTGCTCTTAACATGCCGCCAGTACCACTTGCGCCTCCACCCATTCCACCATTTCCAAATGATCCCCACATGATTTTTCTCTTTTCTCCATGTGTTCGGTGTTTCGCTTTTTAGAGAAAGAGAGAGTTAGGGGATAATCCTTGCTTTGATGTTCAGGGTTTTACCATAAAGTAGATATATATTTCTTGGGATATAATCTACGTACTATGATAATAGACACATATTTAAAATATAATGGGCACACAAGTTTGTCTGTTTCATGCTCTACTAGAGGCCCCATCTCAACCTCTATTGTAATTTTAAGTGTACATATGTTATTCCTATGTAACAATTCATTTAAAATTACTACAACGTAGTTAACATATATAAATACTTTAAAAAGACCACAACTTAGTTAATTATACAATAGATAACTTATATCGTTCCACGATACCTATACCTCTATAACAACAATACTAATAAAATAATTTTATATTTAGGATAACAATTCCAATAAAAATATATCTTAAAAAAATATTAATTACTTGATTTATTTTCATCAATATTTATCCCTTGTTAGTTTTAAAACCAATCATCTTTACTGAAGACTAAAACATATAAATCGAAAAAACAGAAGGATCCATGTTGACAACTATGAATTAGTTTAGTATATAATTATGATAATGATGAGAGACCAACAAATAAGGTAACCTTTTTTTTTCCTACCAAACATGTTTAAAGATATTTAGGGAATGATACAGAACAAAAGTGCTCAAATTGGGTCAACTCTATGAAAAATATAAATTATTGATGCTTTACTTCGAAAATACAATATGATAGTATTTGTAGCAAAAAAGATGTGGACATATAATTGTGAGCCTAGATGGTCAAGCTAAGGAAATATTTCACAAAGGAAATATAGTAAAGTGCATGAGTTACAACAACGTGACACTAATGTATCAATATGTCTAAGCTCCTAGTTTAGCTGAAAGCGATTGGTATATCAACCTTCTCAATTTTGAACTTAAACAACATTCAAATTTATTACCATCTGTCATTGGTTAAGATAGGACAAATTACTTGAACCCTCAATGATATTCACATGTGTTATTGTTGATTTATTGAATATACTACTCTTTTGAATTTATAATGCTCCCTAATCATAAAAAATCATATTATAAGACCATTTATGATGCGGGATATTTAATGAAATACATGACGATAGGAAAAAAATAATGTACTACTGTCTCATTAAACACCTAAAATTCATGCTTCAAAAAAATAATATATTAAACACCTAAAATGCATCTATATTAAAGGAATAAAAAGTATCTCATGAAATACATACAGATGAAATAAAATAATAATGCAATACTAGTAATATCTCACGCGCGATGCGCATGACGTGGCACTTGAACTACTGATTAGATATTCCAAAACTGATGCATACATATTCCCATACTACATATCTCCCTTTGGCCTCACAGTATTCACTCCTCCCCCTCTCTCAAGTAATCTATCCACCACCATTACATTAGCATTCAACTCTAGGTAAATCTATGTTTATATACGATACATGAACATGGATAAAGATAAGCAATGTAGTTCGTTTTCATTTATCATCACTTGATGGCAATTCTATGGTAAGAATGATGTGATGCCAACAGAAAATTGACTAAATTAAACAGTATCATTCTCTCAGGCATTTACACAAACATCACAAAATTAGGGATTGGAACGGGTAATTTCTCAAATGGAATTTTGTAAAGACTAATATTTTGATAGGCATTTATACAAACAACCAATGTTCACAATCTTAAACCTGATTAAATCCTTATCAAATGTACCACTACTTCAACTAAAATGAAGTTTAGTAAATAACTATTTCGCAAAATTTTGAACCATCCATAATATCAACGGGAAAAAAAACACACATCCGGTAAATTTGTAGAACTCAGTACGCGAAATTTCAGAGTGTGGAATCAAACCCATCAAATAATGTTGAAGTAGTTCTCACCAATGAAAGTGAAACCATCTTCAGTGAGCATGTTCAAGTCGAATTCATAACATGAGCCTCGAACTATGCTGAGAAACAGGGAATTTGATAGAAATGTGAAATTAATAATGACAAAATTTGAATTTGTGTTAGAAATTTCTTGCCAAATTTGATATCATCCCAAAGAGAGTGCAAAGGACATGAAATTAAAGCCTGGATTAACAGAGAGCTGAAATTAGATTTTAAAATTTATTAGAAATTTATTTTGGGTAGATTTGTTTTGCCCAGTAGCACACAGAGAAAATAAGAAATCTATCGGACGTTACAACGTTACCCTTTTTTTTGTTTTAAATTTACTGGAATTACTAACACATGCTAATTTTAAGTGGAGGGTATTCCAGTTAATTCCGTATCCATGTAAAAGAAACGCTCCGGTTGAAAACTCCCCGTTTTCTTTATTATAGTATAAGATTATTTCTGCTTATCACCCAAAAATCTGTATACATGATTTAAGAAAAAAAAATTGGTTATGCCAGTTTTCAAATATAAAGATTGATATACATGCTTCCATAGGAACTATAGGACTATTATTGAATTGTGATAGCGTCATTTTTCTTACTCCTATATATCTATCACCGCACCCTTCTCTTCACACTTCATACATAACAAACTGATGCAAACCTGCACAAACATCAATAAATAAATTTAGCACAACAATCAAGTTCACAACATCGTTATTCATAACTACCATATTGTTTAACATCAATATCAAATGCTAGCCTAACTCATTTTGGTGTTGCTTACACATTGGCCAACACCTTTATATTTTTTCAACAGATAAATGGTACATACTTGCAAGTTATATGTAAACAACCATCCTTGTTCTCCATACGTGCAAGTTATATTTATGAAGAAGTGAATGTTCATCATGTTTTGATTTCTCAACCCATTCCATCATATTCCTTATATATGGGAAGTTTAGGAGTATCGACATGTTGTTTTTTGTAAGAAGATAGAGCTTTGCGATTGCACCATCGATTTTGCTGGAATGATAACTAATAGTAGTTTAGATGCTTCATAAGGGAATTAATAAAAGGACATGGTTTGGGTTTAACATTTTATCATAAAAGTTCTGGTGGCGGGGGTGGTGACAGCTGCATTGGATATTATTTCTTAATTTCCTTTAGAACTTAGTTAACCCAACTGCGACTTTATACCAAAGGTTATTTTTTGTTGTTGAATGCGAGTTTTTATTTACCTGTTATACAGATAAATGTTAACTTAGAATGCAAGGGGATGACTCATTTTTCCTAAATTTTATTTTATATTTCTAATTGATGGATATACATTCTCTAAGAATATTATTTCTCTTTTAAAAAAAACCTGAACAATAATGATAAGTGAATAATTTACTATACTTTTGTTATCAATTCCATGCTTGTATTTGCTATATTTCTTGTGATATACCTTGTATTATTATTGTTTTCTTTTGTTTGTCTTATTTAGGTAGAATCATCCAAAAGGAAAGAAAAGAGTGCTAAAGCGGACATAAACATGAGATTGGACTAAGCACCAGGAGGAAATATACACAAATTCAGGATTATTCAACTTTATATTGTAGAGAATGAAGAGAAAAAAAATGAGGTCATTCCGAGTTCGTATGCAAAAGTTATGGGAAAAACCATATAATTCAAATAAGGCCCAATTCCTATCTACGTATGTGACCGATCACATCAATTACCAGGATCAGTTACACCCTCCAAGAGTGAAGAAAATACTTGCCAAAATTGGTTTTCTTAGTTCCGAAGTATTTCCAAATATTCTTTGGGATATTTAAGGATACCTATAAATACTTTTGAAAGGAGTTCCAAGTACCGAACAAAGAATTTTTTTATCAAGATACGGAAATAGAGACAAGAAAACAAGGAGCAAAAGCTTGGGTTTTTGGTTCTTCCATTACCGAAACTATTTATCTTTAATTTATTATATGTATAATCATGGGTTCCACTGAATCCATGAGTATCTAAACTCATATTTGATTGAGGATGAATTTTAAGTTCTAAACATGATTTGATTTAATATATAAATTTATTTTGATTTCTTCATATGATTATCGTTTGTTTCTACTATGATGAATATTTATGATTGATTGATTTATTTATTTAGGATGCCTACTAAACTGATCCCTTAATTTATCTATTGCTAGTAACGGGTAGGATATCCGTAAATTGAATAACCCTTACACAAGTAGAAAACGTGAGAGCTTGCAGAGGGATTTTGTGGAGAAATCGCGTGTAGAAACAATACTAGTAAGTGAACCAATCGTACCGAGTTTAACTGCTAGGAACGAACCTAGATTTATAAAACATAAAGCATTCGATTGAGTTACATCTTGTAAGCGTACCTTAAGGTGGCTCAGACATATAGAATCTGATAGCTAAGCGTACCTATTATTCGGTGATATTAGTAGTCTTGGGGGTAGTTAAGCGTACCTATTACCCTACGGTTGGTGATAATATTTGATTATTGACGAATAGATAATTATATTACTTTGATGAATGTTTAGTAACTAAGAAGGATTCCTTGATCATACTCCTCATCCTTGATTACATCTTAATTTATTTGCTTTATTATTTACTTTGCTTTATTTGCAACCTACAAAAAAAAAAAAAAACCATTTGTGACATTTGACAACTGAAACTCCTTTCTCTTCGTGGGAACTATCCTTGCTTCTATTATATTACCATTTAGTTGTGTGGAAATAAGTGATTTAATTTGTTGCACTCACTACACGCATCAAATTTTGGCGCCGCTGCCGGGGAGAAGTTGGTAGCTTTTAGTTATTATTTATTTTATTGTTTGATTTTTGCTTTATTATAGTGGCTATTATTTTATTTTATTTTATATTTTTAGTTTTTGATATTGTTTTCTAGATTGTTTGATTTCAGGTACCTTAATTTCTGGCACAAAAACGGTGGGACTACCCGAGGTGCGGTATTCAAACTCGTAAGGGAACTGCGCTGCAAGTGTTGCAAACTCATCAGCAGTCGCAACAAGATCCGCCATTAGAAGAAATGGTGAACGAAAATCCTCCACCTCCTCGACCTCCAGATAAGAAGTTGAAAGAATTGAAATTTTCATGCTTAGATTCACAACCATTGTGTATTACCCTCACTGACACAGTGGAACTAAAGTTGAATTTGATTCACCACTTACCAAAATTCAAAGGAATTCCAGCTGAAAATCCGAACCTGCATCTTACGGTATTTCAGAATGTGGTGACCAGTCTACGACAGGGTACCGAAGACAAGGAAACGACTATGTTGTAAGCTTTCCCATTCTCATTGTTAGACCAAGATGACGCATGGTTATATTAACTTCCTTATGGAAGTATTACAACTTGGTATGACATGTAGAAACTAGTCTTAGAGAAGTATTTTTCTGCTTCCAAAGCTGCATTAATCCGAAAGGAGATCAGTGGTATTATGTAGATTACATGAGAGACTCTTTATGAATATTGGAAAAGGTACAAAAGGTTGTTGGAAAGCTTCCCGCACCACAACATCACTACAGAATTCATCATTCATTACTTCTATGAAGGGTTACTTCCAGAACATGGGTGTTTGATTGATGCAACATCAGGTGGTGCACTTAGTGAAAAGACGTTCTCACAAGAAACCAGTCTGATTGAGAGTATGGATTCAAACGCGCAACAATTTTATACCAGAAATGACTGAAATATCAGAAAAGTTAATGATATTGGAGGGTCTTCACAAACTAAACAACAGTTGAATAGTATGGAGAAGATGATGCATCGTATGACATCTGTAGTCATTCCTACATATGAGGAAGACACGGTAGAGGTAAATGATGTGTTTCCTAATCAGCAACAAAGGTGTGATCCCTATTTTAATACTTATAATCCAGGTTGGAAAGATCATCCAAATTTTAGTTATGCAAGTAAGTAGGCTGCAGTTCCAAATCCTACATATGGACGGAAGTCTAACTTCCAACCACAAACACAACCTCAATAATAGAATCCAAATTCTAGTTTATGGGAGATGATGAATGTTATGATGCAAGAACAAAAGGAAATATCTCAGAATTTGCAACAAAACCTACAATATCAACATAAGACCGATTTTGATATTAAGGATCTACAGATTCAGATGGGGCAGATGGAAACCGATATGAATTTATTGAAGGCTCAGGTATTCTCTAAATTTCCATCTCAACCGCTTGTTAATCCAATTGAGCATGTTAATGAGGTTATGTTGAGAAGTGGGAAGAAGCTAGAGCTAAATCAGCAGAGATATATTGTCGATGACTTAAATCAGGAAGAAGAAGCGCAAACCGTGCCTAAGGAAAAGCCAATTCCATGTGTCCAACCTAAGGTTTTGGTTCCAACACATGTTACACCACCTCCTTTTTCGAGTCTCTTTGCCAAGTCCAAAAAAATGATCTAGGAAGAGAGCTTTTGGACATTTTCAACAAGTTGGAAATCAAGATTCCACTTATTGAGGCCATCAGAAAGGTCCCCCAGGTGGGCCAAAATTTTGAAGGAGTTGTGCATAAAAAAGAAAAATCTGATTGGTAATGAGGTAATGATTTTGGGGGAGAATGCTTCGGAGTTTCTTCAAAAGAAACTCCCACTTAAATTAAAATAACTCGGTAGCTTTACTATACCATGCACAATTGTTAAATCCAGGTTTACAGGAGCTTTGCTAGATTTAGCATTCAGATGTTAGATAGATTCATTAGGTGATTAAAAAAAAATAACAACATGTTGAGTGTTCTCGCTTCCAAATTAAATCATCTAGTTATTAACTAAACTATTATAAGATGTAAAAATGAACTTAGGTACTATTCAGTATTGGATTAAAAAACCCTATATTGAATAACCATGGATGATAGGTAATATACCATGATACAAGGTTGATTCCTCTAGATCTAAAGAGGAAAATACAATCATTGCTTGACAACGAGGTAATTAGAGTTTTTGCAAATCAAGAGATCATGGAACGCAAGTGACAGTCATGTTGAGAAAGATAAATCAAGGATACACATCAAAAGAAAAAATAGAAACTTTTTATTGTATATTCAGATGACGAAGATGAATGGAATAATTTTTTGCAGGATCTAGAGTAACAAAACGACATCGAGAGATGAGTAAAACTTATATATTTTGACTAATTCAAAATATGTAATACTAATTCAAAAACAAAAGAGTATACGGAAAATTATAAAGAGACAAAAAAACATGCATGTAAGCTAAAAATATTTAAAAATTATAAAATCTAAAAAAAAAAAAGACCGGAGTGTTACTAAATTTTTCATTATTTGATGTTGCACAATTTTGATTAGATTAAAGACGACAAGTCATTGCAAAATCAGCTTCGTATGATCATATGCCAGTAAGATGATCTCAAGGGTTAGTTGAAGAATGAAGATCTCATTGAAGATGGGGAAGAAAACCGCGCTTTAGTATTCAAGAAAATTAACAAGGAAATGATTGCATTTTTAGAAGATAGGGTCATAAAAACGATGTGAACAATGTGCATGCATCTATCTTTCCCAAGGGATGGATTTTTTTTTTTTTACAAGAACATGAAATTAGCATATGGATATCCGAAGAAGTTATAGTCAAAACAAAAATACATGCGATATAACTCAACCACTATCTAAAACTGATAAAAAAAACAGCATACATACATATGGTCTTGAGAAAGAATACAACTATGTAAGGATAGTGTAAGTCCAAACATAAAATCTTGAAATTTATAGACGCGTCAAGGAATACTCATTCAGTTTTTGGAATAGTTTTTGATGTATCTGTATTTATTTATTTTTAGTTTCGTGAATTTTATATTCTTGGTTAGTTATGCTATAACTCTTTATGTTTTTCGTATTATTGTATGGTTCCTCGGTTTTTGATAGCATCAATTCAGAAGGAATTAACAACTGACCAACTTCACTATATTTTTAATTAATGGTATACCAGATCCGAAACTCCTCGGTTAAGAGAACAATCAAGACAATAATTATTGAAATAAACAATCTTGATTACACAGTTTAATTCTTATGATAAAATCACAAAAAACTTGTATATACCGCAATACTTATGTTTATCGAAATAAAAAGCTTTTTACTCTCAGGAAAATTAAGTCACAGAAGGTCACATGCAAGATCAAAACAAAAAAAACAAAGTCTTCAAATCTTCAAATACTATAGTCTTTTAGTTAATCTTCAAAGTAACATCCTGCAAATAACTTGATTCCTCTATTGATATGTCACATAGAACAAGGTCTTTTAACAATGAAAAAATAAAATAATTTCTAACGAGATCCAGATTGATCTAACCAGAAAAGAATTTTATTAGATTATACATAAGAGCCTTTGTCGAACAACTTAAAAATATCTTTATTAAAGATTAAATAAACCAAACAGATTTGTTACTTTACTGTTTCGAAGACGATCAAAAAGAGTTGAGTACATAAGTCTTTACATAGTAAAGTAACTCAAGATAGTGATTTATATCTTGGGATTCACGTGCATGACCCGAAGGTCATAGGATAAATAATACTGAGGGAACTAAGAAACTAGGGGTAGATTACTTAGTCTCAACTATATGGAGTTGGCTTTTGTATTTGTATAGCGACTTATTTGTGAGAGTATTCAAAAGTGGACTAGTTCCAGGGTTTTTCTGCATTTGTGGTTTTCTCATTAACAAAATCTTGATGTGTCATTTACTATTTTCGGATTATAGTTTCTTTATGATAATAAAGTAAATAACACCATTGTTTGTTGATCTGAATCACTTGACAATGCTTATATAGTCAATTGGTACAGTAGCTATTGTCAAGTAAATATGTGTTGTCTCGAATTTTTCCATATAAGATCACTCAAGGTATAAGACTTATAGGCTTAAACGAAACGATTATGGCGTATTTTGGTATCCTCGTCATTTCAAAAATACAATGTTGCGCCAACCGTTTTGTGCAAAGGAATCACACTATTGTGGGCTATTAGATTAGGAGATCTGTGGGTGATCAAACAGTTCCATTATTTTTCGTCAAATAGCTGGAAGAAAATTTGCCAAATTATTTGACGAAATTTATTTGACTCAAGTAAAACCATAAGTGCTAGCCTCTTGTTCAAGCTCACATGGATGAAAAGTTAAAAATTGAATTTGAAATCCATAAGAGTTAGTCTTAGGATGGCAAGTATTATTTTTATTTGGAAAAAAAAGCAAAATGATGAGATGAAGTGATGAAGATCAATATTTCAAGTTTTTAACTGTTGTTACCATAGACGATGTTGCGGCGAGACCTCGACATACCTAATTATTCTTAATTAATGAAGGACAAAAGTCACTGACTAATCCTTTTAAGCAAACTCCACTGCAAATTTATTGACGTTTGGGGCCTGAACTTCCTGCAGTACAACATTTTCTCCCTCTCTCATTTAATGTTTCATTATTTTGTTTGCATCTTTAAACTTCTTTATTTAATAAATGAAAATAGACAAAAGATATATATAAATCAATAGTAACCCAAAAGGCTAATGGTATCAGAGACAACATAAATGCAAGAATAGTTTAAAGGATCAAGAACAACATCCTAAAAATGGTTCATACTGATAATGAATTACTAATGCTACTTCTACTAATTTATTTCTTCTTTGATCTTGATCCCAACCCTATCAAAATCAACAAAATGACTACAAACCAAACTCCATACAGGATATAACTTTTCTTGTCCCTCTTTTTCATCGAATTATCCAACAAAAGCTAATCAGTACCGCCATTTACCATTTCTCGGCCACGCGCAACATTCATTTCAATATTTTCCATATGTTCCCCTTGTCCATCAACCAAAACTGCCACATCAAGAAAAACTTGGTGTAGATCCATTAAACTTCTTTGTATCCCTTTGACATCTATCTTCCTCTCTAGATTTTCAAAATCCATTTCAATTTCCTTGCGAAAATCTCAACCTTTCCACCTTATTTAATCATCTTATCTATCACTTCATCATTTCGATTTTGCTTAATTAGAGTACTTTCCTCCCCGGATAGATGGCTCCACCAGAAACAATAAGAATAAAGTTTTCTTAGATCTTAGGATAGCTTGCAAGAATCAAACTCAACTATTTATAGACCAAGGTTGTTTGAAAACCAAGAAAATTTCAAAAGCTAAAGTATTCTCAAGATGTGCAATTAATGCTAAATTCGATTTTCCTATTCCCAATTAATGTCAAACAATATTTGTGAAACCTCTCTTATAATTTTTTTATTATTAGTTTAGCACATTAACTAATAATCCTTTTATAGAGTATATGCTTTAATTGCTGGAATAAAAGAATATAAAATCGAAAATCAGTAAATGCTTTTCAATATTTCGGTTTGGGATCACATTGACCACCAAGGAATATATTTGAATAACTAATGATAAGAGTTGTGCACATTTTCAAATAGTGTCGACATCTAAAAGATTCCTATCATAGTCCTAATTCAAATTCACATACGACATGAAGAAATATGAGAACTTTGGAAACTCGGCTTTTCTCTTGGGACTGGTTCTACCATGACCCCCAAACTAAGGTAGGATCGGTTATACCATGATCCTAACATTGGTAATGACCGGTTATACCTTTCGTCCCAATACTAGTTAGGATCGGTTATACCATGTCACTAAATATAACTTATGATTGGTTATACCTTGCTTCCCAATACCTCGGTCTCACAGCAGAAATATCCGTAGATCCTAATTTTGATTCAGATGACGAGTCAGGCAATGAGATTCTTGAGTTTTTGAGTAAAAGTAAATAAATTCTCCTAGAAAACTTCTGATTGAAAAGTAACTCGGATAAAGCCAAAAATCAATGGAAAATTCAGAAAAACTATATCTCTGGAATAAATAAAGATTGATACCCTAAAGAACGATCTACAAGATATCTATGGAAATTCTAATAAGATCTCGGCCATGATCTTTGGTCAAAAGAAAAACTAGTGGTATCGAGTTTAATAGTAATACCTTGTTCACCAAAGTAATACTTTCATTCTTATAGATCTAATAAGGATGATGAAAATAAAAATATTGTTCAAAAGAGACAAACCTCTAGGATATTGTCTCTTTAAAACACTGCCCATTATGTGAAAGTAGCCGACATGTCCAAGAGAAGTGTCAGGGATTCAAAAAAAAAAGATTATTGTAAACCTTCATAATGACTTGTGTAGAATGTATCAAGCCTGGAAGAACGTTACAAATAAAGGTTTTTCTAAGCCTCATCATGAGAAAATAAAAAAGAAGATCATAAAAGGTAAGAAACTACATGATGATCATAAAAGTAAAAATGACCTTGTCTTATCAACTTGTGATACTAATGGTGAGTTTCAAACTCATCCCATCACTACTTAGTTGTAGTAATGTGTGCAACCTCAATACATTGTCTTATGAGGTTTGCACAAAATCCATCATGAAAACTATATTTTATGATGTCAAGGCGGCTCAAATATTTATGTTATAGTGTTCTTATAATTTGAACTCTTTGCTGATTGTTTCATGAAGTCCAACTATTTAATTAGTTTATAACTCTCTTTGATAAAGAAGGTATGCAAAGGTTTATTTTTCATTTTCGAGTCATTGCTCCAATAAAATAAACTACTTTAACACTGGTTTTACCAACCCTATGTATGTTGATTATTTCAATCACCACTATCCTCTTTGCACCAAAATTTAGTTTATTTTATTAGGTGGTACCAAAAATTTCGTAAGTATAATATGTAATGACTCAATATGGATATCAACAATTATTATGCTCTTAGTAATGAATTATCCGTGCCTATCAGAATTGTAAACAAGATATGAGAATATGATCCATGAGAACTTATACTTAATAAGCTAAGAAATAAATTATGTGCTAAGATTACTTATCTTATCATAACATTGATATTTAAACTTAATATTTCAAGTGAGAATGTTTTCTATGATAGACATCTAAAAACTAGTACAACTCGATAATCATAAGAGAATGCCAAAAAATTTGTATTCTTTTTGATGTCATAAAGTTTCACGAAAAAATTGGTTTATATCTACTCATGTCATACTGGTTCGTTGACTCATATATGGAATGTTTAGAAGATCGGTTTCCTTATTTTCATGGAATTTTTGCCTTAATAATTCTCCTCTCTATATATGTTATTCAAACTTTTTGTAAAAAATTATAGAGTTATGAACCCAATAACTAGAGGTGTTACAAGCAAGGATGTTGTAGAAGCTGTCAATGTGTATCTTTGTGAACGAATCATGTTATCAAGAATCAAGAAGGAAAAACTATCAGGAGATGTTGAATCCTCCATATCTTCATGTATACTATCAACTTGTCACCTTGACAATGATTTAAAATACACTTTGAAGAACTTAATAACCAGAAGAAACAACCTCAAATTTTGGATCAATCGCTCTCTGAAGGAGGTAACTTACTATGAAACAAATGCATAATTTGTGGGAGAATGACACATGTGACTTTAGGACAGGACTTAGTGAGTTACCTAACATCTCTGACGACCTAGAGGAACTGAATGATATTCTCATCAATGAGTTATTTAACAATGAGAAGGAACTCTCTGCTCAAGCACTTAGGAGATATTTGATGTGTTTCTAGTTAACTCCTTGTAGGAATTATTCTTATTTTTAAAAGGAGGAACACTAGCTTTTGGAGTAAACTATTTATAAGTTTTACATTAGCTATTCCAAATATTATCATCTTTTAATGATTAAAGTTTATCTATTTAAATTTTATTTTGGTGATAATCGCAATACCTAATGTTTATCGATTATTATGGGCCTTGCTTATATTGTGAGACTTGTTCTTAGATATCTTATTTCTGGTAATAAAAACATATATATCATATGTTCTTATCCATTCTATCTTTATGAGACTATGTCTTATAATTTTAGTAGATATAATACCACAAATGAGAAATTTCTAGTCACGCTTTTGTTGATAAATCTCTGGAAATATGAACCAAGCAATGGATGTTCATAGATCCTTAACAATATTGGTTGAGAATAATTTATTGTTCAAGTAATATATTTGTTTTCAAGTTGACCATTTGGAAATTTCCCAATCAATGATATTTATTATCTACGGTTATTGGGAATGTTTCAAACCGTTTGAAGAGAGCTTTCAAAATTACAGAGATTATGGATACATGGTAGATATGCCCACTCAGTACGCGTACGCTAGATATCTAAGTTTTGGGACAAGGTAGGCACATATACCCATCCCATCACGTGCACCCTATAGCTCTGAGTTCGTGTAAATGAGGGGAGGTACGCGTACCCCAAAGACTTAATTTCGTGAATGGCTAGAAGTATGCATACTCAGTATGCATACTTCAGTACCCTGAGTTCACGGACTGGCCCATATGTATGCATGCCCCTATATGTACCTATGTACATAGTATGAACTAAGTAGATGCTCATAGATATTTTCACAAATATGTTTAGCATTGATACAACTCTTATTAACACTGCTAAGACAACTTTGATAACTAAATAACTCTGTGCTTGTGAATCATGGTTTAGGTCTCGAGTGTTAATGAACACAATTATGTCATACAAAAGTAGCAGTTAATGAATCTATGCATTTACGGTCCTTGTTAATTGCTGTCAAAATGAGACTTCTTCTTGTTGAGTTCAGATCTTAAAAGATGGATTACAAGTTTCATACTTGCTAGAACTCTGATATTCTTGGTTTGGGTGCGACTTGATTTATCTTGGAGCAGGTTATGAGGAGGATTTGAAGTCAGTGGTGGTGTTTTTTCAGAATTGATAAATTGAAGAGATGGTGAGAATAAAGAGGACGACCCATTTTAAGTTTCTGCTGCTGGTGCTAATGGTGGTGGTGGTCACAGGTAATTAGATGATTTCATTGATTTGATGATTATTTATTTTTGGGTTCTAAGTTATGATGAACTTCTTTATTTATCTTTGTGTATTTTGTTTGATGTTTTGATTTTAATGTTATGCAAGTGGCTATAGATGAACCAATAAGAAACACACTTGAATCACAATAGAGTTTCATTCCTCAACTAGTCTATTTTCCTTAGAAGTTAGATAGCTGTGATTTATCCTCATCAGTTGTAGGACCAGAATATCGCTACAACAATATTCTTGCGATATTAACAACACTTATGCGAGCATCGCCGCAAGATCTTCAACAACACTTTGCAAGTGTCACAGAGTAGTTTAAAGAATGACGTAATGGCTGACGGTTGAAGAAAAACGAGAAGAGCATGATTATTCTGCGATGGTTACAATGCTTGCGAGAACTGACATTATAACCGTCACGATAAGATCGCAGACAAGATCCGAAATAAAGGAAAAACTTAGCTGTCATCCACTATGTAATTTCCTATATAAAGGGTTCCGATAGATTCAGAGAAGGATGATGTATTTTTGAGAGTTGAGAAAGTCTTGAGGAGAGAGAAACTTCAAGAGAATAGTTATATTATTGATTTCTTATATTTCTTGTAAACATTTCGGAGAATCAAATAACAAAGTGTCGTTTTTAATCTTCAAATATGAGTTGATTATTGCAAATTCTTAATAAGGGTGTAGTGTAGGATTTCTTACAACTACATTTTGGCGCCCGAAACAGGGATTGAATTAACGAAAATCATAGAAAAGACGAAGTAGAAGATGAGAAGTATTCAAGATAAAGAGGATAATTAAACAAATTGGTGAGATAGTTGAAGGAAGAATGATTATAACCAAAGAGAATTGTAGGAAATTGGAGTGTGGTATGGTAACGAAAACGATGATTGATGAATTCCATGAAAACATTAAGGAGAAGATACATAAACGAGATTTTGAAGGAAGGAAGATTATGACGGTGGAGAAAATATCATCATTGAAGGATTGGGAAAAGCAGGAGATAATATTTACAGCAGCAGAAATACCAGAAGAAAATTTAAATCACACATCTCCTTTGGTAATTACAGTATCCAATATACCAATGGGAAAGGGAAAATCAATAAAATCTGTGGAAGAATGGGCCGTAAACAGAACTTTGGTGGATGCAGGAAGTTCTATGGTTATAATATTTTATCATACTTTTAAGAAAATGGGATACAAGGTTCAAGAAATGTCTTGTTCAACATATCATATTCATGGATTTGGAAAATATTTAACATAACCTAAAGGCGAAATAATGGTACGAATCCCATTAGGAGAAATCGAAACACAAGTAACATTGTGTGTGGTAGATATGGAATCACCGTATAATATGATATTGGGAAGATCATGGATACATGCAATCAAGGCTGTAACATCAACATTGCATCAATGCATCAAATTTCCTATACCCAGTGGAATTGGAGAAATTAGAGGAGATACAGATCTTGCGAAGATGTGTTATCAAACTGAAGTGAGAAATTATGAAGAACGTCCAAAGATGCGAAAAGCTCGCAGAAAAATGGCGAGAGAAATGAAGAAAGAAGAAAAATTTAAAGTTTACATGATAAGAGCAAAAGAAGGAAAAGGAATACCCAGCGAAATCTCGCAAGAAGGAGATGAACTCGCGAGAATTGTGAAAACACCAACACCAATGGGAGAACCAGAAGCCAGTTACACCGCAGAAGAACCAACAAAGAAGGTAAATATTGGGAGCGAAGAAGAGCCTAAAATGCTGAAAATCGGGACTAGAATGGAGGCAGATGAGGAAGAACGAACAATAAATATCTTGTGAGAGTATAAAGATATCTTCGCGTGGAGCATGGATGAGATTCCAGGAATATATCCATCAATAGCATGTCATAAATTAGAAATCAACAAAGATGTAAGACCATTTAAGCAAAGAATAAGAAAAATTGCAACAACATACCATTCCCAAATAGAAGAAGAATTACAGAAAATGCTCGATGCAGGAATTATAAGGCAAGAAAAATATCCAGAGTGGATTTCAAATATGGTAGTGGTCCCAAAGAAGAACAAGGGGATAAGAATTTTCTTAGATTTTACTGATTTAAACAAAGCTTGTCCTAAAGATAGTTTTCCATTACCAGATATCCCACAAATGGTTGAATTAGCAGCGGGAAATGCTAGAATATCTTCATTGGATGGATATAAAGGGTATATTCAAATCCCTCTCGTTGAAGAATATCAAGAACACACAGCATTGTTTGCTCCAAGAGGGTTATATTGTTATACAAAAATTCCCTCTGGCTTGCGAAATGCTGGTGCAACATATCAAAAAATGGTGGAGAAGGTGTTTGCAAAGTGGATTCATAAAATATTAGAAGTATATGTGGATGATATGTTGATCAAAAGTAAAGAAGTTGGGAATCATGTGCAAGATTTGAAAGAGATTTTTGATCAAATGCGACAGTTTAACATCAAAGTGAATCCCGACAAGTGTACTTTTGGAGTAACTTCAGGAAACGTTTTGGGGTATATAGTGTCAAAAGAAGGAATACAAGTTGATCCAGAAAAAGTGCAAGCAATTCGCGTCATGCCAACTCCCGCGACGGTGAAAGATGTGCAAAATCTGAATGGACTCTTAGACTCACTAGGAAGATTCATCTCGCTATCTTCAGACAAGTGCAAACATTTTTTTGATATACTTAAGAAGGGAACATAATTCAAGTGGACAGATGAATGTGAAAAGGCTTTTCAAGGAATTAAAGAACATTTAATGAACATATCTATTTTACAAAAAGCTGAACCGGGAGAAGAACTATTGATATATCTCGCAACAACCACGTACGCTCTAAGTGCAGTATTGATGCGAGTGAATGCAGGTGTGTAGAAGCTAATTTATTATATCAGCAAAACATTTAATTCTGCAGAGAGAAATTATTCAAAGATTGAGAAGTTAATTCTAGCATTGGTTCATGCAACTTTTAAACTTCGCATCTATTTTCAAGCACATAAAGTGAAAGTATTAACAAAAGTGCCAATTGAATCAGTAATAAAAAATTCAAAAAGATCAGGCAGAGTTGAGAGATGGAATGCACAAGTAGGACACTTTGATATTCAATATGAAATTATATCCTCGCCAAAGTCACAATTTATAGCAGATTTCTTAGCTGAATTTCCTTTAGAAGATGATGAAGTTGTGGAAGAGATGATGGATGTAGAAGAGGAACATGGAGATCCAAAAGAGCTATTAACAGAACCCAATAGATGGGAGATATTAGTGGATGGATCATCAAATGGAGAAGGTAATGGGGTTGGAGTTGTTTTCATCTCGCCAGAAGGAGAAAAAATGGCTTTTTCATTTAGATTGGAATTTGCATCCACTAATAATGAGACATAATATGAAGATGTGATTCATTCTTTAAAATTCGCAATAGAAATGAAGTTGGAAAAAGCAAGAATTACTAGTGATTCGCAATTAGTTATTCTCCAGATAAAGGGAGAATATACAACAAATGAACCATCTTAGAAGAAATATAAAAAACTTGTTGAAGAATTGTCTGCGAGAATTCCAAAAATTAAATGGAGACACATATCAAGGAAAGATAACATGCTCGCAGATGCTTTTGCTTTTATATCCAGTATGATGACGAATCCAGCTGCGAGATGTATAAAAATCCAAACACTTATATCACCTTAAATAAATAAAGAAGAAGAAGAGACTTGCTCAAATTACAAGCATGGATTACCATTAATAAAAGTAGGACTTGCTTCTATTAGTGAACTGATAGATCCCAAATTTTACTTAGAAACTAATAGAGTATCTTTTCTCGTAATTAGAACCTTTATTCTATCAAAGTAGATATGAAGTTAAGTTGTAAGAGTAGTAAAGTTATATATATATATATATATATATATATATATATATATAACAAGATTTTGTTTACTCAATAAAAAATTTAAGAGTAGTTAAAATAATAGTTCGTTCGTTAATGTTGACAATAAGATCACTAATCATCATAATAAAAGTAATATTAATACTTATCAAATAGTATTGTCTTGAACTTTATCTAATTAAAGATCTTATTAGTAAATATATGATGATAAAAAACTAATAATTAGGATCAAGTAACTACGCATAAATTATTAGTAATTACCTCCGTTTTAATTTTTTAAATTGAATAAAATTAGAAATACATTCTTGTGTTCTGAAACCAAATAGATGATATAAGATTTATTAGGCTAGACTTAAGAACGTGGGGATATACGGTGCAAAATAAAAAGACTAAAATTCTTAGAAATTTTATGCCCAACCTATCTTTAGTCTAATAACTGACTTAGTAAATCATTAAAGTTAAACGAATACACATGAAGAAATAATAATAGTATTTGGATGCTTAGTACAATAATAGAATTGAAAGAAAAATAAATTTGTATATTGATAAGATATTTTACATTTAGAAAAATCTAAAGACTATTAGAACACATTACAAGTTTATGTAGACTTAAGTTGAAATAATATTAAGTTACCAACACTAATACTTAACAAGATATATAATGAACGCGCAATTGGGAGATAGTCAATCTAATTGGGGGATGTAGCTAAAGGACAAAAACGGGTTCCCAATAGCCATTCTGGGTCACCCCTTATCTAAATAGTTTTTTAATACCTAATCTACCCCCACTAATCCTGATTAGTGATTAGTAATAATTAGTAAAATCATCAGATTTTTGATAAATGATTTGTGTGTGTTTTTATTTGTATTTGGGTGAGTGAGGTGAGAGTAGAAGAAGGGGAAAAAAATTTGGAAGGAATTTTTTTTTGGTGAAAATGGAGGATGATTGTGAAGAGAGAATTGTTGCTGCTTGATCTTTATCGCAACTACAACAAGGAACATATCTTGAATCTTCAGCTAATGACAACAACTCACAATTGCAACTCTTTGTTGAGCCAATACCATTGAATGATGATTTTTTCGAGCAAGGAGAGTTTTTTGTAGAACCTACACAAGAAATTAAACTTGCACAACATACAAGCATCCCCAACACACAGGTAAAGCTGCTAAAAGGTTGAAAATTTTATTTTTTTTCTTTGAACCCACCATTTTTTTCAGCTGAAAAAGCTATGTGTCGGCATAGTAGTTGTATGAATACAATGCCGGAAGCCTCTATACCGGCATATTATTCATACTACGACTATGCCGGCAGCCCGATACTGGAAGCAGTGCCTTCCAAGGCTGAATACCGACATAGAAAAATTAATTAACGACCATGCCAGAACTGTCTACCGGCGTGGATCTATAGATAAAACGAATGCCGGAACTACCACCGGCAAGTTTTTTCAGAAATATTTTTTTTACGTCACCGGAAGTGATGAAGACCATGCCGTAAAATGGTATTGGCATGCTTGGTAACTAACATTCAATGCCGTAACTAGGTGCCATCATGCTCGATAGAAATATATTAATGTCGGTAGCCAAGTGAATTTTTTTGAAGAATTAATTGGGGGATATGGGAATTAATTGGGGGATATAGCTACGGGACAAAATAGGTGTCCCAATAGCAATTCTGGGTGACCCCCTATGTAAATATTTTTTTAATTCCTAATCTAGCCCCCACTAATTAGGATTAGTGATTAAGTATAATTAGTAAAATGTTAAGTATTTGGGGGATAAATTAGTGTGTATTTTTATTTGTGTTTGGGTGAGAGTAGAAGGAGGGAAAACAATATTTGAGAGGAATTTCTTTTTTTGAAAATGGGAAGATGATTGTGATGAGATAATTAATGATAATAAGAGGTTGAAAAATTGATTTTTTTTCTTTGAATCCACCATTGTTGCAGCTGAAAAAGCTTGGTGCCGGCATGGTATTCAACCAAAAACTCATGCCGGCAATTGTTGGAAATTTTCTCGTTACGATTTTTTTCCTGGTTTTGATCTTCTGAATGTTGATTTTTTTTTGGTTTTGAACAGGTACCGGCATGGTAATAGTTTTTTCGAGCGTCTGCAGTACACCTGTTAAGCATAGTATTTTCTTAAATACCTATGCTTAGGAACAGTAATGAAAAGTATCCAGAATGTTGATTTTTTTTTTCACTTGACTACCGGCATTGATAGGAAATTATCGGGCATGCCAGTACCGTGTTCCGGCATATGGTCTTCATCAATTCCGGCATGGTATTCCTCACTTCCATTTTGAATTTTTTCTGGCTTTAAAAAGCTTGGTGCCGGCATGGTCAGTTGATATGAAGACCATGCCGGTATTTTTTTTCCGGCATAAGAAATAAATATGAAAACTATGCCGGAAAAAAATACCGGCATGGTCTTCATATCAACCGACCATGCCGGTACCAAGCTTTTTAAAGACAGGAAAAATTCAAAATGGAAGTGACGAAGACCATGCCGGAATTGATAAAGACCATATGCCGGAACACGGTACCGGCATGGTATTCATCAATTCCGGCATGGTCATCATCACTTTCAGCATGATCTTCATCACTTCCGAATAAAAAAAAAATTCGTTTCCAAAGTGAGGTGAAGAGAATTTGATATAGAGTGGGGAGAGTTTAGAATTTGAAAGGTAATGGAGAATATTTGGGTTTCAAAACACTACCCCTAAATAAGATTAATAAGAAGTGGATATGGAAATGAGGGATATGATTTAGATTTTTGATTTTAAGTTTTTAAGTTTTTAATTTTTATTTTGAGGGAAGAAGTGGAGATGGAAATGGGGGATATGATTTTGTTTTTTGATTTTAAGTTTTTTATTTTATTTTGAGGGAAGGGTATTTTAGTATATTCATAACCAAAAGTCACCCCTTAGCACACACCATGGGTTGGGGGAAGTAATTCATATCCCCCAATTAATTCTCATATCCCCCAATTAATTCTTCTTTTTTTTTCTTCAAGTTTCTGGATACTTTACATCATGTGTCGGCATAGAAATTCAAGCAACATACCATGCCAGTAGCAGTACCAACATGCTCGAGAATTAAATGACTATGCCGGCAGTGGACTGAAAACCAGAAAAAAAAAATCAAAACGGACTGAAATTCAATTTTCTCGTAGATTTTTTTTTCTACGAGACGTTGTTTCGCACTCTGTTACCATGCCGGTATTGATAACAAAATTATATGCCGGTATTGATAACAAATTCCAAGGGTTTTCCTGTGTTCTTAAAGTGGAGAGCCGGATACACGAATAAATTTAAATCAATGCCGTGACATACTACCGGAATTGAAGTCAACCTAAAATCAATGACGGGACAGAACATTCAGTTTCAGGTGATTCTGTAACTCAATACCGGCATATCATTCATACTAAAATCAATGCCATAACTATCTACCGGCGTTGTCTTCAACCTAAATTCCATGCCGTTACTTTTTACCGGCATTGTATTCATACAAATGTCAATGTCGGAAATCACTGAAACTCAACTGTTTGAGTTAGGGTTCGCGATTCTAATCTAAACCCACTGATGTAAATCGATTCAAACACTTATAAACTAGTTCAACATCACTAACCTTCTAACATAAGCCATGTTTACGAGTGGTTGGTTGTCCGAGTTCTCCTCTTCTTCTTTTTTGACAATCCGATTGATTATTTATTGTTGTTTGTGTTGAACAATCAATTATGAATTCGACTGGGCTTTTGATTTCTTTCGAGGAGGCATGATTAAACGGATGAAGAAGAAGATGGGAAAAAAATATCAAAAACCTAAACCTAGGTGACTGCCGGAACTGATGGTGTAAATGGGGTATAAATGATTTGGTTGTTTGATTTTAAGATTTTAGGGGAAAGAGTATAAGAGTCATTTCATAAAGTGTTTTAATTAACCAAAGGGTATTTTAGTACTTTCATACCAAATGGTCACCCCTTAGCGGAAACCATGGGTTTGGGGACGTAATTTATATCCCTCAATTAGATTGACTATCCCCTAATTACGCGTTCTATATAATGTATGGACTCGATATGAATAAAAAAATCAATATATCAATCTTTACATGAATGTAGAGTCATATTTAGAAAATTAAGACTTGTGTACCAACTGACTATCAACACACTAATAAAATCATAGAGATAATAGTAACACTGCTGATAATAGTATTTCATTAATTATGTTATTAACAAATTTAAAGTAGATAATATTTAAAAATTTATATATTATATAACAGTAAAATTAAAGTAGCGGATATTATAGATTTACGTAAATCAAATCTGAATTAGTTATATGGATAAAATGAATTTGTTTTTTAATATAAAATATGATATTGATATTTTAATAAAGGAATTAAATTTATTTATTTAAATAAATAATATAAAATTAAATTGAATATGTGAAAAGTATAAATATATATTTGGGTAAATAAAATGAAGTGAGATAATATGAGTTTAATGAGAAAGTATTAGTATATATTAATATAAAATGACTAAATAATATAATTTCGATAAAATGATGATTAAAACTAATTAAAATTATATATATATATATATATAAATGTAAGATTTGTATGAAAAATATTAATTAAAAAATGTAAGAATAAATTATGTGGATAAATTATGTTCGAGAACTGCTCGGTCGAACTCGCAAGCATTGATATCTCAAGCTTGTTTGTCAAGTTTAGTTGTCAAAACTATAAGTCTTGATTTCTAGTCTACTTATAGCCATGTCTCAGATTAGGATAGAATGTGTAGTAGCCTTAGACTTCACAACGTTCATCAATTGAAGACGAAGAACTACTAAGGGGAGCTTCTAGAAATTCATCAATAAAAGATATGTGGAGACTTGGACTCATCTATTACTCAGAAGTTAATTTCTATTCTATTTCCTATTGAGACAAAAGTCATATTGCTATATAGACTTTACTTTACACACATTTGATATTTCGAACTAAGTTTAAGTCGCTTACATATTACTCAAAATATGTGTTGGTAGGCTTTCGCTTTAACAGATTTCATCTTTTATTCTTGACGAAATTCAAAACATGATCATGTGAAAATCGCATGGTAACATCTTACATGATTTGTGTGATACAATCATTTGATGTAGACTCAGAATGTTTATTTAATCAGTTGAAAATTGCTTTGAAGTTGATGGTTTGTGTGAGACAGTTATTCTCGTCTTCCAAGAATGTTTCAACAATTAAAATGGAGATTAGGACAATTAACCTTTGATTGGATATAGCATAGTATGCTTACTATTGCAAATATACTCCAAATCCGGAAACTATAGTATGCATACCCGTATACGTACTGGTTCAATAGTTGAAGTCCGGGAACTATAGTATGCATTCCTGTATGTATACGATTTCAAATGAGTTCGTTCATGAAAGACAATATGTGTACCCGTTTGCTTACTGGCGAACAAGACCAAGTCTGAGAACTTAGGTATGCGTACCCGTTTGCATACATGAGTGGGTTAAGTTCTAAAATCGGTTATGTATGTATACATACTCATGAACTAATACATTTATATATTAAGGAATTCATCTTTCCATATCGTGGCTATAATGTTCATGAATCGATTCAAGTGAATCAAAACCGATTTTGCTTTAATTGTGTCTTGAATACTTCTATGAGAATATAAATAGTTGAAAAACTTCATAACTAGTTTCATTTGAGTCACTTGAACTAGTTGTGATTAAGATGAAGAACGTTGATATGAAAGTGTTCATAAGGCTAACTTCGGTTAACTATTGTTGATCCAACCAAGTGTACACATTTACGTACGGTTATGCATATCTAAATGAAAGTACATTTCACATGTGTTTAACAAGATGAGACAATCTAACGGTTGAAAGATATTAGCTTGAATCTAATCAGGTTTTCATCTAACGGTAAATATTGAATTCTTTTTTACCAAGGTAATATTGATTGCAAACCATGATTTGGAGACTATATAAGGGAGAACTCTAGTAACTGGGTAACCTAATCCCCACACCTCCTATGTGATATTAGTTGCCACTAGATTCGATTCTCCTTTAGCCCAGGTTTTTCCTAAATCCATTATAGGGTTAATGACTTAAAGACTTCATTGGTATTCTGAAGCCAGGCCCAACTATTTTCTCTATAGTTGTGTGTTATGATCTTACTTTGTTCTATCGTATTGAGTATTATATTCTCTAAGATTTTCTCGATATTTAATCTCCGATAGGTAAGATATAAAAAGTAATCACATAGTTCTTCATCTCATTCTTTCTGATTCCACAATATCTTGTTTCGCTTCCATACAATTAAAATTATTATGAGGTGATAGATATTACTAGGCTTTTCTTCGGGAATGTAAGACCAATGAATCAATTGGTTCATGTTCACCTTGATTTATCAAAAGACGGAACAAAAACTCGTAGGTATTTCTGTGGCAGATAGATTTATCTATTCAATAGACTTTTCTGTGTGAGACAAATTTGTTTATCAAGTAGTCGACTTTGGTTCGTAGAAACTTTTAGTTGTGGATGAGATCAGCTAAGGGAATCAAGTACGCAAAATCTGGCGTGGTTCAACATGCATAAGGAACGCGACTGTACCTTAATCAGTGTGAGATTGGTTATGGATCAACAATCAACTACATTCTAGTTCGAAGTTATCTTGTAGTAGGATAGAGTCTGTAACGGGTTAATAAGTGTGATGATCAATAGGGACTAGGTCCCGTGGTTTTTCCTCATTTTCGGTTTCCTCGTTAACAAATTTTTTGGTGTATGTGTTATTTCTTTTTCGAATTATATTTTTATATAATTGAAATATCACAAGTTGTGCGTAGTTCAATTAATTAAATAATCCAAACTTTGGTTGTTGATATAAACTGATTAGAACATTAATATTGGTCTTTGGTACCGTTCAAGTTGTTTCTCATATTAATCCGTCTTATAGATTTCTATCTGTTTGATTGTAGATTGATTTGAAAAAACTGAGATAATACTCTTGGATATATTTTCCTTGATTGAGTCTGAATTTCTAGTTTATTCAATTGGAATTATATTGGAGTTAGTACATACATATTTCCTAAACAAAACATTGGGTGTGGTTGTTAGACCCCAGTGTTTTCAAATTACATCAAATTATTAAATTATTAAATATTAGATTGTAAATATTAGCGGGGAGAACCTAGACATACATATATGTTAGAATACAAATTATTGTAGTTGAACCTATATCTACAAATTATAGATTTTAGTTGTAGAAAACCATATAGGTCCGTGTTTCATTTCTTGTTGTTTCGAACTCATTTAAAGTGAGTTACTTTTTCATGCGTTTGTAAGTATGAGCAGCACTTGTACTTAATCGAGAGATAGTAATTTTATTTAAGGTGGGGAGTTTTGGAATTTTAGAAGGATGGTTCGATTTTCGAGGACGAAAATGTATAAGGTGGGGAGAATGTAAAGACTCTAAAACTCGTCAACTCTATTAGACCGGTCAAGAAACGACCTAGTGATGATCAAGAGACGATTTAGCCGCTAATGACTCGATTATTTAATATATATATTTTAGTCAATAGAAATTAATTTAACAACGATATAAATATGAAAATATTATCATTAGATATATCTCGAAAAGTTTTGTGAAACGGTCTACTCGAACATGTCATTCGGATACCAGACGAAGAAGATATCATAAGATTAATATGAAGGGCAAAATATTCTTTTGCATTTAAATCGTCTTGGATGCCCTTATCAAATCTCTTGGGTGCCTTATTATTTTTCTTGGTCTTATCTACAGAAGCCGATCAAAAGAAGAATTTTTTTTTTCTTTTTTTCTCTTTTTTTTCCTCATTTCTTGTTCTCTGTTCTTTGTCTCATTCCCTATGTTGATTTCAATTTCAATGGATTGAGCTTGAATCTCTCGAGAATAGTTCTTATAAAGCTTATTGTCATTGAATAGAAATATTAGGCGTTGGTGCTACGGTTGTTTGAGCACGGGAAGATGAAGTTTGAGTTGTTGCTGTAATTCAAGGTTAGGGTTTTCATTCCTGAAATGAAGAAATCAAGAGCATTTGGTGATTCAAATGAGAACCCTGATGTTCTATAAAGGTGGTGTTCATTTGAGCGTCGTTTCAAATCAAAAATCTGAGTAACAATCTAATTAGGGTTTCTGAGATTTATCGGAATTCTAATTAGAGATGAATAAGATGGAATTAGACATGGATTTTACCTGAAATAAAGTTTGAGGATGAAGAATATCTTGAAATTGGTAGTTGGTGTTAGGATCTGTTTTAATGAAGATTTGGGTTTTGAACTGGGTTTACTTGAAGGTATAGAGGAGTGATTGGAGATGTGTAGTGTTAAGGGCAAAAATAAGTCTTAGTTATTGTTCCTCAGTTCTCGGTGAAGAATCAGTGGATAAGGTTTTGCAACCTAAGTTACTTTTTATTGAAAACGATCGATTCAAAGGAAGAACCAGTAGATTGTGTGATGCTTGACATCAAAAGATTTTCATATATAGATCAAGGTGTGCACGTGAAGATGGTTGTTCAAGTCTTAAAAGCTTCATGGCATTGAGTTCGTTAGTTGGTTAGCTTCCGCTATGTTTATTTTGTTGTAAATTCTATTTGTAAACCAAATCATTATTATATATGTAACATCTGGGAGGAGTTCTTGTATTTATTTCAGAGAGGGTTTAGATTTGGGTTAATCTTTGTGTAGTACTTCTAATTTAATTCTTAAATAGACATTTTAGATCCTTAGCGCCTTATTTTATAGCTAATATCTTGGATTATTCAGCCGCTAGCTTGTGGGGCGCTACATATATATAAGTGTAACTTTGCATTACACATGTTATATGAATGTGTAACTTCTAGATGTAACTTTGCATTACGCAAGTCATATGAATGTGTAACTTATGGATACATATTACATATGCATGTGTAACTTCTGTGTACACATACATATGTTGGTGGTGATCAACGGTGGTGGCGGGAGGTGGTTGGTGGCGACAGCGGCTGTCAGTGGCGGTGGTGGTTGGTGACGGCGGTTGGTTGTGATCGGAGGTGACTGGCGGTGGTGGTCGGAGGTGTTTGGTGGCGATAGTGGTCGGAGGTGGTTGGAACATTATCACACTATATTTTAATAATTTTGATCCTAAATTTAAGTTTTATTTAATTATGGGATGAAAATATGTGTAGGATCAGAATATCGCAACATAAACACACTTGCGAAATCTTCATCAACAACATTGCGAAGACGTCGCAGAGTGGTTTCAGAAATGACATAACAGATGACGACAGCGTAAACATGAGAAAAGTGTGACGATCTAGCGAAATTTAGGATGTTTGCAAAATTAACATTTGTAAGCTTGAGAAATACCGCAAATCAGATCCGAAAATAAAGGTCAACTTATCTGTCATCCACTATGTAATACTCTATATAAAGAGATGAATAGGTGTGAGAAGGGAAAGATAATTTTTTGAGTGTTGAAAAAGTTTTGAGGAAAGAGAAAGTCCAAGAAAGTGTTGTGTTCTTGATTTCAATTTCCCCTTTGTAAAATTTCTAGATCCAATCAATAAAAAGTGTTGTCTTGATCTTAAAGATTTGTTGATTATTATGGATTCTTGTGAGGGATGTATTAGGATTTCCTGCAACTACATATTGGCGCTAGAAACAGGGATTGAAGGTTGAAATTTGTGGAAAAAACAAGATAAAAGACAGTTATTCAGATTGTTTAAATGAAGAAAATGATGAAATCAATCAGTAAACCAGTAAAGGAAAAATAGTTAAAATCAATGAAGGTAACAGAATAGTGGAGTGTAATTTAATCACAAAAACAATGATTAATGAACTTCATGAAAGCATCATAGGAAGAATACATAAACGAGATTTTGAAGGAAACAAAATCATGACAGTGGAGAAGGTATCACCCTTGAAAGATTGGGAAAAACAGAAAATTACATTCACGGCAACAGAGATACCAAGAGAAAATTTGAGCCACACATCTCCTTTGGTAATCACAGTAACCACGCAGAGAGAAAAGGGGAAATCAGTAAAAACTATGGAAGAATGGGTGATAAACATATTTTTTGTGGATATAGGGAGTTCGGTGGATAATATGTTTTATCATGCATACAAAGGAATGGGATACAAAGATGAAGAAATGTATCATTCAGCATATCACATTCATGGTTTTGGAAAATCTACAACAAAACCAAAAGAGGAAATAGTGGTGTGAATCTCGCTAGGAGAGGTTGAAACACAAGTGACATTATGTGTGGTGGATATGAAATCGCCATATAACATGTTGTTGGGAAGGCCCTGGGCACACGCAATTAAAGCCGTAGCGTCGACATTGCATCAATGCATTAAATTTCCTATGCCGAGTGGGATTGGTGAAATTAGAGGGGATGTTGATAGTGCAAAATTATGTTATCAAATTGAAGTGAAGCATTACGAAGGACGTGCAAAGAAGAGAAAATTCGCAGGAAGATGGCAAGAGAAGCGAATAAAGAAGAAGAATTTAGAATTTACATGATAAAGCAGAGGAAGGAAGAGGGATACCCAGCGAAATTCCATAAGGAGGAAATAAATCTGCGAAAATGATAAAAGAACCAACACCTATGGGATAACCTAAGGCCAATTACACTGTGCCAGAACCAACAAAGGAAGTGAATGTTGGAACTAAAGAAGAGCCCAAAATGCTAAGGATTGGGACCAAAATGGGGGTAGATGAAGAGGAAAGAACTATCAGTCTTTTGCGAGAATATCAGGATATTTTCGCATGGAACATGGATAAGATGCCTGGAATAGATCCATATATAGCATGTCATAGGCTGGAGATTGACAAAAGTGAAAGGCCATTCAAACAGAGAATAAGAAAAATCGCAACAACATGTCATCCCCAAACAGAAGAAGAGTTGCAGAAGATGCTTGACGCAGGAATTATAAGATAAGATAAATATCCGGAGTGGATAGAAAACATGGTTGTGGTCCAGAAGAAAAATAAGTGGATAAGGATTTGCATAGACTTTACTGATCTAAACAAAGCTTGTCCGAAAGATAGTTTTCTATTACCAGATATTCCACAACTAGTTGAATCAGCGGCGTCAAAATAATAGAATATCTTCTCTAGATGGGTACAAAGGTTATAATCAAATTCCTCTTGCTGAAGAACATCAAGAACATACTGCTTTTTTCGCTCCAAGAGGATTATATTGTTATACAAAAATGCCATTTGGTCTGCGAAATGCTGGAGCAACATATCAAAGAATGGTGGATAAGGTGTTCGCAAAGTGGATACACAAAACGTTAGAGGTGTATGTAGATGACATGTTAATAAAAAGTAAAGAATCTAAAGATCATGTACAAGATTTGAAAGAAATTTTTAATCAGATGCGGCATTTTAACATCAAAGTAAATCCATAGAAGTGTATTTTTGGGGTGGCGTCAGGAAAATTTTCAGGCTATATTGTATCAAAAGAAAGAATACAAGTTGATCCAGAGAAGGTGCAAGCAATTCGTGATATGCCAACACCAGCGACGGTGAAGGATGTACATAAGTTAAATGGACTCTTGGCTTCGCTGGGAATATTCATTTCGCGATTATCAGATAAATGTAAACATTTCTTTAACATACTTAAAAAGGGGACAAAATTCAAGTGGACAGATGAATGTGAGAAAGCTTTCCAAGGAATAAAATAACATCTGATGAATATATCTATTTTGCAAAAGGCAGAGCCAAGAGAAGAGATATTAATCTATCTTGCGACAACTTCGCATGCATTAAGTGTTGTATTATTGCGAGTAGATGCATGAGTCGAAAAACTGATTTACTACATCAGTAAAACATTCAATTCCGCGGAGAAAAATTATTCAAAAATTAAAAAACTAATTCTGGCATTAGTTTATGCAACGTTTAAACTTCGCATATATTTTCAAGCACACAAAGTGAGGGTGTTGACAAAGGTACCAATTGAATCAGTGATGAAGAATTCAAAAAGGTCAGGCAGGGTGGAGAGATGGAATGCATAAGTAGGACATTTTGAAATTAAGTATGAAATATTATCTTCACCAAAGTCACAAGTTGTTGCAGAATTCTTAGCAGAATTTCCTCTAGAAGATGATGAAGCAGTGGAGGAAATGATGGACGTGGAGGAAGAACATGGGAACCCCAGAGATATGTTGACAGAACCTGATAGATGGGAAATATTGGTAGATGGGTCATCAAATAGAGAAGGCAATGGAGTTGGAATTGTCCTGATTTCTCCAGAAGGAAACAAAATGGCTTTTTCCTTCAGATTAGAGTTCGCATCCGCTAATAATGAAACATAATACGAAGCTGTGGTGCATGCTCTAAAATTTGCAATAGAAATAAAATTGGAGAATATGAGAATTACCAGTGATTCGTAGCTGTTTATTCTCCAAATAAAAGGAGAATACACTACAAATGAACCATCCTTGAAAAAATACAAGAAATTTGTTGAAGAATTGTCAGCGAAAATTCCAAAAATAAAGTGGAGACACATATCAAGGAAAGACAATAGACTTGCAGATGCTTATGCTTTCATTTAAAGTATGATGATAGATCTAGCTGCGAGATGCATAAAAATACAGACGCTCCTATCACCATCTGTAAACAAAGAAGGAGAGGAAGAAGTAGATGTTATGATAATAGAAGGTGAAGAAGAAACACAAATACCCAATGCCGAAGATTGGAGAGAAGAACTTCATGCATATTTGGCAAAAGGAGAAACACCAAGAAATAGATTGGAGGCACACAAACTAAAAAGTCGTGCGAAAAATTATGAGCTAAGACATGGAGTGTTGTATAAAGATCCTTTAATGGACCATCACTCAGATGTTTAACACGAAAAGAGGGAGAAGAAATGTTAAATATATTAGATAGTGTGGATGCTGGCAATCATAGTGGAGGAAGATCCCTGGAATACAGAATGAAAATGCATGGTTATTATTGGCCATATATGCATGAAGATGCGAAACAAATATCAAGGAGTTGCGAAGATTGTCAGCGACATGGAAATAAAATAAATGCACCTGAAGCACCATTAACATCTTCAACAAGTGTATGGCCCTTTGTAAAGTTGGGTTTAGACATTGTGGGACCGTTTTTACCAGGACCTGGAAAAAGGAGATATTTAACTGTTGCTACAAATTATTTCACAAAATGGGCAGAAGTGAAATAAGTACAGCATATTCGTGACAAAGACATCTTCACGTTCATATTTGAAAACATCATTTGCATATTTGGAATTCCAGCACAATTAGTATCTGATAATGGGAAACAGTTTGAAGGGCAGAACATAGAAATGTTACTCAATGCATTTAAGAGAAAGTGTGGAAAATCCACTCCTCTATATCCACAGGCTAATGGACAAGCAGAAGCAACAAATAAGAAAATTGCAGATATATTGAAGAAAAAATTAGAAGGAAATAATAGAGCATGGTGCGAACAGGTGCATAATGCAGTCCGGGCTTACAACACAACTATGAGAGAAGCTACATGAATGTCACCTTTTTGTTTAACATATGGAGTTGAAGCTTTGCTACCAATAGAAGTTATTATTCCAACAACAAAGAGAGAGGCATGGGAGAAAAATCTTAGCGCGGTTATGATTTTAACCAAGCTTGATGAATTGGAAGAAAAAAGACAAAGAGCGTTACAGAATATGGAAAATTACCAGCGAAGATTAGCAAGGGAGTATAATAAACGCGTCAAAAAGCGTGAATTTCAACCAGGTGATTTAGTGCTGCGAGAAATACCAATATACCAACGATAAAATGGTGGAAAGTTAGAGAAAAAATGGGATGGGCCTTATATCATTAAAGAGATAGTTGGAACAGGGGAATATAAATTGATGACCCAGAGGGTATAGATGTGGGTCAAAGACTTGGGAGACCATGGCAGATTATATCTAAAGAAGTATTACCCATAAAAGATTTTGGGAAAGGGTAGATTGCGAAACAATGTATGATTGAAACAAAAGGAATATTTGCGAAAATCTTATGAAAGAGAAGTTCCAAAATTACAAACATCCAAAACAGAATGACAATGTGCGAAAATTTCGTAGATATTAATGACATATTAGAATGGGGCGAACCTATTATGGCGTGCACCCTAGTTCGCGAGATTAAAATTTCGTAAGAGGCAAATGTAAGACCTAAAGTGCATCATATAAGGGGTACCTATTGCATGGCTCATCGAAAATGTTACACTGCTACTGGAACCTGAGTCATGGAGATTTGGGGTCAATAAAAACCCATCCAGGAGAGGCACCTTGGATTCTCAACTTAAGCATATGACTTGAGTTGGGCGACTAGGGTAATAAGGATTCTCCTAAGGAGTGCAGTATATGACCAAGGCGCCGAGGTACACGGTTGAGTCAAGAGTGCCCAGGGCATCTGGAATGTACCTTGCCATTCTTGACAAGTCTTGGCTATGATGCACTCGGCCTGAAGAAAACCCCACTTAGGGTGCAGTCTCGTAACCATAATCCATATAGGCAAAAGGGATAAGAGACTACGAAAACAATTGGCTGTTTTCAAGGTTGGATGGGAGAAGCTAGCCTTGTATGGTAAAAGTACGTCTCCTTGAAGGGGAAACCATGGGGAAGATAAGGGCGGTACCCTCCATTAGGGAGTTGATAAGTGTCATAAGACGCAAATGTAATAAGGATTTTTACTCACGGGAGTATCGAGACTTGTCATATTTGTGCAAAAATTATAAAGAGGCAATAAGCCAAGAGAAAAATATAAGGCGAGATCAATGGGTTAGTACATGAAAGTATAAGGACATCCTGCGATTTCGTCGCAAGACGCCAATGTCATGGGGATTTAGTTACACAAGAACTTTAGGCATGTCATATTGTCACAACAAAAAATTTAATAAAAAAGAGAGAGTTAAGGCAAGATCAATGGGTTCTTACATGAAAATGTAAGAATGTCCTGCGATTTTGTCGCAATGACAAGAGGTGGAAAAATAAGACCTTTAATTAGGAAGGCAAAATAAGACCACATGACAAAACAAAATTTTTATAAAAATTAACTATTCTTTATGCAGGAAAAATTTTTTCATCGCAAGAAAGATAATGAGAGGCAAGTATGGGAATTAATAAACCAAATGTCATTATCTTTCTCGCAAGCATACAAAATACTAAAAGAGCAAATGAATCTCAAAGTTGACTGAAATACATCATTCGGAAGAAAAGAAGAAGTAATTCAAGAAATTAAAACTAAAGCTCAGACTTCAGTTTTAGTTTCTTCAGAAGGACATAGTGGATGTTCTTCGCCAGCTTTATCATTTTCGCCAGTATTCTCCTTATTATGGTCTACTCTGGCTTCCTCTTCATTCGGGTTATCACCAACAGTTGACTCATTTATTATAGATTCTTCTTCATCTGGGACATCACCAGCAGTTGTTTCTTTAAGAGGGATTTCTTCCTCATTTGCAAAATCTTCTTGAGAAAAAGCTTCTTCACTACTTTCATAGTCAAAATCGATGTCAGCAGGATGAGGAATTTCATCATCATCTACTTCTAAAGGTTCGAATAATACAGGAGAAAGAGACTTGGAAAACAAGATGTCATTCACCAGAACTTCAGCTTTGAGATGGACTTGACGAAGAAATGCCTTCTGATGGTTTCTATCTTGAATATCCTTGAAGTAGGCAAGATAATCAAACCTTCTTTCTGCTCGGTCGCGAGAACGAGCAAAGGAAGAAGAAAGTAATGCATTCTCTTTGCGAATTTTGGAATATTTAGACTCCAAGATAGAAATGGAGGAATGAAGATTTTTCTCAGACTCTGCGAAAAAAAAAAACACAAAAAGTTCATTAAGATGAAGAAATCGCAAATAAATATTACACAAAGACTTGACAAAGAGAAGATAATTAAGGCAGTCAAATTTTTATGATTACCTTCCTTTTGTGAAATAAGATATTGAGTCAAGGCCAAGCAATTATTCTCCAAGTGGTCCATCGCATCATCAAATTTATCTCCAACTAAACCTTGTAGGCGAGAATGAAAGTTTTTCTCTTTAGAAATAAGAAAAGCGTTTTCCTTCGCAAGCGAAGAATAAGATTCTTCTAGTTTAGAGTATTATTATTTAAGTTGACTTGCCTTTACACTTAAAGCTATTTTACCCTGGATGAGTGTATTTTTATCAGCAATAGATGACTCTGTTACTTCCTTAAGTTTGCTCTTCAATGAGCGAATAGATTTCTCTTGGTCATCACATACTTTTTGAAACTTGCTAAATTGTTGTGAAGAGATCGCCACCTTGTTTGAAAGAATTCGCTTCTCTTGAGATAAAATTTTATTCTCATCTGATAAAGTTTCCATCTTCAGGTCAGCCTTAGTCAAAGAATAAGAAAGGCAACATACTTCATTGCTTAATAAATTTTGCTTCTAAACTAATTGGGCATTCTCTTTAGTAAGATTATCTATTTGATCAACAGAATATGTATGTTGATTATCTAGTTGGTTATATTGATCCATCCAAATATCTCTATCCACACGATCCTCTTCCGCGATGGATTTAAATTGATATCTCTCCATTATTCATTTCAGGTTTAAGACTTAAAGGGCGAACAAAGGATTTTAAGAAATTGAATACAAAAAGGACAAAAGCACTAAAAAAGGATAAAATAAGGGCGAAGATAAGAAAATTATACCTTTTAGTTCATTATTTTTCTTGCGAAGATTATCATGATCCAACGAGACATTCTGGAGTTTTTGGTTTTCTAGGCGAAGGGCATTACATTCTAAGGGCATCACTTGGAGATTATTATTCAAGACTTCGACTTCTTTCTCCAAAGCTATTTGAGAAACATTTATATCAGAACCAAAATATTTACTCAAAATCTCGCAAACGCCATACTTGATAGGTTCAGTAGGATACTTCTTAACATCATCCAGAACATCAGATAACACTTTAAAAGCAATATTTATTCCTTCCACAGTTTCTTTGCAAAAAGGAAGAGATTCAGATGAAGAAGTGGTGATGATAGAAGATGGATGAATTGAATCATTCTTCGTGATATATGTATTATTTGAAGGAGAGGTTTGAGGATGATTAGTGATTGAGATTAAGGAGGAGTCGACTTGAGAAGCATTAACAATAGGAGAAAAAGTGGTTTCATTCACAAAAGGGTTTTATTCATTAGAAGACCAGTCGAAAGGGTAAAATCTGAGGCAACATTTTCGCGAATAAGAAGTAAGGATTCAATTTGCGAAGATGTCGCAGGAGATTTTGAAGGGATAAGTGAAGAAAATGGAACAGAAGTTTCAATGGTCTTAAGATGGTGAGATTTCTTGGGAGACCTGTTGGCATCTCCATCACCCTGCGAATCACAATCCAGATAAGAAACAGAAGAAACAATATTGTTATTAAAAGAACAAGTGTTTCTTACTACCTTGAGATTCACAGACTTTCTTTTGTTTACAAAGACTTTGGGCTGTGAATATTTGGGAGCATTAGGGTTTTGGACTGAAAATCTAGTATTAGAGGTGATTCCGCTGAAACAGAAATAGTATGGGAATTACATAGAGTCGAATAAATTTAGATAAGATAACTTCAATAAACAAGATCGATTTCAGTCAGATAAGATAACTTTAATAAACAAGATCGGTTTCAGCAAAATCATAAGAATATCTACCTTGATGACTCCATGAAAGCAGTAGCAGGTGAATCTTCAAAAGAATAAAATTGCATATATATTATCCCTCTACTAGATGAGGAAGATGGAGAAATAAAAGAAGAAAATTATCCCTCTACTAGATCTCTCCTTAAATAGACAAAAGAATGATGACTAGATGACAATGAACATACCAGTGAGTAGAGGAGTATTTGACACGTGTAGGAGGTCATACTTAATTCACGTAACCTTTTCGGGAGAAGAATATAGGAAAATGAACACCTACGGCATTCTGAAGTACAAATTCTCATGACATTCTCCCCTTAGCAGAGAAGACATGAGAAGAGGCAAGATGTAGGATCAGAATATCGCAACATAAACACACTTGCGAAATCTTCATCAACAACATTGCGAAGACGTCGCAGAGTGGTTTCAGAAATGACATAACAGATGACGACAGCGTAAACATGAGAAAAGTGTGACGATCTAGCAAAATTTAGGATGTTTGCGAAATTAACATTTGTAAGCTTGCGAAATACCGCAAATCAAATACGAAAATAAAGGTCAACTTAGCTGTCATCCACTATGTAATACCCTATATAAATAGATGAATAGGAGTGAAAAGGGAGAGATTATTTTTTGAGTGTTGATAAAGTTTTGAGGAGAGAGAAAGTCCAAGACAGTGTTATGTTCTTGATTTCATTTTCCCCTTTATAAAATTTCTAGATCCACACTACACCAAATCCTGGATTTAGCAACATATCAATTTCGGGGGTGTGCAACGCATTTGCAACGTCAATATACGTTGCTCACCCAGAAATACGTTGCTCAAATCAGCTATAGGAATTTAGTAAATATGAACTTAATTGAGCAACGTGTTTGTATATTGTTGAAACGTTTTAAAACGTTATACATGAATGTCATTTTAGTAATTTTAGAAGTATTGATATTTAATACCAGATTATTATTATTATCCTTTTTTTAAAGAAAATCTTAAAACTAATTCACTCAAATTATTCCCTCTCATTTCTTTTCATCAAAATTATTCTCCCTCCCAATTGTCCCTCCCAAACTTGAATCAACAAAAAATTCTCCCCTCAATTTTCTCTCTAATTCCACACATTAACTTAAAAAATACATCTTTCACACAAATTTATTAGTCTTTTTTTTCCATACAAATTTAATACTTTCACCAATATCTATCTCTTCCTCTTTATTCCGCCTCATATTTTACTCTCTCTCTCTCTTTATTCTCTAAAATCTTTAAAAAAAACTAAACCTAGAAAATCAAATTTGTTTCTAAAATCGGAAATCAATTCATCCGATAGTTGATTATCATCAGGTATAAACTATTATTTGCTACTACTGTTATTTAAATATTTTTTTTGTTTGGTTTTGATCTATTGTTTTGATTTTGTGAGTTTTTGTTTTGATCTCTGTGAAGTTGGAGTTTTACTTCGTGTATAGGTTTTGGTAAAATTTGAAGGCATGGGTTTGTTTTGCTTTCAGTTTAGTGGCCTCTTAAATTTGTTTTGATGTTAAAACTCCTGTAGAAGTGAATGATTTGCATACAGAGACGGGTTATGGCTTTGAGGTGGATTTTGCGTCATTTGTTGCTGTTTTAGGAGTTTATTCATCTGTGTTTAAAGCATTGGTACCTTTTTAATACAGTTTTTATATGTTTGGAGAAGTTTAGGAATGTTTAGGAGTTTATTCATCTAGATGTTGTTGTTGTCTAAGCATGGGTACCTTTTTAATGATTCGAAAATACTTAAAGAAGCAATGGCCTATGTGCTAATGTATCCTACAAATGTATTCTGCTAGATTATGTATGCTTATTGTAGTATCATCTGTAAGAAAATTTTACTAATTTGAAGTAAAATTCTATGTGATACACTCATATGTCAACGTCCCTATTATGTGTCAAAGATGAAATCTGCTTCAATTGGTTTGCTAAAGAATGTACATGGTACTTTTAATGAGGTACATTTGATACAATTAGAATCTACACAAGCACATATCGATAACCAAAAATTAAAAGGAACAAAATATACCATTATTGCTAATAAGAGCAGATTCACATGGTATACCATTTAGGAGTTTATCATTGTTGTCTATATATGTTATTGTCAGATGGCAAATTCTAAAGTAAGGTTAATTTGTGTTTTGGTGCAGGTTTTGTAGAGTACGATTGGGATTTGAAGAACTTGAAAGGTTCGGTAATCTGTCAGATTGTATGGTTTTTATTTCTCATGGGTGGAACTGAAATATACCATTCATTTTTGTCTATATATGTTGTTGTCAGATGCCAAATTCTAAAGTAAGGTTAATTTGTGTTTTGGTGCAGGTTTTGTAGAGTACGATTGCGATTTGAAGAACTTGAAAGGTCTGGTAATCTGTCAGATTGTATGGTTTTTATTTCTCCTATATCTGCATGTTCATCTTCTTAATTTCTTATTGTCGGTTTGCGTACTTATAATTTGACGTGTTCTGCACGAAAGTTGTTCATCGCAAAGAGAGGTTTGTTGTTTGTTTGTACTTCTATCATGTACTTTCTGCATCTTGTGTATTTTGTGTAGTTTTGCTATCAGTTTTCTTATAATTTAATTTCTGGTTATGAATGATTATCAATTCAGTTTGCTTAGAATATAGTTTGCTCTTAGTTTGCGTAGAAATTCAGTTTAACTGTTTGGGTAAACAAAAAAAAAAAGAATTCAGTTTGTGTAGAATTCAGTTTAACTGTTTGGGTAGAATTTAGTTTGCTTATAATATAGTTTGCTCTCAGTTTGCGTAGAAGTTTGCATAGAATGATTATCAAATTAAAGTAGTGTAACTGTTTTATAATCTGGTGTGTGTTGATTATTGTAAAATGTCTCAAAAGATTGGGAAAGGTTGGATGAATGAAGATAGGTTTAGTGATTTGTATAGAACAGGAGTAGATACTTTTATTTCCTTTGCATATAAGAACAGAACTACATACGCACAATTTTGTCCATGTCCTTGTCGTGTTTGTCTTAATGCAAAATATAAGAGGTTTGAAGAAGTCAGGCATGATTTAAAAGTGAATGGAATGATAACTACATATATACATTGGTCACTACATGGAGAGAAATTGACACCATCACCAAAGGTAGTTGCCACAAATATAGAGCAATTAGTTTAAGAGGAAACTTTAGTTGAGCCTGTAAAGGAACATGTAGGAGAGGACAGTATAGATGATGGGTGCAGGTTGGGTGACTTTGTTGATAATGCATTTGGGTTATTTGAAGGGTTAAACAAGCATGTAGGTGATTCTGAACATCCCTTTATTCAGGATCCTAGCTTCGGTAAGAAGCATGACAAGTATAAAAAGTTAGCAGAAGAGAAAATATATCCGTCATGAAAAAATGGTGAGACAACACTTCTTGTCATAGTAGAGCTGCATCATGTAAAGAAGACTTTTGGTTGGTCATGGAATACTGTCACATACCTATTGGGATTACTTAGAAAATGATTTCCAAAAGGAAATACTTTTCCTAAAAATTACCCGATGATGAAAAATATGTTGAGAAATCTTGGAATGGAGGCTGTTAATATACATGCCTGTGTTAACCATTGTGTGTTATTCTGGAAAGACCTTGAGAATGCGATAGAATGTCATACTTGTGGAGCATCTAGGTATAAAGTTAAAGAGGGAAAAGATTGAATCTTAAGGCCAACAAAAGAGCCTGAAAAAGTGTTGCGTCATTTTCCGCTTGATGAAAGACTAAAGAAGTTCTACACAATACCATGGATCTATGAAGACATGATGTGGCACGATCGAGCAGAAGCTTCTTATGAGTATATGCGTCATCCAATAGACTCCATGCAATGGAAGAACACGAAGTCAAGGTGGCCTGAGTTTGCAAGTGAAGCGCGTAATGTGTGGCTTGGCATCTCAACTGATGGGTTTAATCCTCACGGAATCCAGTTTACAAGTTATAGTTGCTAGCCAGTTATCTTGGTAATGTATAATTTACCACCATCACTATGTATGAAGGCAGAGTTTCAGATCATGTCGTTGTTAATTCCAGGGTCTAAAGCACCAGGACAAGATATATGTGTCTTTCTTCAAGTATTAATAGAGGACCTGCAACAACTTTAGGATGGTGTTGATGCGGATGATATGCGTTTAAAAGGGGCATTTAAGTTGGGAGCAATTCTAATATGGGGTATTCATGATTTACTTGCATATGGAAATATTTATGGATGTGTAGTTCATGGTTACAAAGCATGTCCTGGTTGTGCAGATGATACTGAAAGTAACTGGTTACATCACTCCCGAAAGATTGTGTACCGAAATTTCCAAAGATTTTTGAAGACGAGTCATCCTTTCATATCAGGAAAGCACTTGGGACTGAAACAATGGAGAAAGGACTTGCACCGGTTTGATTAACCGGACAAGAAGTGATGGCGAAGACGAGTTATCTTCATTATGTTCCTGGTAAGATTACCAAAGACGGGAAGAAGATAAAGAGAGATTTTTATGAATTTGATTATGATTTTGTTGACTAGTCGACTAAAGTGTTTTACAAGAGGTTGAGGATGTTCGATATTCCAACATGGGTGTATAATGAATATCGTCATTGTGATGATGTGATGCATGTCGAGAAGAATGTTACTGAACATCTAGTGGATGCTCTTATCGATAAAAGGAAGAAATCCAAAGACAGTGTGTGTTCCATACAAGATATGAAGGCCCTGAATATTCAGAGTAGTCAATGGATCACTGAAGTTTCTGTAACTGGAAAAGATATTCTACCTGATGCCCCTTACACTTTGAGCAAAGAGGAGAGAAGTTATTTTTTAAAGATACTGAAAAACATGAAGTTCCCAACTGGGTTTTCGTCAAATCTTGGAAACAATGTTACTCTTAAACCTCTTGGTCTTCATTGTTTGAAGTCTCATGACTTTCATATGATTATGGAATATTTTCTGCAAGTTCTGCTACAACATGCTTTCCCACGCTACCCAGACCTTTGTAGGGCTCTTCAACAGATCAGTTTATTCTTTAGAATACTCTGCTCGAAAGTTCTGATCAAAAGTGAACTTCAACAGGACAAATGCATGGTTGCAGAAGCATTATGTTTTCTGGAAAAGTATTTTCCGCCTTTTTTTTTCCGTTATCAGCATCCATCTGGGGGTGCATCTTTCTAATGAAGCTCTGGCTTGCGGACCAGTTAGATTCCGATGGATGTATCCATTTGAAAGGTAATTAATATATGCAATTGCTTCTAGTTCCATTTTTTCTTGGTACAAATACTAATGTCTGTGTTATTATGCAAGGAGATGAAACTTTACAAGAACATTCCAAGCAACAAGCGTTATGTGGAAGGTTCGATCAAAGAAAATCAGCTTGTATATGAAGGTGTGGTACATGCAATGGAACACGTGGGAAACTCAAAGGATGGCAATCACAAAGCTACACGTGAAGCATTCTTGGATGCCGATTCCGAGTACAGTGATGAAGGCCCTCAGGGATATAAAGATAAGAATGTGACTCTATCTGATATACAAATTATACAGATAGTTAGATGGGTGATATTTCGTCGTGAAGTAGAAGGTCTCGCAGATTACTATGGGTGAGTACCTTTTATATTTGCTTATTTGTGAATACTTTTATTTTGTAGATTGTGATAGCTGTTCTTACACGGAAGTACTGGTTTGTCAGTGAATATTGTGATGAGATAATGGTTGATACAAATGGGATACAAAGCACGAGCAGCGAAGTACAATGACAAATAGATTTTATAAAATGTCTATATAATAAGGTAATTATGTTGATATTCACATGATTTTTGGAGTGTGTTGGTCAGTGTTTTATGTTTTCTTTGTGACTGACAAGTTCTGTAATGCTCCAGTTGGTGAAAGATCGGAAAATAAACTGCAAATTATGGCGTTACGTAAAAGAGCCTATTGGAGCTAAGGAATATAACAAGTACAGGATCAATGGTCATATATTCGCATCCAAGTCCTTTGAGATAGACCATGATAGCGTCACACAAGATAGAAGTGTTTGAATGGAAGCAACTACAACATATAGAGAAAGTAGTAAAGATAAAAACCTTGTAGATGGTGTGACTAAGTGGTATGGTATGGTTAAACAAATATTAGAGCTCAACTACACAGAGTTTACATAGGTGGTTTTTTACTGCGATTGGGTGAAGGTTGAAAGCAAGAGTCGTGGGTGTAAAATGTGTCCTGATTCTAACTTGGTACTGGTTAACTTGAATAATTTTAGAAGTTCAAATAGTTACTTTTATGAACCTGCGATACTCGACTTTGAGGCTTCACAAGTATTTTACTCTACAAATTTAAAATACCCTGAATGGTCTGTTGTAATGCACTCTCCAAGGAATATTACTAGACAAGCAGATGACTTATTGAAGCCTGAATTGGGAGAATTCCAGTCGATATTTCTAGATGAACCCCATTTGAAATCCTTTCTAGTATCACATCGTAGTTAAATATTGCATATTGTATTCTGAATTTGTTTACTGGGTCTGAATATTTCTTTGTTTTATTTATCAGTTGCAGTCACATCATATTTGTATTTTGAGCCTTATTTTGTTATGATAACTTGTAATTTTCAACTTATAATGATTTTCGAATAATTTCTTTCTACTCTTACGGTGATGTTTCAATGTCTGCTAATATTTTCCGTATCAATTACGTACTAATACTTCTCTTTTACAGGTTAATGTAACAAACTAAAAGCACATCTAAAGGTACGATATCACAACAAAGTATGTCCAGCTCTTCTTTTGTAAAACAGAAGATTCCCCTCGATCTTGACATTGCTTTCGAGCCTGTGGGAGATTTTGAAAACAAATTCTCTACTAGGGCAGGGGAGATAATCAAAAGTCATATTCCAGTTAACTTTTCTGAGTGGAGGACTGTGCCTGCTAATTTCAAAGATGATGTTTGGACAACTTTGATGATATTTTTACTATTCTTCAAACTACACGCATTTGCATTTGTATTCTGTTGATGTATTGTAGTTAATGTTTATCAACACAACTCTATACCTCAGGATGAATTTGAATTTCCTTTCGACCTAAAGTATTGCCGCAGTGTTATAGAAAGTGGATTTCCACCGTTGTACCGGAGATTCAAGTCTGACTTAAGGGATCTGGTTAGAGGACCAAGGAGAATAGCCAAGATGAGGCATGCATTGTCTAAGGATGGGTCTGTTGTAGAGGAGGAAGAGTCTGAAGTACCCCCAATGCCGTAAACTCACTCCAGAAATGTGTGAAGTTGCAAGAGATAAAATTCCAGCTGGGATGAATCAAAATATGTGGAATGATTTTGTTGACAGTGAAAAGCAACCTGCGAAGATAGGAAAAAATAAAGTCAATGAAAAATCCAGAAAACAATCCATGATCCTCCATACACTTGGTTGATGCTCTTACAATAACAAGAAATATAAACTTGTAACTATTCTCTCTTTAATCTAATAACAAATGGTTAGAATGATGATAGCAGTTCTGTTTTTAACTGAATAGACCATTTTTTCAGGACGATTTGGGTATTTTACAAGTACCAGAAGACACTACAGACAAGTGGTTATGAGAACACCAACGCAAGGATGGGACTGTGCATCCTAGTGCTGAAAAGGTTGTTATAAGTATACTTCAGTAATGTGCATAACAAAACTTATTTCACTGCTTAGTACTCTTAGTTGTTGTTGCTAACCACCAAGTTTCGATTATGAAATTACAGAAGAAATTAATGGAAGCCAAAGAAAAGTATAAAGAAGTAGGAGCAAGTGGTACCAAGAGCTGTGTGATTTCAGAGCCACTACAAGATGTGTTTGGAGAAAACCGAAAAGATTGTATTCGTGGTTACTCCTCCCGTACGTCGAAGAAGCAGGATGAGATAGAAGCGGTCGCATTTTTTTCTCTTCAAAACAGAGAGTCCCAAAATTAGAAAAAACTCAACCAAATTGAATCTGAAGTTAGTGTTTTGGGTGGACAAATGGGGTCTCTAAGCTGTAAAGTTGACGTAATTGTTCAGTTTTTGACTTGTCGTACAGTTCTAAATAAGTTTAGTACACCTTCCATACTGTGATAGTTCTAATTTGATCTTGTTGACAGGAGATATTACACTTACTGAAGCCTAATGTGACTGCACCGGCAAGTTCCATCGACCCTCTTACAAGAGCCACTCCTAGCCCAGAGAAAGGGTCCAATACTCATCCTTCTGGTGGAAGTTATCATGCTGGTGGAACTCATCTTGTTGGTGGGAGTCATCATGCTGGTAGAAATCATCATGCTAGTGGAAGTCGTCATGTTCTGGATAACGAGGAAATTGCATCTACTAGAGTTACATCAGGACAAGTTGAGCTACTAAACAATAAAGGTGAAGTTTTTGCATTAGGGAGTGTTCATCAGGGTGAATTCATACATTGTAAAAGGGTGAAGCCTACTGAGAGGAGGTTCTATGTCGAGGAAGTGTATGACCAAGGAGAAGTTCTTTGGGATCCCCCTCAAGGAGATAGTTATTACTTTTTAAGACAACTAACACTTACTTGTTGGGTAATATAGGGCGAGGAAAGGATACAACATGTGTATAGTGAATCTTTTTAGACAGATTATGCAACATACTGCTTTTTTGGGGGTATTTGACACTGTGAAGATAAATTGATACAATGGAGAATCTTACAGTTTTTTTTGGTTTTTTGGTATGGTCCAGAAAGATTGCTTAATACAACTGCGAATCCTACGTACATCTTTTTTTGGTGTTTTTTGGATGTAGGAAGATTAGACAGATTATGCATTTGTCTACTCTATCTTTATTAGATTTCTGTGGTTTTCTATGCTTAATGGAGTTTGTATTTATATATATAGATATGCATATTTTGTTTCTTGTTCATTGTAGTGTCAACGTATTTTTAATTCCGCCAATGCGAATGCGTTTCCGGTCCCAAGCCCGAATAAAGGAAGAGGGAGAAGGTTGGTATACTATTGTCGTATAATATAAAGTTGCTTTTTCTTTTTCAGATATAAGGAGTTTCCTTGCACCAGTTTGGTGCAGTTCTTGAATTTTATTTTATATCATTCTTACGGGTGAGGGTTCTCTACTTTTTATTGTTTTTATATATATCTTGGTGCATACTCTTTTTCACTAACTATCCTGGTTTTAACTCCGCTAGGTAGGATCATTACCTTCGGGAGGATGGGCTTGCTACATTTATACGTAAGATCACATGATTTTTCTACTTGTTTTTTAATTAAAGGATTGAGTGGCAAAATTTTCATTTCATTTGCAAGAGATTTTTTCTTCACACAGTGTAGAGATTTCTTGTTGGATTGTAAGTGGAGAAATACAAGCAAGAAGGATGAGGGTTGTATATCTAGAAGTTGTACTCAAACAAGACACTACATTTTTTGACACGGAAACAACTGGTGAAGTAGTCACTTGGAGCTTAACTGGTGACACCATACTTGTTCATGATGCCATTGGTGACAAGGTAAATTTTCTTTTAATTGCATCAGTTTTTTCTTCGTAATAGGGTAGTACTTGGGCTACCTCGCTCTAGTGAACAATCAAATGATGCAAAATTGCACGCTAATGTCAAATATGCATGACTTGTTTACGGATAAATCTATTAGTTACATGTTGCCTATTGTATTAAGGCTAAAAATATTTTCCAGACTGTTTAATTGTAATGCAGAACCTATTGTCTCACCGCAAAGGAGGTTAGATTAATGAGAAATGCAAAACGTATAGCACCATGTTTTGTTTAAATGTTACCTTACCTATTAATCTCTTTCTGTAAGATTTCCTCAGTTGGGGGGTTGCACACTAGTTAAAGATGCAGTCTATTTTGCATATAAATTGAAAATCATCAACTTTGTAACTTCTGTTATTTTAAGAACGAAGATTCCCTAGGACTGATTTTGTTGTTGCTTAATTATCTTTTTTTTTTATTTGGTTCGTAGATGGTTGCAATGAAGCGGAATTCGGAATGCCAAAGTATGTTGGATTTGGTAGACCATTTTACAACTCATATTTTTAGGTAAGCATATATTTTTTTGCGACTTCAGCACATGATAAAGATATGCACGCACACACACACACATATGTATATTGTTCTCGGAGGAAACCCACATTGTTTTGTTCTACTCTGCATTATTAATGTGGTTGAACAAAACCACACTTTCTACTGGTCATTCAGAATATATTAGGGCCTCTAAATAACTGTCAAAATAAGAAGTTTGTTACCAATATCATAGTGGATAAACAAATGAATCATGTATGTGCCTAGCTAGTCTGGTCTTTCTTCAGATACTCGTATTTACAGGCCTAGCTAGTGGTTGGTTGGGTCATTGTTTTCCTATTCAGTATAGGATGGGAGTTCTCTGGCGGAAGAATATGACGGGTAAATAGTTATCCATGTCTATATCATCGTAAATCTGTAACCTTAATGACTCCGCTGCATCTTGTTAAATCAAATGCTCTGACTGCGTTCATTCCGACCCACCAATTTTTTGTATTTATGATTACACAATTGGGTTATCAGTTACATCAACTTCAATTGGATTATAATTATGTCTTGTACTCTGCAGGATTACACAACTGGGTTATCAGTTACACCATTGGTAGTGCTAGAATCAAAGAGAACTTCTAATCATAAAAGATACATGTAAGCAAACTGAAGGTTGGTATTCTTATCAACTAACTTCCATGTTTTCAAATTTAGAAACTTGGATTAATTCTTTGCTAAATTAAGTTCATATTTAATCTTTGATTCAATGAAACAATTGTAAGGTTTATTACAATTGATATAACAGATACAAGTGATATGAATAGGTCTTGATGGATTATGTGTTTATGAGATTCTATATGAAAAATTGGATCTTCTAGTTGATCCACAATATACATTCAGGTGCAGAATTCTTCCGGAACCGATTTTTTTTTCACCGGTAAAAATATTTGCAACGGATATAATCGTTGCTCAAATAAATGGAAGCGTTGCCTAAATAAATAAAAACGTTGCTCAAATTCAAATATCCGTTGCTCCAATTACGAAAATAAACGTTGCTCAATCGCTTGAGCAACGTTTATAAACGTTATTTTATTTAATTTGAGCAACGTTTTTGACGTTGCACAATAATTTGCTACGCCACATTAGAAACGGATATTGGCGTTGCTTAAATTCACTGCAACGCCTATATCCGTTGCAAATCTGATGTTTTGGTGTAGTGCCAATCAATAAAAAGTGTTGTTCTTGGTCTTAAAGATGTGTTGATTATTCTTGTGAGGGATGTATTGTAGGATTTCCTGCAACTACAATATGCATAAGGATAACAATGTCTTTTAATATTTCGGGGCCTAGATTTAAACTTCTATTAATTAAGGGATTGATATTATACGTAACCCATGTGTACACATAAGTTACACATGTATATCCAGAAGTTACAAATTCATATGACATGCATAATGCAAAGTTACACTTGATATGTACTCTGTAGTTACACATGTGTACGGCATGTCTATCTACAAGTTACACATTCATATGACATGTGTAATAAAAAGTTACACATGCATATGGATGTGTACTCATTAGTTATACGTCAAAACTACACATATAAAAAAATACATGTATTACTTTAATGTTCATTTACAATAATTTTTAGGGATATTTTGTTTTTGGGTCCCAAAAATGTGACCAGATTAGCGTTTGGGTCCTAAAAAGTTTAAAATTAGAGTTTAGGTCCTGGACTATAGTTGACCGCCTTGATTGTTAGTAAATTAGTTTTTATTTTTAATTAATTTTTATTTAATTAACGCCATCACCGTTAGCACGTGAGTCCTTTAGCTTAAAATCTCGGTTTCATGTGCTATGAGTAACATGTGTCAAGGTCATGATTAAAAAAAAACAAAAAAAAGAAAAGTTTTGATTAAAAAAAACGGAAATGCTCCTCCCCTTTCTCCTCCCTCTTCACGTGTGATGTTTTTCTCAGAGTACCACACCTCCTCTTCTTCTTCTCCTCCTGAGTCCTGAATCTCATCTTCTCTTCTTCTTCTCTCTTTTCTTTCTTCTCAATCTCCGATCGTAAATGGGATACTAATCCTCAAATACCAGTGAATCAATTATCAATCGAAAAATAAAAAAACTCGTAAATACTTCTGCGAATCTCACCAGTGATCACTCTCATAACCACCATTACTAGTTTACTCCACCACAGCATCAATAATCAAATTATTAATCAAATCATGTGACCCATTTGTTTAAACTATTTTTTTCTTTATTCTTCCGTATTTTTCCTCTTCTGTTTCTGTTCTTTCCCAGAAAAGGAAGAACTTCAAAACCTTCGAAATCTTGTTAAAATCATGATTCCCATACGTATGAGATGGTGGTCACACCATAAACTAGATGTCCACAACTTCGTCTTCTTCAGAATCTTCACCTTTTTTCTGCTACTGATTTTTTATTTTTTTTGTTTAGTTTTCAATCTATGCTAATGCAATATCGAATTAGATGAAATAATTTCTCATTTTGGAGTATGGGTTTGTTGTAATTATAAGAAGGGTAAGAAACTGAAGCGGAATTGTTCTAATTTGCTCAATTTGAGTTCTAATTTTGTCAATTTCATGAAAACTGAAAAATTATCATCGTTCATAATTCTTCAATTCGATCGATTAGTTTGATTGATTATCAGAAGATTAATCTCACTTTTGAGAAATTTGTAAACCAGTAAAGATGGTGGCGGATCTGTAGGTGATTGTGGATGTGTTGTTGGTTTTTTGTAAAGAGATAATTTATGAATAAAAGGCATCAGTGGTTTGATTTATGAATAAATAAGAGGTGTTGTTATGAATTTGGGAGTTAGGGTTATGTAATCTCTGTTTTGTATAGAATTTTGGGATTAGGTTCATTTGAAGGAAATGATGGTTTCAAATGTTCCTGAAGATTAGCTTGATGAATGGGAAATGTTATTGGTATCGAATGAAAAATGAGAATTTTTTCTTTTTATTTCCATATTTTGTTGTCTTGCTGATAGAATCAAACTTGAATTCTTTTGTTTGGATTGATTTGGGATTTTATACACCTTTATTGATTGGTTGATTCGGTATTAGACTCGAAGAGAAACGGAAGAGGATGGAAATGTAGAAGAAGAATGACATAGTCAGAAATCTCGTCCGTTGGATTTCATCTGTTCTCGTCCGTTGGATAGGCTTTGATGGATATTTGTCAACACGTGCGACTCACGCGCCGACGGAGATTAACTGCGTTAGATAAATAGAAATTAATATTTTTGTTAAAAAAATAGTTAAACAATTTTCTAGGTCAAGACGGTCATGGGACCCAAACTCTAATTTGCAATTTTCTAGGACCCAAACGCTAATCTGGTCACATTTTTGGGACCCAAAAACAAAATATCCCTAATTTTTATATTTATCAATTATAATAATTGCTTGTTATACACAATAAATTAGTCAAAACATATCTAGTTAAAACCAAATCCTCGAAATAAGACACTTTATCTTAGAAATAAGCCAAGACATCCTACAATATAATTGTTCTCTTCCTTTCTTGTCTTCCTCGATTCCAAAATGCTTGGATCTTTTCAAAGTGAGGTGAAGAGAATTTGATATAGAGTGGGGAGAGTTTAGAATTTGAAAGGCAACAAAATAAACACCAATGCTTAGGTTGGTATAAATAAAATTCAGAAAAAAAACTATGAAGAGATGTGTAATAATAAATTATACATGCATATGGAATCTAGTTAAAACCAAATCCTCGAAATAAGACACTTTATCTTAGAAATAAGCCAAGACATCCTACAATATAATTGTTCTCTTCCTTTCTTGTCTTCCTCGATTCCAAAATGCTTGGATCTCTGCAACAAAATAAACACCAATGCTTAGGTTGGTATAAAAAAAATTCAGAAAAAAAAAATATGGAATGTGTAAATTATGCATGGAAGTTACACATCCAATTAGTATATCTTCAGACATAAACTGAGGATCTCCACCACCACCAACAACAAATGGCATCATTCAGTCCAATAAAAAGAATAATATCTTTCTTCCCTGATGCTAAATAAACTAGGGATACTTGAAAACCAAATCATGTATAATTCAAAATTCACACATCTCAAAATGTTAACTCCTAGAGAAAATCACTCCTCAAAATGTTAACTGCAAGGTCTACTCATTGAATGATATCAAATGACACCAACAGTTCACCGAAATTTATCTCAAGATTAAAATTTAAATTAAAATTGCATCATGTCTTAGCAATTGAAATTCAGAAGTTGCATTCATAAATAGGCATTGTAAGAAAAAATTATATCGGGACAACACTTCTCTTAGCCAAATTTTGATACTACAATACAAGTGAACTGACGGTGGTGGCGGTGGGATGGTGAAGGTACCACCGAACAATGGTTATGTATCCCACGCTAAAAATATGAGCCCTTCAATGTGGATGATTCTAAACCATCCATGTGGCTGACAGAAAATACTGTGGCTTGGTTAGTAAATAAGCTAAGTTTTAATTTGATGTTGGTTATTTCCCTACTTAATTAGGTATTGTAACTGTCAAACCGGTCAATGACAATCTTGTGACCCAAACTCTAATTAAAATTTTCATGTGACCCAAACGCAAAGCTGGTCACTTTTCTGTGACCCAAAGTTAAAATATCCCTAGATATAATAGCAATCCAGTACATTAATAAGAAAACAATGAAAAATGAAAACAGAAAAAATTCAATCATGTGTATGAACAAGTAACCCGATCCATGTTTATCTATAAGTTACGTAGCCAATTGTCATGTGTAACTAGTATCTACACATCCATGCCAACTGAGACGAGCCTGCTGATAAGGATAAATCATAGCTCTTTAACTTCTCAGGAAAATAGAATAGCTGAGCAATCAAACTCTTTTGTGATTCAAGTGTGTTGCCTATTGGTTCATCTATAGCCAATTGCATAACAATAAAATCAAAACATCAAGCGAACTGCGCAAAAATAAATAAAGCAGTTCATCAAAAATTAGAACCCAAAAAAAGTAAAAAATTATCAAATCAATAACTGAAATCAGCTAATTACCTACAATGACCACCACCACCATCATCACCAACAATGAAAACTTAAAATGGGTTATCCTCTTTATTATCACCATCTCTTAAATTTATCAATTCTGAAGAAAAAAATACCACAACCGACTTCAAATCCTCCTCATAACATTCTCCAATATCACCACATCTACCACCACCGCCTCCTCATCCTCCTCCAGAACCTCCACCTCCACCACAAATACCACCACAGATTCGTTAATTAAATTCTGCATGTGTAAGCCAAGACTCAAGATAAGCAAAATAAAAAAACCAACAAGTCAACTATTATTATCAAAAATTAAACTTAAACAACAACACCAGTAACAAGAACAATCTAAATGTACCTAAAATCAAAACTTGTTGATTCAACAAAAATCATATTGTTATGCTTCGATTTGAATACAATATCCAAAACAGAAATCAAAACCTAATCAAACTAATAAGAAATTAGAACTACTAAATGATGAAAATATATTGAATCAAAACCTAATGATTTTATCTCAAGACCAAAACATTGAAGCATTTCATGATCTGTAAATGCCGTACAAAACTACATAATCAAATTCAATAAATACCAAATGCAAATCGCAAGAAATCAAGAGAATAACCATGCATATAACTAGTGTAACGAAGAGTTACACATGCATGCATAACTTGGTTGTGAATCTTCTTAGTGTATCTGGTAGTTACACATGAATTTCCCTACTGTAACTAAGAGTTACACATGTATTCTCCTGATGTAACTAAGAGTTAAAGATATCAAACCTAAACCTGAAGTATGAGGAAAAGAAGCTCAGCTGCAATACTTTATGTATGATTTCAGGTTCAAGCTTCCATTCAATCAACTTTAAATCATTAACTCAAAAACTCAGTTTTGTGATCAACCCATGAATCACAAAATGCAAAATGACTGTAAGTAGCATTTTCGTTGTAATTTCAAACATAAATGAAAATCAACAGTATTTTGACCTCATACACATAATGATTATATAAGACGTAATATTTTTGCAGAAGTCAAGTATATTCAATTCAAAGAACAAGGAAATCTTATAATAAGAAGCAAATTAACCATTTGTAGGTATTATTGAGTAGTTATTACCAAGAAGGCGTTTGTGAAGATTGACTATGTATTCTTCAGTTTGAACTATCATCACGAGAATTATGTAGTTATGAGATAATTTATGGACTAAGAAATTGTTGAACCAGTAATAAATGGTGAGAATCATCCTAAACCAGATAATTGTAGCGATATATGAAATGTACCATCAAAAGAGACATTTCAAGTAGTAATCACCATAAAAAATATCTTGGTGTAATACGGGCAAAATATTCTAGAAATGGTTCATGCATTATAAAAAATTAAGAACGGTGTGCATTTTGGCTAAAGTGGAAGAAGAAAAAGAAAAGAAATTAGATGCATATTTTGAGAAGAAATGACTTGGTGTATGAATATTGTTGATAGGAAAAAGTATTTTGGTTAATTTATAGTATATTTTTCTGTATGAAATTTAAGTCGTTTATATTTTCGTAGAGCCTTTAAGAGCAGTTTCTATGGGATGAACAAACTCAGAGTTTGTTCATTTTGCTCCCACTATGGAATGAACAAATATGAAAAATGGATGTTCAAATCATCAAATCTGTTGCTTTGAGCATTGAGTCGGAACACCCAGCGCGCGTCTGAGGTAAAGTTGGGCGATCGTGCCATAGACGCGGAGTTGGAAGGAATATCGCTAGAGTCAGAAGGAATGTCTCCCCTCACATATTCTCTCTCCAAAAACTGATTATTATAATTATGGCTTATTTTTTATTTTATTAGTTAAATAATCTGTGGGACCAAACTCTTATTAGTTTATATAAATAAAATCATTATTGGGACCCAACTCTTATTAGTTTACTAGCATGGAACCCGTGCTAAGCACCGGGTATGATGAGAATTCAATCCCCATTTGGAGAGGCGGGGCTTCACCCCGCAGAAAAGGTCAGTAAATGACTCCAGTGTATAATGGAAACTGTAGTAGCAGGAAATCCTACACTACACCCCTCACAAGAATTCATACAATCAAGTCATTTTTATATATTCCATCACAATCTTTATTAACGAATCTCCCACTTTTACAAGAATGGAAAGAAATGAAATTAAGGAATTAAAACTGCTCTGGAATTTCTCTCTCCTAAATGACTTGTTAAATACTCTAAAAAGATATCTCCCAATTACATTGGTTCAATCTCTTTATATAGGAATTTAGATAGTGGATGACATCTAGTCCGTCCTTTATTTTAGGATCCGACCTGCGATATTCTCGCAAGAGTTACATTGCTAATATTCGCGAACACTCTAAATATCGCAGGATCATCACACTTTTCTTATGTTTCTATTATCGTCATTTGTTACGTGATTCTTCAAATCATTCTGCGATGCTCGCAAAGTGTTGTTAGTAATTCTTCGCAAATACGTCCTTCTTGCGATATTCTGATCCTACATTTTGCCTCTTATCATGTCTTCTCTGCGAAGGGGAGAATGTCATGAGAAATTTTCTTTCAAAATGCCGCAACTGTTTATCTTTTTATATTCTCCGTACTGACACGATTCTGCATTCTTCTCCGAATTTATTACACGTATCCCTTCTTCCACCCAGCTTCTGACACGTCTTTTTCAACCGCTGTATTTCAACTGTCCACGTCTAATCTTCGCATTAAATGTGTTTATCTTCTAGAGTATTCTTCTATCTATATATACTCTTTTCATTATTCTCCACTCCTCTTTTTTACCTTCTCTTTTATTTTCTCTGCAACTTTCTTCACCGTTCTTCCGTGAATTCCGCTTTCGCTACTGTAACTTTTCAATTTTTACTTTCTTCTCCATTCTCATACTAAAAAATGCCTCCATCCGGTCGTAAGAATGAGATTGCCTTTGAAAAGGCTCAAAAGAAGCTTCAAAATAAAGGTTTTACTCTATCTCGTATTTCTGGTCAAAACCCTAAATCCGATCTTACTGCCAAATTATTTTCTGATCATCCTTGTAATCAGGGAAAGATCATAGTCTCACTAGGTCAGCTTGAAGCTGGTCTTCTCATTCCCCTATATGATCCTGAGCTCCCCTTATTTTATGAAATTCTTTCTCACGCGAAGTTTTCGCGAGTTGTGTACCAATTGAGTGGGGATTGCATTCGTCTAATGCTCGAGTTTGCTAATCGTGGTGCTGGTAAGGGATCTATTTATCCTGATGAAGCTAAAAATCCTAAGTTCAAAGACATTGCGATTGTTCCTGCGAATTATACCGTTGAAAACTTCTTTGCGAATTATGAAGTAATTCCTATGAAGAGAGACAGCACTTGTTGGGGTGTTCGCTTGCATAAGAGAGAGAATGTTGTTAATGATAAATTACTCATGCAAGACATTGACTGGCATCTTGGCGATAATTCTTCCCCACGTCATTCTAATGATAACAAGTGGTGTGTTTTCCCCTTATTTCTAGAGGGTCCATATATTTCTGGTTCTCATGCCTTACCTGCGAATGTCGCAGAGTACCAACCCTGGGTATTCCGCTGGCCAGAAAAGAATGACGAGGTACGTTTCCACCTTTTTCCTGAATCCTCATTATTATTTTTCTTGTATTCTTACATATATTCTCGTTAATCACTCCAATATTTTTATGACTGTGAATTTTCCAGATTAAGAGGCTGAAAGCAAACTATAAGAAATTTGGGAAACCAAGTACTTTAACAGCTTTTCAATCAATCATAGATGAAGTAAGAAATATTCTTTTAAGATTGTTGATAATATATTGTTTCCTCTATTTCTTATCTTTATATGTGTTTGAAGGTCATTGGAGAGATAAAGGAACCCTCCAAGGTTGCGAAGAGCAATGGTAAAGGTAAAGGCAAAGGTGCTCCTCGTAGAGAAAGTTCTGTTGTTCCTCCTTTAAAGAAACAAAAAGTTCAATTTTCTTCTCCTTCAATTCCTCAAGATAGCAAAAACTCCAGTGACAATGATAATGATGATGATGATGATAGTGATAATGATGATACTTCTTCTGCGAAAGAATCTTCTCAGCATGAATCTTCCATGGCTCATCTATCTGGCATTTTTGCTAATATTATGCAAGTAATTTGTGATACCCCTCTGACTGATACGACAGAAACTAAGAAAATTTGCCTATGATATTTTCCTTATTGATGTGTATATATAATGTATTCTTAACCAAAGATGCTAACAATGAATGACACAAAAAAGGATTCATTAATTTATGAATAAAGTTCACATGGACTATTATCAAAAGTTTTTTTTTAATAGAATCCACTATAACCATGTTTATGTGAATTGAAGATTATTCGTAGGTGTTAATTATCATTATATGTTTTAATGAGGTTCAAATTGAGGATCTTTATCCATGACAAAGAAAAAAAATCTTACTTGACTACTAACAGGTCCAGTTGTAGGATGGGGACTCCTGCAAATTAAAATGTGAAGTGAACAAAGCTGAGTATGAAATAGCTACGTTATAAATATACCCGTGATGCAAACTTCTTAACATAATTTGCACATCTGACGTAACTAATTTATGTTATCATATCATGTAAGCTTCGTTCTATAGAACATGAATCTTGCCAGAACACTAAATTATGCGTTGTAAAGAAATAATAGCATATATAAACTTTTGCCTACAATAAAAAAAGAAGAAGATGTTGTTGGCATGTCAAACCACCATGCAGATTATTTGGAGGCTTATGGACAAAGAATAGTCAAGTTCATTAAGAGTAAACTTACCATCTTTAATTATGTTTGCAACTTGACCCACAAGGTAACCGAAGAAAAACACCAAGCATTTTGATACAATTAGGAAAAGAAAATCAAAATCACACATAAAGATCCAAAAGCTATCAAAATGAAATCCATGATAAAATCATGAACCCACCAAATATGGTTCAAGAATCGAATCCGAGTACAACATTATCCCGGTACCTAGAAATCAAGAGAGTTGAATCAATTTTTAATCTTAATAGATAAACAAAAAACTATGTGTGAGATCTTGAAAGTGTTTCCCAATCATTCTTGCATGAAAGAAATAAAATGCAAGCGACATATCATAAGGTTCCCCATCACAGGATGAACGCCTGCCTGCTATCTAGAAATGAATAGTTTCCTATAGATAGTTCACATAGCTACCCATTTTTTGAGTCCATAGAGTTTGAGAACAAAGTAAACCAAGGGAAAAAAGATGAAAAAATGGGAAATCTTAAATGAAAAAACGGGAAATATTGCTCATGGTGCTACATCCGCTCCAAAACAACAATGTATATTTTTTTTGTGGGTGCTAACTCACTTAACCCTTCGATGCTTCTGCAGTTTGAGCTCCAACTTTATTTGATTGATCCACAACCTAAGAATGGGTCACACAGTCAAGACAAAGTAAACGTGTGATACCCAAGTGCGAAGAAAAAGAAAAGCATCAAACTGAATTTGTAACTATTTTGAGCGAAAAGCATCCAATTGAATTTGTACTTGTTCCTAAAGTAGTCAGTAAATGTGACAAATTAAACTTGTGATACCCAAGTGTTAAGAAATCGAAAAGCATCAAACTGAATTCACACTTGTTTTGAGCCAAAACATGATCATTTTTATTCATACGACCATCATCAATAAGCTCTTAAAATAAAGTTTGAGAACAAAGCAAATTCAATTTGATACTTTTTTTGTTCAGATTGGTAAAATCTGTTGCGGATACAAAATCAGTGATATCAATGTTAGGTTGCTAGTTATTGTAGAAATCTTTCATATCAAACGGATATAAAATTTATTTTTCCTAATCAATCTTTATTACCTTTATTTCTATCTTTACACTTTCGAAGCTGGATTGTCGGACTGGAAAAAAAAACCATTGCTTTTTGTAATATGGATACACCAAGATAAAAAAAGAGACAGAGATTTACCAATATCTTCTATATATCAACCTGTTAGAACTCCTGCTGAAAAAAAAAATTGTATTTCCAGACCTACAAGAACAAACAACAAACACTAATCAGAAAACAAAAAAAATAAATTGAAAAAAATAAAATAAATAAAATAAAATCCACATACAAACGCTGATCACATCTACATCGAAATATCCTAAAATCATAAAATCTTAACCCTAAAAAAGAACAAAGAAAATAAAGTCATTTCCGGAGCAGAATCTCAAATGAATGAGGCTTCGCTTGTGCGCTTATATTCAGAGTGATATCAATAATTTCTAAAATTACATTTTATTTTTTTTATGTATCCCAATAAAACTCCAAAAGTATTATTCTGTTTCCATCTAAATCATAACAATAATAATATTTATTAGATTTTTTACCTTATATCAAAGGGAAGTATTTATGACGCATTATCAATGCTAAAGATTTTTTTACCTTAATTAATTTGAACATCTAGCCTAAACAATATTTGTATATCTTAAAATGAAATTATTAATTATCTGTATATTTTTTACGCTAAAAATGAACCACAAAATATAAATCAGATTTTTTTTTTCTTATATTTACTGGATTTTTTACCTTATAATCACGGATTAGGTTTTTTAAGATGATACAAATAATTGTTCATAGATTTTTTTTTACTTTACAAACGATCCAAGAAATATAAATATGATTTTTTACTATGATCTTTTGGATTTTTATTATAAATACTCGAAATTAATATAATATTTTGGTGGAGATCAGGTAATAGAGAGTATTTTATGATTTTTTTATCTTAAATGTCCGAAATAAATATAGTATTCCAAAAATATGTTGAATTGATTTTATTTACTTTTTATTCATAAATGATGGAATTAATATAATATTTTCCTTTATTTTATGGATTTTTTTATAATAAATCATGAAATTATGAAAGATTCAAAATATAAAATCTTAGTATTATTTTATTCCATAAATATGTTGAATTGATTTTTATTTATTTTAATCATAAATGTCCAAATTAATATAGAAGTTTTCTTTATTTTCTGGATTTTCATAATAAATACATGAAATTCATATAGAAATTTTACTAAACAATGTGGGCCGCCCGTCGCGTGTGTCCCAACAATCCACCCAATCTACACCGCACATTGTCAGATCAATGCACCGGATTCTCTATATAATAATAGAGTTTTTTAAAGCGTTCTCATTCACCGGAGCTCCACGTTGATTCTAGTTTCTGGTTGATTCTGGCCCCACTATTCACTTTTTTTTAGTAACAAAATATTAAATTTTAACTAATAAAATATTATTTTTCTAAAAATAAAATAACTAAATCTTGAAAAATCTTCTTCTTGCCTCGGATAATAAAATCTTTAAAATCTCATAACATGCCAATAATATATCAAATCACGATTTCATCATGATAATCAAAAAAATAAATCGAATGATCATCACGCGATAAGAAAATAAATCGAATGATCATCAAGTGTCCAGTGTCCGTTTACATTCTTAAAAAAATGTTATTTTCCTAATTACATCCCCAAACTATCAATTGTGTCCGTTTACATTCTTAAAAAATGTAATCTGCCTAATTACATCCCCAAACTATCAATTAAATCGAGAAAAAATAAAATTTCAAAAAAAAACCCGATTAGCCCGGTCATAAATCTCTTTTCCACAAAACTTGATTAACCCAGTCATGAATCTCTTTTTCGCAGATCTTTGTTGGTGGTTCTGCATAGCAGTTGGATTTTTGTTAGTAATTTGTATGAATGATTTGGAACAAAGATTATGATTTGAATAGAGCTAATTAAAAATAAAAAATGAAGCTAATACAAAACAAACAAGCACTAAAAAAAACTATGATTTCAAAAAATTATTTTTCTTAATTTGTTTTTTTTTCTCTAGTTAAAAAAACAAATAAAATGTAAACAAAATCTTTATATATTATTTTCCTTATTAAAAAAATATTATTTCATGGTTAATAATTTTTTTTTTTTGAAAAATAAAATAAATAATCCTTTTAATTCTTAATTTCCATATATAATTACATGATTATATGATTAATAATTAATAATTAATTAAAAAAACAAAGAAAATGTAAACAAAATCTTTACATATTTTTTTCCTTATTAAAAAAATATTATTTCATGGTTAATAATTAATTCATGATTTCATCATTACTTCACGATTTTTATAATAATTAATAATTAATTAAAAAAACAAAGAAAATGTAAACAGAATCTTTACATATTTTTTTTATTAAAAAAATATTATTTCATGGTTAATAATAAATCACGATTTCATCATTAATTCACGATTTCTATAATCTTTATTTCATGGTTACTAATTAATTGTGGCTATTTTGTGTGAGATTTTGTTACCTTAACTGGGAATTTTTTACTATTTTGTCATTATATATAATTGTAAAATTTGGTATGATGCTCTCTATATAAAGTGCTGCAACAAGGGTGGAATCTCATCGTTCTCTCGATAGTTTTTTTTCCCACACGATTAGGGTTTATTGATTTTAAATATTAGGGTTTATCATTTTTCCCATTAAGGTTCACTTATTGACGGTGGTTATTTTGGTTTGCAGGTACTGGACACCCAAAAAAATCATGATTTTTTGGCTTTGCTGAAAACTAACACTCGGAGAAATCAGAAATATTTTAAAGGTGATATATTTTTTGCACGATGATATTTTCAAGGTGATTTTTTTTGCATGATGTTTGTTTTCGTTTTTAGATTCCTTTTTTTCACTGGTATTTTGATCATTCAATTGATAAAACCATGGGTTTTGTTCTTATGGAACTTTGAGTTCTTATCTGATTCCAACCAATTATGGCAGGCATGGCGGAAAATCAGCAGATTAGGAAGCTGCAAAAATGGTATAAAATTAAAGATATTATTTAATGCTATATTTGTTTTGATATTGTGCACTCCAACAATAAAAACAAACTATTAGTTATATTCCTAAACCATGAGAAAATAGATGGTCAATATATTTCAGAAAAGGAAATATTGCAATATGTAAATTTGGAGACCCCAAAATATAAAAGCTACGGATATTTTTAGATATTGATTAATCTTATTTCCAAGGAAAAAAAATTCATTTTTACAGAATGTGTTGGTAGACAAGGCGTCTCTATATAAAGCACTCGAGTAGAAGCCGAATCCCCTCATTTCCCCATTTCTTCTCTTTAAGAATTTCAATCCGGGTTTTTCTTTCTTGCAGTTTTGATTTTTTTTATATTTTTTTTCTTCTGTTAATCTACTTTTATTTTCATTTGTCTTTTATACAGTACCCTTAATCACGCACATGGTGTAGCTGTTGCAGTTGGGTAATCAAGCGACATGAAGGTATATAACCATTCTGCACCACAACGTGATAATTGATAACACCAATTTTGATTTTTCGATGTTTTTATTTTGATTTTCCTGCTGACGTTTTTTTCTTTCGTATTTTTGCCGGCGTTGATCTTTCTTTTTTTTGCAGCTTCGAGATAATTTTTTTGCACAACCTTGAGTTTCAATATTATTTATTATTATTCTCTTTTTTCATTATTATGATTTTCTATGTTTAATTTGTGTTTGTGTAATTCACTGATTTGATATCAAAATTGGTTTCTACTTATATATTAGGTGGAAGAGTATTTGGAAGTGTTATCAAATCGCTGTAAGCACTGTAATTATGTTTAATAGGAGGGAAAAAAACATAACTAAGCACTGTAATTCCACTTCCTAATGTTGTGTTTTCACTGTTGTGATACATTTTATATTTCAAAAGACTCAATATCAAGATCTAAAATGGGTTTTTGGGCAGGTTGCTGAGTAGGTTGCAAATGGAGAACTAAATAGTGATGTTCCATTGTTAAATCTCCTATAAAGCCTTAAAAAGGGATTGTGTTAACCGCTGCATATTCATAGATGGATTTGTACAATGCTTTCCACCAATATAGGCACAAGACGGTGTTAAAAAAACCATGGAACTTAATGTCGCATTCCTGCATGACCGAGACATTAGATTAGGATTTTTTTTTGTCCCTACTACTAACCTCTTAATGTGGTGATGAATTGTAGATGGTGAGTACTTTTGCTGTATATAAATTTTAATGCTCCTCCCATTGTAAATTTTTTAGAAAAGTGTTAGCCAGTGGTTCTTTAAGGTACATCCATAGCTTAGTTTGGTCTATTGTGTAAGCGTGTGACTTTTCTCAAGTGTAGTAACTGACAGTCACAGGTTGTATAAACGTTGTAACCGTCTGTAGCGGGTCAACTGATTTTCAAATCAGTTTATAAACACACAGAATGTGTGTTGTGTCTGTAATGAAAATCAATTAAAGAATTCATGTTGAGAGAGTGTCCAGCGACATCATCTCTTTCAATATGGTATCAGATACCTAAATCTCAACCCTAATTCCTTTCACTTTTGTTATTTTCTTCATCATCTTCAATGGCAGATTCACATAAACATATCTCTTTAACTTTTAAACCTCCTTCCAAACTATCAATTTCCAACTATAATCTCTGGAAATTTCAAATTGTTCCATTACTTCGCAGTTACGATCTATTCAAATTCGTTGATGGTTCGTTTGTTTGTCCTACCAAATATTATCGTCGAACTTCTGCTGAAGGTATTAAAATTGTAGCAGCTCCCAATTTTATTGATTCCGATCCAGAAAATGATTTTGTTCATAATCCTGTGTATGCCTATTGGATCAATCAAGATCAGGCTATTCTCTCTTGGTTATTTACTGCTTGTACTGAAGAAATCCATTCCCAAGTAATTGATTGTACATTCTCTCATCAAGTTTGGTCTCGGTTGGAGCAAAACTACAATGCCAGCACTAGATCGCGTTTGATGCAGTTGAAATCTGATCTTATCTCACTAAAGAAAGGCTCCGATTCAATGATGATCTACTTCAATAGAGCTCGCTCTATTTCTCATCAGTTATTTCAGATTAATCGTCCAATTTCAGATGAAGATTTAGTTCTCCACATTTTACAAGGTCTACCTACAGAATAAAACTCCTTCAAGACCTCTGTGTGCACTCAACAGCTCAAACATGATGATCCTATCACTTCATCTGAATTACTTGGTTTACTTCTCTCTGAGGAATCACGGATGAATGCTGAATCCAATGTTGATTTGACCGCTGCGTCTGCTAATATCACTCAACACAAACATGATCATTCACCTTCTACCTTTGGCTATCCAAACTCAGGTTCTAATTCCTCAACTCCTCCTCATTATCAATCGTCTTATGATCATTCTCCTCATTACAATAATACACCAAATACTTGGAATTCCCATTCTTATAGAGGTGGTTATCATAAAGGTTCTAATGCTAGAGGAGGTCGTTCTCATAGATCCAACGCTAGAGGTGTTTTTAGAGGAGGTAGACACTCTTTTGGAGGTGGCAGAAATGGTAGAGGTTTTCCTAATAATTTTCACTCCAATTTTTACCCTCCTAATATGCCACCTACTTATGCAATTGAATGCCAAATATGCAAGCAACCAGATCATCTGGCTCCTACCTGCAAATACATATATGTTCCATCTAATACCAATTACATGGCCCAAGCTTATAATACTTACTATAATGATGGCTATGGTGATGATTATGAGGAATATTACTGTCCAGAACTTGAGGCCTTTGCAGTATATAATGAGGATACACCTTCTACTTCTAATACTGGTTGGATTCCAGATTCAGGTGCCACACATCATTTAACTTCTGATTTGTCCAATTTAAACCTGCACTCTGAGTATCAAGGCACAGATCAAGTGAGAGTGGGCAATGGTTCAGGTTTGCACATTACTCATGTTGGTAGTTCTAAATTTTCTTCTGCAAATAAAACCTTTGTTTTATCCAATGTGCTTCATGTGCCTTCCATTACAAAGAATTTAATCTCTGTGCATCAGTTTACCAAAGAAAATAACTGTTTCTTTGAATTCTTTCCAAATGAATTCTTTGTGAAGGATATGGTTACCCACAAGGTGCTTCTTCATGGTCCTATTAAGGATGGTCTTTATCACTTGGAGTTCACTGCTGCTCAACTCAAACAAGCTTTCCAGTCTGCTGTCACTACTTCTTCAACCTGGCATTTCAAGCTTGGTCACCCAGCCTACCACACCTTGAAGCATGTTTTAGCCTCTGTAGACAATGTCATTCATGATCATTTATCCTCCACTGTTTGTCATGATTGTCAAGTAGCTAAGATTCATAGTTTACCTTTTCCTTCAAGCACATATGGTGATGTATTTGGTCCTTTGGAACTCATTCAATCAGATGTATGGGTATCTCCCCTATGTTCTATTAATGGATACAAATATTATGTTTCTTTTATTGACTCTTATAGCAGATTTACCTGGATATATCCTTTGGCTTATAAATCTAAGGTTTTGTCTACTTTTATTAAATTCAAAGCTCATGTAGAAAAGAAGCTTGGTACACAAATTAAATATATACAATCAGATTGGGGTGGTGAATATAGAAATGTCTCCTCTTATTTACAGTCCTGTGGTATAGGCCATAGAGTCTCTTTCCCACATGTTCATGCTTAGAATGGCAAAGCTGAGAGGAAACATAGGCATATTGTGGAAACATGATTAGCACTTCTTTCTCATACTGGTTTGCCAATGTCTTTCTGGTCATATGCTTTTGAGACTGCTAACTTTCTTATCAATAGGCTACCTACACCAACTTTGCAGAATGCATCTCCTTTGGAGACGTTACTTCATTTGAAACCTGATTATTCTTTTCTGAAGACATTTGGGTGCAGCTGTTATCCTTGCTTAAGGCTATTTAATAAGCACAAGTTACATCCTAGGTCTGTCAAATGTATTTTTCTGGGATACAGTCACCTTCACAAAGGTTATAGATGCTTCAATCCTGAAACCAACAAGATTATAATCTCTAGAGATGTCAAGTTTGTTGAAACTGAATTTCCATATGTCTCTTTGTTTAAGCCACCAAGTACCACTTCTGTCACATTGACTAGTGCTTCTCCTACATCTACTACCTCATCTACTACCTCATCTACTTCTGTGTCAGCTATTTCTAATGAGGTCACTGCTTCATCACCTGATTTGCTTCATTCTCCTGAGTTTTCTACTTCAGCTACTCCTACCAGTTCAGCTCCTGCAGTGACAGTGAATGAACATTCAATGACAACAAGGGGTAAATTGGGAATTACAAAACCAAAGGTCTATGCTTCTGAAGTGAAATATGTCTGTGAAGATATTTCAGTCCCTACTTGCTATACTGAAGCTTGCAAGGATCCCAGATGGAGAGCAGCTATGGATGAAGAAATTACTGCCTTACTTCAGAATGGTACTTGGAAACTTGTCTCAAGTGCCTCTGCTTACAATGTTATTGGCTGTAAGTGGGTGTTCAAGATAAAGAGGAATGCTGATGGTACTGTTGCTAGATACAAGGCAAGATTGGTTGCCAAAGGCTACAATCAGGTTGAAGGTTTAGACTATCAAGACACCTTCAGTCCAGTGGTCAAACCAACTACTGTTAGAATTATTCTTTCTATCTCTTTGTACAAAGGTTGGAAGGTGAGGCAGCTTGATGTCAAGAATGCATTTCTGCATGGTTATCTCTCTGAAGATGTTTTCATGGTGCAGCCTCCTGGTTATGCTGATAAAGTTCTTCCTACTCATGTTTGCAAATTGCAGAAGGCTCTCTATGGACTTAAACAAGCTCCAAGAGCTTGGTTTGACAGATTCAGTAAATTTTTGTTTCAGTGTGGCTTCCAGTCATCAAAGACTGATACTTCTTTATTCTACAGAGTGACCACCACTGACACTATTTATCTGCTGATCTATGTTGATGATATTTTGATTACTGGCAGTTCTACTTCTGCAGTTGATATTCTTATTCAACAGCTCAGCAGTGAGTTTGCTATTACTGATTTGGAAGACCTTAATTTTTTCTTAGGCATTCAGGGTAAGTACAATTCAGAGGGAATATTACTTACTCAGGAACAATACATTTCAAATTTGTTATCTAAGACCAAGATGAGTGTTTCCAAGACATATGCCACTCCATTTGCAGGTACCTCTCCCAATCTCAGCTCTCCACCATTTCATGATCCTGCTTTGTATAGGAGTACTGTTGGGGCTCTGCAATATGCTACTGTCACTAGACCAGACATTGCCTTTGTTGTAAACAAGGCATGTCAGTTTATGCAAGCACCCACAGAGGAGAATTGAATGCTGTTAAAAGGATTCTTAGATATCTTCATGGTACCATTCACTTTGGTTTGAAATTCAAGAGGTCATCTACTTTGCAGCTCCAAGCCTATTCTGATGCTGATTGGGCTGGTGATCAGATTGATCGACGATCTACAGGTGGTCTAGCTATATTTTTGGGTCCAAATTTGATTTCCTGGTGTTCAAGGAAACAGAAGTCTGTCTCCAGATCCAGCACTGAGGCTGAGTACAGGGCTTTAGCTGATACTACTTCTGAACTGGTTTGGATTCAATCTTTACTCACTGAACTGCACTTTCCTAGTTCAAGAGCTCCTGTTCTGTGGTGTGACAATATGGGGGAAACTTACCTTACTGCCAATCCCATTTTTCACAACAGAATGAAACATATTGAGATTGCCTTTCACTTTGTGCGTGAATTGGTTGCAGCTAAGGCATTGGAAGTGAGCTTTCTTTCTACTAGAGAGAAAATTGCAGATATTTTTACTAAGGGCCTATCTACAACGCGGTTTAATCAATTTCGATCCAAGCTCAATGTCTCTCTCTTGCTTAGGACTGGTCTTGGGGGGGGGGGGAATGTGGTTCTTTAAGGTGAAGCCATAGATTAGTTTGGTCTATTGTGTAAGCGTGTGACTTGTCTCAAGTGTAGTAACTGACAGTCATAGGTTGTATAAACGTTGTAACCGTCTGTAGCGGGTCAACTGATTTTCAAATCAGTTTATAAACACACAGAATGTGTGTTGTGTCTGTAATGAAAATCAATTAAAGAATTCATGTTGAGAGAGTGTACAGCGACATCATCTCTTTCAATAAAAAGATGTCATTTGCTTTTCCTTTACATTTTTTTATAACAATCTGTTAATCCTTAAAGCCCCGCCTCGAGGGCGCCCAGTGGAAAATTTCTATTTTGTTTCACATTGTTTGTTGTGTGAATGTGATGCGCACAAGTTATGGAGAGTGAAGTGCATGAGTGTGCCCAAGTATCTTGTGATATTAAGTATACCTAGAGGTTAAACATTTTGATTTAGAGGATTTAAAATGATTTTTGATTAAAACAATAAATATTTTATGGGCTGAAACTTTGTTAAAAATCTTTGTTCACTTCTCGAGTTTGTCAAGGCTTCCATTCATTAGATAGACCCAACACCTTCTAACATTACCTTTACTTTTATATTCGTAGGTATTAAGATTGGAATACACTTAGATTAAAAGGCTTTAAAAGTATGATTTATATGTATGTAGTATGTACATGCAAAGGAAGTAAAAGTAGAGTTATGATAGGCAAATAAAGAATACATAAAAAAAATAATCTAGGCTTGTGATATAGCTGGGATAGGTTAGGGGTGAGCAAAACAACCATACCGATGGATTTCATCCGGCCCAATCCGAATTTTAGTGGGTGGATAGCCGTTCCGTGTATTAATGGATTAGAAATGGGTAGACTTTCAGAACCGGCTTTTCACGGGTTGTTCGCGGGTGATATATCAGGCATCCGTTGGACACACTGTCCAAAATTTGTTTTTGGCATTATACATAAACATGAGTCATCTTCACTGAATGTAACCATGAAAATGGAAAATTTCTTTGCAATTAGTAAAGGACTTAAAACCTATGAAGTACGTGGGTTCCCTGTTTGTTATTTCTGAGAAGTATAGGAAGATTCTACTCTTACACAGAGATTGCTTTTAAGAATGCGAAGGAAAAATTATGAATTACACATAGACGCATAACATCGAATAGTACACACAGATTTCTTATGAACATGTAGTGATGAGAAAATACATGAACCAAAAGACTTGTGAGGAATTCATTTGAGCATTTCACACGAAGGAATGAAAATTATTAAGTTGTGGAATACTGATATCGAGGGCAAAAAAAACTATTTTGAAATCCTTCAATCCATCTGGTTCATCCGTTTACCCGCATATATCAAAGCGTTAAGTAATGGACTGGATGTGGGTGCATTTTTTAAATCCGACATTTTAGTGGATTGGACATGGATGGTGCTAAATCTGCACCCAACCATCTGTTGCTCGCCCCTAAGATGGGTGGGCAACATGCTTCAATCGGGATCCTCTTCTTCCCTGGGCTTTCACAACTCGAGTAAGAGTACGGAGATTGGATACCGCAAATGCATGAGCAGTTGAGCACTAGACAAGGAAAATGGGATAAGTTTTGGATGAGGGAGTTTTTGAACTCAGATACGGGGAGCAAATGATAAATTGACATATGTTTTTCATAATAATTGATTCTATAAATATTGTTTCCAAAATTATCAAAGATAATAAAAAAATAATCTCCAAAAATATACTTTTTTCATATTTGTAGAATCAAAATTTGTTAGAATCGATAATTATGAAAAACATGTGTCAACATATCATTTATCCTCTATGACCCCATCCAAAAACCCCCCGTCAAAAATTTATCCACAAAGAAGGGCATGGTATATCCTCTGACGATAAGAAACCTTTTATTTAGTTCACATATTTGACTCACATATTATTTTTGTTCTACTGTCGTTTTCTGCTTCATTTCCTTTTCTTATGTACTTATTTGGTTTGAACTGGGAAAAATCTGTTGACCATAAAATGTTTACCATGGGTCTCTTTATATCAAGCACTTATCAGAGAACGCATGTTTAAATAAATGAAAGGTCAATAGGCAAGTAATTACTCATAGATAGAGTTTGTTATAGATTTCTTGATAGTCATATTACTTACTTTCAATTTTAAACGGTAAATATAGTCTTATCCAAGAAAATATAAGATCCCACTTCACCGTCCAAACACGCATCACTGCGGGTACCAAATATTATTTTTCTATCTAAATATAGTCTTTTTGGAATCAAATCTCTCTATCTAAAGGTGGTAAGCTGGCTCTTCTTAAGCACATTCTTTCTTCCCTTCCTTTATATTATTTTTCACTTTTCAAAGCTCCAATTTCTATCATTAATATTTTGGAGAAGAAAATGAGGAATTTTCTTTGGGAGCATAACAACTCTGGTAGTAAAAGTTCTCATTTGGTCAACTGGAAGATGGTTATGACTTCAAAAGAAAGAGGAGGTCTGGGGGTTCTAAATCTTAGACTGATGAATCAAGCTCTTCTAGCCAAGTGGAGTTGGAGATTCGGGGTGCAAAGTCCCAACTGTGGTATATACTTATGGTGGAAAAATATGGTTCTGATTTCTCTTACTGGTCTCCAAATATAGTAAAATCTATTCATGGGGTATCATGTTGGAGAACGATTGTTGAGAGTAGTAATATGGTGAAGACAAACTATTCGCTTACAATTCATTCAGGCACTCATACTTCTTTCTGGCATGACAGATGGCTAGGAGATTCTTGTTTTATGGACTCTTTCACTAGTTTGTACAAACTGGACAAGTTGCACAAAGCTAGTATTGCGGATCATATTACAACTGACGGTCTTGGAGATTTGACTTCAAAAGAATCCTTACAGATGCAGAATCAAATTATCTTGCAGATCTTTTGCACACTATCGGTTCTACACCACCTATTATCGATGCGGCTTCGGATATCAGAAGATGGTCTTTGCACTCAAGTGGAGTTTTCTCAGTAAAAACTCTATATGCTAAGTTGAACAATAATGCGGGAATTGATAATTTTCCTCATGAATTTTTCTGGATTGCATGTATTCCACCTAAAGTTAATTTCTTACTTTGGTGTGTTATTCATGAAAAGTTGAATTCAAAGGATATGATGCAGTACAAGGGAATGGATATTCACAGCTCTTGCATCCTTTGTGGAGATAGTAATGAGTCACAAGATCACTTTTTTTTACATTGTAAGGTGGCCCATAAGATTTGGTCTTCTGTTACACCGAAGGAGCAATGGGCATAGGTATTTCCGGAATCAATGGTAAACCTTGCTAGGAACTGGCAGAATAATCTTTGGTCTACAAATGGTAATATTGTTTGGAAGCTTTTACCTGCGGCTGTGGTTTGGATTATATGGAGGGAAAGGAACTGCCGCACCTTTGAAGAGAAATATGTTTTCAAAACTGATGAAGATTTATGTTTCGATGTAACTCTTGTGCTAACTAGGGCTACCGGTTTTGGCAATAGAGTTCATTTGAAATTCGCCTACACGGTGCGCAATTGGAGTTCATTTTTTTTGTAATTTTTGCATTTTTACTACCTCTGGTAGTAGTTGTACATTCTCCCTCTTTTAATAAAGATTTCACTTCTAATCAAAAAAAAAGGTACCAAATATGATGAAAGTATTTCAATGCAAAAATTTAGGTTTATTAAACTGGATGATATTCTAATGCTTTATGCATATTGTTTTATTGTACTTATTATATAATTTTTTCGTTTTTGTATTTGGTTTTGTTCTCTGTATATTATTTAGATTCTAATTTATTTTATATTGATGAATTCCATTTTATAAGGATTTTAGATTAATGTAGCGAAAAGGAAAAAATAAAACGGCTATGATCTATCTAAGAAAACTATTCCTCAATATTCATACGATCTTGCCAACATAAGAGCTTCTCCAATGGTCGTTGTGTGTGTTTCCTATGTGGCAACACAAAACAAGACATCCTCAATCAATTTTTCCTTAATATTAAAGAGAGAAAATAATCCATCTCCAACAGTATTGCATGTAACCTCTTCTTTGAATTAGTATAAATATTTTTTTCCACAATTAAGATTTTATTAGAGATGAAAATGGTTAGTTGATATATTAAAGGCAACTCAATTAAGTAAAAGCTGACTAGGATAGTAGACAATGTCAAGGGGAATGTCTAACACTAGACATTCACCTTCACAATGTTTACCCAAAGTCATCTATACGTTGGTTTAAGACATCAGGGTTGGAGAATGATTTTAGAGAAAATAGATGTGTATCATAGGTGGATTTTTACATTTATCTCCACACACACGCCATTGGAGAAACTCTAATCACATGATATTATCGAGATAAAAGAATTTCTATAGAAAAATCAAGTGGGTGAATGAGATTTTTTCTTATTTAGATTGTGATGTATCGTGATCTTGATGACACTTTTATTGATGAAGTAGAGTGATTGGGCGACCCAAAAGAGAAAGAGTATATAAAACAACAAGAGCATGAGCTCCAGAAGTTCAGGGGATATCAGACTTATTGGAGGGGAACTTTTATCCAATATCTTAAGCCGAAAATAATGCTACGTAAGTTTAGATGCTTTATTAGAGCATCTCCAATGGGGTATGGGTTTTTAAAAATATTGAGGCCACCTAAGATTTTAGAGACTCTCAACAAAAAAATCTCTCCAGTGGTGGTTGGATAATTGACATTTAATCCGATATGGAAGTTTGAGTTTCGAAGAGAGTATGGGCTTTTGGAGACTCTCATCCATACCCACGTCATCAGTTTATTTTTGTTTTATTTATTTGTTAGATTTTGTGAATTAAATTTCTACAAATAGGTGACATGTGTATCAAAATAGATATGGATACAACTACCGGGAGATGATTATCAAAAGCCAAAAAAATATTTGACTTTATGTTGTTAAATACCTTTTTTAGGTCTCCACATAGGATAAATATCCATACACCATTAGAGAGGTCCTTAGTTTTAATTGTTTTTATCAGTTTACCGATTTCTTTATTAGTTCTTACAGTCATGAATTTATTAATTCTAAAACACGGTCCCAATATTTCACAAGCGAGAAACAATCCCGTGCATAGCACCGGTGAAAAACTAGTCTAATTAAATTTCATCCAACGAATACGAATGGTTTCTCAATTAAACAATGAGAGCGCGAGGTTACGTACTTACGTTCACTAACCAATAGAAGAGAGGGTAAGCTCCACCAGTGCTACTTTTATTCTGGAATGAGAGATGGTACTGAGTTTTTAGGTTGTTGATGTTAATAAAATCAATAATGAGACCCTAAAATATCATATTTATTCATTTTTCCTTGTTTCTCGTAATAGAGAATGCAATTTGTTCATCACGTGGCTCAACAAATTTTTATTTTTGTTCATTGCCATAAAAATTGCCATCCCCTTTGCCCAGATATGGACCGAAAAATTATGTATTTGGCGAGATTACTCGATTATAGAACATTCAATTATCATCGTGGTTAGACTATAACCAATGTTTAAACATAAGAAGAAAACTCATCGTTATTGATCTCCATCCAACAAGGTGAGTCATTAAAGTGGTGATAGTGAATCAAATCTACGGCACGTAGCACGATCGGTGATGGTGAACCATTCCTAGCAAGTACACGTATGATCCTCTCTCTCTATCTCTCAAGTTTTAAAATTCATATCTTTCATCACACTAATTTTGATAGTTTCACTTCTGAATGGTTGGTTGTTCCTGTGCGAAAATGCTATGTCTACCACTCCTTTCCTCTACCTACGTGTCATGTAGGCGCATTCGTCGATAATAATGGAACCCCTGCTATCCCATGGACATTAAAATTGATAAAGATAAAGACAAGGGCTTGGATAGTGTCATCTTACGGTGGAAGGTGGAAGCAGCATTGCTGTATTTTTGGTCAAACTGAGATTGCTTGTTTTGGGTTCTTGTTTTTGTTAGCAGAGGCTTTTCAGATTGACCATCAGTAGAGATGTATAGTGTTTTCCAAATTGTTTCACTCAGTGTAGTACTTTTGTTTAGTTGTCAACTGATCTTACTGAAAAATAGATATAAATGGGTACTGATTCATCAACACAGCATGTCTGAACATATTTTTGTATTGCATTGTTAAGGAATTGCATTGAATGTATGCTTAGGCAGGGTTACTTTCATTTAACACTTGAACTCTGCTTGATCATTAATTATGAAAGAAGCTTAGAAACACAGTGATAAAGCTAAGGATGGTTTTGTCCACAATGCATGGTGAGAGAGAGAGAGAGAGAGAGAGATTGTCAAACCCTTAAGAACCTTATCTCTCAGGGACGCATTTCGTGCCTTTTTTTTTTTCTGGGATTACCACCTGTCTTCCATTTTCAGCAACTTAATTTCATCATCCTGAAAATACAAAGAAATTGTACATTTTTGTTTTTGTAAATCATACGTGGAAGACTTCGAAGAGAATATATTATACCCAAGTAATATATAGTAACACTCGGTGCAATTTTGAAATTGAGACTAGAAGAGCAAGAAGTTTAAATTACACGCTCTATCTCAAGGGACAACGATACTAGAAGAATAAAACTTTAAGGAAACGAGTGATGCTAGTAATGATCAAATTGTTAACAACAATACAACCCTTGATGATTCGTAACATCTCAAATTTTCAAAATTCGTGTCTCTGTTCATCACATTAATTTGATAGTTCTACTTCTGAATGTAATAATATTGTTTGTTTTTGTCTAGCTAGTTCATTGCTGTGTTTTTTGGTCAGACTGTGATTGCTTGTTTTTGTTAACAGAGGCTTTTCAGATTGACCATAGTGTTTTCCAAATTGTTTCACTCAATGTACTGAAAAATAGATATAAACAACATAGCATGTCTGGACATCTTTTTGTATTGCATTGTTAAGGTATTGCGTTGAATATATGCCCAAGGCAGGGTTGCTTTCATTCTGTTTTATATCCATAATAACTAGCCATTGGCTGTTCTCTTCTTTTCTCCGTATGTTGCATGCTCCTTATCTGATGCTGGTAGAAATATCATTTTGTTTGCTGAAGTTTCCATTTTTGTGATATGAAATTTAGGGTTTACAGTTTACTAATCTGATTTCCTTTGGGGTTTGCACTTGACTGGTTATTCCCCTGGGAGATTGTGCTGAAAAAAATTAATGTATTTGATTTTTGGATTTAAGTCTGCAATCTTTGTTTTGGATTTTTCCAACTGGTTACAGACTTTTCTGGTTGATTTTTCAATATTGTATTGTAGGTCCATCGCTTGTGAAACTAGGAGACATCTGGAAAGTGACCTTTGGTTTCTCTTTATTCATATTCTATTTTGTTAGTACTTGGTACAATTAATTTGAATTTGGGCGTTTTTGTTCATGGTGGAGAAAAAAATTAAAATTAACCTGTGATGAATTTTTGTTTTTTAATTATTCATTCTCTAAGTACTAGTTAGTTTAGTATTAAAATTAGATTTGGGCGTTTTTGTTCAGTGATGGACTAATATGCAATTAAACTAATTGTGGGTTTCTCTTTTTTTTTTTTGGGTTATGTGATGATTTTTGCAGCAGGGAAAATGTTGACGAACCTGCTAAAATGTTGACGAACCTGCTGGAAGATCATTGTAAATAAAGAGGTAAATGAAACGAAAATGTTGTCTTCCCCGGCCATTTCCATCATGACTCACGAGGTATAATGGAGATAGTGGTGTGATGGAAGGTTTGAAAAACGGCCGTTTTTTCCGGAAAAACGTCCGTTATAACAGTCACGTCTACATAGCGTTGTCGTGAGGCACACTGATACGCTTGGTTAAATAACACCGATAAATAGGAAAAACGGCGTTATTTAGACCCGTTATAACCGTTTTCACACATGTTATAACCGTTTTTCTAAAATTGATATTTCCGTTTTTTTCTTTTAAATAACATTTCAACACCAGTTTTTTAGACAATTTTTCCCGTTTTCACGTTAGTTATAACCGTTTTTTAATAAAAAAGAATATAAAAATATTTTCTTACAATTCTTTATATTTTAAATTAAAGATTCAAAAATTACAACTAATATTTTAAAAATAAAAGAATAAAATAATAATATATAGAAAACGTTATGACAACGTTATTAGACCCGTTATAACTGTTTTCACGCACGTTGTAACTGTTCGATAGGAAATTCAAACCATAATTCTTTTTCATTTTCTATTTAACCGTTATAACGCCCGTTATTTTAAAATAACGTATAAAAAACGCCCGTTATTTTAAAATAACGTATATAAAACGCGTTTTTTTCCTAAATAACGCGTTTTTTTCCTAAATAACGCGTTTTTTCCCTAAATAACGCGTTTTTTGTCTGAACCGTGCTCTCACCCGTCAAAACACATTATAACGGTCACGCTCAGTAGCCGTGACCTGAGTCGTGACCTGTTTTTCAAACCTTGGTGTGATGTCCTGTTAATCTCAATCCAAGGGCTAAGATCAATGCCTGGAAGGGAAGAAGAAGAAGAGTTGTGTGACAAACTCTTTATGCTTATTTTTGGCAGGAGAGGGTGGAACAGGGCTATGCCTTCGTTAATATGACAAACTCTTCTGGTGCACAGCTACAGCCTACAAGTGGGGTACCTTCCAGTCAAAAAAGGTTTGTGAAATCACAGACGCAAAATATCAGGTAATGATGAACAGTGAAAAACATAAAGTTGATAATGACTTCGAACTCTCAGGGGCTGTTTGGTAACGATTATAATAAGTGATTATCAGTCCATAATCAATTCTGAGAGCCATTATCAATTCTGAGGGTGTTTGGAAACGATTATAATAATCAGTTATTTTAAACATAATCTAAAAAATCAATTATTTCTATAAACAGGTAAAACTTGTTTTTAAAATTTAAAATAATTGATTATCATTTTATAAACAAAAACTCGGGTTCTATTTTTCTGTTCTATTTTCGATAAAAACTAAACTGAGAGAGGGGAACGAGAGAAGAAGAAAAATGGTAGATCCGATTCTCTCCTCTCTAAGTTCGTCAATCTTTTACCCTCCCTTGTTATTTTTTCATCAGCAACTTCGAATCTCAACCATCGATCTCCCTCTTCTTTCACATATCTGTTGAAACCCAAATTAAGGTGGTGACTTCATCTTCCTCAAATTTTAAGAACTTTTTATCAAAATCAAAATCAAAATCAGGTAAGTCTTCTTTAGTAGGTTTTCAATTTTTTCTTTGTTAATTTCGATTTGGTCTGTCAATGGTTTTTCTCAGCTCTTGATTTTGGAAATCCCACCAACTGTTTGTAAAATTGCCCCACTGGTTTTATACTAACATTTTCTTAGAAACTGGGTTCATTAGAATGTCGTCTGAGACTGCCAAATGGAGTAATAGTATGGAAAAAAGCTTACGTGAACTTTTGATCGTTCAAATACTTGGTGGTAAGAAGCCAAAATCATTTGTGAAAGAAGCTTGGACTGGTGTAAAAGATGAATTCAACAAGAAAAATGGACAGAATTTAACTAGGATCAGATTAAGAATAGGTATAATGTGATGAGACACAATGACATGAAGAAGCTTGGATTGGTATAATGTATTGAAGATCTATGATTAAATTTGTATGTTGTGGTTTATAAAAAAGCACTAAAATGATAATGATAAACATGTGTGCCAAACAACTTCTCATTTTAATCGGTTTTCATTTTTTGATAATCAATTATTCCAAAAAGTTGTTTGTTAAAATTTATTTCAAAAATGATTATGATATAATCATTTATCAATTTATGATTATCTATAATCATAAATAGATAATCATAATGGTTACCAAACAAGGCCTCAGTCTTCATTATTTATGCTTCTTACCAGTGATTTTCTCTTGTGATCCGGGAATGATATGTGAAATATCATTCATCATAGCTTTAATAATTCTTGATGTTTAGATGATGTGCAGGGCAAAGAAGCATTGGTAATACATTTCCAGGGCAACTACTTTGAGTGTGAATCATATGAACTAGAATATAGTAACCTGTGCCGGATAGTTTTGTTTTCTCAATGAAAACCGAAATTGTTTTTTTTTTTTAAATAATATGTTCCTTAACGTTAGCCCTGCATGAATGAGTTGATTACATTCCATCTGGAACTCAAATCAGATGGAAGACATGAATGAAAACCGAAATTGTTTTCTCAGGGGTATTGGCATAAATAAAATTAATTATATAAACTTAATTTGACAGGCAAATACATGAGGATTGCAATTTGAAACACAGACAGAAGTAAGTTCTAAGACTATAAAAAAACACCGTAAAAAACTTAACTAACTTGGAACAAAAATTTCTCTCTCCTTGACTTTGGCCAGGCGATTTTGACCTTAGTTAGAGAGATTAGATTTACACAGCTTTTTCCATGAATCCGGTTCCCCTACATTCAGATCCTGGTATTAATGTTGAATCCGATCATTTCCCCCATCTAACACCCATCTCCAATCATCAACCTCCACCCCACTATGAAAATATGGAATCTCCTATACCCAATTGGAGCGGAGTATCCAGTCGATCTAAACAGATCCCATCTAGCTCATCAAAAGGATTAAGTTATCGGCCACCTGCAATGATCGATGGAATAACAGTAGCGGCGATCAAGGACAGCGATATTGCTACCCACATGGAAGATTATGAAAAGCTAGTAGTAGGAGGGTTTGTGGGACGCAAATTTCCATTCAACTATGTCAAAAACTTACTGGAAAAAGCTTGGAGAATTAAAGGTAATCTGTCTATGACTCTTCATGGTGAGAAAGCCTTCATTCTCAAATTTTCACTAGATGAAGATCGATTAAAAGCATTAGAATTTGGTCCAGTTTTTATCTCTGGTAGCCCTATATGTGTTCGTCCTTGGATCCCCTTTATAGAAGAAGAACTAGAATCCATCCAATCTGTCCCAATTTGGATGACAATTAGAGGAGTCCCCCTCCATGATTTTAACCCGGAAGGGCTTAGTGTAATCGCTAGTATTGTTGGTAAACCCATACTCTTGGATGGACCGACTGCTGCACGCACTAGAATGGCATATGCAAGAGTATGTGTGGAGATCAACCCAAAGACTGAGCTTAAGAGGACAATCCCAGTTGTTTTTGAGAATGGGAAGAAGTACACAATAACGGTGGATTATGTGTGGAAACCACCACAGTTCTCTGTGTGTTCGACATTTTGCCACAACGAAAATAAGTGCCCCAAAAAAGTGATAGTCACACCTCCTACGGTGATACACACTCCAATAACAAAAGACAAGGTCGTTGCTGCTACTACGGGACAACAGGATGCTGTGTTGCAGGCGGTTACTACCACTGAGAAGGATTGGTCCATTGTATCTCACAAAAGAAAGCTAATGAGGATGGGAAGCTCCTCAACTTCAAAGGAAAGTGTGTTGGCAGTTCAGGATTCGCCAATGTACCCGCCTGGATTTGAGCCGGATAGGAATTTTGTGACTCCTGGGATGATTCAAGTACTACAAAACTCTTTCACACCACTTCTAGAGGATACTGTTATTGAGGAGGTGGTACAAGCCTCATTTACTGTCCAAGGTACGCAAGCTATCAATACAAGTGGGGGCAGCAATTCTCCACCGGGAAAGGCTGGTTTTGAAAAGATAAGAGATGTTTTCAAGAACGGCTCTCAAGGCACCACAAGCAAAAATGTGAGTAGTTCTTTAATTGGAGTTAGAGGAACTGACCTTAAGAAAGTAGGTCGGGTTAGAAAGTCACCTGCAAGACTTGTTATCCATGATTAATCTAGGAGCATGGAATACGAGAGGGCTAAACGACCCTCTCAAGCAGGTGGAGGTAAGAAATCTTATTCGTAGTAATAATATTAATATTTGTGGTTTGGTTGAGACAAGGGTCCAGGCTAGTAATAAAGACACTGTAAGGAGTAATATACAACCTACGTGGTCTTATTTAGATAATTACGGCCATCATCATCTAGGGCGGGTTTGGCTTATGTGGGATCCAAGTTGGGCAAGAGTTCACCATTTATTCAGCTCTGATCAATTTATCTTTGCAAGAGTCTCAATTCAGAATGGACCTTGGGTTATTGTAACTATTGTTTACGGGCACAATGCTGAGGATAAAAGGGAAGATCTCTGGAACTCTATCTCCAGATTTTCATACTCTAATACCCTTCCGTGGTGCCTTTTAGGAGATTTTAATGCTTGTCTTTATGCTCATGAAAAAACTGGGGGGGGGGGGGGTTAATTTGACGTCGGACACTCTTAGTCGCTTTCAAGGGTGCCTTCAAGATTCTCAGATTTTTGATTGCCCTTTTGTGGGTTGCTTCTACACTTGGTCCAACAAACATGATGCTCCTTCAAGAATTACTTGTAAGATGGACAGAGTTCTCATCAACCTCCAATGGCTGGATCTTTTTCCGGACTCTTCTACGGATTTTATGACCTGTGGCATTTCTGACCATTCTCCGATGATTTTAAGTGTCTTTCAGGGCAGAGGCACTAGCCCCAAGGCCTTTAAATACTTCAACACTTGGGCTGAGGAGGGTGATTTCTTACTTATTGTGGCTCAGGCTTGGAATTTGGAGGTGAAAGGAACTCCAATGTATCGTTTTGTGTCAAAATTAAAGAATGTTAAGAAATTACTTATAGCTTGGAGGAAAAGTCGATTTACTAACTTTAGTGTTCAAGTGGAGGAAGCTAAATCTCATCTTGATGAGATCCAAAAAGTCCTACAGGTCACTCCTTGTTGTCCTGTTACCATATCTAATGAGAGGGATGCAGTCCACGACTATGCAAAGAAGATGCGTTATGAGGAGTCGATAAAGAAGCAGAAGTCAAGGGTTCAATGGCTGAAGCTGGGTGACAACAATACTCCTTTTTTCCACAAGTCTATTGTGGAGAGAAGAGCTAGGAACAGAATCCTATCCCTTTACGACTTGGAAGGCAATAAACTCACTTCTGATGCTGATATTGCTAGGGAATGTGTCTCTTTCTACACTGATTTTTTTGGTCACCAATCTGCTGCCCCTTTTGATTCTTCGGCTTGGGACCAAATTGAACTGAGTAAACATGTTTCATTGGAGGAGGCTAATTGTTTGTCCAGACCTGTTACTTCAGATGAAATCATCTTTGCCTTATCTTCCATTGACTCAGATAAGGCTCCGGGCCCGGATGGTTTCTCCTCTCACTTTTTTAAACACAGTTGGCGCATCATTGGCCGGGACTTCATAAATGCAGTCAAAAGATGTTTTTCTAGTGCTAAACTTCTAGGTGAGGTAAATGCTACTCTAATTTCTCTGATTCCTAAAATTACGAATGCAACAACCTTAAATGATTTTAGGCCGATTTCCTGCTGTAATGTTATGTACAAATGTATCACAAAGATTCTTACTATTAGGCTTAAGAATGTGGTAAAGAATGTCGATAGTCCTTGCCAGTATGCATTTATTTCAGGGCGTTCCTTTCAAGACAACATCATGTTAGCCCACGAGTTGCTGAGGAACTATCACAGAAACAATGGGAATCCAAAGTGTGCGCTTAAGATTGACCTAAGAAAAGCATATGACTGCATCAGGTGGGATGCAGTCATTATCACTCTCCATAAGTTTGGTGTCCCACGGAAATTCATCGATTGGATTTGCATGTGTATCACTGAGCCAAAATACTCTATAATGGTGAATGGGACTGCGTATGGCTACATTGAGGGAAAGAGGGGTATTAGGCAAGGTTGTCCGTTGTCGCCGTATATTTTTGTTCTTGTCATGGAAGTCTTTAACTCTCTTATGCTAAGGCAGGTCCATCTGGGGAAGTTCTCTCTTCACCCAAGATGCAAAGATCCAGTTATTACACATCTTTGTTTTGCAGATGACCTTTTGGTGTTCATGAAGGGTGATGTTCATTCATCCGTGTCCCTGGCTAAGACTCTCAACACCTTCTCCAACAGGATGGGATTGGTAGTGAACAATTCGAAGAGCAACATTTTTATCTCATCAGTCGACGAAACTTCGGCAATCAGCATCAAAGCGGTTTTAGGTTTTGACATCGGTACTTTGCAAATTAGGTATCTTGGTCTTCCTCTTCTATCTACCAGGCTGGAGCATGATGACTGCTCCCCTCTTGTAGACCACATCTTAGCAAGAATCAAGTCGTGTAAGGCTAGAACTCTGTCTTTTGCAGGGAGGGTTCTCCTTATCAAAATCATTTTGAGCAGCATGTTAATCTTCTGGATTTCTTATTTTGTTCTCCCCAAGAAGACTGTCAATCTCATCAACTCCATCTTTCGTAAGTTCCTCTGGTCTGGAATTGAGCTTGTTTATAAGAAGCCGGCGGTCAAGTGGACAATGGCTTGTCTTTCGTTTAGTGAAGGAGGTCTGGGCATCAGGTGTATCGAAACGACAAACACTGCTGCAAACCTTCGTCACATCTGGGATATAGTGTCTAATAAGCACACTATCTGGGTTGAATGGGTCAATAAGAACTTGATAAAAGATAAGGACTTTTGGCACCTAAAAACTCCCTCGGATTGCTCTTGGTGTTGGAGGCGCATTCTAGATCACAGAGGTGTGGCTAGATCTTTTGTTCTACACCTGATTGGAAATGGATAGAACACCAAACTTTGGAAGGACAACTGGCTCCCTCAAGGTAATCTTTTAAGTATTTTTCCTACACACCTAAAGTATGATTCCTTACACCATTTGGATGCCCCTGTGAGTAACGTGCTGTGTAATGGGGCTTGGAATATATCTCCAAATCTTATGAATGCTATATGAGATCACTACGTTAACATTCTTAACGTCAAAACTGACCACTTATTTGAGGATAGAATTGTGTGGACAACAGGGAATTTTGGAGAATTTACGCTGAGAGATACATATAATTCTATGAGAGGTCATGTCCCTAAGGTTCATTGGCAGTCTCTAGTGTGTTTCTCTCATTGCATCCCGAAACATTGGTTTATTGTTTGGGTTTCTCTTCATAGAGGGTTAAAGACTAGGTTTAAACTCCTCTCTTGGGGCATGGAAGTAGATCATGTGTGTGTTCTTTGTAATCATATGCTAGAGGATGACTTTCATTTACTGTTTAGTTGTTCTTACTCGGTAGCTGTATGGGGAAGACTGTACCACCTTTTGGGTATACAAGCTTCTAGTCAGTCTGATTGGGAAGCTCAGATTCGGTGGTGTGTCACTTATATCACAGGTAATAAGTCGATCGGCATCTTGAGAAAACTGGCCTTTAATGCCTGTATTTACCATATATGGAGTGAAAGGAACCGAAGGATCTTCTCCCAAAACTGTCTTTCCACGGATGTGCTGTTGCATCTCATTTGTGATGAAGTCAGGATTAAGATATCCTCCTTTGATACTTGTACGACGGAAACCAGTGATCATAGAAGAATTGCTGCCAATTGGGGTTTTAGGCCAAGATTTATTTCTCCAAAGAAGATTTCTATTTCGTGGAAGAAACCGGTAACATGGGAGGTAGCAATTAACACGGATGGAGCCTTAAATGGGAACGGTGCGGGCTTTGGAGCCATTATCAGGGATGAAGCAGGTGATTCTACTGGTGCAGTGACTGGCAGCTCTTATCCGGGTTCTATCACATTACATGAGTTTCAAGGGGTTGAAGCAGGCTTAAAACTTGCTATCAAGAATGGGCGTAGGAAGGTTTCTTTACGGTCGGATTCGAAGGCTGTGGTTTCGCACCTCTCCAAGGACAACCCTAAGCCTCCATGGTCTTGTCATCATGTATGGGAGTCAATTAGAAGACTAAGAAGTCAACTCGAGTATTGCAATGCAGAGCACACTTTGCGGGAAGCTAACAGAGCGGCTGACCTTATTGCTAGTTATCTTCCTAGTGGAGAGTTTGTGGAGATCATTCCCAGCTCGTTTGCTGAGGATTTGAAGAAAATTATCCAAGAGGATGCTGAGGGCAAAATCTATCATAGGAACTGCTGAATAGTGTAGTGTCCACCCCATGTTTTGTATGGGGTTTGCTTTGTTCATGTTTCTGGTTTTCTTGGTTGTTCTGTTTTCTTTTTCTTCTCTGTTGTTGGTTGGGGTCTCCTTAACCCCCTCACCTTTCCAAAAAACAAAAAAAAAAGTTCTAAGACTATCACTGATTAACATTATAATCGCAATTTAATTTAAACTTAAAATTAACGTCAAGTAGTCTAAAGCCCATCCCTTGAACACCGTATCTTATAGTTTTGTAATTTACACTTGAGTGAAAATGTAAACAATTCTGAAACATGTAACTAATGGCAGTATATATCATTATAATAAAACAATCCACAAAATTCCAATTTCCAATTTAAATAACTTTAAGTTATATCATTGTATACTTTGAAACAATTAATTTTTTCGGTATTACATGCATATGGGGTAGTTTCAGGCTCTTACTGAGGCTTCGGTGGATATCAACTTTTTTTTCCGTATTACGATACGTAGCTTGCAATGTTGTCGTGGATGTTCAAAATTCAACATACTCCCCACCGATATCATCAGTGGCGAAGCTGGAAATTCAACTTGGGGGTGGCTTTGAATTTTTAGGGGTGGCTTAAGCCTATTACTTGGGCTTAATTTTAGCAGCCCAACTAAAATAGGTAGTGGAAAACAAGTCTTTCTTGGGCTTCTAGGGGTGGCTTAAGCCAGCCCTAGTCTGGCTGTAGTTCCGCACTCGGATATTGTATTTCTCCAAATGATTGTTCTTGAACCCTAATTTGGGGCATACAAGATAATTTGGGGCATACATAATAATGCAAAAATATGGTGGCTAATAGTATTTTTAGGGTAGCCCTTATCCTCCTCTTTTCAAAATTGCGAAAATACCCTTATGAGATTAGTGTTAATTAGTGTTAATCTGATTAATTAGTTGTTAATGATTGTAGTTAGTTTAGTGTTAATTTAGGATAATAATTTTTTTGTTAAAGATAGTTAGTTAGTGAGTTATTTTAGAAAAAGAATGAGGAAAGAAGGAGAGGAGGAAAAAAACTTTTTTTTTTCTTTCTTTGTGATTATTGAGAGATGTGTGATACAAATCCGAGTGAAGAAGGTGAATCTTCATCAAAATACATATCAATTACGATGGAGATCCAGACATGGCTGATTTGTTGGATTATGAAAATGATTTTACCCAAACTCAACTTTTTTCTCAAGCTCAAGATGATTCCTTTATGGGGCCAAATCCCGAAGATGAGTACATGTATGAGGAACCTAATGCTAATAATACACAGGTATGGTTGTATAAGTTGTTTAATTTCCGTTTTATATCTTGATTTCACCAAAAGTTATGATTTTTGCAACTAGTTCGGCGCAACAGAGAAAGGTTCGGCAGATAATATGTATGCCGAACCATAATAAATAAGAACAGTTCGGTTTCTTTTATTGAGAAACATATACGCCAAACTGTCATTCAATTATTTTCACGCCAAATAATTTTCATGGTTCGGCTCAAATTTGATGTGATAATATAAGCCGAACCGTATACAAAAAAAATATACGAGTTACAGTGTAATGTTCGGCTTACACGTTATCCAGACGAACATTAATTTTTGTTTTTAGAAATTTCAAGTCTTATGGTTCAGCTTATAATATTAGTGCCCAATAGGCCGAATCCATGTTTGACAAGTAGTTCGGCTTCATAAGTCAAACACGAACTAGCCGAACCTTGAGACCGACTTTCATATAGTACTACGTTGAGCCGAACCTGACCCAAAACCTGTGCGATATTGTTGTAGATTGTTCCTGAAATGGAAACTATGGAGGATCAACCACCGCCTGTTGATGTCATTCATGAAGATACTAGAGATCACTTCCAAACTGACTTGGTAGGTAACTAACGTAGTTTATGTTTTTTATTAATTTTCAAGTATGTTGTATGCAAAATCATTAAGTTTTGTACTTGTGGATATGTAGACGTGGAAAACCAAAGAAGAAGCTGTTAAATGGGTTGAGGAACATGCTTGGAAAATCAATTGTGTCCTAGTTAAAGGTAGACAAAGCCGAAAGGAGCGGGTTGAGATGATTTGTGAGAGGGGTGGGAAGAAAGTAAGCAAGAAGAAAAAAAGTAAGCCATATGTTGGGAAGACCGGGAAAAAATATAAGACTAAAACAAGGAAGATAAATTGTCCTTTCAAGATCGTCTTAAATTGGAACATAGATGAAAGAGTTTTCACAATGAATAAATATATGGATTTTCTTCATAACCACCCACGTCCAAAGTATCTTCATGGGCATTATAGAGCCGGAAGACTCAAACCTCATGAATATGCGGAGGTAGATAAAATAACACGAGAACGTATGCCACCCTCTAAAATTCTTAGCAAGTTGAAGGCAGATGATAAGAATAACAAGACTTTGACCTCGTCCATAACCAACCCCCCCTTTGAAATTTTCTTCTTTGTGTCTCCAAAATACTTTTTCAAAGCGGTGAACTTGATTTTCTTCAACTTCTTTGTGTTAGAATCCACAAACTTCACCTCTTTAGCAGCGCAGGCAAACTCCAATTCTGTTTTGTCTTTTGGCCAACCAAGAGTTTCCTCAGCAAGTACATACAACTCATCCCAAGTCATTTCATAAACCGCTGAGTACATATTTTTCCCATGCGTTCTAAGACCACTAATCTTCTGTGCATCATCTGGAGTAATTGACATCTCACCAAAGGGGAGATGAAATATGTAAGTCTCCGGACAGAATCTCTCACAAAAGGCTGAGTTTGTAACTGCATCAAATTCATCTTGTGCATAGAAAATAACAGGCAATAAACCATAGCCTTGTACTAAAGCCACCATCTCAAGAGACTCTTTGAAAATATCCCAATGTGCGACGCTTTGGTGTCTAAGTACGCGGACTGCATCCCTGTGATCCGGAGTCTTGTAAATTCTCTTCGCCCATGACTCCTTGTAGCCAATCAACACTCTTCCACCATCTTCAGGGAGACCATGGGGCAAACCATCCCTGCGAGGACGTATCACATTATCCGGATGATGAATGTGCTTACCTGTCTCCCTTGATGTAACAACTTTCTCTTGTTCTTGTTCTTCTTCTTCTTCTTCTTGACCTTCCTCACCAACATCTTTATCATTGTGATCCTCTTGTTCTACATGCAAAGAGCAAGTCGTGTCAATTCCCCTTTTGCCTGCATGTAAGTTCTTTGTGCCACCACCTCGAGGTTTGGGAGTTTTTGAGTTAGAAGGAGTCACTTCCATTGTTCTCCTTTTAAGATTCTCTTTGAATTTTCCCGGATGGGTGCTAAAACAAATGAAAAACCTTAATTAGTTTTCCAAATTAAATAAATATGATTGTACTACATAATTTGATAACTCACCTATAACTGGACAAGTTTAGAGAAAGCTATTATACACAGTTTAAAGTTCGGCACATACGATATTTATCAATATGAGCCGAACAAGGTTCCCAACAGTGTTATCCATGGTCATAGAAAGGTTCGGCACATTCGATATTTATCATAATGATCCGAACAATGTACCTAAAAGTAATAGATCGGTTATTAAATAATGGTATTCAAGTTTGGTTGGTTATTATACAAAATTTTCTGTGCCGAACCCATTGGTTCGGCTAATATGATATTCAATATATAACAAATTTTAAGCCGAACTGTTCTTCGTTTGAATAAAAAAAAAGTTCGGCTGCGACATTTTAGTCGAACACTACCCTGAAACTAACAAAAACCTAGACGAATCATCGATTACATGTCATAAATCAACGAAATACGCAAAAATATATAATGGGTTTGTGGGAAATACCTTTCTATGTGCAATTTTAAAAAATCAGCTTCTATTTCTCCCTCTCCAACACCAATCGATCCAATATCCACTTCATCTCCATCTTTTCCAAAAACCCTAGATTGAGATGCTACAGAAGCAACACCAGTATTCGGCACCGTATTTCTAGGGCATCGCTTAACACAAGGTTTCGTGTATGTGTTTAATCGAGAAATTAATAGAACAAATTTTCATAAATTTTGGAGAAGAAGATGAGAAGAAGAGGGAGAGAGAAGAGTTTTTGGTTTTTAAAACTTTTAATTTTTTTGTTTTGTTTAAGTAACCGTTTTAGGATTAATGAGTGAGTTAATTAGTGGGAGGGTAGTTAATTAGGGGATGGGTTAATTAGTGGGAAAGTTTTAGAATTAGAATTTAATTAATTGGAAGGGTAGTAATATAATTTAAACTACGCATGGGTATTATAGTAACTTAAGCATCATTAGGACAGCCCTTATAATTTTGCATTGGGTGCTATCATACGTCTATATCCCTCAAAAATATCTTGTATGCCCCAAATTAGGGTTCTTTTTGTTCTTGGATGCTGGCTTATGCGAAGATAGATTTGTGTAGAATGGAATATAATCCATCGGTACAAACAAAAAAATTTATACCCCATTCGTACAAAAGCAAGTTTATAAAGAAAGGAACATACCTTGAAGGTGAATATGGGTCGTCTTAGAGGCCAGACGAGCTAGGCGGTCACCAATTTGGGGCCCAAATTATTATTTTTTATAAGCCGCACGCTAACATTTTTTTTTTGAAAAAGAAGGTTATATTAAAACAAAAATGAACACATACAAACCAAGAACTCAATCACTACATTACATATGCAGCACCGAGTCCAATGAAATAAAATTGAGGTTATAGACACATTCTTAAAGACCGAAGTTTCAGACATCCACAAAACTATTGACCGTTTAATCAGCAAACACAATTCCTCCACATCCTTAGCTCTTCCACCAAAAGCTCTAGAATTCCTCTCCTTCCAAATATGCCAAACAATAGCATATATAGTCTTCCACCAAATATCTTTACTTTTCCCTTTGAGATTGTTCAAACTCCAAGCCTGAAACTGACTTTTCACTGACATAGGAGACACCCAATCCACTCCAAATGCCTCCATAAACATAGACCAAACTTTGAATGCAAAATCACAATGTAACAACATATGATCAGCACTCTCCTCCGCATTATTACAAAACACACAATTAACATTCTGCACTTCAACTCTTCTATCTCTTAACATTGTTCTTGTAGGTAAAGAATTATGGAAATAAGCCCACAACATAAAACTAACCTTGGGTGGAATATGTTTTTTCCAAAGGTATCTGTTGAAGTTACACACAGCATCCTCTCGGACTTGCATTTCATAGCTTTTCTTCACTGTGAAACCATCTTCATAGAACTGAATCCTATCTTCCTCATCATTCAGGACATGCACCGGTCCCAATTCATTACACAACCTATCCCACTCCAACTGCTCCAGGCCATTCAAATTTCTTCTTATAGGACACACTAACATTCCATTCACAATCATATCTTTAATTGAAGCAAATTTATAACTGCAAACTCTATAAATGGCTGTGTACCTGTCTTTTAGCAGTCCAGTGGAAGTCCAATTATCCGCCCAAAATCTAATAGATTTACCATTATTCACTTTCAAGCTCACATGTTCCTGTAAAAAAACAGACGAGCTTAAGATGTTCTTCCATACACTCCTCCCTTTAGGCTTGTTATCATCATTAGGCAACAAATTTTCTGGATTGTTATTGAACTTCTGCACCACTCTCCTCCATAAAGCTTTCCTCTCCTTAGTGTATCTCCAGATCCACTTTGCTTTCAATGCTCTTCCAGCACTTCTTAAACTCTTAATTCCTAGACCGCCAAACTTCTTTGGTTTACATATCTTCAACCAAGAAACCCAGCACATTTTCCTTCTCTCTGAACTAGAGTTCCATATGAAATTCCTCATCAACCTCTCCAACTTCATCTCCACAGAAATCGGCATATGAATAAGAGAAAGAAAGTACACAGGCAAGCTAGATAAACAACTTTTAATCAACACCAATCTCCCCGCTTTTGACAAAAACTTCTTTTTCCAGGGAGCCAATTTAACCTCCATTCTTTGCACAACCTCATCCCATACTGAACTGCATCTCGAAGTAGCTCCAATTGGTAATCTTAAATACTTGATAGGCAATCTTTCCACCTTACAACCCAATTCCAAAGCTAAAGAATTAACCAAAGAATCTGCTCCAACACTGATCATTGAGCTTTTTTCCAAGTTTAGCTTTAAACCTGTTAACATCTCAAAAGTGTTCAATATAATAAATAAGCTTCTCACATCTTCCACTGTAGCATCCAAAAAAATCAGTGTGTCATCAGCAAACTGTAAATGTTATATCATTAAGCCATTATCCACCACCTTGAACCAATTCATATGACCTCTTAACACAGCATCATTTATCAATTTTGATAAAACTTCAACCATTAACAAGAAGAGAAAGGGGGACAATGAATCCCCTTGCCTCAACCCTTTATTAGGCTTGAACTTTTCAGTTGAGCTCCCATTCACCAAGACCGCAATATTAGAAGAAGAAACACACCATTTAATCCAAGAAATCCACTTCGAACCAAATCCATGTTTCTCTAGAATTCTAAACAAAGACTTCCACTTCACATGATCAAAAGCCTTCTCCATATTCACTTTGCAAAGTACCCCAGGTCTTTTCTTCTTCAATCTACTGTCTATACATTCGCTAGCAATCAAAACACCATCTAGAATCTGTTTATCTTTCACAAATGCACCCTGATATTCAGAAACTAACTTATGCATAACCCTTATCAATCTGTTTTCCAGCAATTTAGAAAGTATTTTATATGCACTTCCCAACAAACTCAAAGGTCTAAAATCTTTTGGAGTAATTGAGTCTTCTTTTTTAGGAATTAATGAAACAAAAGAACAATTAAGCCTCCAGTCCCAAGTGCCATACCTGTAAAACTCCTCCATCAGCTTCATAAGGTCCTCCTTAATGATTTGCCAACAACACTTATTGAACTCCATGGAAAATCCATCCGGACCTGGAGATTTATTAGCTCCACTTTCCTTGATCACCTTAGACACTTCATCCTCAGTAAACTCTTTCTCCATCTCCCCTTTCTCCACCTCATTGATGCTAAAAAAATCCAATTTATCTAAAGAAAAAGTCACATCATTGTCTTCAGTATATAGATTTGAGTAAAAATTCCTCATCTCCAATTTAATTGTATCCTGCTCAAAGAAATCCACTCCCTCCACATCCAACTTAACAATGGTATTTCTTTTTTTCTTTGCATTTGCAATTCTGAAAAAATAATAAGAATTAGAGTCTCCCCACTTGAAATCATTCTACTTTGCTTTGGAAAACCATTTTCTAGCTTCCATAGAATTAATATTCTTCAATTTTAGCAAATTTTGAAGTCTATCACCAAATTTCTCCTCAGAAAATGGATATGTTTCCTCCATCTGATCTAGAAGATCAATTTTCTCCTTCAACTCAGCTTTCATCTTCCTAGCTCCACCAAACTCCTCTCTACTCCAATTCTTCAAGAAATACTTAAGATTTTGGATCTTTTTGAAGAAGACCCAACTTGCAGCACCCTCATACTTCATCATTCCCTACCATTCCTCCACTTTCCTTTTAAAATCTTTGTGGTGTATCCAACCATTCCAAAATTTGAAGTAATGTTTACACTGAATGCCAGGTTTAGTCACCAACATAATTGGTTTATGATCTGAAATTACTCTAGTAAGAGTCATTTGAACTGCTTCTTGAAATATTAAATAAAATTCCACACTTATCAAAAATCTGTCTAACCTGCACAACAAAGGGTTAGATTGCATATCTGACCAAGTATAAGCGCCACCCAATAATGGCAAATCCACCAGCTCCTGATCATAGATGAATTTATTTAGGAAAGAGTTATTTCTACTATCCCCATCTCCCTTATTACTTTCATCACTATTTCTAACAACATTCATATCTCCTCCATAGAAAAAAGGACCATCCCACCAATTCTTCAGTTCCTCCATATCCTTCCAAAATACCTCTCTTTCATTGTAATCACATGGTGAATACAAATTGCAAAGACCCAATCTAGAACCATTTGACTTAACTGAAAAAAGAGTAGAAATATTGTTCATACCCATTCTCACGTTCTCCTTCCCCAGCTTATTCTTGTCTTAGATAGTCAGCAAACCTCCACTGCTCCCTACTGAAGGCATATAAGTCCAATTAAAATCAAAATCAAACCAAATCTGTTTCACCATCCACTCATTCATCTTCATCATCTTTGTCTCCTGCACCATACAAACTGCACATTTTTGAGCCAAAATTAGATTCTTCAATGCCAACATTTTGTCAAAAGAGTTAAGCCCACGAATGTTCCAACTGATTATTTTAAAATCCATTTAAAACTATTGGGTTTTGTTCTAATTCCACCACATTCAGTGGATTAATCTCACCTGATGCTAACTCTTTCTCCCAAACACCTTCTATTCTTATTACTGCATTCTCATTCCTCTCTGCATTAACCCTCCTGAACCTTTCTTTATACTTCATAACCTGCTTCAACACCACCTCCTTCAATATCTTCTTATCACCATCACAAACTCCCCCATACGAACAACAATGAAGCATCATCAACTCTGCCGCCTTCATAACCTTCTCTAAGCTCTCCGTATGTGAAAGTTGTATATCTCCCAGCTTCATTACAATCTTGTTCTCAATCTCAGAAAGTAAATTCACCTCCTCAATCACGTAATTCGGCTGTAAACCCATTTCTTCTCCTATTACACTTTCCACCTCCTGTTCTTCCAAAGTAGGAAAATTAGTATCCCTAACAACTGTATTCGCAGTTGAATTTTGACCTAACATAACCATTTTACCTCCATTTGGATTTTGACATATTTGGATTTCCGACCCTTTTAACCCCGACCCAGATTTGCTTTTTGACCTAGCCTCCACCGAATCCGTTTTATTTGACCCAGTTGTACCCGTATCATTTTCCCACGCATTTCTATCTGAATCATTCACCAACCGTAAATTACGCTCCAACAAATCATCATTAGCATTTTGAATTTCTGTCGGATATAGTTTTTCGAGATGCAATTCAAACTCCCTTAATTGACGCTCATATTCCTCTTCCATTAACTGAATCTTCTCCACTTACAAGCGTCTAAATGTTTGTGGGAATGTTATTTATGCCCTTACTATCCATGGGTCAAGCACAAATACCCTTATGTGTATTTACTAATACCCCTAATGGCAGAATTGAAATTATCAACAAAAAAATATCTCTCATAATTCCTTTTTTAACCTTCCTATATTATACTCGATCGCTTCTTCTTTATTTCTCATTCGGAGAAATATCAAAAGAACTCATCAACACCATCTTCATCGCTGCACCACCAGCACCATCGTCGTTTCCGCTACCACCATCTTCATCGCTGCCATTACCAGGTCCGTCACTACCTAATCCACCACCTACAACACCACACCCGACTCTTGATTGATCGATTTTAATGGTAAAGAATTAACGAGTAAATAGTTTTCAGAACTTAGATCTGGTGAGGAACCAGCGAGAAAATAATTTGCATTTAGAAATTAACACCACCACCACCGTTTCAACAACAACAACTTCCTTTTCCAGATATAAAATGGAAAACTAATGTTATGATTGAGAGATTAATTTGAAATCAAAATCAAATCAGAAACTAGTTTTTCAGATTCAGCGATTTAGAGTTTTAGGTTTCAATTTCTGAAAATTTTCGAATTGAAGATTTCAATGCTTGATTCATTGAGCTTAAGAGCTAAATAGTCATTTTTTGGTATGATTCTGCTTCATTTTTAGGTTTGTGAATTTGATTTTGGTGTATGTTTTTGATTTGTTGCAGTAAATTACGATTCTTAATCTGTCTATAAGACCCGTATTTTTGGTACTCCTTATATTGGATTCTTTTGTAGTTGTGACTGAATCAGGTTATTGTGATCCATATGGGAAGTTAAGTGGTCATTATGGTTCTTGTTTTGTTTTTTGCAGTGGTGCTGGTTGTTACAGTTCCTGTATTGGTGCTTGTTGTTGTTGGGTGTGGTGGTGGTGGTGGTGGCGGTGCAATGGATTGATTGCAGTGGTTTTTGTTATAATAGTGTGGGAGGTGGTGTTCATGATAAAAACATTGGTATTGTTGGTGTATGAGCAAGATGAGAGTGGTAGTTGAGATGGTGGCAGCAGAAGTTCTCTATTGGCCGCTCTAGTTTGTAGTTTTCTGATGATGAAAGTATTGCATTTCTATGTTCTTTGAATATGCATCTTTGTTTATCTCCAGAGCCTCAAATAATAAGTCTTAAACAAGTATCTCATTGTACGACAGTCTCCCTGTATATGCATGTTATTGTTACATGTTTAAGCTTCTCCCTGGTAAGTATATTATACATAACACACTTAAATTAGTCAGTAGTTCTTTCTATCATTTTAACTTTTACTGTATTACTTATAATAGTTTTTTATCTTATGACATGGGAAGCATGAACATATGGAAGGTGTAAATAAAGAAGTAGGAACAACTTTGCAGCATTTTTGTTTGAACTAATTTAGGTCCGTTAAATTTTTTTCATTTTTTTGTTCATACCGTGTCTTATTTCGTTTATTGATAATATATCTTGTCCGTCATAATCGTACACATGGTGCTTCGATTCTGTAATTTTATTTTCCTTATATAGTATGAAGTTGAACTGATTCTGAGGTGTAGTAGTTGGTAATTTTATTGTTTTTTGAGGTTCATATTCTTCAAAGAATGGGATAAAATTAGAATTTTTTTATGACGTCAACAACTTGACCAAGTTACTTATATTATTTGGAGGAAACTTGACCAAGTTGCTTCCATTATTGGGGGTAACTTGTGCTAGTTGCTTCCATATTTGGAGGCAACTTGTTCTAGTTACTTCCATAAAAACAAGTTGCTTCAGAATGATTCAGGCATGTTATTGATCATATGATGGTAAGAGCACTATCAAAAATTAGCATGTTGAATGATTGGATTAAATTTGTTTAGTATTTTAGAGATGATATGTTGATTGAATGTAGACTATGTATGTGTTTTTTACAGATCGATTCTGCGTTTCCAGAGTCATGTTGTGATGGAAGTACAATAACCAACTGAAGCCTACTTGTTTGAGGATACCAATCTTATGTGCCATCCCAGGTATCATTCCCAAGTATATTCTGCTTGCATTACAACTGCATCCTTATTGAATGAATGTCATGGGATTCAAAATCCACTTAAGGATTCCCATTCTTGTTTTAACAATTTAAGTTGTTGTTATAGCCAGTTGAACTGGTGAATATTAAGTGAATGTACAGGTTTGTTGAGCTTCCAAATTTCTTTGTTTGCAGCAATGCTGGAGGTATTAGATGTCGCAGTGGAAGTGGATTGTTGTGTTAGCAGTAATGGTGATGGTAGTGGATGTTGCAGTTGTGGTGGGGGTAGTTTCGTGAGACAATATGAACTTGTGTTGGATGCGCGCAAACTACTAGGTATGTATGTGTTACAGACCATGAACATCCATGTAGTTTTATACATCAGCAGGTGTAGTATATCTATATCTATCTATATATATATCTATATATATATATTTGGATGTGATTTTGATATTTCATTTTGTATTATGATGAATATGTGAGTCTGCTTATTGGGTTTGCAATTGAAGATGAGAGTCTGCTTACTGGTGATAATAGTGCAGTTGTTCTGAGTTGGAAGTGTAGGTGGTAAATGAATAGATTGGTCTACAAGAAGAAGAAGTAGTAGTTTGGTGGTATGTGATTTTGTTATGTTGATTTTGTATAAACGAATCTGTGGTGCAATGGTAGCACAACTGACCATATGTCAGAAGATGTGTGTTCGACTCACACTAGGTTCACTTTTTTTGTGTACAATTTTTATTTTTTGGAGACAACTTGTGCTAGTTGCCTCCATATTTGGAGGCAACTTGGGCTAGTTGCTTTCACTTTTGAAGACAACTTTGTGCTAGTTGCCTTCACTTTTGAGGACAACTTGAGCTAGTTGCCTCAGATTTGGAGACAACTTGAGCTAGTTACCTCCATTTTGTTTTGCAACTTATTCCTGTACACTATTTATTGGAGACAACTTAAGCTAGTTGCCTCCACTTTTGGAGACAACTTGAACTATTTGCCTCCGATATGGACATTATTTATTGGAGACAACTTGAGCTAGTTGCCTCATATATGGACACAACTTCAGCAAGTTGACTCCACATGGTAGTGGTGGTCGTCGGTGGCGGCGGTTTGCGGCGGTGGTGGTTGGTGGTGGCGGTTATTGGCGGCGGCGGTGACGGTGACGGACAATGGTTGTGGTTGGCGGTGGCGGACAGTGGTGGTGGTTGGCGGTGTTGGTGGAAATTGGTGGTGGTTGGCGGCGACGGCGGTGGTCGTCGGTGGTGGTGGTTGGTGGCGGCGACGGCGGTGGTGGTTGGCGGTGGACAATGGTGGTGGTGGTTGGCGGTGAACAGTAGATGTAGTTTTTTTTTTTTTTAAATAGTGGTTTTGTATATACACTATATAAAGGAGGGTATTTTAGTAATGTATTAGGTTTAGGGGTATTTGTAAAGTTCATAAGGGTATTTTGCAAGGGGTCTCATAGTAGGGGTATATAGATAATGTTCCCTAAATGTTTGTGTCGTATTTATTAGAATAACAACATTTGTGATAGTTTTAATAGTTACAAACTGTTCTGTAACAACTATAGACATCACTAAGAATTTGTTAGCTATCGGTTTTAGAATATGCAATGCCATATTAAAAAGTTTATAACCCAAAATATAACCTAAAAAACTGGAAAAAAATCGATGCCTTCAGCCGCTAAGCTAAATCTACATTATCGCTTTTCATTGTACGGTATATAGGTTTATCTCCTAAACTAAATTTTTGTCTATATTCTTGACTTAATATCACATTAAAAAGCCCCAAAATTTAAGCTCTTTTAGAGCACTCCGAAACTCTAAGACGGCCCTGTATGCAAAATAATTCTTATCTTGAATTCGTTCAGGAGTTCTTGTTATTACCAGAACACCGCTTCTACAGTGGGGAGATCCGACCGAAGAAAAACCAAACTATACAATTTCATAGTTTCATTTTTACTAAAAATAGGTCAAATTGAAAAAGTAAAAGTATTACTTTTACCGAAATTGAGGGAGTATATCGTTTTATTAGTTGCAACAAAAAATTAGTTGATGCATTAACCGAAATATGGATGCATAATGTGTTATGCATCCTTTGTGGTGGTTTGCATAATGGTTATGCATTCAATTTCTGAAAAATTATGCCTAAAAGGATAAAACCTCCGAATTTTTCGTAAAACTCTAAAATTGATATTTTTGTTTGTACTCATTTTATAGATTTCTTTAAAATCTTTCCAACGAGATAAAATTTGTAAAATTACAATGCGCAGATTTTTAGATATGTTATATTCTAGTTTCCTTGTCAATTATATATACCCCTGAAAAGACAGGATACATAAGGTGTTCTAGGTAATTGGACTAAAACAAAGAGATATTTTGTCCAGTGAAAGAGACTAACCATGGATAGCAAAGATTTTCAAATCTTTTTTTATCATATTGCACATTTGTGTTAAGTTCCATCTAATAAAAAAGTGGCCATAAAAGGAACTCCATAACTTTGGCCCTTCAGACCAGTCGGTCAGCCCAATAATGCGCTTATTTTTGATCAAACTCAACATAGTAAGGCTTAAAATCACTAAAAGCAAACAGAACCCAAATATATTAAAAAGAAAACCAAAACCCTAATTTCTGAACAGTTAGCAACAAAATATGGTTTGTTCAACCATTATAATGCATTTTTTTTTGTAAGTTAAGTGCATTCAAAAGAACTAACTTAGGGAGTTAGAAACCCTTACATCATGATAAATAGAGTCATCCAATGTAGGATTGGAGATATCCATCCTAACATTAGATTTATCTACTTCAAGAGCCAAATTAATACAAAAGGGGGGAGTTTTACTCCAATTCAATGTCTGCCTAAAGTATTTAGCTTCCTTGGCTAAGATATCTGTTGCGTTATTCGTAGCTCTAGGCGCATAAAAAAAACCTAAAAAGTTTTGACAAAGATTAAATTCACTCTTGACTTCCTCCATAATGGATTGATTCTGCCATTCTATTCCTGATTCTATTCCATTCAGATAGTCCATGAGGTTTTTGCAATCTCCTTCCACCAAAAAATTAGCCAGTCCATGTTCAACTGCCCATTTCGATCCTTGTTTCATACCTATTGCTTCCGCTTCTTCAGCTGTAGATGATGAGATTGGTCCTACTCTGCTTTTCTCAAAGTCACCTTCATCATTACGTAAAATTAAAGAAAAACCTGCAGGCAAAGTCTTACAAGTCCAGGATGCATCAATATTGATCTTCAGTTGATTTTTCTTTGGAGGTGTCCAAGTATTAGAGATCAAATCATTTTTATTCACCTGAGTATTAGAATGATTACTCTAAAAGTCTAAGTATCTTTGGATTTCTAAACTAAACTGAGTACTGGATTGTTTCGTCTTTTCAAAAACCCTATTGCATCTCTCCTTCCATATAAACCAAGCTTTTGTTAGAATGATTTCTATAGGTATAGTTGGGTTTAATTTTCCCATACATTGCTTACATAAGTCTAGAAAGGTTATATAACTATGGAAACATGGTGCTACAGGAGTTGGCTCAGAATCCAACACAGCTTTAGCATAAGGACAGAAAATCAGAATATACTCTATGGATTCCTCTTCAGAGCACCCAAAGGAACAGTGCGGATGAACATCTTCCATAAATTTGGATAATTTTAAATTAGTTGACATGGCTTTTTGTAAGCATTTCCATGCAAAAATCTTTATTCTATCAGAAATATCTAGACTCCAAAGTCTTTTCCAGAAAGAATCAGGTTGTCCTAGGTTATGATGGTTCACAGTTTTCTCAATCAATTTATTGTACATGGATTTAACAGAAAAATACCAGACTTAGTAAGTAGCCATCTTAAAGTATCGGATTTGCCTTTAGCTATCTTAGAATTAATGATCTTTTCCGCTATATTACTAGGGAATATTTCCAAAATTAAAGAACAATTCCACTTCTGTGTGATAGGATCTATTAGATCTTTCACAAGTGTTAAATGGTTGTTACTGACTGTCTTCCAATTATTAAGATTATTTTCCAAGTTAGGAATCCATTTGTCATCCCAAATATTAGTAATGTTACCATCCCCTATTTCCCAAATACTATTTTGTTCTACTAGTTGAATCCCTTTATAAATGCATCTCCATATCCAGGAGCTAGTTGTTGGCTTCTTTGCCTTGAAGGGTGAAGTGTTTCTAAAATATCTAGGTTTTAAATGAGAAACCCAAAGTGCTTTTGGTTCTGTTAAGAGTCTCCAAGCTAGTTTAGCTATCATAGCTAGGTTAAATTTATGAGCATTCCTTAGACCTAACCCTCCCTTATGTTTAGGTTTGCAAAGACAATAATAAGATCTAGGGTAGTATCCTTTATAGTCTGTTTCTTTGCCCCACCAAAAATCTCTCTGTAATGCATCTATTTTTTTGTAATTTTCTTAGGTAGAATGAAACAACTCATTTGATAGCTGGCCATGCTAGCTAAGGTTGCTTTATTTAGGACAAGTTTGCTTGTTTGAGCAAGCATTTTCCCCTTCCAAAATTTTATTTTATTTTCCATGTTAGAGATTAAATTCTCAAACAGTTTTATTTTTGCCTTAGTAATGAAAAGAGGGGTTCCTAAGTAAGAGTCTAGGGGATTAATTTTTTTTATTCTTAAGATTTTACTTATCATTCTTTGATGTTTAGGTTGTACTTTTTTACTAAAGAATATCCCAGATTTCTCAAAATTTATTAGTTGCCCTGATGCCTTTCCAAAAGAGTCAATTAGAGTCAAAATGTTATGACATTCCTTTAAGTCAGCTCTAATGAATAACAAGCAATCATCAGCAAAAAATAGATGTGAAATAGGATTATTCATAAGGGTAATTTTTACACCATTTATTAACTTCATTTCCTCACCTGCTAAAAGCATTCTGGAGAAGATCTCCATACAAATGATGAATAAGTATGGAGATAAAGGATCTCCTTGCCTGAGTCCCCTAGTGGGTTTAAAATATGCTCCTGGACTTCCATTGAGTAAAACAGCAATAGAGGAGGTAGAAATACATTGGTAAATGAGATTACAGAAGGTATCATCAAAACCAAATGCTTTCATAGAGGACATCAGAAAGTTCCAATCAATTCTGTCAAAAGCCTTAGACATATCAATCTTTATACCCATTCCAGCATGTTTAGCCTTCTTTTTCTTAAAGGAATGAATTATCTCTTGAGCAATGATGATGTTGTCAGAGATTTTCCTTTTAGATAGAAAAGCTGCTTGGAATGGGGAGATAAAAGAGTTGAGGAGAGGTTTCATCCTATTGGATAAAATTTTAGCAATGATTTTATATATAGTGTTGCAGAGACCAATTGGTATGAGCCCACTAGGGTCTTTAGGGTGCCTACTTTTTGGGATTAAGAATAAGAATGTTTTATTGAGTTCAGGGTGTAGAACACCTGTTTCAAAGAAGCACTGGATAAAGGAAACAACTTGCTCACCCACAGTTTCCCAGTTTAGTTTAAAGAAACTGATTGGGAAACCATCTGGGCCAGGGGACTTATTTGGTTTCAATTTTCTTATTACTTGCCAGATTTCCTCAGCAGAAGGAATAGAGTTTAGGGCTACATTCATATCCGGGGTAATGCATGCATCAATGTTCTGGAAAATCGAAGTGTTAGGAGAGGGAGGAGGGGAAGGTACTAAGAAAAGATTTGAGAAATAATCCTTTAAAGATTCTTGAATTTCTTCTCTTTTAAAGGAAATTTCATTATCCATTCTCTTAAGGCATTCTATATTATTCCACTTTCTTCTTTTTAGAGTTTTAGTGTGGAAAAATTTAGTATTTTTCTCACCTAAATGAACTAGGTTATCTCTAAATTGTTGTTTTGCTATGGCTTCTTGAGTTGCATAGATATTTTCTAACTGAGAAAAAATTTCTTGGATTTTGGCTTCCTTTTGATAGACAAAATTATACTTGTTTAGATTGTCTATTTGTCCTAGCAATTGTTTTATTTGCTTAGAAAGAAGACCAAAGATATGTTTTCTCCAGTAGTCTAGGTTAATTTGAAAAGTCTTGAGGTTCAAGATCAGAGAGTTTGTTGGGTTCTCATTTATGATATGGTTCCAAGATTCTCTGATAGTTTGAACACAAGAACTTTCCTTTTGGCAGGTATCATAAAATTTAAAAGTAGAGATTGTTTTGGTAAAGGTAATATCTATGTTCAAAGCTATAGGGCAATGATCAGAACCTGCAGCCACTAGATGTGACAATTCAGCATTTTGAAATTTATCACTCCATTCTATATTAGCTACAGCTCTATCAAGCCTCTCTTGGATGTTGGCTGTCAGTTCTCTATGGTTATTCTAGGTATAATCATAACCTTTGAAATCTATGTCACAGAGGCCTGCCTTGTCCAAAATAATTTGATAGTAATCACTATCAACCTTCTTGAAAGGTAAACCTCCTAATTTATCATCCTGACTAAAGATCATATTTAGGTCTCCAAGTAAAACACATTGCATTGAGGTTCTATTAACTTGGGTGGCTATGTCTGAAAGGAAGTCCCAAGCAACATTTCTATTGGAGGGGTAAGGACTTCCATAAAAGCAAGTCAGAAGCCAAGGGGAAGAATCAGAGCTAGTTTGAACAAGAATATTTATCATATTAAGGTTCCAATGAACTATTTCAAAAGAAAAGCCATCTACCCATCCTATTGCTAAACCTCCTGCTAATCCTACCGGATTAACTATATGGGTATTAGGAAATTCATTAAGATTTTTTTTGACAAAGTGTCTTTGAGATTTAGTTTCAGACAAGAAGAGGATTTTAGGTTTATCATTATTAATCAACTGATTTAAATGATTTTGCATAAAGGGGTTACCACACCCTTGAACATTCCGGGCAATAATTTTCATAATGCAAATAAAACAGTGAACTAACTTCTCAAAAGTCAGGAGTTGTACACTAGGTTACACTAAGGTTCGTGTGATCTTCCTAATATGCTATGGATGTGATTAGAGATAAATTTTATACTTATATCAAAATAAAAACAAGCTTGTAATAAATTGCAGTATTAAAGCATCAAATTGCATATAAACTTGAAAGTATACCTTTTAGCAGACATTGGTAGGTGCAATGAAAAAAATTAATCGTTAGTTAATATTAGATTCATTTTACTCTAAATCCCACATACTACCTCTATTGTATACAGTTTTTATCGGTTGGTACTCAATTTTTTGAGTCCATCACTTCTGACGCAGCGGTAATGATACAAAAGGGCCTTGAGTCCACAAGGTGTGTTTTGAATCCACAAAACACTGCTTCGAATCCACGAAACAAGGGGTTGTTGTCTTGAATCCACAAGACAAAAATATTCTGAATCCACAGAATAAATAGAAACTTCTGCAATTTTCTATTAGCAAACTTCAATAATAATCTTTTACATACCAGGATCCCAAGAATAAATACTACTCCGTAGTAAGTAGTTACAAACAGTTAACACACATATCACACACAAGATAAGAAACTGAAAACTAGAAACTGAAAATACTACTATTTAGATATTATTTAAATGGTGTGTCTATTCTTTTTTTGTATCAACTTCGATCTGGGAACCCAAAAAAAATTGTTGATTCTCAATACAAACCAAATAAAACAAAAACTGAAACTTGAAACTTGAAAATACAAAAAATAAATAAAAATTATAAGTACCTAAATTTTGTCATTGGCACTTCCCGTTTTTTCACTGTTAAGAAACTAAAATTAAGATCTCCACAGGGGTATTCCTCTTGATTAGGTACTAAAGAAAAAAAATAAGGGGAAAAAAGTGGATTCTCCGAGATTTTATCCATTAGGTTTTGTCTTTTTCTTTATGAATAATGATAATTTCTCAACAAAGATAGAAGAAGAGAACAAAATTACGGATGGGAATTAGTTACTTTCGGAGAGAATACCGAATTGAGGAATAATAGTTTCAGAAAATGAAAGGGAAGCGGGGATAGTTTACAAAGGTGAAACGTCGTGGGTATGTGAAAATAGAAGTGGGAGCAGTTTGGACGTTTGGTAATGGATGGTGCAAGTAGGGTGTAAGGATCTTTATTTTGTTGATAGTTGTGGAACCGTATTCAATGAGAGAGTTCTATTTTACAATACTCATACCAGAATTATCCACATCAGTTTTTTGTGGGGCCAGAATAAAGGAGAATCAAGTATTTACAGGGAGTTGGTCAATTGGGATTAGTAGAGACTTTCAGAGACTTTTTATGCAAGAGATTCTGGATGACTCTCCATTAGTTTAGAGATTTTGAGAGACTCTCTAAACGATTTTCAAGGAATTATGGTGATTCATTGAGACAATAAAACATATATGAATTTAAGCTTACAAACATGAGACAAACTATATATTTATTTATTTTTCAAAATGAATATATGAATAGTTCAATGAAAATGTGATAGTCCATGCATGGCTAACATAAATTGTAACCATTTTTCCAATAAAATCAAAACGAGATGAACAAAAGGGTTTGAATCTCTAGTAAACTTATTGGGTTTAAACTGGAAGACAATTATTATTATTTTTTTTCCATTTTTTATAAATTTAATTGTAGCTTATTTGGTTATTGTTTTTAATGTTTTGATATTTAATCTTTATTAATGAAAAAAGAGAAAGAACAAAATCTTTCGAAATATCAATTACTTAGGAGAAACTTTTTTTTTAGCAACTTATGGCATGTTGTTTAATACTCCCTCCGTCCCGCTATTAAGTGACCTATTTGATTTTAGATTCTGTCCCACTAATAAGTGACCTATATCACTAAATAAAGAGATATTTCTAATAAGGGTAAAATTATTTCTAGCCCAATTTTGTTTTTTTGTATATTAAAAACCCACCATTAAGTTTTCAAATATGTAGAACTCATAATTAGTTAGTAATAACACATCATTAGTATAAAACAAAGCTAGGTTAAGTTTGTCTTTGTTAGTGGTGGTCAGGATTTATCTGGACAAAGATAAATCAAGGACTGAGGTTCTCCTGACCACCCCCTACAACTCGCACGCGTGGTTTTAATTTCAATATTATGAATGAAAAATGAATATTCAAGTCAATACATGGAATTTTAAAAATTATAACAGGGAGGTTCGAACTCATGACCTATTGTGTCATAAGAGTGGCCTCTAACCAGTGTTCCACTTTGGTTGGAATTGATAGAAAAGATAAATCAACAGTGGCGGTTTGTTCAACTTAAATACCATAATTGCTTTATTAATTAGTATTTCACTAATTGCACATAATAAATAATCTATTCATTATAAAGTGTTTTATTAATTAGTGTTTCACTAATTGCTCATAATAAATGACTAATTATTTTTTAATTATAAATGTTTTCTTAATTAATTATAATATTTATTTATGTTAATAAGTAATTTTGATAAATAATATCAATAGACATATTCTGCGACAATGAGTAGTAGAAGAGGTGGAGGCCGAAAGATTAGTGGTGGTTAAGGGAGGAGCCAAGCACAATTATATTTATGTTTGGATGCAATTTGCCCCACCCAAACCCATCCCCGTGGGGACCCGCCCTATGGGTTAGGGTTTTACCCGTATAAACTGGGAACGGGGCGGGGTACGGTAAATCCCCGAAAGTAGTGATGCGGGAATGGGGGTGGGGATGGGATTCAAGGTCCTCACCCCATACCCGCCCCATTGTCATCCCTAACTGGAGGTAGATTTGTAAGTATCCAACGTTATAAACTTCATCCAAAAACACTGGAAGCTCTGATGTGCACTCAAGATTGGCTGTGGGATAAGATGAAAGGCAAAAGAATATTTGTTGAAATAAAGCAATTTTTATGTTTAAATACTTTTTTATTGTTATGTGATATGTTTTTTTTTTATATTTCAGTGTGTGGATTAAAATCTGAAAGGGGAACTTTTTGGGAAGATAATGAAGAAGACCATGATAAGCTGATTAACATGGAGGAAGATGGTTAATAATGAGGATTAAAGAACCATAATACTTAATTGTGTATCAATTATTTGCTTTATTTTTCAGTTTTAGTTGAATTATAAACTTAAAATTTTAGAATGCACTGATTAGGTTATTATTATTTTTGTTTGAACCATTATAATTATTTTAAATATTTAGTGTAATGTTATGGTAACCCGTGGGAAACCCATCCCCTACGGGAATTCCCCATACCCGTCCCCGTCTCATTCTTACGAGGAACAGGTAGGGGATGGGTTTTGGTTTTTTGAACGGGGTAGGGGATGAGATTCAAGGTCCCCGCCCCATACCCGCCAAATTTCCATCCCTGCATGTATCCAACTTGCAAATAATTTTTTCTTCCTTTCTCCTCAAAATCCTGGCTCCGCCCCTGGTTTGTGGTGGAAGAAGTAGTGATGGTGAATGCTGGTGAGTAGTGATGGATAATATCAATTTTATGTTGTCATTACAACATCGATAACATCGTAGCATGGAAGATGTGGTTGGTTGTTTTTAACACTTTTGATAAAGGAAGGTACCATATATTTCAGGGATGATATCATACAAGAGAATATTTTCATGATCGTAGTTGGATCACCCAAATGGTACCCCTGTTATCTGTGGTACTATGTCTTATAAATCATGATTTTTTAATGTTAAAATAAAATTGATTGCAATACAAAAAATAATATATACACGGAAAAAAAAAATGAAACTAATCAATTGACGAAATTTTGTTTAATCTAAAACTCATACATGGCATTTGTGATTTCAAATTAAAATTGCGTCCAACAACCTACATGGGATGGGCGGCAGTGATTGTGGCAATGGTGGAGTCAAAAACTAACATTGAGGAAGCATATTTTTTTTTTAAAGAAACATGTAAACACATTGGTGGACTAAACCATAAATATATATGGACAAAATACTATTTATAAAATAAACTAAAAAATTTATGTAGTTATTAAATATTTAAGGGGTTAGAGCCAAGTTAGTCAACCCTTGGTTCCGCCACTAGGTGGTTGTGGATAAAAAAAAGTGGATTCATATGGTTTTATGGTGGTGGCGGGTATTGGTGAACAAAAACATATTATGCTAATTTCGTAACGCCCCAAAATGTGTAATGTTGTATTATAAAGTATAAAACGTGGTTGATCATTCTAATGTTAAAATAAACTCGATAAAACACATCTCCATTTTAAAAAATTGGTGCAATTAATTGCCATGTTATGTAATAACTAAACGAACGACACGAATCAAGATCAGAACATATGAAATTATTTATTATCGATTTTTTTTATGTAAATAGTGGTCAGAATTTATTATTGGCAAAGATAAATTTACCGCTGGGGTTTGTTCAACTTAACCATTTTTAAACGTTTTATTAATTAGTGTGTCATTGATTGTTCATAATGATTAATTAAATTTCTATTATAAATGTCCCTTTAATAATATAACATAAATACATAATTTTATTAATAAATAATTTTACTAAAAACTATATTAATTCTAATGGTGGTAGTGGAATTAGGGTTAGCGGTGGCGGGTGTTTGTGAATGGTGGAGGCGGTAACATTACTATTGGTGGAAAAAATAGTGACGGTGGATGATTTTTATGGTGGTGGGTGTTGGTAATAGTAGTGTATAATAATAGTTTTTGCTTTTTAATGAGTTTTATTGACCAAGTAAAAAAATAATCTTCACAAAACATGCAACATTGTATTGTGAAAGATGTAATTGGTTGTTTTTAGCACGATTGATAAGGACAAAAACAAAATATTTCGAGGATGATACCGGAACATATAAGACAATATGATCATGACTGTTTGATCACCCGCATTATATAAAGGCAATTGGTGTACCCGCGTAAGAGAACTTTATCGCTCTCTCAAGTACTATTATAATCTTTTTCCTAAAAGACCATCAATGTCGAGTTGTTTCGTGGCAACTACCTACAAAGACAACAAATTTCACTCAATTCCCGATATAAAACCTTATTGACCAGGAAAATATAATTGCATTCTAAAATATTTGTTTGAAAATTATGTTTGTTCATCAAATCATCATAAAAAACTCTAAATCATAAATCTAAATTTCGCCTCCGATGTTTATAGAATATTTTTTATATTTTACATTCTCAAATCATGCGACCTCTTGATGACAAATCAACAATATCAAATTACAGGTATATATGTATAGGTTTCATTCACTGGGCTAGAAGGTAGAGTAGATACAGATGGGTAGATCACACAAAACAGAACATGACTGAGAATACTTCAATAATTTGGTCAAGAGATAAGGTCAAAAATGTAAGGTTAACTTTCTATAGGACTAATTAGATCGGCTTCGATAGGAGATGACTAAAATGTGGATTAATAATAATTTCACGTAAGACAATTTCAAAACATAGTTTGGCTAACTCTGCCTATGTAAAGAGTGGTCAAGATTTTTCCTTCCTCAATTGCTATGTTATGTGAGAACAAGGTGATATCTAATATTGAGGTACAATTCAAATCTATTAGATTTATACCATTTACAACTGGATGCCTCAAAAAAAATTGACGTGTTGTTATTATTATTACAGGCAAGGGATACATTGACTACACTTGCGCAAATAAATCATTTCGCAAATGATTGGTGTTGCATGTACTGTCTAGAATGCAACGAGGAATTTGAGGAAACAAGGCACCAGAAACAGTGTCCGGAGTATTTTGGATATAGTAACTTAGACCCGATGTAATACTTATGTTCTTTTTTCTATAGTTTTTCCATAATCTATTTATTTAAAAAAAATGAACATTGCAAATACATAACATCAACAAAAAATTAGACAGATTGCATTTGATAATAATGGCTATTGATGGTCCGGAAACGGCAAAAGAAATGAATTGTTGTAGAAGAATTGTTGGAATATACAACGGATTACTTGATACGAATGAAAGAGGTATAACTATTTCGATTCTGAAATCACATAAAGTTCACAGTAGAAAATGACATCAAGTTTAAAGTTAGTAACAAACATAATATGGCTAACTAAAATTTTAAAAACAAACAAGATATATAAACTTAGAAAGCCGTGGGACTTGAAGAGGCCAATTTTGAAAACTACAATCTTAGAAAGCAACGATCCACAATACCATAACTGTTTTTATATAAATATTCAACGTAGAATATGTTAACTTTTGGTAAAGGATCTATTGAAATTGGATCAGGGAGTAAAATACGTGTTCAAGGTTCTTTATGAGGTAATGTGTCGCCAGCTTGTATTCCAAGTGAAGGTAGGAACATACGGAAGTGACAAAATGTCCAAGACTTTTGAAGTTACCAAAGAATTCGTTAGGACTTTGTTGAAGATTTAATGGCAGAGGTTCGCATATATACAATCCCTTTGAAAAGGTAATGGGTACACATTTTAAAAATTTTCATCTAATGGGTGTTGAAAAATTACAGGAAAATCATGTCACATTGGATAGTTTGTATAGTTCGTTCGATGAAAAAATATACTATTCTCTGCCTATTTGGAGGATCGACAACATGACCATGATAGATGAGTCAGCTGGAGCGAAATAGGAGAATGTGGAGACTTTTATTGATTAGTTGATTTCACTGAGATGAGCGCTGCTGACGACATATTTCCAAAAAATATTTAAACTTCCATGTTCATTTAGAGCATTATCTCATTATAAGCGCTGAACCTAAATAAAAAAGTGTCTGGAAGTTAAGATTATATTTCTTTCGTTTGAGCAAATCTCTGACGGTAAAATATTAAAGAAAAAAAAAATCCCAACTATTTTTATGACAACCACATGTTAAATCATAAGGAGTTGAAAAGTATTCCGGACACAAATTATATGATATATTAAAAATGAACCAACATCATGGCCCGTGCCGTTACGACACGGGTTAAGGGCTAGTGATTGCATAAATAACCCTTTTCCTTAATTTAACTTAAATCAATAATTATTTTTGATACTGTTATAGTATCCCTAAAATAACTCATATTGAAACCGTTGGGTGTTTGTTAAACCAAAAACGTTTTTTTTAATTTGAAATCCTTATCATAAATTCCAATCCCTAAAATAATGCAAACATCCCTAAAATAACTCCTATTAATTACACCAAAATAAAAATAAATTTAATAGCGTACGGTGGAAAAACAAATTGGATTATCACCATATTCATCTCAAATAGGTGAAAATTGAATATTTCACACGAAAAAGAATATGATAATTACACTTTTCACTTGATAAAAAAAAGAAAATTGCAACTTTCACGTAAGAGTAAAGTGAAAATTTAACTTTCACCTAAGAAAGGTACGAAAACTATGTTTTTCACTTGATAAGAAAAAAAGAAAATTGCGATTTTCACCCAAATAGATTCATGCAAATTCATGAAAATTTCTATTTTTCTTAAAAAGTGCAATTATCACTTATTTATCACCAGTTCACACTAGGTGAAGCCGTAAAAAAATTAAAATAACTAATAAAATTGAGAGAGATTAACGATCGGTCCGATTCTCATGCAATTAATTAAGATAGTAAGCGTAACTACCGCCCAAATTTTTTTTTTTTGAAGCATAATATTCATTAATCTACTAGAGGGCTTTTACAAGAGGGTATCCAATACCTGAAAATTCAGAAACAGTGGCATCCGAATGCCAAAAGGTTACAAATACATGATAGTGAAGCAAAATCTGAGTACGAATCTCTGTATTAAAATTGCCGCGGGGATAGATGTTGGAATTGGCGAGGTGAATTTGGATGAGGTTGTCGAGGGTACGAATGCCTTCGACGAATGCTTTCCACAAGAAAAGTTGTATATTTGATGGACATTGTTGAGTCCATAAGAACTTGGATGTTGGTGAAGCATTTCGATGCAATTGATCAAAAATGTATCCAGATATTGCGGAGTGTTTCCCAATCGATATTTGTCTATCTTCTTGTTTTTCGGCGTTATCCATAACTTCAACCTTTGAAGGTGACTTGAAGTAGAATCCTGTCTCTTCCCTTGTCTCTGTCCTTGAAGGATGTAGATCAAAATGCTACTAGTGCTATTACAAAGACTACTAAAACTGAAATGGAAATACATGCAATATTACAACGATTACAACTATTACAGCTATTACTGCTAAAGAGACACTAGAAGATACTAAACTGAAGAGGTACAGAAAAGGAAATACAGATTACACCTACACTAACTTTTGCTGAGAAATTAAAATACAAAGAAACTGACAACAACTATTAAGTAAATGTGTCGATTCATCGGCCCATTCGCATACCAAATAAGATTTGTGTTTGTTGTTGTGATACAAAGAAACGATGAAGCTGCCATTTTCCTGGGATTGAGCATTAAAGTTCCAACTTGTGGTGAAGTTGATGCTATGATGCTTGAAGTGACAGAAATGTCACCTTGGTCAAGACTCACAGATGATCTAATTTTCTAATAGAGGACCAGGTGATGGGGTCTCCAAGCAGGCTTGTACCGTTTCGCTAGAAATGCACCAAGATTAGCAATTATCCAAATAGGTAAATGTGAGCATAGTCGTGAAGTTGCAGGTAAGAACTTCCAATGTAGATGAGTTGAGGAATGAAATCCTTTGTTTGAATATCCTGATATTGGTGCAGATGAGGTACTATGCTGATGATGAAATCAATAATGTATTTTCATTGGAAGCCAATGATAAAGCTTAAGATTGTTATCCCAGAGACTATAAAGGTAAATCCATTTAAAATTTAACCACGAAATGGCCTATCTAAATCAGAAAAAATCCATAAGAAAGTTCCAATTCTTTGGACGAAAAAACCCAACAAACCAAAGGAGACAACACGAAGGAGACAACTAAACCTTAGCAAGAAGAACTATGTTCATAATCACAATGAACAAATCAACACAAATCTGAAAAACACAAGGCAGTGATAGGAAAACAAAAAAGGATACCACCAACACATCTAAACCAAAACTTAGAGCTGAAACTAACTGGTGGTTTTAAACAAATGCCTTACAACGTCGAAAAGAACAAAATCAAGAGATAAACATCAAGAGAAAGACAATCGGGGAAAACAGGGGCTTCACTAGCCCAAGACAACTAAAAAAAGGAACCAAACGAAATCTATAACAGAAGACAACCTACACAAGACAGCACATCAGGGAATTGTGAATCAAGGTTTAGTAGAACACTAAGAAATTTGCTTGATTTTGAGAAATATGCATGGAAAAAAAATGGTTTCAAATGATTTGAAGTAATCAGAAAGTGAAAAACAGTAGTCTCTGGGCATAACAGATAACAATTCAAGCTTATAGCATAGATATAACACCACTATATGAAGAAACAGGTAATCGGAAAAAGCCAATGCACGTTTCTTCTACTTCTCCGGAGAGAGATTTGAGAGATACCAATCTTAGATATTACCTCATATTGCGAAGATGGAGTGATTAAAGCAGCTTCAACCCAGGTGGATACTGATGGATGCAGAAAACTCGGAAGAAAATTCAATCCCATCCATTAACATAAGTTGGAAAGTGTTAAATCTTCAGGAAAGAAAGGGTATCACAATAAACTGGCAAGCAATCAACCTAATTGGATTTGAAGGGCCGACGAATCGTGGATTTAGCCTATGAGGTCTACTAAATCCATGGCGTTTGATTTAGGGTTTGGTGATGAAATTGAAATTATGTTTGGGGATATATTTCCATGATTTCTTCTCTAGACTAATATATCAAAGATGTTATATGATTTTAAAACTGGTACTGCTCAGATCCAAGCGGATCTGAGCAGAAAACATTGCCGGATATTTAGTTTTTCCTCGCCGGAAATCGCCTACCTAGAGAGGAAATAGAGAGAGAGTCTCATTCCGGCCCATGTTAATTCCTCGCCGGAAATCGCCTTTCTTCTGCTGTTATTGTAGCTAAGAGCATCGCCCAGGTTTCCGAAGTTAAAGCAGTCGTAATTCCCAGTGGTTGAGCCAGAGCTAAAAGAGTTCGGGCATCTGAGTCCATGTAGATGAATCCTGCTCCAGCAAATCCTAGATGACCTCTGGCTGCTCCATCCGTATTAATTTTGATCCAGTTGATATTCGGTATTGTCCATCCTACTAATATTGTGGTTAGTCCTCTATCTCTTATCGGGTGATTAAATTTTGGTGTATCTCCTGGAAAAACTGGTGGTGTGGAGTTAATGGCCATGTAGTATTCTTGTTGCAACTTTTGTGCCCAAGATAGGATTTCTTCCGGTGTTGTTTGCTTTTGTTGGTATATTAATTCATTCCTAGCTAGCCATAAGGTCCAGAAAAGAAAACATTACGAGGAGATTACCGGAGTTGAAGCAGGTTGTTGAAGGATTTGGGAAATGGTTGTGTGTTGTGTTAAGGTGAATGCTTGGAGAAGATTGGAGTTTGAAGAATTTGTAGATTGATTAAATAATGTGGTCCAGGAGTTTGTTGCTGTTGGACAATGAATTAGAATGTGACTTGCTAGTTCTAGATCTATGTTACATCTTGGGCATATGTCTGAGTTGGTCAAATGGATGTGGTGTAGGAGGGAGAATGTTGGTAGACCTTCGTTGATGGCTTTCCACAAGAAAAGCCGAATTTTTGGTGGACATGGTAAGGTCCAAAATAATTCCATAAGTTAATTAGTTTCTTGTTTTACCTAGAAAGAGAAACTTCCATCCTCAAAAAACGACCATGACTTGAGTATAAATATAATTGTTTCCCTACTATTTTGGTTGGTAATATTATGTAATTTATAAAGGTTAATTTGGTCTTGTATAAAATGTGAAAATTTGAATCTAATCTATATCTGTTAATCTTAACCGTAGATTTTGTATTTTGGGCTATAAATATAAGACATCTTAATGACGGGTTTTTAGAAGAGAGAGGAGACAAGTTTGGATTCCTCAGAAATTTCCACTTTCTAAAATTATCTTTTTAGTTAATTATAAAAAAATATAAGAAATATGCATTATTTGATAGGCATGTTTATATTCGTTACGTAGGTGTTTTAAAATGCTTTTCAATGGTACGAAATTTGCGAACATCCGTGGAGTAATTTGAGAGATAAATCATTTCTAAATTTCAATCCATAAGGGTATAATTGTAAAAAATGCTTACAAATATTCTTTTCCTTGCTTGCCTTAAAAATTGTGCAAACTTAAACTAGGTCACTTAATAGTGGGACGGAGGGAGTAAAAGTCTTTACAAATCTCTCAAAACCATAAGTCATTGAATTCAGGAATTTTGAAGAGTTTTAGAAAGTCACGCTCCAATAACAAAGATTATTTGAGATTTTTGGAAATCATAAAAAAAAAAAAAAAAAAAAAATTATTTGAGATTTTGAAGAACTCTCTATTGATTAACAAGATATTTTAGAAATCTTTAAAATTCTTTCAATATCTCCACAAATCTCAATTGACTAACCCCGTCAGTTCGATTAGATAGATTGTGTTGTTTGCATCTTTCGACTACTTCATTTAACAAATGCAAATAGATTAAGATATAGAAAAATCAATAGCAAACCAAAAAGCTAATGGTACCTGAGACAACATAAATGCAAGAATGGTTTCAAGGATCAAGGACTACATCCTAAAAATGGTTCATATTGATAATGAATTACTAATGCTAATTCTACTAATTTATTTCTTCTTTGATTTTGATCCCAACCCTATCAAAATCAACAAAATGACTACAAACCAAACTCCATACAAGATATAACTCTTCCTGTCCCTCTTTTTCATCGAATCAGCCACTGAAAGCTGATCAGTACCACCATTTACCATTTCCCGGCCACGCGCAACATTCATTTCTATATTGTCCATCTGCTCCCCTTGTCCATCAACCAAAACTGCCATATCAAGAAAAACTTGGTGCAACTCCATTAAACTTCTCTGTATCCCTTTGACAGCCTTTTGCCTCTCCAAATTTTCCAAATCCATTTCTGCTTTCCCGGCGAAAACCTCAACCTGTCCGCCTTCTTTAATCATCTTATATATCACTTCATCACTTGGTTTTTCACCTGTGGCATTAAAATACCTCCTTTTCAAACCTTCTTTATGTTCCAACACAATTTTTTCCCTCAATGTCTTAAAATCATTCATCAAATCTCTCAATTTAATTCTCAACCCATTCGTCACTGACATTCTAGTCCTATCAACTGGACTCCCTTCTCTATACATCAAAGAAATCTCACGATTAGTCACATTATATTTATCAAGCGATTCCAACCTTGCTTTGATGATTTTCGCCTTCCGAAGAACCGCAACCATGTCCGAATCCATCCGATCTCTTAACCCACGTAAAACCTTAACACTGTGAGTTGATTTTGTCTCTTCGTTCAAATCTTGAAGATCAATAAGCAAGTTTGTGACGTCTTCCATTTCTTTCTTGATTATGCTAACTTCTTCAAAGAACTGAGAGAGATTTTCTTCATCAGTAGGGCCGAGTCGCCCAATCTCAATGTCAGGACCAGTTTCAAGATCTTTCATCGCTTGTTTTTTCAGTTCTACGTAATTAACAAATGATTTTGTCATAAGATCATTCATCTTTGCAAAATTTCAGAGTAGTTAACCGCCTGCATTAGATCAGATTTTGTCTTTAAATCATTCATCAAGAAAAAAAGTCTTAATCACTAAGAAACTCATAAATTAATCGGAAAAAAAATAAAAAACAAAACAAGATCAAATTCACTGTTAATTTACCTTTGAATGAATCGATCTATGGTAACGCAATAATAGTTCTGAAAGCGAGGATTTATCTTGTGTTTGATGAAAAGAGGGAATGAAGAGTTTGACGAGAGGAATTCAATTTCCTGTGTGTGTAACTACTTAACAGGAGATGAGGAATGGCGATGAAACGGTGCCGTTATATTTTTTGCGAATTTCAAATTTTGAAAATTAGCATCGAAATAGCCGGTAAATAATGGAGAGGAGTAACCAACTTTTTTAAACCTGGTCCCACTTCTAACTGCTTTGAAATCTTATATCTAGACCGTCCGATTGTCACATCTGGAAATTCATGGTAATTTGGTTTTTTGTTTTAAATTTAAGCGCCAAGCTTTACGCTTTTTTTTTTTTTTTTTAAATTGTTCCTTTTCCACTTTCTTTCGGGAGTCGATGATGAAGCTAAAAACCTCACACCTGAGAATACTTCAGAATTTTATACCAATTTATAATCAATATGTAACTAGATTCGATTGCCAGAAATCGATATCTTCGTTAATCCAAAATTTGGATGACAAAAGAATAATTTTCAAATCAAATAGTAGTGGTGATGATTTGATTGAGAGTCTGTATAGAGAAAAGAGATTCAAAGAAGCTGTGGATGTTTTATGTCAAGAGAAACGATTGAAAGAAGCGATTCAAGTTCTAGACATTCTAGATCGTTCGCGAATTCGTCCATCGGCTGCTATCTACTCGTCTCTTCTTCAGTTGTGTTTACAGTTAAGAGCACTTGAAGAGGGTAAACGGGTTCATGCACATAGTAGAATCTCTGGTTTTGAATTTGGGGTTTTCTTGTGTAATCGGCTTCTTGATACGTATTCAAAGTGCGGTAGCTTAGTTGATGCACGGAACGTGTTTGATGAAATGGGTAATAGAGATTTGTGTTCTTGGAATACTATGATATCTGGGTATACTAAAGCAGGTGAACTTGAAGAAGCTTATAGAATGTTTACTGATATGCCTGTCAAAGATAAGTTTTCATGGAATACGATGATTTCTGGGTATGTTCGTCGTGACAGGCCTAAAGATGCTCTTAAGTTGTATAGGAGAATGCAAATAGATGATGAGGTGAAGAGTGACAAGTTTACTGATTCTAGTGCTCTTTCTGCTTCTGCTGCTATTCCTTGTTTACGGTGTGGCAGAGAGATTCATGCTCATGTAATGAGGACTGGATTGGATTCAGATGCTGTTGTTTGGAGTGCTCTATCCGATATGTATGCAAAGTGTGGAAGTATAGAAGATGCGCGGTATATTTTTGATAGAACGTTGGATCGAGATGTTGTTTCATGGACAACCATGATTGGAAGATACTTTGAAAGGGGGAGAAGAGAAGATGGTTTTGCCTTGTTTTCTGAAATGTTGAGATCTGGGATTGGACCCAATGACTTCACCTATGCTGCGATTTTGAATGCCTGCTCAGCTAAGAGTTTGACTGAAGAGGATATAGGGAAACAGGTTCATGGGCACATGATAAGAATCGGGTTCAACACCATTTCATTTGTTGCAAGTGCGCTAGTCCATATGTATTCTAAGTGTGGTAACGTTCAGAGTGCAAGGAAAGTTTTTGATGGAATGCGGCATCCTGATCTTGTTTCCTGGACTTCCTTGATCGGTGGGTTTGCTCAGAATGGTCGGCCAGAGGAGGCTCTTCAGTATTTTGAATTGCTACTAAAATCCGGAACCAAACCTGATCACATTACATTTGTTGGGGTCCTCTCTGCTTGTACGCATGCAGGGTTAGTTGATAAAGGGCTCGAATACTTCAATTCCATAAGCGAAAAGCATGGAGTGTCACATATTGTTGATCACTATGCTTGTCTGGTGGACTTGCTGGGACGATCTGGTCGCCTCGATGAAGCTGAGGAGATCGTCGATAAAATGCCAATGAAGCCTAGTAAATATATTTGGGCTTCCTTGCTTGGTAATTGTCGTAATTATGGAAATCTTAGACTGTCAAAACGATCTGCAGAAGCATTATTGAAATTAGAGCCTGAGAATCCTGCAACCTACGTTACTTTGGCCAACATCTATGCTGATGCTGGGATGTGGAATGAAGTGGCAATTATCAGAAAAACTATGAGGCATCAACGTGTGGTTAAGGAACCAGGTTCAAGTTGGGTTAAGGTAAACAGAAAGCTCCATTTGTTTGTAGTGGGAGATAATTCACATCCCAAAATCAAGGAAATCCATGACTTCCTGGAGAAGCTGTCAATAAAGATGAAAGAAGCAGGGTATGTACCTAAAACAGATTTCGTGCTTCATGATGTTGAAGAAGAGCAAAAGGAGCACAATCTGACTTACCACAGTGAGAAACTTGCAATTGCTTTTGGTATTATGTCTACCCCACCTGGAACATTGATCAAGGTTTGTAAGAACCTTAGGACATGTGGAGACTGTCATAGTGCAATCAAGTTCATTTCAAATATTGAGAAGAGAGAAATTATTGTCAGGGACTCGAAGAGGTTCCATCATTTCAAGGATGGGATCTGCTCATGTGGAGATTTTTGGTGATCTTGTGGTTTAAAAGCTTGTAAACAACTTGATCTCAGTTGGGTTTCAGAAAGAGTCTGCTGGAATAAAGCTACAAATGTACAGGTATGCGGGCAACGGAAGTATTATTTTAATGTGGAGAGCGCAATTGTTCATTTTGCACTTCAGTTTTAGTTTTGATATATGAAAACATTGTCATATCGGCTTCTAAAAAATTAGGTAAGTGCTAGTTAAGCGGCCACTCATTGAGTTACTGGAAGCCAGTTCTGGCCATGAACCTTCAATGTTTCGATGAAATTTTAGAGCCTGGTATAATCCAATTTAAGACTTGAAATTTCAGTATTAATTTCTAACTGGTACAGTTTTTTGTTTGCTGGTTACTTTTTTACTTTAAAGTTTTAAGTTATTCACACTCTGTTGGCTAAACCATCTGTGAAAACAGGTTCATGCCCACCATTTTTCTTCACCAATAAGATTCCAGAAAGTAAATGACAAATTAGTGGATAAGTATGTCATACTTCATGGTTCTAGAGACATCATTTCTGTTTTATGCTTCCATATAAACAAACACAGTCAAAACATTAAACTAGATGATGTATTCCTAAGCCTAGTACAGACATATATCTCTTAAATTTTCTTATGTTTCATTCTAAGATTTTGTGGAGATAAGAACAAGGCACAGTTATAGAGCCACTAAATTACAAATTCTCTTATGCTTCATAAACATAGAAAACTCAGAACAGAGTGTTGCAAATGTAAACTAAAAGAAAGAGAGATACCACTAGTGTTTCTGAATTCTGTTCTGTTCATCTCAATCATAAATATGGGTTCTCTTATGGGAGGCTGGGACTCTCCTGTCCGGGACTTGAAATCTGGTAATTTCAGTAGTGAGCTCGATCATTCAGTCCCTAGTTGGTTTCTAATTTTTTTTTTTTTTTTTTGCAGCGACATACCAGAGAAACAATTCATGTACCAAAGAAGAAATTGAAGCTTATTGGAAATCGAAAGAACGAGTCTTCGAGAAAGAAAATTATACTCAGAGAGTTACTGACCAGGTGATCCAATCTGAATATATGTATGTCATTCTACTAAGAACTAGTTGTGCTAATTGTTGCTGTTAGTGTTAGCCCTATAACAAAGTTCATTGAACTTTTACACAAGTGATCGAAAATCTTCAAAAATGAGTTTCTTGCAATAGACTAGTTATAAAATTCAAAATAAAGAACTTCCATTTTTGTTGACCTTGTAGAGGTAAAAAATAATTTTTTTGGAGTCAAATTAAAAAAGTTGATTCCACCTATTAGAATCAATTTGTATAAAACTGCGTCCATTTCTGAAAGCAACGTGTGTTAGTTGCTTCCACTTTTCAAAAAATTAAGATATTTTTAAAAATTGAATAAGAATATATTTTAAAGGGCGAATTTTAAGGAATATTTAAATAATGTTCCCAATAAATAACCCCTTTCTCTAGGACGTTCCTTTTATCTTAATTGCTTGTTCTAACTAATGACAGGAGAATACATCTAAAAAGCAATCAGGAAATGTGAAGAAATTTCAGAGATTCAGTTCACTGCCTTTAATGGATAGAAAGGGTAATATCCTCGATGTTGACGAAACTGCTATTGATAAACTAATCAAGACAAACAACTGGTGAGTGTATCTAATAAGCCTGTGATATGTCCATTCATCATGATTGAAACTAAAATTTTAGGTAGTTCTGGGTTATTCATATAAGTCCTGTATCTTAACTAAAAGTCAGGTTTATTGAAACTTGTGCACTTTGTCATGCTTATTTTGAGGTGGACTAGGAGCAACTGGGCATTTCTTAATGAACCTCCTGTAATAGCTACTACTGATCATGAAGGCCGGGCTATGTACACATACTCGCGGCAGTACCATGTAGCTAGCGGCTTTGGGTCCTCGAAACAAGATAATACTCGTCCCTGAACAAGTACATTAAAGGCTGTCTGTCTCTTTCTCTGGTTAGCAATAGAAGTATAGTAGTACAATTTCACTTACTATGTTTGAACTTTAGGCCAAAACAGAAAAAAACAACTACCAGTTTTGTACGGATATTCTGTTTGAGTCTTTGAGATGCTAATGTATATTTGTAGATATTTATGGACTAGGTAATAATCCGTGCCTTGGACATGGCTGGTTTAGCCAATAGATCCTTACTACTGGCACGGCTAGTATTTTAAGGCGGTGTTATCTTTTTTTCTTTTTCTTTGATGCATGAATTACGGCGGTGTTATCAGCATGATGCTAGATTGGTAGGGGACGAAGCAAGAACCCCATAAAGATTCAAAAAGAAAACTTTTTCCTTTTTCTTTTGAGCATGAGATTTTCTGATGTTGTTTTTGTTTGGGCTTTTGACATTCTTCTCTCAAAATGGCAAAGCAACCATTCATTTATGCCCAAATCTACACTTAGATGATATTATACAGGGTACGGTCAATTATTTATCAATGAAGGTTGACCAGTGGCCATCTTAGAAATATTGAAGGTTGACTTCATACTATTGAGAAGCCTGCACTTCAGCAATGGTGTGCCATTTTTTCTTTTTCTTTTAATAATAATTTTATGCGCAGCTATACAGATTACAGACCCTTGTCTGTTTCAAGATACTTGGTGGGTGCCTATCTCATCCTCACGCAACCAAAAACAAGACAAAAAAAAAATTAGAAGAAAAAGAGAAGAGCGTCTAGTAAGACAGCCCCCTCAAAGTTACAACATTCGACTTGCCGGTTCTAGTCACAGCAACCGGCTCGTCCCTCAAAATAGAGTTAACATCATTACAATGATCAAAATCATAATAGTTTCCGGGGAATTGTAAAGCAGTTAACATAGTATGTAAGTTTTTCCCTCTCCAAGAAGAGTCAGAGAAGGCTTTAGATTGTCTAGCTATTGTGGCTAGATTTCTTGCCGCAGAGTTTTGATGAACTGTCACTTTGGTGAGGTTTCCTAGAACAAAAACAATTTGATGGTTGTCATTATTTCTGCCCTGATGATGATTCCAGCAGCCCTTGAATCTTTGTTGAACTTCCCATTGGTAGCTTTCTTTGATGGCTTGTAGAGTGTGTTCTTCTTGACAGAAAGGAGATGGTAGCTTGTTGCATAGTTTTTCCCTGTGTCGAGCAATTTCAGCTCCTCTGCTGACTTGATCTGCTCCTATGATCCCTGTGTTGAAATCTTTGTAGTTTCTGGTACCCACACATTGTCCTGCAAAGTCCACAGCCACAAGAGAATAGTTAGTATAAGAGTTAGTATCACTAGTAGCTGGATAAAGATCAGGTGGATCAATGTGCATGCTAATAGTGATTCCAAATTTATCATGTTGGTGTCTGATATTGATGTAGTTTTCAGTATTGTAGGATAGTCTGTTGGGTTGATAGTAGAGATTTTTTAAAATATGTCCTGGTTGATGGTGGATTCTTGAGTAGCTGCACATATGTTGAGTGATTGCTTTAGCAGTGGTGGTAGCTGTTGAAGTAATTTTCCTGAAGACCCAATCACATCTGGCTTTCCAAATGAACCAGCATATTGTAGCATATGTTGCATTCCAGCTAGTCTTGTAGTTGTTCTGCTGAAACCAGTGGTTGAGACAATCATGGAAAGAGTTGAAAGTGGTGAATAGGTTATGTTGTGTTCCAAAAAGCTTCATCCAAACAACATCAGCAGCAGTGCATGAGAGAAGAACATGTGTTATATCTTCAACCCCATTCTTGCAGTAGGAGCAAATAGGATCAATGTAGCTCAGGATGCTAGCAGTCTTAGCATTAGTTGGTAGTATTCCATGGACACATTTCCATATGAACACATGAATAGCAGGGTTTGTATCTAGATTCCATATTTGGATCCAGGGAGCTAGTTGAATATCATTAGCATATTTGCCATGTATCAGCTTGTCATAAAGAGATTTGACAGAGAATTTGTTGTTAGCTGTGAGGGACCAACTGACAACATCATGGTCATTGGTAGAGTGAGGTGTTAAAAGAATGAGGTTTTGAATGTCTGGTGGGAACCATTGGTTTAGAATAGTGGTATCCCAGTCTCCATAGGTATTGATGAGATGGTTGACAGTTATGAGGTTTTCTGGACAGTGGGTAGGTTTTATGATTCTTCTAGAGTAGTTTGAGATCCATTTGTCTTCCCATATGTAAATTTTACTCCCATCTCCCACCTTCCAAATGTAATGTTGTTGAAGAAGAGTTATTTCTTCCAGAATTCCTTTCCAAATCCAAGAATCAGTGGTTTTTGGTTTGGTATCCAATCTTATGACTTCAGTATTGGGGTAATGAGAGGCCTTCATAATTTTGCTCCATAGGGATTCTGGTTCTGAGACAAGTCTCCAAGCAATCCTGGTTAACATAGATAGGTTGAAGAGTTCCATATTTTTGAACCCCAGACCTCCCAACTCCTTTGGTTTATTAACTGCTTCCCAAGCAAAGTAGTAAACTCCTTTGGATTTGTCTTGTTCCTTATTCCAGAAGAAGTCCCTTTGAATGGCATTGATTTATTTACAGGTAGATTTTGGGATTTTTAAACAGTTCATCTGGTATATACTTGATGTAGAGGTTACTGATTATATCAGAGTCATTTTCCCAGCTGTAGAGAGGTTTGTCTTCCGTCCAGCAAACCTGAATTTGAGTTTATCAACACAGGGTTTGAAGGATTGTATCTTGATTTTTGTAGTAAATAAAGGAGATCCCGGGTATTTGTCAGCTGGATTAATTCCTTGGACCTTCATAGTATTACTAATATTATCAGCTAGTTCAGGAGCAGTGTTCTTGCTGAAGAAAATGCCAGATTTGGAGAAGTTTATCAGCTGCCTTGAGGATTGCCCAAAATCTTGGAAAATTTGCATAAGGTTGTGGCATTCCTGCATATTAGCTTTGCATAAGATCATACAGTCATCAGCAAAGAGGAGGTGGTTTATAACTGGTGCCTCCTTACCAAGACGGATTCCATAAATGAGTTTCTGGTGTTCAGCAGATGTTAGGTACCAGGATAAGGCTTCCATGCAGAAGAGAAACAGGTATGGAGATAGGGGATCACCTTGTCTAAGGCCTCTAGTGGGTTTGAAAAAACTTCCTAGTGATCCATTGACAAGGACTTCCATGCTAGTGGTTGAGATACATTGATGAATTAGGTTACACCATTGAGGACTGAAGCCCATCTGGGAAAGGACTTGGAGGAGAAATTGACAGTTTACTCTGTCAAAAGCTTTTTCCATATCAATTTTTATTCCCATGAATCCATTTCCCCCTTTTTTCCCCTCTTCTGGTATTCATATGGTGGATAATTTCATGGGCTATTGCTATATATGTTGTCAGATATTTGCCTTCCATGAATGGAAGCAGATTGAAATGGGGAAATGATTTTGGGAAGAAGGGGTTTTAATCTCTGAGCAATAAGTTTAGAGATGATTTTGTAGGTGGTATTGCATAAGGAGATAAGTCTGTAATGAGTGGGAGATGTGGGTTTGTCAGTTTTGGGGATAAGGGATATGAAGGTTGAATTCATCTCTTTGAGAATATGACCAGATGTGAATTTTTTTTGGATCATGTGTATGATATCTTCTCCTATAATGTCCCAATTAGATTGGAAGAAGTTAGGAAGGAAACCATTAGGACTTGGGGCTTTATCTTCTTCCATACTGGAAATAATGTTCTTGATTTCCATTGGATCAGGGGTTCTGAGTAGATGTAGGTTTTCTTGGGGGGTAATGATAGAAGGTATGAGTTGTATAATGTGAGGGTTGATGGTGATATTTTCAGCATTAGCCATACTAGTGAAGTGGTTGGTGAAAATTTTTGTGATCTCAGCATTGTCATGAACCCAAGTGACATCCCGATGTTGTATAGAATCAACCTTGTTCCTTATGTATCTTTTCTTGGCAGCAGTGTGGAAATATCCAGTGTTTCTGTCCCTAAGATTTATATGTTGGTCTCTGCTTTTAGTCTTCTAGAAAGATTCTTGAATATGTTGCCAGTGCTCCACTTGAGCTCTTGTAGCTTTAAGGTCTACAACTCTAGTAGAGTGATACTGATTCTTGGTAATCCAGTCAAGGTGTTGTATACTTTCTTCTAGATTAGTTTTTATATTGCCATAGACCTCCTTATTCCACTTCTTCAATCTGATTTTGATATCCCTCAATTTTCTGGATATTTTCATAGCTATAGATCCTTTGTGTTCAATTTTCCAGCAGTCAACTATGATGGTTTTTTTGTCCTCATGATTGAGCCAAGGACCAAAGAATCTGAAGGGTATATGTCCAAGTTTCCAGCTGGGGTTGGTATTGAGAATGATATGGTTGTGATCAGAGCCAATGGCAGTAAGATTTGAAATGGTTGCATTTGGTTGACTGTCTAGACAAGCTTCATTAGCTAGCCCTCTATCAAGCCTTTGTTCAGTGAGTTGAGTACCAGTTCTTCTATTTGTCCAAGTGAAAGGGCATTCTGAGTAGCTTAAATCTGAGAGGTTAGCTTCTTCAATCTTGTTTAAGAAAATATCAGCTTCAGATTGATGCAGAGGGTGTTGACTAAACTTCTCATGTTCATACAGGACAAAATTACAGTCTCCCATAACCAACCACGGAAGAGAGTTAATATCATAGGTGTTTTCAATCATATTCCAGGAGAGTAATTTATCCTTTGTAGTGAAGGGGATGCCATAGTAGCCAGTGAATATCCAAGGTTCTCCCTGAATGGGTTTAATGATGGCATTGATGTGGTGATCATAAAAATAAGCAATGGTAATATCTAAATGATTTTTCCAGGCCAGAACTAAACCTCCAGCAGTTTTGGTTTTGCCTTTTGGTTCAACAAACCAGAAGTTAGTGACTCCTATATTTCCTAGGATTTTCCTAAGGTTTCTAGATTGCTGTTTAGTCTCAGAAAGGAAAATAATTTCAGGATTATGTTTATTTAACATGTTATCAAGGTGTCTAATTGTATTAGCCTGTCCTAATCCCTGACAGTTCCAAGCAATAATTGAATAGAATTGCCAAAAATAAGAGATAATGGGATAAGCAAAGATAGTAACTATGTAGCCTAGAAAAAGGTATAAAGTCCTAGTATTGCAGTCCTCTTTAAGCCAAAGACCAATAGCCAAGTATAAAACAGTGAAAGTAATAGTGCATACCTTATTGAGATCTGAGTTGGTTTCTTCCAGATTACTAGTAGAGTTGTCCAACAACTGATCCTCATTCATTAGACAATGCTGGTTATTTCTTCTCTTAGTTGATTGGTGCTCAGTCCATTGCATGGTAGGGTACTCATGTTGGCTTAAAAGGTTGAACATTTTGCGCTTTGGGTCAACCAGTAGAGGGTGGTGTTCGCATCAACATTCTTGATTTCCACTCGCTTTTTCTCTTTTTTCCCATAAGATCTTTTTCTGTGTATGGTGATCTTCCATCATCTTTTTCTGAATGTCCTCCAAAGAGGGGGGAATGTTGGTTTCAAATTCATTAGGAGAGGCAGAGTTACAATTTTGTTGTGGATGCTTATTGGTGATAAGTGGAAAGATATCTAAGGGATCTAACTCCTTTTCAGTACCTGGGGAGAGTAAAGTATTAGAGAAACTCTTTATATCAGCTGCTTTGATGTTAGTCTTCTTAGATTTATGGGACTCTTTTTGTTTGTGACTCTCCACCAAATTTTTGTGTTTTCTCTGGCAGACAAGGGAATCAATGTTGGTAGAAGAAATTGGACCAGTAATTGGTTTGTCAAGACTAGCCTGAAATATCATAAGATGTGGTGGTCCATCCAATTCCTCATAAGAGTTACTCAGCAGGGCTTTTTGTTGGGATAGTCTTTGTTTGGTTGCAAATTCTTCAGTTCCAGCTTTGTCAGTGTAGAAGTGGATTCTGTTAGGCTTTGTGGGACTGATTGGGGGAGGGGGTAGCATTTGTGTTGGAGCTATAAGGGGTAGTGGTTTTTGCTGAAACAAGCTTGTTGATGGGGGTGGATGTGTATTGGTTTACTGTGTCTTCTGAGATCTTTCTTCATTAGCTATGCACATAGGTCCCGGATGATCCAGAATTCTGCATATCTTGCAGAAGGCAATGCCATGAAGAGCATAAGAAAGTTCAAGCCAATGTGAGGTAGATTCATCTTCATAAGCATCAATTCCGTATTTTAGAGCTTTTGTGACATCAACAGTGATTATAACTTCCAGGTTTTTCTCCTCCTCATCTCTGCCATAAGCTTTTTTTGAACCTTGAAAGATTCTAGCAGGTCTTATTAAGTTTCTTATGTCAGGTATGATGTGAGTTGGGATTCGCTTGACTAAAGCCCAGATGCGAACCTTGTAGAAATTAGCTTCATCAATGTAATCTGGTCCTGAGGATGGAACTTCCATTAGAACAATGAGTTTGTCACAGATTCCTCTTGTTCCTCTTTCCTGAAAACTTTGTAGTCCTCATTACTAGTTAGTCTGATTTGGTAGTAGTTTCTTCTTTTCTTCCATAAGGAAACTTCAGCATTCCTATGTAATTCCCAGTTGTTGTTGATAAAGCGAGTTATTTCTCTTATGTCATAAGAGATTTTTCTGCAGAATCTCCCAATGAAAACCCACTTCCAATCAATCTTTTTCTTGGGGTAAAATATTGGCTTTATTGATGAAGACTTTTGGAAAGAGGTCTTCAGGAATGTTTATAGAGGTGTTCATTTTTTGCACAATGTTTTCTATGTTTCCGAACTTTTGGTTCTGAAGAAGATGCCATGAAGGTTTGGTTGAAGGTTTGGTATTGTATTGATAGTGTATGTGATATATACATAAGAGGTTTTGAAGTTTGGGGTTTGGATTTGGACTGATTTGGTTCTCTTTAATTTGAATTTTATTTTGAAAATTGTCATTTTGCTGATAGTACTCTTTGTTGTTTTGTTGAGGTTCGACAGAGGTTGGTTTATGAAACCACACAAGAGACCAAGCGAAAACCCAATGGATCCAGCTAAGAGATTATTTTTCAGAGCTGAGTTTGATGTTGCTTTGTATGACTAGTAATCTGGGAGTGCATCTCCTTCCAAAGGTATAGATTAAAGACCAAGACCAATATACAAGAAGTATACAAAGAAGTGAAGAGCATTGTGCTTAAAAACAGTTCTATTTTAAGTAAAGCTTTAATTTTGGCTAAGATATTGTATTTATGGGTTTTAAGCATGGACAGATTGTACTTGAGGCAGGGATAGTGACCTAAGATTTGGAGTGTGGTTCTGATCAGTGTGGTGATCCTTGTGATCATATTTGAGGGCGGTTGGGTGTTGTTGGTGATGTGAGAGGTAGCTATCTTAAAGAATGTCAACCTAGTGGTCAAATAGAATAAGTACGGAAGCGAATTGTACTTTAGGCTTCTAGTAAACTTAAATTGTAGAGTGGTAATAATAATAAGGGACTTAGAGGTGGTGATAGTTACCTGGTGAGGGGTATATAGTACCTTGGAGCGTGTGCAAGCACGTACCTATTTCTCCAGCATACCTTGCCCCCCCAGAGTCCCAAAGATGCAACTGACTAGTTTGAATTTGATTACTGGCTTCCAAAATGAACCTCTGTTTTGAACTTGGTGGGTCGGTAAATGGGTTTAAGTTCGAGTTGCGGGTAACCCGAATTTGAAAACCATTTCCCAGGAATTTGCCAAGTGTCCGAAGTCGCCGTTGCATGTACAATAGGCCTGGGTTGCATTTGATAAATATTTGCATGTCCATCGACGGTGTACATTTCCCCGAGATTTCCCAAGACTGATCTCTAAGGATAGAAGTAGATGGGTAAGATATGTCAACTGTTGGTCTACTCTTTAACAAACTTTTTAGTGCATTAGGAATTTCAGTTTCTCCCATTTTCAACTCTGTAACTTCGTCCTCCCATTTTTGCAGCTTCCATCTCACTTTCAAGTAACTACAACTATGTCGAATCAAGAGCAGGAGTACATCGAGTATGTAAATTAGGTTAATCGACCCTCCTTGTCCACCAATCAGAGTTCCAATGTCGAGCCAAAGTTCAAGAGGTCCAAGCATAACATGCATGGGAAGCAGGTAAAGAATTTTGGTACTCTCGTGATAGATTTTTGATTTTGGGTGTTGGGGGTATAGTGTGTGTCTAGTACAGGATAAATATTTTGAAATTGTGGTCTCAATGGTTTGAATTGGTTCAATTTATATAATTGATAGGTGATAGATGTAGATAGTGATGATGGGGCACAAGAACCTGACATGAGGGCTAGAGAGAATAAGCCACAAGAGCCTGAAGTGCATGATCGATCTAGTGCAGGGATATTCAGTCCTAAGCTGCCCCAACTCCAGGCTGCAAAAGAAGTTTGGGTGGTGTATGATGTTCATCCTGACAAAGGACCGTTCATAATCAATGAGGGTGTTGTGCTTGTAGGAGAAGAGCAAGTTGTGAGTGGGGGTGTGTTGCAGGGTTTCTATTCTGCCCCAGTTCCTGCTGCGACAAAGGTAAAGATCCGGGAGAACGAGCGACTTAGTCGTTCCAAAGATGTTGTCACGCTCCCCAATTGCCTCATGCTGGCTCCAGAGATGCAACGTTTGACAGTGGCTACATACGATCTTTGTGTGTTCGGTCCTGGTGAAATGAATGCTTCTAGCGATGTACTAGATGATGTAATCCTTCCTGCGCCAACTCCCAGGGGCAATTATTATGTGACTAGGAAGAAAACTGCATCGAAGAGGAGCAGGGATGGCAAGTAGAATGTAGAAGGAGTGTATTCTGGAGCTAAACTTACAGTGCCAGGTTAGAAAAGCAAATATGTGAACAATTTTTTTTGTTTCAGGGTATTGAATGTGTTTTGGTAACCAAGTAACCGTAGTCTTTTTTCCTTGTTGGTATTTTGGTAACTTTATGGGTATGATGATAATATTGCAATTGGTTATGATGTTATGGCTAATGTAAGTAGGATAAACAAAGTTGTTGATATTATGGCTAAATTGTCTGATGTTATGAAATCTAGTTCTGGTTTGAATGTGTAAGGTATCTGTTTGATGAGATTTGATTCTGCAGTTAGAGATCCACATAGGGTAAAACTCATAGGAAAGATTGTTGCATTAGGAAATCGCAAGGAAAGATACCAAAGGGTATAGGACCAAAGGGTAAGTGTGAGTCAAGAGGTAACCAGGTTTCTCAGGGCAAACATAGGAGATTATCCTCTTGATAGTATATTTATGAATTGATAAAGTGCAATAGAAAGTGCAGTAGCTCAACCACAGTTTTCTAGTAAGGAAAATGATGTGAAAAGAAAACTTACCAGAGCCCAGTAGAGATGGGGGCAAAACAGGTTTGATATAGAACAAGCTCCAAGGGATGAAATGTACTTCCTGAGCAGCAAAGAGGTTCTTCACGTACTGGAGGCAAATCCATTTCCAGCAGTTACAGGAAGGATGAGGTTTAGTTGGTTTAGAGTAGTAACTCAAGCTTATCAGAAATTTAGAGTTCTGAAATAAAGTACCAGTCTCAGTGAGGTTAAGAGGTTGGGGATTTGGGTTATTGGTTGGGTAGTAATTTATTGTAACTCTAACAATAGCAAAGCTACTATCAGTTTCAGTGATTTTAGTAATAGGTTTAGGAGAATTGATAGAATTGTAGTAGTAGTGATATTGGTGAGTTATGAAATTTTTGTGATTTCGGTGAGAATGAGATGAAAGTGTATCATTTTCAGAACTGGGTTTGATGAGAATGTGATTGTGCTCAAGGCAATTATAATGACAGATAAGAATTTGTGATTTGTTCTTCATAGTGATTTTCCGACAAAAATTGCCAGCCACTCTCCGGCGAAAGATGACCGTTAGGGGAAAGGACAAGAGTGCGACGGGAGGAAAAGAAGCCGTTGAGGGGAGATCAGGCGAGATAATGAGGGGATGAGGGAGGATCATTTTTGATGGCATTCACTATTATTATATCAGCAATTTGTTCCATCATGTAAACAAGACAAAATCAAATTGTAGAATTCTTCCATCATGTAATTTGTTCTAGTACAGTGGTCCTGGTCTTAGACACATTATAATACATTATTATTATATCAGCAAGAATATCTACGTACATGACATCTTAGTAGCCATGGAGATTGAGTGTTCCGCGCAGACACGTTAAAGATGTGTCCACAGTCCACAAAATACCACTGCTAAACAGTAAACTCGCTCTGTATATAAACCGGTGATACTCTTGAGCATATTCAATCACTCATTCTAAGCCTAAGACATTATCTAACTATTATCCTTCTCAGATGGCATTCACAAGTAATATGAAATTCTGCTCTCTTCTTGTCCTAAAATCTTTTGCAACCATTTTCCTGTCCATAGAAGCATGTCAAGAAACTGACAAAGCAGCTTTACTTGATTTCAAGAGTAAGATAAACCAAGATCCGACCAAACTGTTACAAACTTGGAACCAATCCACTGACTGTTGTACACAATGGGAAGGTGTCGATTGTGATTCCAATGGTCGTGTCGTGAATCTGACTCGTCCTGGTTTGTTTTCCACTGATGATTCGATCTTCGATACGTTCATAAACGGAACAATTTCTCCGTCTTTGGGTAATATGGAGTTTCTTGATTTCCTAGACCCTAGTAACCTCAAGCAGTTAACGGGATCCATTTCTTCGGATCTCGGAAAATTATCACACCTTACTGCTCTTTTCCTAGATACCAACCAGCTCTCTGGTCCAATCCCTGCATCATTTCAAAATCTTACTAAACTCATTAGGCTATACGCCAGTGATAATCTTTTATCTGGTTCAGTCCCCTCCATTTTCCAACATATGTCTTCTCTTTATGAGCTCGGTTTATTCAACAATCAGCTGTTTGGTGGGATTCCATCTTCAGTTAGCCAATTAGTTTCCCTGACGAAGCTCGATATCCACGGAAACAGATTCTTAGTTGGTATCCCAAGTACAATTGGCTCTCTCAAGAAGTTGATAACACTAGACTTATCCGAGAACCAACTTACCGGAAGCATTCCGGAAACATAATCTATTTATATCAAAACAGGATTAGTGGAAGCATTCCCAGTTCAATTTCAGGGTTAACCTCTCTTCAGTTTATGCGGTTATCAGATAACAAACTCACAGGTAGTCTGCCATCATCCATCGGTAAGATTCCACTCCGAAGGTTAATACTCGAGAACAACTTGTTAACAGGTGAATTACCAGCTAGTCTTCGTAATCTTACAGACCTTAATAGTATATACTTGAAAAACAACCATTTTACCGGTAAGATCCCTTGAGTCTTAGCAATCTTGTGAACCTCCTAGACCTTGATCTGTCAAGAAATGGGTTGTCTGGTCCAATTACTTCTCAACTAGCTACATTGGACTTGCAAATCCTGGATTTGTCATTCAGCCCACTGAACCTAGTAAACATACCAACTTGGATTGCAAATGTGAATACCCTTCAACGACTTTATCTAGCTCGCACCGGGATAACTGGAGAACTCCCACAATGGTTATCTGGAATGAGTCTGACATATTTTGATGTATTGAGTAACATGTTAGCTGGAGATTTGCCTACATGGATAGGAAACATGACAAGCTTATATTCACTTAATGTGTCTACCAATGGATTCCATTCATCTTTACCAGCTGGGCTCGAGAACCTTTCAGGTTTAGGAGAACTTGATCTTCACATGAACAATTTCACTAGTAGTATACCTTCTGGAGTAATAAACTTGGCGAGCCTTGAGATATTTGATGTGTCAAAGAACATGCTGACAGGTGAAATTCCAGTTCATAACAAATCATTTCCTGCCTCTTCTTTTGAAGGAAATTCTGGCTTATGTGGCTCTCCCCTACCTCCATGTAAAACTGCCTAATTAGTAATCTCTTTGTTCTATTTTCAATAATACAATAATAATTTCAATTTCTTATTTTTTTATGCAAAAAAGATTTTATTAAAAATTGAGAGATTACGGTTTGATCATGATCAACCCATTACTGGAAATCTAGAGGAACATCATATTGAAATCCAAAATTGGACTTCAAAAGTTCTAGCTTTTTAGCTAACTTATCAGCTACTCCATTAGCATCTGAAAAGGCGAGGGTACCCAAATATACCTCAAGCTATAACTTTTCCTTCCTATAAGTCCTTTCTCCGAAAGTGATTGTCTATAGACTGAATCGAGACAATACAACAAATCGGTTCACACTTCGTGTTATTGTCTATGGATACGAGATCGAGACAACATAACAACGAAGTGTGTTTACTTGATACAAAGGGTCAGACTTAACCAAACTCAATAGGATTGCATATCAAGTAAATAGGAATTAACGTTTGTGCAATTTACTTTAATTATAATAAAATAATTATAATGCGAAAATATAAAGTAAATAACACAGCAATATTTTGTTAACGAGGAAACCGCAATTGCAGAAAACCCCGGGACCTAGTCCAGAATTGAATACTCTCAGGATTAAGCCGCTATACAAAATAAACCAACTTTGTATAGTTGAGACCAAGCAACTAAACCTATAGTTCACCTAGTTCCGTCAGTATTCCCACGCCTCCAACTTGTAAACAAGTCACGTACTTGGACCAATTACTTTGGTTCGTATTCCAAACTTGATAAAGGAACAACAAATCTGTTTGGTATCAACTCTCTTCAACCAAGTGGTATGAGTTGCGCAAAGGCTCTTTGTTTATATTAACATAAACTCCTTTGCCAGGGTTCCAAGATCAGTCTTATGTTCAATCACCAAAAGGTAATCGTTAAGATTAAGCCAACAACACTCTTAATCCAAAGAATTGTGTTGATGCCGATCTTCTCAATTAATCAATCCAATCTACCACAAGGATAAACCAACTATTAATTGGATCCTCTATTACCGAAACAAGTATTGTGCACACCAAAGATTATAAAACCAAGTCAGAAATCTTCTATCTCTTCTTTGTCTTCAAATCTTCTTAGATCTTCAATAAACACATGCACACAACTACTTGAATCTCTTGTGATCAATCACACACATAACGCAGTCTGTTAACAATGGATTATCACAAGATCATCTTTAGATCTAACAACAGTCTAAAGATCCCTATCGAAACCTTGAACTAGTTTGAGTGAATCTTATATCAGAAAAGAAGATTCTCAAGCATAAACAAACTAAGTGCAATCAAAGTTCAACCACCGTTAGTCTATCAAATCAATATGAAAACTAAAGATAAACCGCAATTATCTAGTTTCCCACCAACGGTACGCACTAGAGCTTCTCAATCCCAAAGAAGACTTTAAACTGAGCGGCCGTAAGATATTTCGACTAATTAGGTTACTCTCCTCTCCGAATAGGGTGCTTCACCAGTAACAATACAATAGAGGAAGTTTACTTTCACGAAGGATTAGTTTGCTAGAAATGCAAGCTCAAAGTATTTATAGACAAGAAAGTTTGGATACCAAGGAATTTCCAAAACCGAAAATATTCTCAAGATATTCAATATTTTTCAAATTGGGTTTTCATAATTCCTGAGAATGCACTATCCAAATTTATGATCGAAATATCCTTGGAAAATCTTTAACTAGCAAATGCACATTACTAATTCTTATTTTCCATATATAATTAAAAACCTTAATTAAAAGATTCTTAACTTATTTAAATTCGATCGTGGGATTTCATTCCTTCTTAGATGTTAAGGAATATCTTTGAACAATAAAAGATACACATTAATACGCGTGCTCAAAGTGTGTCAACATCTTTCCTTTTGTAAGTCCTTTTTCATACTTACTCACTTGAAACCGATTTACCACACTTCCAAACAAGTTTAGAATTGATTCATCTGACTTTAAAGAACTATGTGATTGATCAAGTAACACTCAATCACAAGTCATGGGTGTAACGGTTCTACGAAAACAAGTTTCGATTCTACCTCCATGTGAGTCTGCGCATAGTCACACTAGCTTACCAAAGATTAATTTGAATAGGTACTAGGATCGGTTCTCCATATATATTTGGTATCTAACTTGTATGTGTTGCACATGTCCATAGGATCGGTTCCCCTTTGCCTAAAAACGTGTTGTACATGTTCATAGGATCAGTTTCCTTTCTACTATAAACCTTTTCGCACCTCATTCAAGGATCGGTTCCCCTTGTGATGTCTCACACCTCTTACTAGGATCGGTTCCCCTCTCCCAAATTTGGTCAGTCACACACAAACCCGATCATACCCTGTGTGATTACTTAAGATCGGTTTCACTAATAAAAGTCATACCAATACATAAGTCAGGCCTCATATGAATAGTTTTACCAAGAACACAAACAAGTCATGAGTGGTTATACTAATCATACATATTGGTCGTTCATAAGATATGAAATGAAGACATCTCCAATAACGCCCTGGCGATTTACTTTTCGGTTCACAACACATATCATGAACTTACTTCCTTAAAACACATGTAAAAACATTGTTTCCTAGGATGAAATCTTCACCTCATATCCATACATAATCACAATAGCATTCATACGATTATGTTGATGTCTTATATAAAAAGTTTAATGGTTAAGTCTGTAAACCTCATATTGTATTCCTTAATATTATGTCAATCTAGAGTGTTCATGCTTCGCAGCTTTATGTTTTCTATATGCACGAATTAAAAGATACGTTAGGGAATGAAACAGTTCAATTCAAATATCATTAACCTCAAGTGGAAGGATGATGTTGTGGTTGTATATCCATACTTCTTCACTTCTTCAAGTCTTTGCAATACTTGTAATGTCTCATCTTAATACTTTCAAGCTAACCTATCTGAAGTTGACTCTAGTACAATTAAATCAAGCGACTCTTAAATGAGTTTTGGCTCACTAAAATATGACAACCAAACTTGACATACCAACGCTTGGTGGGTTCAACCGAGCTATGCTCTAACAATCGCTCAATTTGTCAATTTTAGTGACAAAACTCTTACAATCATATGGATAAACAAATTACAATAATTCATTATACATATGCTTGATTCCCGAATTCAACAACACATAACCTGCATTAATTCAATCCTTAAAATGCCGATGTTGACATTATAATAATAAAGCTCATACTCTCCATAAAGGTGAGATAGGTAGATTTTCAATCCGTACGTATTTATTATACCAATCATATGATATGTTACTCCCCCTTAGTCGTGCTTTTCCTCTTCGTTAGATAAACGTTCAAGCACCATTGTCCTCTTCCCCAGTGACACCAATCAATATAAAATTTATACCAGTATCACTTGTTTACTCCATATATTTCTCCCCCTTTTTGTCACAAAAATGACAAAGAAACGAAAAAATAAAGGACAACACGAAAAAGATCTTACAAATATCAAAATAGACTTGCAACCTGTTGAGTCAAGCACGAGGTTCCACATACCATTTTTGATAACCAATATCAAACCGAAACTACAAAGTAATTATGTTTTGATATGTTATCATGGAAATAATTGCCCGAAGCAATTTTCCCAACTAGTTTAGCAAACCAAAAATCAACTAAGCAACTTAGTTCCTTTGCTAAATCGATTGTATAAATACAACCGCTTCATTCGATAAGACCAAAACAAATATAAACTTCATTTTTCTCATCAGGTTCTAATTATCCATATAACTTAGACCTTTAGATTTTAAACAAGACAAATACTAGGTTAGTTAACTTGCATTTCCTTGTTTAGGCATTCGGCTAGACTTGAATAACCGAAGCCTCCACTTTGATAAGTCTAACTAAGATCAGAATTAACTTAGTTTATCTTATCCGGAATCGAATTGGACTAAACAACTCATTTCATCAATATATTCATTCGTTAAGCCATAAATAATGCATACAAACCAATAAATCAACTTGCATAATTCGTCACCTCAACTGGAAGCAATTGAAACAACATATATAAAGTTCCACTATTGCACCGAAATTTTGTAAGCCTAAACAATTGATACTACACAATAAAGCAAAATAACAATTGTTTTACTTACTGGAAGCAATTGAAATAACATAGACATTAAAGCACCGCAATTGCACCAAACTTTTGTAATTCTAAACTATTGATATCACACAACAAAGCAAGATAACAATAGTTTTACTTAACCGGAACCAATTGAATCACACATACATCCACACATTCATAATGGAATAAACATATCAATTGTACCGACAATTTCGTTTAAGCAAAAGTAATAAATATATCAAATAAAAACATGTTTTTCTTAAACAGGAAAACAATTAACTAACAAGATTGTTGCCTCAATTTCGCATCCAACTTCTCCAATATGATCGCATCTTGTTCTTCTAGGGAGAATTGATATCGAAATACCATTATGTTGTCATCCTTATGCAAAAACAAAAGAATAACAACAACCAACCTTTACCAGAGAAAGGTTGAAAATTGGTTTTAACAATTGCAAGCAAAAGTTGAAAACCGTCGAAACACATATGCTTTTATGCTAAACCAAAACCGGTTCAACATATTATGACTTTTTCACATATTGTTTCTACAGGAACCCCTCATGATCCTTTGATAAAGCCTACCAACATGGGCTAGAACTTAATCCTGCTAAATCAAAAAGTCACCCAAACCATAAGGGTTCACAACATATTATGAGATCGAATATCAAGGTAATAAAACCGAAATCAAATATCCCATAAATATCCATAGAAAATAATAAAGCATTCAAGCACATGCTATGTAAATCAAAAACTATCACAAGAAAAATTATAAATTAAATAACTTTATTCATAATAGACTTTTTACAATCAATGAAAGAAATCAAAATTGTTGTTTATTTTTCTAAAACAACTCAATCCTTCATATCAGTGCCACATGAAGGTGGGTTTCTACTTTCATTCTTCACCTTGTGAATCTCTTCAAGTAGAAAACCTTGTTACTTGACCAAAACCTCCTGCAGGTGAGAAATTTTCGTGAAGGATTCCGCAAGAGCATGTAATTCTGTCTTTGATTGAACACAAAAGTGTGTCAATGCTTCGATACACTGATCTTTCTTCAGGGTATTCTCTCTTTCCTTTTTACTAAGCCAATCTCCCTTTTTGATTTTACTTCTAATCTCAAGCGAAGATCTTGACTTAATCTTAGGTTGATCATTCTGATCTATCATCTTTTCATACAAAGATATTGAATCCAGACTCATGATTCGGACAAGGAAATACCACAGAAAGATGAGGATCTCTTTATATTTCTCATACTTTTGAAAATATAATATTCCTAAAGATTCGAAAATATCAAAGATTTTTCAATTACTAGATTTTATTTCCATAATCTACACAAAAAGTTCTTTGATTTCCTTCTTCCTCACTCAAATTTGGCACACATGGTGAGGAAAGAATTCTAATACCGATAAGGTGGTAATAGTATGAGAATTTCTCTCATTATGGAAATTTGAACAACCAGAGTGTTCTTGATCTAGCATCGTATGAGAAATTCTCCTCTTGCTACCTCGAACTAGCGAAGTATCTTGACATTGACTTGGGTTGCCTATGCAACTCTTAGCAGTTCTGTTTTTGAGACAGTTTTTGCATCTTATCTTATTTTTCCCTTTACCAATAGGTGATTTAATAATATCGAAAGACATGTTCATTCTTGAAATGGGTAAACCACTAATGGAGGAGGAAGAAATAAGATTAACAACTAATGAAATATTAGTTGTTTCCCCTTCTTCAGAGTCGTATGAATCAGAGGTCTCATCATGAGTTACAACCAATGCCTTACTTCTAGTATATTTTTTACGATTGGGATAGTCTTTAGAAACATTACCATACCCTTTACACCTGAAGCATTGTGGGTGATATTCATCATCTTCTTCATGTTCCTTTTTGATAGGAACTCGATCATGTGGTCGAGAAGATTGGTGAGTATCCTTCATGAATCTCTTATTTCTTTTCCTTAAGAGATCTCGAAACTGTCTAGTAATCAATAATAATGATTGCTCGATTTCATCATCAAAGTTTCCTGCAATCTATTCGTCTGAATCATCCAACTGTCTATTCCTTTCCATTGGAGCTATAGGAATCATTTTAGCTTTAAAAGCAATTCCTTTATTTTGAATAGATTGTGATTCATGATCAAAGATCTTTAACTTTCCAACGAGTGTGCTTCATGAGAGAATTGAGAGATCATTTGCTTCTATGATTGCATGCTTCTTATAATCATGTCTTGGAGGCAATGATCTGAGAATTTTGCACACTATATCTTTTTCAGATATAGTCTTTCCAAGAGAGAAAGAGCCATTAATTATCTCATAGATTTTAAGATGAAACTCTTCAAAAGTGTATTGTCATCCATTCAAGGTTTTCCCAATCAGATGTAAGAGTTTGAAGTCTAGCTTCTTTATATGAATTGTTTCCTTCGAACACGATTTGAAGATTATCCCAAGCTTCTTTCGAAGTTTGAAATGTTGATACATGATGTTGTAGATCACGGCTGACAAAGATGTATTATAGCATTCGCACCATCCAATTCTCGCTAGATAGTGCCTTTTCTTCGTTTGAAAAATCTACTAGGCGGCTTCACCAATAACAGTACAATATAGGAAGTTTACCGTCACAAAGGATTAGTTAGCTAGAAATGCAAACTCAAAGTATTTATAGACAAGGAAGTTTGGACACCAAGGAATTTCCAAAACCGAAAATATTCTCAAGATATTCAATATTTTCCAAATTCGGTTTTCATAATTCCTGAAAATGCAATGTCCAAATTTATAATCGAAATCTCCTTGGAAAATATTTAACTAGCAAATGCACATTACTAATTATTATTTTCCATA